>CM060399.1:162646221-163846221 GCA_030545235.1 Helianthus tuberosus | reverse complement strand
CGTAATTAGCATAAAGCCTATCTAAACCCAATTTTTGATACCAAACTTTTTACCAACTGATATAAAATAATATTTTGGGATTTTTAAAGATTTTTATTTATTTTTAGGCTTAGCATAACATAGGGTTCTAGCTTTAATTCGGTAATTGTCGGTTTTGCCCTTTTGGCCTATAAAATGAGTTTTACAAATCTTTTTGATACCAAACCTTTTTCTACTGATCTAATATGATAAATAAAATAATTTTAGCCTTCTGGAATAATAAAAATATCAGCTTTTCATATAAAACCCGGAAATCGCTTAAAAACCGTCTTTTTACGCGTTTTAAGCGCATAGTATGTATTAAAACTATTTTAAATATATAAGACTTGATACCTACTGATATTTTAAGTAAATTATTATACTTTAACAGTAAGCAAAAATTTTAAACTCAGATTTCCAGATTTGACCTTTAAACCTTAGGTGAAATTACCAAAATGCCAATTCGGTGCATAGTTTGGTTATAAATGGTAAATTTCACATATATGTAATACCCTACTGATATAACCTATTAAATTAAGTATATGTACTGATTATATCAGACCTGAAACTCAGATTTATATTAAACCTCTTTTATAACCTTTTAAATGACCAAAATACCCCTATGGGGCATAATTTGAGTTTAAATCCATTTTGGGCATAATAGAAGATATCTTACTGATGTCATAACATATTTAAGGCATATTAACTTAGGAAACCTGTTCATGAATCATTTGGTTAACCGTTACGCATTATTCACGTTCGGTGCGGTTTATGTAACTAGTTTGCATAAATTAGCCGAAACAGGTCAAACCTTATAATTTTTGTCTCAAAATCCAGAATGTGTTTAGTTTACCCATATTACACAAGTCTCCAAACTTGTTGGGTATAAATCACATTCTATTCCGGTCTTCGCTTAATCGTGCGTTTGAACCGTATCTTCCTTTAAAACTAACCGGTCTAAGTTTAGGCTTAATTAAAGACCCGTTAGGAATCTAATAGGTTATTAAAAACCTTTGTTCCAGATTAGGAGACCCGGTAAAAGCTACTTGCACTTGCTGTTTGTGAATTATACTTGCTCAGGTAAATACTTTTAACTTATTTTCCCTTATACGGGCTTGGGGTATGGTATATAAAATACCGCTTGGTCGGGCATTGAATTTTTAATTGTATGAAGGTTAATTTATTGAAATGTCCCATTTAAATTGTTTTGTTTGCTTAAAGCCTTTGGGGGGTTAATGACCATGTCCCGGATATCCTTGGCATTATTCATAGAAATGGCCATGACCTAAGCACGGGGTGTAGGCGTACACCCGCCCGTGCATAAATAAATAAAAAGGTATAACCGCCGGTTTCGAGAATAACTCGCCGCGGGACTATATCATGTGGTGTGTCTATTAATCTTTAACCCGGTGTCAACCCGGGCTACTGAACGTATAAGAAACATGTAATTCTTTTACAAGTTTATATATAAATAATTATCCCAAGTTATACAAAGTTTTATGCCATGTGCATTCAAATCAATTTTCTTAAACATTTTCAAAATGAGTCAGTTAATTGTATTTACCAGTGTAAACTGACGTATTTTCCCAAAAAGGCTAAGTGCAGGTACTAATCGGAAAAGGCTGGTCTCTCCTTGCATAAATAAGGAGTCTTGCAAGCTCAGATGCCTTTAAATCTGTTGGACGAAGTTTTCTTTTCTTTTTGATCCGCCTGTGGATCCTTTACAGTCCGTTTGTAATACTTTGATATTACTTTTTATTCGGTTTGTAATGTGATTCATCTTTTGCTTCCGCTGTGCATTTAAATTGTGTTGTTTGACTATGATGATATCAACTACGTCACGATACTCCCCACCGGGCCCACCGGTAATACGTGGAAATATCGGGGTGTGACAGGTACATAGGACGCTTATCGTCACTTAGCTAGTTCACCAAAAGATGAAGGAATATCATCTCAACCAAATCCCTCAGGATACTGTAACAACTCGTATCAAAAGTCCTGTTTATTATATTATTTTATCCAGTAGGAAACCCTAATTAAGACACCCAAGTGATTCTGCACAAACCCTAAAATTTTCAGAATAATCAGAATCAGGATCAGGGCCCCTAAAACTCAGGGGGGTAAAACCCTAGTTACGATTATCTAAATAACTTGTTGTCAGTTTTGAATTTTACGATTTCGTCAACTCAGCAAGTCTACAAACACAAGTAGCTACTCTATGACAATAGGTGACCCCTCGCGCCACGCGACGCCCAGAGAGGTACCCCTCGCGTCACGCGAGGGGGTCAAAAGTTTGTGTATAAATAGTGGACTTTGGGACTGGAATTTGGGCACTTGAACGACGTAAAAGTTCGAAATATACACTGAGTTACGCTCTGTTTACTATCAAAACACACATGATTCACGAAGTGCTGCCGCAAAACAGGGTAATAACTCGATCGCTGCTACGATTCAATGTCCGATCGATTAAACTATCCAATGGATGTTTAAGTGCTGCCCACATTAGGGTTTATGCTTTGTCATTCGTTGTTAATTCAATGGATGTTTAAGTATTGCACTTTGTCATTCGTTGTGAGGGTTTTAATCTCGTGAGTTATCGTAAATGCTGTATTAGTTACTGACCTAGTTTGTGTGCATTGTTATTTAAATTAGCTAAAAAGGCTAATCAGTAGGCTAGGCTCTGCTCAAATTAAATCTGTAATGTGAGTCATTCTCTTTTTATCAAATTACTTTCAAAATCATGTTTATTTTCAAAAGGTTATAATTACAATGATTAAGTTTATGTAATCACCAAGTTACAGCCGGTATGTGGGGTTTTGTATACATTACTTGATAATCTTCACCATTGGGGCAGCCAAGGGGTGATATGACCATAGTCACAGACACCATTGGACAACGGGAGGGCCAATGGGTCGAGTGACAAAATACTGTGGGTAGTTGGTTTGATATCAGAAACATTGTAATTTCTCTTAATACTGTAAATTATAACAAAGGGGTCGTTTTAGTAAAAAGAATGATTCACCAGTATTTCCCGCTGACAAAACCTTTTTCAAACATGTTTCAGGTGATCTGTTGTAATTCAGGTAAAGTGCCGCGTAGCACTACAAGCTTGAAGAAGTGGCTCGATATAAAATAAAGAAACATGTTTTTGTAAAATAAAAGATTTCTTTGAGAAATCATATGATTGTAAATTAACAGGGTTTTTCCCAAATTGTGAAATAAAATAATTGGGAAATTGCAGTTTTAGAAAGATCATGAAGAAACTTCCGCTATTAAATAAATACCACGGAATTTTCTGTCCCGCGGCTCCTGAAAGGGGTTAAACCGGGTCGGGGGCCGTGACAGAAAAAGGTGGTATCAGAGCCACTGATTTAAGCCAATTAAGTATTTAGAAAATACTTAATTTTACTGATTGCCATTTTGTGATTATGTGTTTTATTATTTGATGATTTGTGTACAGTATGGGTAGGCAAAAGCTTTCAAACATCTATCTTAAATTAGATAGGTCATCAAACGAGAAGGGAAGTTCATCCCAACCAAAATCCTCAAGTCACTCTGAAATTCCTGATGAAGGAATATTTGTTCGAAAGGCACACTATGAAGAGCCATTTTCTCCTAATAAAAGAAGTTTAATTATTAGGAAAAGCCAGGAGAAAATAAAGAAATTCCGAGAAAATAAAGTTAAACAGGAAACCCAGGAATTAACCAGTAAAACACCTTGGGAAGATAAGTTAGATGAAAAATGGGCAGATCTTTATATGCTAGCCACTGTGGCAGTAAATTCAAATCTTTAAATATTTTGACCTAAGTTTTAGTACCATTATCAGCTACAAATCTAGAAACCATATCTAGTAAATAAATAAGTAAACCCTAGTGTTTTAGTTTTCAGTTTATTTGTAGTCACCCGTATGCAATAATATTTTCAAGGTTATTTATGAAATTTTGTTATAAAATTTTTAACTTAGTAAATTTTGTATTTTGCATAAATAGCATGAGTGATCTATCCGAAGCCCTTCAGAATTTAAATCTCTATCCAGTAAAAATAGAGGTTTCCAGAGATTTCAATATGTATATACCAGATATAGAAGAACCTATTGAATTCAACGCTCCACCTCCGAAAAAGCCAAAACCTCAGAAAAGAAAGAGATATGTATGGGGAAGGCGTGTACGTAGGAAAAAGCCATCCAAAAGACTTCCCAAAATAGAAAATCCCTTAGACAAAGGGAAGGGAATTAAAGACGGGGAAGAATCTAGGCAGATGGGAATACAATTTGACGAATATTCTAAGCAAATAGAAATGGAGATTGGAGGAGGTTTTAGGCAAACCCAGAGAGAAATCGGGGAAAGTTCTAGACAGCTCGAGGAGTTACCATTTCAGGAAGAGTTAGATCGTGCATTGGCAAGCTGTGATGTTGTCAGACCTATCAATAATAATTTCTACTCTTATCCTATTGAAAATCAACTCCCTATAAACTTAGAACCAGTAATTCCAGAACCAATAATTCACACCCAACCTCTAGGAATGGACGAGTGGTGGACGAATGATTGGCAGTTCCAAAATCTGATCAACAGTCCTTATTCTTTTCTCCCTCAGTTTGACCCAGAACCTATACCTAACCCACCTATGAGTAATGAGAATTTAGCTGAACTCCGCCACTTTGGCGAAGAATTGGTGGATGCAGGAAATAGGATCAGGGAAGTAGGAGAACAGATCTCCTGGAAGTATGATGAGAGGGAACGCCGTTACTGAAATAACAGCTGATGAGGGATAATGTGGTGTAAGAATGTGAAACCGTGATTGTAAAATAAATAAGTAGAATGTAGTTTGTAAAATAACTATAAAATAAAAAATTTGTAAGATAAATAGTTTGTACTGACGCATAATGTAGTATATAAAAATGAAATCGAGAAATCGATAATTTTGGCTATATGTGTGTTGTAAAAATTGTACGATTATTTTGTGTATAATTGTTATTTATTCAATACTAATAGAATTATATATATTAATTATCAGATGGAAAACGCTAATAACGAACCAGTTCATGAGGTTAATCAATCTGAGCAACATCCGGAAGATCAATATATGACTAGACAAGATATAGAAAATATCGTTGCTCAAGGAATAGCCAATGCTATTCCAGCCATAGTTGCTGCTGTTAAAAATCCAGTAGAACCTCAACAAATCATTCCTAGCAAACGTATTTCTGAAGATAACTTCAGTAATAGCGTAAACGGAGGCGGTAATAATCACGATAATAATCCAAGGCAGGCTCCGCTCCCTAAGAAAATGAAAGCTGCAACACCTGGTTGCACTTACAAAGAATTTCTTGCTTGCAAACCCGCTGAATTTGCAGGCAATGAAGGAGCGACTGCGGCACTGCGTTGGTTAGAGAAAACCGAGGCAGTAATTACAATAAGTAAATGTGATAAGGACGATCAAGTCATGTACGCTTCAAATCTTTTCAAAGAAGGGGCATTAGAATGGTGGAACACTGTGCTTCAATCCAAAGGAAGAACTGTGGCTTATGCCATGAACTGGGAAGAATTTAAGAATCTTGTAGAAAGAAAATTTTGTCCCGAATATGAAAAAGATCAAATGGCAAATAAGTTCCTAAATCATCGTATGACGGGTATAGATTGTCGCAGTTATACTTCGACATTCTTTGAATATGCTAGAGTGGTACCAACACTGGCTTCGCCAGAACCGGTACTCATTTCTCGCTATATTTGGGGACTAATTAGTGAAATCCGTAACATCGTTAAAGCTGCGAGACCTCATACTATTGACGATGCAGTGGAATTAGCTAATACCCTAACTGACAAACTGGTACGCACAAGAGATGAAAACAGGAAGAAGGAACTGGCTCAGAAAATTACCCAAGAATTTCGTACGAGTAATAACAGCAGTTTCAGGAAAAGAGGAACGGGGCAATCTTCAAATTTGTCTTTCTGCAGAAATTGTAAAAGGAAACATTTTGGAAGATGTAATGTAACCTGCAACTTTTGTAAAGCTGTAGGACATCGTGAAGAAAACTGCAGAAATAAAACCATAGTCTGCTTTAACTGTGGTGAAGCAGGACATTTCAAAACAGAATGCCCTAAATTGGTTAAACCAGCAGACAACAAAGCCAAGCCAGCTGACGGAGCTACCAAGAAGAATGTTCGAGCTTTTCAGTTAACTACTCAGGAAGCCGAACTTATTCCAGATGTGATAGCCGGTACATTCTTAGTTCACAACATTTATGCAAAAGTATTATTTGACTCTGGTGCAAACCAAAGTTTTATCAATACTTCATTCTGCAAAGCTCTTAATTTACCTTTAACCAACCTTAGGCAGATTTTTACAGTCGAAACAGCAGACGGAAATTCTGTTAGCATAGATAAAATTTTGCAAAAGGAAAATATAGAACTTTCAGGTCATAAATTCTTTGCAAACCTGTTACCTATGAAATTAGCCGAATTTGATGTTGTATTAGGAATGGATTGGTTAGTAGCCAACCATGCTCGAATTCTTTGTGATAAGAATTCTATAGAAATTCAGGCACCCACTGGAGAAGTAATTATGATTACAGGAGATAAACCACGTAAACCCATGAAGTTCATTTCAGTAATGAAAGTTGCTAGTTATGAACGAAAGCAAGGAATAGTGTATATGATTTCGGTAATCATTAGCACTAAGGGTAAGGAACTTAAGGAGATTCCTGTAGTCTCAGAATACTCAGATGTATTCCCAGAAGAGTTACCAGGACTACCACCAGATAGGGAAGTAGAATTTAGAATTCATCTAATTCCTGGAACTACACCGATAGCTAAGGCACCTTATTGGTTAGCACCCACAGAAATGTTAGAACTGAAAAAGCAATTAGATGAATTACTAAGTAAAGGTTTCATACAACCTAGTTCATCCCCGTGGGGAGCACCAGTGTTGTTTATAAAGAAAAAGGATGGTTCGATGAGAATGTGTAATGATTATAGAGAATTGAATAAGGTTACAATTAAGAATCGATACCCATTACCTAGGATTGATGATCTATTCGATCAACTTCAAGGAGCTATATATTTTTCTAAGATAGATTTACGCTCCGGATATCATCAATTGAAGGTACAAGAAGAAGACATACCTAAGACTGCTTTCAGAACTAGGTATGGTCATTAGGAGCTTACAGTCATGCCCTTCGGATTAACGAATGCACCTGCAGTTTTCATGGACATGATGAATAGGATCTGTAAACCGTATTTGGATAAATTTGTAATTGTTTTCATTGACGATATGCTTATTTATTCCAAAAGTCAGGATGAGCATTGTCAGCACTTGCATTCACTCTTAACTTTGTTAAGACAAGAAAAGTTGTACGCCAAATTCTCGAAGTGTGAATTTTGGTTGCAAGAAGTGCAATTTTTAGGACACATGGTGAATCATGAAGGCATTCATGTAGATCCTGCTAAGATAGAGGCAATTACCAACTGGAAGGTTCCTCAATCTGCAATGGAAATTAGAAGTTTTATAGGTTTAGCTGGATACTATAGACGGTTTATTAAGGATTTTTCCAAGATAGCTGTACCATTAACTAAGTTAACCTGTAAAGCAGTTAAATTTGAATGGGGACCTAAGCAGGAAGAAGCCTTTAGTATCCTGAAACAGAAGTTAACAAATGCTCCAATCCTAGCATTACTAGAAGGGACTGAAGATTTTGAAGTTTACTGTGATGCTTCAAAACTAGGATTTGGATGTGTGCTAATGCAACGCAAGAAGGTAATTGCATATGCTTCAAGACAATTGAAAAAGCACGAGGAAAACTATACGACTCATGACTTAGAGTTAGGAGCCGTAATTTTTGCCCTTAAAATTTGGAGACACTATCTGTATAGAAGTAAGTTTACTGTCTATACGGATCATAAAAGTTTAAGGTATATATTTAGGCAAAAAGAGTTAAACATGAGGCAACGGAGATGGATGGAAATCCTAAGTGACTACGAATGTGATATTCAGTATCACGAAGGAAAGGCAAATGTAGTTGCAGATGCCTTAAGTCGTAAGTATCATGAGAAACAACGACGGGTTCGTGCTCTCAGATTAAATCTACAGTTAGATTTAATGGAACAAATAAAGAATGTTCAGAAACCAGCCATCAAGGATGATGCTGAAGGAATGAAAGGACGCATAAAAGAATTAGAGCAAGGAGTTGATGGAATTTGGAGATTCCATAAAAGAAGGATCTGGGTACCTAAGCAAGGAGATTTAAGAGATAAGATTTTAGAGGAAGCCCATAAATCTAGGTATACCATGCATCCAGGAAATAATAAGATGTACCAAGATTTAAGAAATAATTTATGGTGGATAGGCATGAAAAAGGATATAGCTAGATATGTTTCTAAGTGTCTTACTTGTTCACAAGTTAAGGCAGAACACTAGAAACCTTCAGGTCTACTACAACAGTTAGAAATGCCTGTATGGAAATGGGAACTCATAACAATGGATTTTGTTACTAAGTTACCCAAAACCAGAAAAGGTAATGATGCGATTTGGG
The DNA here is from genome assembly GCA_030545235.1 of Helianthus tuberosus. NCBI lineage: Eukaryota > Viridiplantae > Streptophyta > Magnoliopsida > Asterales > Asteraceae > Helianthus > Helianthus tuberosus. Next base: position 163,837,675 of record CM060399.1, on the reverse strand, counting down.
TAATTGTGGATCGATTAACCAAATCAGCTCACTTTCTACCTATGAAAGAAACCTTTAGCATGGAAAGATTGGCAAAGTTGTATGTAGATGAAGTAGTATCCTTACATGGAGTTCCACTCTCCATTGTTTCGGATAGGGATAGTCGTTTCACTTCTCATTTCTGGACTAGTTTCCAAGAAGCAATGGGGACTCGACTAAACCTAAGCACTGCATATCATCCACAGATAGATGGACAAAGTGAAAGGACAATCCAAACTCTAGAAGACATGCTCCGAGCATGTGTAATAGATTTTTGTGGAAATTGGGATGATCATTTACCGTTAATTGAGTTCTCCTATAACAATAGTTATCATTCAAGTATTGAAATTGCCCCATTCGAGGCACTGTATGGAAGAAAGTGCAGAACTCCAGTTTGTTGGGCAGAAATAGGAGAAAGTCAATTGTCAGGTCCTGAGATAGTACAAGAAACGACCGACAAGATTACACAAATCAAGGAAAGACTGAAAGCAACTCGAGATCATCAAAAGAGTTATGCAGACAATAGACGCAAGCCACTTGAGTTTCAAGTAGGAGACAAAGTACTATTGAAAGTCTCTCCTTGGAAAGGAGTTGTTAGATTCGGTAAGAAAGGAATGTTAAGTCCAAGGTACGTAGGACCATTTCCAGTGATCCAACGTATAGGATCAGTTGCTTATCGTTTACAACTACCAGAGGAATTAGCTGGAGTACATGATGTATTCCATGTATCCAATCTCAAGAAATGTCTGTCAGACGAATCTTTGGTAGTACCTCTCCAAGATATAGAGGTAAACGAAAAGTTAAAATTTGTTGAGAAGCCACTGCAAATAGAAGACAGAAAGGTGAAGTTTCTCAAACACAAACGACTAGTTCTAGTCAAAGTCAAGTGGGATTCAAAAAGAGGAGCTGAATACACTTGGGAGCTGGAATCAGAGATGAAGCGAAAGTATCCTCAATTTTTCCAGTAAATCTCGAGGACGAGATTTTTATTAAGGTGGGGAGGATGTAACAACTCGTATCAAAAGTCCTATTTATTATATTATTTTATCCAGTAGGAAACCCTAACTAAGACACCGAAGTGATTCTACACAAACCCTAAAATTTTCAGAATAATCAGAATCAGGATCAGGGCCCCTAAAACTCAGGGGGGGGGGGGTAAAACCCTAGTTACGATTATCTAAATAATTTGTCGTCAGTTTTGAATTTTACGATTTCGTCAACTCAGCAAGTCTACAAACACACGTAGCTACTCTATGACAATAGGTGACCCCTCGCGCCACGCGACGCCCAGAGGGGTACCCCCCGCGTCACGCGAGGGGGTCAAAAGTTTGTGTATAAATAGTGGACTTTGGGACTGGAATTTGGGCACTTGAACGACGTAAAAGTTCGAAATATACACTGAGTTACGCTCTGTTTACTATCAAAACACACACGATTCACTAAGTGCTGCCGCAAAACAGGGTAATAACTCGATCGCTGCTACGATTCAATGTCCGATCGATTAAACTATCCAATGGATGTTTAAGTGCTGCCCACATTAGGGTTTATGCTTTGTCATTCGTTGTTAATTCAATGGATGTTTAAGTATTGCACTTTGTCATTCGTTGTGAGGGTTTTAATCTCGTGAGTTATCGTAAATGCTGTATTAGTTACTGACCTAGTTTGTGTGCATTGTTATTTAAACTAGGTAAAAAGGCTAATCAGTAGGCTAGGCTCTGCTCAAATTAAATCTGTAATGTGAGTCATTCTCTTTTTATCAAATTACTTTCAAAATCATGTTTATTTTCAAAAGGTTATAATTACAGTGATTAAATTTATATAATCACCAAGTTACAGCCGGTATGTGGGGTTTTGTATACATTACTTGATAATCTTCACCATTGGGGCAGCCAAGGGGTGATATGACCATAGTCACAGACACCATTGGACAACGGGAGGGCCAATGGGTCGAGTGACAAAATACTGTGGGTAGTTGGTTTGATATCAGAAACATTGTAATTTCTCTTAATACTATAAATTATAACAAAGGGGCGTTTTAGTAAAAAGAATGATTCACCAGTATTTCCCACTGACAAAACCTTTTTCAAACATGTTTCAGGTGATCTGTTGTAATCCAGGAAAAGTGTCGCGTAGCACTACAAGCTTGAAGAAGTGGCTCAATATAAAATAAAGAAACATGTTTTTGTAAAATAAAAGATTTCTTTGAGAAATCATATGATTGTAAATTAACAGGGTTTTTCCCGAATTGTGAAATAAAATAATTGGGAAATTGCAGTTTTAGAAAGATCCTGAAGAAACTTCCGCTGTTAAATAAATACCACGGGATTTTCTGTCCCGCGGCTCCTGAAACGGGTTAAACCGGGTCGGGGGCCATGACAGATACTCAGCTGATACTGAGGAAGGGAAATTTATTTTTAAGGCACAGTCTGAGGAACCCTTCACTTCTAAAAAGAGAGGTTGGTTTAGTAGAGGAGCACATGAGAGAAGAAAGAGAATGAAGAAATTACAACAACAAAGAGCGATAGCCAGAGCTAATAGGGAAGTGAATGCCCAAACTCAGGAAGCAGTCAATAGGCCACCGTGGGAAGAGGAACTAGGCCACCGTGGGAAGAGGAACTAGATAGACAGTTGACAGATTTCCATATGCTAGCCACTACAACAGTAGACTCTAACCTAAACCAAATAGCTTAACCACCACTGTTACCCTTATTCCCAGACCAAAAAATGCTAGAACCAAACCAGGCAATGAAGGAGCCATTGCTGCCTTACGTTGGATAGACAAGACAGAAGCAGTCATAAAAATAAGTAAATGTGCAGATGAAGATAAAATTATGTTTGCTTCTAATCTTTTCAAAAATGCAGCCTTAGAATGATGGAATACTATTCTCCAGTCTAGAGGAAGTGACAGAGTTTATAATATGGAATAGATTAACTTTAAAGTGATAGTCAAAAGAAAATTATGTACTCCTAATGAAAAAGAACAAATCGCCAATAAGTTCCTAAATCTTAAAATGACTGAAATAGACTGCAAAGGTTACACTACCATATTCTTCGAATATGCTAAGATAGTGCCAACCTTAGCCTCACCTGAACCAGTGTTAATCTCCCGCTGCGTTTGGGGATTAATTAGTGAGATTAGACACGTAGTCAAGGCAGCTAGGCCGCAAACCATAGAAGAAGCAATAGAACTAGCCAACACCCTGACTGATGAACTGGTACGCACACAAGAAGAAAACCAGAGAAAGAACCTAGCATAAAAGCTTACCCAGGAATTTCGCTATGGTAATTCCAACAGTGGGAAAGGTACAGGTTCTTCCTCTACATCCTACTGTAAGTATTGCAAAAGAAAGCACTCTGGTAGATGTTCCATACACTGCAACTTGTGCAAAATGTCTGGACACAAGGAAGAAGACTGTAGGAAGAAACCTAGCAATAGGATATGCTTCAATTGTGGAGAAACTGGGCACATCAGACCGAACTGTCTGAAACTAGCTCTAGCAACAACCAACAAGGCTAAGACAGATGAAGGACCCAAGAAGAATGCCAGGGCATTCGTTCTGACAGCTGAAGAAGCCAAGATGAATCCAGATGTGATTGCCGGTACGTTTTTAGTTAACGATACCTTTGCCAAAGTATTATTTGACTCTGGTGCAAACCAAAGTTTTATCAATACTTCTTTCTACAAACTTCTCAACCAACCCTTAGCTAAACTCCAACAAGATTGCCTGGTAGAGACAGCAAACGGAGAATCCATTAAGATTAGTGAGATCTTGCAGGGAGCAAGAATAGAAATTTTGAATCATAACTTTTCAGCTAACCTTTACCCAATGAATCTAGCCGGATTCGATGTTGTATTAGGAATGGATTGGTTGGTAGCCAATCGTGCTAGTATTTTATGTGATCAAAAGTTAGTTGTAACTCCTTGTATTTCCGAATTTCTATTCTTAGCAAATTTATATTCGCCTTCTTTTTACTTTTAGAATCACAGTCGAAAACGGATTAAAAAAACAGCCTAGAAACGGCAAACCGAAGCGTTTTTAACGCAATTGACGAACGTACGCGTCAAAACCGACTTCCAATATACATTTTACGAATTTTCAACTTGAAATAAAATATTATGACATTTTATGAAGTTTGGGTGCAAAAACAGGTCTTGAAAACGTGATCGGGCCGCTCTAAAAACGCAAGAACCGGGAACCCTACCCTATTTAAACTCAAGCACACACACTCAACACACACACACACGCCGCACACACACACGCATTCTCTCCGCCTCTCTCTAAATTCCGGCAACCGGAGCCGCTTTTCCGGCCATCTCTTCCGGCACCTCATCCCCTTTGTTATATTTAAACACACCCTCCCTTTACTTTCAATGCTTTACGCATTCTTTTTCCCTGCTCACGTGAAACATAGACACCGGAGTAGTCTAGCTTGGCCGAAAAACCTGCAACACCGGCGAACACACCGGAAAAACCGGTTACTATTTCGGTAATTACCATGACTAGTTCTTGATCTCCATATTATTTTCTTATTATTACTTAGTTATCGCTCGTGTCGTTTAGAGTGATACTTCACCATAAACCCGTTGAAGAAAACGTTCGGAGACTCCCCCGGAAACCTGTGCCGTACCGGAGCAAACCAGAACTCAGACACCGCATCTCGGTTTACGTCGTTACATTTCCCAGTTTCGGTATACATTCTTCCGAGCGATCCCTTTTAATTGTTTCTTGTTAATTTATTTATATAGAAGTAATGCACAATGATGGGTGTTTGCAAGAGCAAAACAATAGTGAGGCGGGTTGTGCATTCAGCTGGGCTTCTGTTCTAGCAAAGAAGAAGACAATGTATGTGATGTTAAATAAAATTAAAATCCATTTCAATTGTTTTTTTATTCTCTTTATTTTATTTTACTTTTTATAACAGTACAACCTAAACTTTAAAACACCACCTACTATACCCAAATCGCTGAACCGAACTTCTGGTGACTACTAGTTTTTTTTGTTTTTTTAACATAATATATTGAAGTTTGAAATGTATTTGACCATATATACGTTCAGCCACTTTTATAAAAAAAAGAAAAAGCGTAAGTTGCTCACCCATGTGTTCATGCACAAAAATGCTATTTCTTTTTTTTATTTAATATTATGTAATAATAATAATGAGTTATGTTTGAAAGTTAAAATTTGAAAGAAACATAAACTGTTTAGTAGTCACCTATGAAGCTTCATAGTTTAAACTGTGAGATTTTATAAAAATATTAAAAGTTATTAAATAAATTATTACTAACTTACTTAACCATATCAACTACCAGCCACCAGGGACCACATGAGGGTCAGGGGGTCAACTGACCATCCGGCCGGCGAAATCTTATGTTCATAAGGTATCTGAAGTGGTCATTTTTTTGTAGCTTGACCCTCCCAAAGTCGTTGTTTTGTACAAATTGACCCCTTTCAAGCATTAAAATGAAGAAGAAACGTTAAGATATGATGATCGGAAATTTTTTTCGCTGCCTGCTGTGGAGGTTCAAGGAACTGCTGAGTTGCAGGTTACTTTATTTCAGGAAGGAAAGAGAAGAAGTACATCGGTGATGACATATTATTTTATTATTTTGGGCTTTCTAAGACCATGTGTTAGTGGGGCATTAGGGGGCATTATTTTCAAAAAAAAACTCCCACTCTCCCATTACATAGCGCATTATGGGGCATTATTTTTGAAAAAAAATTGCTTGGGCATTATAATTAAAACGCCTAAATTGGAAGAAAGAAGGTTTGACTGGGTTTGACCCACCAATGAGAAAATAGTTTGCTTTTTTTTGTTTTTGTTTTTGTTTTTTGTTTAATGATTAGATGGGGCATTATCATGCATTATTCCTACTACCACACTTTTGCAATAACGCCCCATGCTGACTGGGATGACACGTGTCGGATAATGCCCCATGGTGGGCATTATTTTTCTAAACCACTACGGGTAAGCATGGCCCAATAGTTAATGAATTTATTTTAATCTTTTTTATATGTTATTTTACTTGTTTTTTATATGGACAAAGATGAATTCAGTTTTCAAGAATGTGACAAAATGACAACTCAGTATACACATCCTAAACACTCAACAATTAAGTAAGATAAAAAAAAGAGATTTAAGATTCTATTTACCTTTAAAATTTTTTTGGCCTGGTCTATTCGCACACGCTCTTGGTCTATTTGCACACTCAAAGCGCCCCGCTATGGCCAAAGCGGGACGCTTTGGTTTAAAGTCAACAGACAAGGACTGACAGGTTCAGTCCTTGTCTGTTGCTTTACATCAAAGCGCCCCGCTATGGCCTAAGCTCGGCGCTTTGGTTTTTTTTTTTTTTTTTTTTCCAAAGCGCCCCGCTTTAGCCTAAGCTCGGCGCTTTGTTTTTTTTTTTTTTTTTTTTTACATTTTGGGCGTATTTTTGACTGGTGACTGATCTACGTTTAAGTTCAAATTTTACATTTTTGGTCCAAATTTTACAATATTTAATTTGTTTGTGCACATATATATGTAGGTGTTGTGGTGGTGAAAAGTCTCTAGTACTTAATTATGAAGGTCTAGCATAAGGTCTAATTAAAATAATGCATGTATGTACGTTGAGTGTGGATATGAAAATAATAATTAACTTGTCTTGACTTTCCTTTTTCTTGTTCCCCATGTCAACAGGTCATGGCAAAAGGACAGAGCCGAGATAGGGAGAGGATGATGTAGGTGTTGTGGTGGTGAAAAGTCTCTAGTACTTAATTATGAAGGTCTAGCCTAAGGTCTAATTAAAATAATGTAGGTATGTACATTGAGTGTGGATGTGAAAATAATAATTAACTTGTCTTGACTTTCCTTTTTTCTTATTCCCCATGTCAACAGGTCATGGCAAAAGGATAACAAAAGATAGAAGTTTCAAAAGTGTTGGTTGATTATACAGGGATCAGATCAACGCGTACGAAATGCTTACGTATCGTCCCCCTGACCTTGGTTGATACACATAACACTACTCATAGGAGTACTTGTGCTTTCAAACCAAAATGATATGATATAATGGAATACGACATCACACGTAACCGATTTGATCCGGAACTTGCAGTATAGTCCATATATATTAAAAAATGATGTATAATGGAAAAAGCGTAAAATTTAGACTTTTAACAAAGCGTTTGTGAATTAAAAGCAAAATGGCCATAGCGGGGCGCTTTGAGTGTGCAAATAGACCAAGGGCGTGTGCAAAGTGTCATGCTATTCACGTTAAATCATGAAAAGTCTCAAGTACTTAAGGGTCATGCTATTCACGTTAAATGTGTTTAATAATAATCACGTTAATTCTTTTACAATCCAAGAGTACGTTTGTGTTTGTTCAATATATGTGTTACATCACGTTAAAAGCCGAATGTCACCGACACGACCCAATCAGATTCAATACGCACTTGTACGACCCAAAATGACAATATACATGAAAAATACTACAATTAATGAAAAAATACGTCATGTACATGTACGGTAGGCGGCTGATACACATAACACTACTCATAGGAGTACTTGTGCTTTCAAACCAAAATGATACGATATAATGGAATACGACATCACACGTAACCGATTTGATCCGGAACTTGCAGTATAGTCCATATATATTAAAAAATGATGTATAATGGAAAAAACGTAAAATTTAGACTTTTAACAAAGCGTTTGTGAATTAAAAACAATATTAAAAAATTTAAAAAAGGCCCTAAGCGCTGCGCTTTGACCTAAGAGGGGCGCTTTGCCCGAAAATTTAAAAATGTAAAAAAAAAAAAAAAAAAAAAAAAAAAACCCTCAAAGCGCCCCTCTTTGGCCATAGCGGGGCGCTTTGATGTAAAGCAACAGACAAGGTCTGACCGCGTCAGTCCTTGTCGGTTGACTTTACACCAAAGCGCCCCGCTTTGGCCATAGCGCGGCGCTTTGGGGTATGAAAATAATTTTCTCCGTGTGTAAATAGCATCACCCTTTTTTTTTCCAACTAAACAAAAGTAGACCTTTAAATTTATTTATTTTTTTCCAACGAAACAAAAGTAAATTTATTAATTTTATTTTATATATTCCAAAAGTATCTAGATTTCTTATTGTACTTGTTTACCATTTCATTTGATTATCATTTATTTTATTTATAATTTTAATATTTGGTTTGTTTGTTGTTATACCTAAATATATATGAATAGTTTTTATTTAGCTGTCCCTTTATTTATTTGTTTGATTAGGTTTTTAAGCATCTAGCTTTCGTATTAATTTATTTATTGTTAACATTTTATTTTAAATATATTTATTAGAGAACATTTTTATCAGTAGGGACGTGTACCTGTAAATAAACAAAGAAAAAAGGCATCGACTCTTTGTTATTAATATTTAAATTCTTGTAAAAATAATACTAAATGGGGTTTGCTTTATATTATACTGATTGTTAAAAAGAATTACAATTGCGACCAAGATAACTTCATTCTCTTGCTTGTGGCGTAGGGGCGGAGCTTAGTTTGGGCCGGGGTCCCCAACCCCCTCATGTTTTTTCGCTTCGTAGTGTAAATTTTACCGAAAATTATATAAATATTGAGTTTGGCCCCTATTAAAAAGTTCAAGATTCGCCACTGTGTGGCCTATGACATTTGGTAGAAATAATTGTATGCTAATGGATTAAGTAAAGTTACACTATGGCCCCCCGGTTCTAAAGTTCGGGTTCCGCCACTGTCAACTACAATATGTGATAGTAAATTGTTAACAATCACAAATTGTTTCGATAGTTTAACAAATATTAAATTACTTTTCATATTGGGTATATTTAGGTTATACAGAGGGTTCAAATTTATAGAATTTTATTTTGCGTTGGTTATTTAGTATTGGTCTATTTTATATTATAGGGTAACCTTTATTTTTATTCGTGCGTTATTTTACAAAGAATTGCAAACGCAACCACTCGTGATCTCGAGACTCCACCAACTTTCCTCGCGGTTTAAGTGTACCTCCTACGAAAGACTGTGAGCATACTCGACCCCTTTTTACGCTTTATGCACTTTTGGGTGTAACATGTGTTAATTAACAAATCCACCTTCTACAATCAAACATACGCAATTGTGCATTCCAACGAACACGTTACTCGTTATACTTAGGAGGTTTATGCATGATAGCTTCAACTTGTATTTCCATGCCATTTGTTGTGTTTAGATTGTTTATGCATGTCAATTTTTTAATTTGTGTATCCATCCTATTCATTATGTTTAGATTGTCTATGTATGCTAGTTAGGACGTGAATACAAGTTGCCATGTTGGATTGAAACAAACACTACTAGAAAAGTGGTCATTTTGCTACGGAAATTTCCTACGCAAAAAAATGCGTCACAAATTCTGACACATTTACTACGCATTTCCTACGGAAAGAAGACCTTGATTTTTTTGGGTAATTTGTGACACAATAGTGACAAATATACTAATTCTAAGTATTGTGTCAGAAATGCGTAGCAACTTGCTACGCATTTCCGACGGAACCATTATTTATTTGTTGGAATTAGATTTATATGTTAAATTCATTTAAATATTAATTGTTGCGTCAGAAATGCGTAGCAACTTGCTACGCATTTATGACGAATTATTTATTATTATACTTAGATTATATTTTAATGTTTAATCAGCATTATTATTAATTATTGCGTAGGAAATGTGTAGCAACTTGTTACGCATTTGTGATGGAAAATTTATTGTGTAGGAAATGTGTAGCAACTTGCTACGCATTTGTGATGGAAAATTTATTACCATATTGTGTAGGAAATGTGTAGCAACTTGTTACGCATTTGTGATGTAAAATTTATTGTGTAGGAAATGTGTAGCAACTTGCTACGCATTTGTGATGGAAAATTATTTGTTTAAATTACACTTCATGATGGTTCCGGTTTTGTTTCGGCTCGGGTCACGGTTCGGTTCATGTCAGATTTAACGCGGGTCAATCTGTGTATACCCGTGTTATACATATGTATTGTTAACCTAGTCAATATCAAGCTTCTTCAACTCAGCCGGTCAAAGGCGACATCGAATTATATATATTATAATTTCACATCTACTTTTAACATAAAAAATTAAAATCCATCATACACCGCACTGCACATACAAAATTCCGTCATTCAGATAAATTAAAAAAAAATACCGATAATCAAACGTAATCGTTGAATTGAAAAAAGAGATACCACATACAAAAATAATAATGTATATAATTCGATGTAGCAACATACCCAACCATTGCATATACTAAAAATCGATACCATAGACTAAAAATCGTTGAATTAAAAAAATCAGAAACGTAAATTTGCATAATAATTGAAATCGAATTCGATATCATTGAAATCTTATTCCATACCAAATACTAATTCGAGATTTTTAAAGATAGATTATTTATTCAACCAGTGTATTACACGGGGTTCTAACCTAGTATATTTTATAAAAAAAAAACAGAATTGAGGCATGTGGTAAATAAATATAAACATTCAAAATTTATGAAAATCAATTAGCAAATAATCAAATAAGTAAATACTTTTAAAAAGTAAAAAACAAAGTGATCCAATCAAAACCTTACTTTCCCATCACACGGATCATGATCGTACGGTATTCTATGCTTTTAGCCTCTTCATCTAATGGATGAAAACACACCTCTAGAAACACACAATCTTATACCCCATGTATACAAACATCACTAAGTTAAAATTCAAAATCAATTTTAGCCATGGAAAGGGGAGCAAAGGAGAAGAAATCACTGAACTTAAAATTCAAAATCAATTTATACAAAAATCACTGAACTACCGCCACACAACCCCAAACTCTCTCGTTCTTACCGGCACCGGCCGTTTTTCTTTTCGTCGGAGATGAGGATGACGGGGATGTTCTGCAGTTGAAGATAATTATGATGATGACGATGTTATGGTGTCGATGGTGGTGGTTCGGGTGACGACGGCTGCGGTGGAGCCGGCCGGAGCCACGTCGGAGAACTGCGGGCGGTGGACGGCGGTGGCGGCTTCAAGTAACAAGTCGATTCATACTTGTGGGTCTCGATTTAAGGCAGTTCTGTATAGTGACATCCTTTGCAACTAAACATTAATTAAAAGAGTAACAATTCCTTCAATCTCATGTTTTTTTGTTCGATCAGAGAAAGACAGACCTGATTCCATCAATTGGTAATAAAAATTACAACGTAAAAAGTTGTAAAAGACCTGTGTTCTTGTTTTTTATTTCTATCCATTGTCTCCAATAAAGACCAGTGTTGAAGCTGAAACAAAACCCCAAAAAAGTTTCAAACAAAACAGTCAAATATCACTTTATAATATTAGTATTATTATTATTATAATATAATATAATATTATCTTTGTAATAAAATATATTAGAAGAATTTATGAAAACATTTACAAAAAATTGTTTGCGTCCTAGCACTACTAGAAAAATTAAAATTTCTGACACCATTTTCCGTAGGAAATGCGTCACAACTCGCGATTTTCTACGAATTTGTGACGAAATGCGTATGTAGGAAAACCACTCGTAGGAAACTGGTTTCTTACGCATTTTCTACGCATTTTCCTACCCATTTCTGACAGAAAAGGGCTGTCACAAATTGCTACACATTTTCTACGCATTTTCCTACCCATTTAACGGAAGAAAATGTGTAGGAAAATGCGTAGAAAATGTGTAGCAATTTGTGACAGCCCTTTTCTGTCAGAAATGGGTAGGAAAATGCGTAGAAAATGCGTAAGAAACCAGTTTCCTACGAGTGGTTTTCCTACATACGCATTTCGTCACAAATTCGTAGAAAATCGCAAGTTGTGACGCATTTCCTACGGAAAATGGTGTCAGAAATTTTAATTTTTCTAGTAGTGAAACTTTCATACTTATACTTTTATTCAAATTTGTATGCTCGCCAATACTTTTGTATTGATCTATGCTTTTAATACATGTTGCAGGATTGATGATGAAAGGAATCTGGTAAGATTGCCTAGAAACGCACTTAAACTTTAATACTTGCTGTATCGTACCTTGTTTTCAAACATGTTGTATTTTGTTTCCAAACTTTGTATTAAACCGTCATTAATGAAATGAAATTTTATTTCTTTTTATACTCGACGTAAATTCGAATTTGTTATATTCTAGTTCAAGCAATGTAAAAAGTAATTTATTAAATACTTGACACAAATAGCGTTATGAAGCCTCTTGCAATCTAGTTTTCGTCTCATCCCGATGTTTCCGCCATTGGTTGGGGTGTGACATTAGTACTAGTAAGTACACCAAAAGGTGAAAAGATCACAATTAAAGGAGATAAACCAACCAGATCGACAAAATTCATCTCTGTGATGAAAGCTGCAAGTTATGAAAGGAAATGTGGAGTAGTATATATGATTTCCGTAATCATTAATACTAAAGGAAAAGAATTAAAAGATATCCCTGTGATATCTAAATTTTCAGACGTCTTTCCAAAAGAGTTACCTGGATTACCGCCTGATAGAGATGTTGAATTTAGGATTCACCTAATACCAGGAACGGAACCGATTGCCAAAGCACCATATCGAGTAGCACCAACGGAGATGTAGGAACTGAAGAAACAATTGGACGAACTTCATGATAAAGGTTTATACAACCAAGTTCATCACTGTGGGAGCACCGGTGTTGTTTGTTAAGAAGAAAGACGGATCTATGCGTATGTGCATTGATTACCGAGAATTGAACAAGGTTACGATTAAGAATCGGTACCCACTACCGAGAATCGATGATCTGTTCGATCAACTTCAAGGAGCTTGATTCTTTTCTAAGATCGATTTACGCTCAGGATATCATCATCTGAAAGTACAAGAAGAGGACATTCCTAAAACTGCTTTCAGAACAAGGTATGGTCATTATGAATTTACTGTCATGCCATTTGGTTTAACCAATGCCCCAGCCACATTTATGGACATGATGAACAGGATATGTAAACCATACCTGGATAAATTCATAATTGTTTTTATAGATGATATTCTAATTTACTCTAAGAGTAAAGAGGAACATGCAGCGCATCTGCATACACTTCTAACATTATTGAGAAAAGAAAAGCTTTATGCTAAATTCTCAAAATGTGAATTTTGGTTACAAGAAGTTCAATTTATTGGACATCTAGTTAATCATGAAGGAATTCATGTGGATCCCACAATGATCAAGGCAATTACTAAGTGGAAAGTCCCTGAGTCACCAATAGAAGTAAGAAGTTTTCTTGGACTGACAGGATATTATAGACGGTTTATCCGAGATTTCTCTAGAATAGTCATTGCATTAACCAAACTGACCTGCAAATCAGTTAAGTTTGAATGGGGACCAAAACAGGAAGAAGCTTTTAAGATTCTTAAGTAAAGGTTAACCAACGCACCTATACTCGCATTACCAGAAGGAACTGAAGACTTTATAGTCTATTGTGATGCGTCTAAGTTAGGATATGGATGTGTGTTGATGCAACACCAAAATGTTATAGCTTATGCTTCTAGACAACTTAAGAAACATAAAGAGAATTATACGACCCATGATCTAGAGTTAGGAGCCATAGTTTTTACCCTTAAGATTTGGAGACACTATTTATATGGAAATAAATTTGTTGTCTACACCGATCATAAGAGTTTAAGGTATATTTTTGGGCAAAAAGAATTAAATATGAGACAGAGACGCTAGATGGAAATTCTTAGTGATTATGATTGTGATATTCAGTACCATGCTGGGAAAGCTAATATAGTAGCTGATACTTTAAGTCGAAAGTATCATGAAAAGCCGAAACGAGTACGTTCTCTCAGGTTAAATCTACAAGTAGATTTAAATGATCAAATTAGAGAGGTACAGGAAATAGAAATCAAGGACGATGCTGAAAGTTTAAAAGGAATGATTAAGGAGTTAGAACAATGAATAGATGGAATTTGGAAGTTCCATAAGAAAAGGACCTGGATACCTAAACAAGGAAACCTACGCCACAAAATTCTAGAAGAAGCTCATAAGTCTAACTATACGATACATCCCGGAAGTGATAAGATGTATCAAGATCTAAGAAAGAATTTCTGGTGGATAGGAATGAAAAAGGATATAGCAAACTACGTTGCTAAATGTCTAACATGTTCACAAGTTAAAGCTGAGTATCAGAAACCCTCAGTATTATTGCAACAATTAGAGATGCCAATATGGAAATGAGAATTGATAACAATGGACTTTGTTACCAAATTACCCAAGACAAGAAAAGGAAATGATACAATCTGGGTGATTGTAGACAGATTGACCAAATCTGCTCATTTCTTACCAATGAAGGAAACTTTCGGTATGGAACAATTAGCCAAGCTATATGTAAATGAAATAGTTTTATTACATGGAATTCCTTTATCTATTGTATCTAATAGAGATAGCCGTTTTACTTCTCATTTTTGGACAAGTTTCCAAAAAGCAATGGGAACCAGGTTAAATCTAAGCACAGCTTATTATCCTCAAACGGACGGACAAAGCGAAAGGACAATTCAGACAATGGAAGATATGCTTAGAGCCTGTGTAATTGATTTTGGAGGAAATCGGGAGATCATCTACCATTAATAGAATTCTCCTACAATAACAGTTATCATACTAGCATTAATGCTGCACCATTTGAAGCACTTTATGGACGAAAGTGCCGAACACCAGTCTGTTGGGCAGAAATTGGAGAAAAGCAGCTATCTGGACCTGAGATTGTGTAAGAAAGGACAAGATAATTCAAGTCAAGGAAAGATAAAAGCATCACGAGATCGTCAAAAGAGTTATGCGGATAACAGACGAAAACCTTTGGAATTTCAAGTGGGAAATAAGGTATTGCTAAAAGTTTCTCCATAGAAAGGAATAGTCAGATTCGTTAAAAGAGGAAAGCTAAGCCCCAGGTATGTTGGACCATTTGAGATTATTAGACGAATAGGACCCGTAGCCTATCAGCTACAACTGCCAGAGGAAATGGCAGGAATACATGATGTGTTTCATGTATGTAATCTCAAGAAATGCTTAGCAGACGAATCATTAGTGACACCTCTTAAAGACATAGAGGTAAATGAGAAACTTAAGTTTATCGAGAAACCCATTCAGATTGAAGATAGAAAGATCAAGAATCTTAAACACAAGAGATTAGTTCTGGTCAAAGTAAAATGGGATTCCAAGAGAGGACCAGAATACACTTCGGAGCTCGAATGAGAAATGCAAAGGAAATACGTGGACCTATTCCAGTAGACCTCGAGGACGAGATCTAAAACAAGGTGGGGAGGATATAACAACCCTCCTAGAACCCTTAACATGACCCTAAACGTTCCTTATATACCCCGTATACGAGAAACGAGCCCGAAATACCTTAATATTTATAAATATCAAGAAAAACAAAATCTGGGAGTCGCTCGCGGGGCGCGACCTCCTTAGCCTCATGTGTCGCAGGCCGCGACTGGCTTGGATTGATGGACAAGGCATAGCGCCACATGTCCGGTTACGTTGCAAGCCTACACCTTTGACTTGACAAGGCTAGGGCCTAATCTACCCTTGTCGTGGGCCGCGAAAGAACAAGAGGAGGCCCTCGCGGGCCGCGAGCCGACCTTCGACAGGCTAATAAATAGGAGGTCGAGGCTCATTAGCTCATCGTTCAAAATTCTGATATTCTCTCAAACTTTCTGTTAGTATAAATACTCGGGATATAATACCCCTATAAAGCGAATCTCTGCCTCGTTGTAAGTATTATAACCCTATTTGTTACCATACACGATCGATCTAGGGCTCCGTAACGCATGTCAAGGCTCCGCCTGACTCAGTCATTGGAGTTTTGTCTCGTCTTACACCCGATTGATCTAGGACTCCGTAATGCATGTCAAGGCGCTGCCTGACTCAGTCATTGGAGTTCTGTCTCGAGTTGTACGGTTAATATGATTTAGGTTATTTTATTTACACTTGTGCATTGTTTAATTTTAATAGATTATAACCAGAAGATTCACCAGGAAGCTTTAGTTTTACCTAAGTAAACAATGTGAGTACATCTACTTTTTGCCACCTTTTTGTAAATTACTTTGTGAGTCAAAATGTTTTACCAAAACCTCAAATATTGTAAATAAACACTTAACAGTAATTGAGTATTTGTGATTCTACAATTACTGCCGGTATGTTGGGGTTTTGTATACATTACTGAAAGACATTACCATTGGACAAAGAGTTAGCCAATGAGTAATATGACCCACAAGTCAGGTGTTAACAGTACTGAATGAGTAATTGAGTAGATATAAACAAATGTAATTGCAGATGCCCTCAATACTGTGAAGTTGTAAAACTGTTTTGATTAAACTGGAATGCACTCGCCAGTATTTCTTGCTGATAAAACTTTTTAAAATGCGTTTCAGGTAACAAAATGTGAAAGCCAATAGAAGCCAGCTGGAGAGCACTGAAGGCTTGGAAAAGTGGCTATAAAAGTTACTTAAATAAAAAGGAGTTTTGTTTTCAATAAACTAGAGTTTATCCCTATAAATATATTGTAATGAAAACTTGGGTTTTATCCCATTTATTATTATAAAAGTTTGGTGTTTAACTCTGATAAAAATATTTCCTAACTATGGTCCTAATGTATTCCGCTGCCAAATTAATAAATACCGATACCATCTGACTGGCTCGCGGCACCCGCTCCCGAGCGGGGGTTGGGGATTGCGACATGTGCCGACTTGGGAAATTTTGCTTTTTGACCTAATTCGCAATAGAGACATCCCATTCCGTTTTCAGCCGATTTGGATGATCCTAAAGCTTAGCATAGGCAATTTTGAGAGTCCTGACACCCCAATCATTTGATTTCTTCATGCAAGTTCATTCTAAATTGATAATTGAAGCTGTGATGACAACCATGCGCGGCTAATTCGTTTGTGACTTTTCCCGGATGAACGATTTCTAGGTGTTTCACATTAAACTCTGTTTTTTGGATTCTTGTAACTGGTATTCTTGATCACTTGTGCTGATTTGGTAAACATTTATTATATTTGAATTATTTTTCGTTTATCGAGCGTATTGGTGATTTCCTTACATCGTTAGCGGGTTGGTAAATTGGTATAATTTAACGGATTGTTATAGTTATTATTAAAAACTTTTCCTAACCGTTAATCAAAGTCATTAATTCCAGGTAAATGTTTGTGTGGTGTTTGAATCAATAAACAAGTTTTTGTTGTTAAAGTGGTAATCAGGATTCCGGGTGGGGGTTATTTCTTCTCATTCTGATAAAACTTTTCTTAACAATTTACATTTTTCCCAAACAATCAAACAAACCCCCCAATTTAGATAAAAGTAGTTCATTAATTAAATCTTTTTACACTGACCACAAATTCTCTGTGGATACGACCTTACTTACCCGTACTAGTATTTGTATTTAAGTAAAAAATAATACTTTCTTTTAATTAGCTCATGAGAGCTATGTTAGATAGATAGGAATAGGGATAAGGATGAACTTTTTTTACTGAATACCGATATCGTATTAAACTGACACCGATTGAGCAACATCAGTATCAATACATGTATTTATTTTTAGAGTTTTCGCTTTCAATACTAACCAACATCGGTACCTTTTTTCCAATATTCCCCATTTTAGTACCGAATTTATGTTAGGGAATTTGTAGAGTTTTTTTTTTTTTTTTTTTTGTAATAGCATTGATGAGATTGGTAATATAACTAATGTCAGGGAATTTGTAGAGTTTTTTTTTGGTAATAGCATTGATGAGATTGGTAATATAACTAAGGGTATCCGGAGTGGTGCGGGAAACGAGTTCGACAAAAGGGGTTGCCGCGCGGCAACACCGCCGCCGACACCCTTTGCCGCTCGGTTTCGTCGTCGCTCGGTGAACAAACGTCGATCGGTGAGGAGGGAAGGGAAGGAAAGAGGGGGTAGTGTGGGTGGGGGTCCATTCCAATCTTAACCAATCACGCCTTTTTCCTTTTTTTTTTAAAGTTTACCACTTCACCAAGTGTCTAACCATTGCCAACACTTTTGAGCATAGTTTACCACTTTGACATGGCACACTCTCATTGGTTGATTTTTTAGTTTCCCACTCTCAAGTGTTTAACCACTCCTTACACCCTAAGGCTATTAGGCTATGCGGTATGGGGGACGTCCCCCTTTCGTCCGGGATCGGCGACGGTAGCTACACCGTGCCGCCCCCTTGCGTCGTCGTCCTCACCGTCCAGCAAAGGACGTTTGAGACGTTCCATGTGAAGACAAAAAAGGGTGGGTCCCAAGGCTTTTGACCGTTTAATAAAAAAAAATTATATTCAAAATTCATTCAAACATTCAAACGGTCACTTTCCCCTTTTTTATAAAAATCCAATCCATTTTCACATCCATTAACCATTTTTAACCCCTTTGTGAAAAAATTCGATTGTCCGATGAAAAGATCCTATTGTCCGATGAAAAGATTCGGCTCAAGGAATGCGAAATATTAACGATGGATGTCGATAGTTATCCCGAGCCGAAACGTTCGACTTTGCTAAAACTACAAAACGACATCATCAAGAAGCATCAAAGTGGTTGATTTTTTTTAAGTTTCTGTTTTTTTTTTAATTTATTAGTTTTTTTTAAGTTTATGTTTTTTTTAAGTTTATGTATTGTGTTTTAATATTAATTAAAATATTTTCTTAATTTATTTGTTAAATGTTTAAAATAGTGGAAGATTAAAAAAATATATATAAAAGTGGTGGGGTAGGATCATCTAGGACCATCCTCCAATTTCCACTAGTTTTGTGGGATGGACCATCCTTGGAAGGACTATGATGTGGCGCCTAGGTGGCGGAAGGATGGGCACCATACCATGTAGCCTTAGGCACGTGATGACATGTCGTTGGGGTCATGCAAAAATCTAAAGAATCTATATAGCTAGGGTAAATAGGGTATCGAATCCACAATGATTATGTGGTTCTTATTACACGTTTCGTTTAATTATTTAAGTAAAAAATAACTAAATTAATTTAAAACTAAATATGGATTTGATTAATCTTTCTTTACAACTATATAAAGTATTTCCTATGTCTAGAAATGTAATTTCACCCACAACTTTTAAGACGCCATTCCAAACGCCATGTTGTGTTTCCCTAATTTTATATCCCCTCTCCCAAATCTGCCCCCATTCAGTGCAATCTCAATGTTTCCTTCAACCAAAACCCTTGTAAATCGAAGAAGCAAATGAAACGGTGGGAGCAATAATCTTGGTTATATTGAATTGAATGTTATTGAATCCTTTGCCATCTCTATTTAGAGTTATATTGAATGTTGAATTTCATGAGTTCTTCAGTTGCGAAACCGTTGTATAAATCAAATACCTCAAGGCTGAAACGATTCCCGTCGCCGCCTATATCTGCGTCACCATGCTCGATTGTTTT
Source organism: Helianthus tuberosus (assembly GCA_030545235.1). NCBI lineage: Eukaryota > Viridiplantae > Streptophyta > Magnoliopsida > Asterales > Asteraceae > Helianthus > Helianthus tuberosus. Next base: position 163,818,259 of record CM060399.1, on the reverse strand, counting down.
TCTCTTCCTCCCATCTCGAATCTGTTGGCTGCTTCTTCCCTCACTGTGAGTCTCGAATCCGTTGTCGCCAATATATGCATAACATCTTTTTTCCATTGTTAATGCTTTTTATAGGTTATGGTGCAACTGTCTTTGTGTTCCTTTATTTATGAGAGTAAGATCTTATTCGTCATATGCATGTTGATTTTTTGATAATGGTTGTTTTAACTTGTGATTTTGGGAGGGAATGGAACAAGAAGACACAAACCGTATAATGTTTGAATGTATGCCTACCACTTGCTCGATAAAACGCCTATATGAGACTGACACGTTTTTTATACATAATTTTGTTATCACTGTTGCATAAATTTTGGTGAACATTTGTAACCTTTGTAGATACTCACCGAAGATAAATTTTGTGCAAGATCTAAACACGGACCCTAAGCTTGCATCTAAAGATAATTATGTGGATGTTATCTGTAACACCTCGAAAATTCACGTCCTATAATGTGTTGACACGTGTCATAAAGTTTGAACGTGTGAAAGAATATTATAAAAGGACTAAAGTTGACAAACATGGAAAGTATGTAATTATACGAATACTAAGTGTCAACAGTGAATGAATATACTTCATAATAACCCTACATGATGTTTATAACATCAAACGAATAAATCATGGATCATACGAAGCTAAAAGTGAAAGATTACAAACTACAGGGGTCAAATGTGTCAACATGTTAAAGATATACCTCTGAGTGACCTTTTGACAAACCCGAAGCTTTGTAAATGTAAATTATGCTCACTATAATGCATGATTAAAATTTCATAAAGTTTCGTTATCGTATGAGAAAGTTATGATCAAATTCGTGTGAGAGGGGTTAAAAGCGTAAACATTGGAAATTAAGATTTTTCGGGCAACCATAAAGTTACCCAAGGACTTAACAAAGTATGGTTATGTCTTAAGGCCCATAAAAGTCAAGTTAGAGGGCTCGAAGTGCAAGAAAGCATGTTAAGATCAAGTATAGAAGGATCAGGGACTAAAAGCGTCAAAAAGTGCATAAGTTTGCATTTTCGCGCATAACCTACGTTCTGAATACATCTGGACATCCAAAAATTTATGTAAGCACTAAAACATTTTATTTTAGTGTTCGCCATAAGAAAAATCCATTCGTCGCGTCATTTGGTTCGTTTTTCGCGCTTATGCGCATTCCGTCGTAATTAAGCGAACATCGCGACCGTACGGCCAAACGAACCGACATCCGAGATATTTTTAAACATGTTTTAAGTTCCCTATACTTTAACTTCATTTTTGAGCTTTGAAATGGGGTTAACGGGCCTTAAACGCGTCGAAAATGGGCTGATTGCAATGCAGGGACCAAAAGTGCAAATCTGCCAAACTAGGGCCTAGCGGTGCGCTACACTTTTAGCGTAGCGGTGCGCTAGGGGTCTCCTGACCAGATGCAATGTTTCTAACAGCCTGTTTTCAGCTGAATTAACCACAACCACATGTTCTAATTTGTCTTGTCATCAAGATAAGGAGCATATGTAGCCACCATAACCTTCCGACACTTGTACGGATAAGATTCGGGCACGATATTCGATAAACGATCCTAACGGTGGTGCATATCCTATAAATACCCACCATAATCAACTTCAAAAACCCACAAATCTGATCCTAGAGCTCTAAGTTGAAGCCATTGCTTCATACCTGAGCTATTCGATCAAGATTTACTAGCGGGGACCCTTCGTAAGTATTCTTTCGTTCTTTTATCGCTTTTCGAGTCCGAAAGTCAAACTTTGTTTGACTTTCTGCATTGACCAGTTTATGGTCGATGCGAAGTTCGTTTGAACTTCATAACGTGAGCGTGATCACGATGGTTATAGTCCCTAGTGACTATACCTACTGATTACCACGTTATCTAGGCTCAGTGACGAGCCGTAGTTTCGGCCAGAATACGTATTCTTGCGTATTTTGTAACCAAACTACTTATGGGTATCAAAACCATTTGTTTTGATACCAAACTTGTTTTCTAACTTAGTTAAGCATGTTTTAACATGCTTAGCTCGTCACTTTTAGTTTAGTGCTTATATAGGGTCGTGAAGGTAAGCGATCTAAACAATCGCTTATACTTTCGAACCCGACCCGTTTGGTCGATCATTAGGATCCGACCAAACACATTAAGTGACCTTATGGTCACATCGTTCGAGTAGTTGTATGACAGGTAGTATATATGCCTTAGGTAAATGACCAAAATACCCCTACGGGGCTTAAATTGAGATTAAACTCGTTTTGGGCATAATGGAAGGTATCCTACTGATATCACAACATATTTAAGGCATATTAACTTAGGAAACCTGTTCGCGACCTATTCGGTTACGCGTTATTCGCGTTCGGATCGGTTTATATAACTAGTTTATATAAGTTAGCCGAAACGGGCCAAACCTTATCGGTTTTATCTCAAAATCCAGAATGTGTATGAAATACCCATATTATACAAGTCTTCAAACTTGTCAAGTCTAAAACACATTCTATTCCGGTCTTCGCTTAATCGTGCGTACGAACCGTAGATTCCCTTAAGACTAACCGGTCTAAGCTTAGGCTAAATTAAAGACCCGTTAGCATTCTAATTAATTATTTATACCATCATTCCAGACTAGAGCTTTCCGGTAAATGGTACCTACGCTTACTTAAGTGAATACGGCTGAGTTATTAATTTCTGATATTTAAGACAGGAGCTAGCTCAGGTAAATACTCTTAACTTATTTTCCCTATACGGGCTTGGGATACGGTACTATAAAAGTACCGCTTGGTCGGGTGTATGTAGTCATTTAAATCGGATTGTGATTGATGTACTTACATAACCTGTTTAATATGTATTATTTTATTATTATTTGGTGTATGGCCTTTGGGGGTTAATGACCATGTCCCGGATATTCTTGGCATCATTTTACGAAATGGCCACGACTTAAGCACGGGGTGTAGGCATACACCTGACAGCTGCATTATGTAAAAACTGGTAATCCACTCCGAGGTATCATCCCTGTGGGCATTATACCGGGACTGGTAATCCACTTAGGGGATGATAGCCCGTGGGCATTATACCTGTGGCGTGTCGGTTAATCTAGTCCGGCCCTACAAACCGGACCCTAATGGACGACAAATAAGTAAAACTGTATACAAGATTATATACAAATAATTTTCCCAAGTTATAAAAGATTAATTTTGCCTCTGTGCATTTTAATCAAAGTGTCAAAAGGTTTTGTGCCTGGTGCATCTAAATCAATTTTCTTAAACTCTTTTCAAATGAGTCGGTTGAGTGTATTTACCAGTGAAAACTGACGTATTTTCCAAAAAGGTTAAGTGACAGGTACTAAACGAAATTGGCTGGAAGCTCAGGGCGCTAATAAGGAATCTTGCAAGTTCTAGGCGTCTAAAGTCTGTTGAACAAATGATATGTTTTAAAGATCCGCCTGTAGATCCTTTTACTTTCCGTTGTAATACTGAATATTACTATATATTCGGAATGTAATAATGATTATCGTTTGCTTCCGCTGTGCATTCATATATATTGTGTTGTTTGACTATTATGTTGCCAACCATGACGTCACGATACTCCCCACCGGGCCCACCGGTGACACGTGGAAAGTCGGGGTGTGACAGGTTGGTATCAGAGCCAACATTGAGTGAATTAAACACTAGCCCTTAGTGTTTAATCTCAATGACACAATTGCACATTTCAAAACTTCTGAGTCTAGACTTAATTTAGGAATATTCTCAATCCTAATCTAGAAATTTTTTTTGCTTCCAAATTTTTATCGGATACGTCGCCAAGCGAAGAAGCCGTAATAGGAATTCTCCACGTCTGGAGCCTTGGGATGCTGAGTTTCGTACCGCGACCAGGATAAAACGTGCAACCACGGAGAAAGCATTCAGGAAATGAATGAAGAAGCAACTCCTTTTGCAAAAAGATCGTTTCCTTAATAGTCCTTCTAAGGACATATTTATTTTTCAGTCCCTTCGAGGACGACATTATTCTTTTGAAGACCCATTTAGGGCAACCCTATACTGTTTAAAATTTTTAAAGGAACGATTATGTTTAAAACGTCATTCCTATATTATAAGATCTACCATTATAATAAAATGGCAAAACCTAAAAGGGACAAGACCTAGCCACGTGTCATTTTAAGACCGGGCCAAGATGGTAGTTCCATAATTAGATTAAGATCCATATTAAAACCTCAATTTAAAAATTGTTCTGCGTTAATTATTAATTAAGAGTCTTAAGAGTGAAACCTAGCTTGAGTGTCCTTTTAAAGACCTGGCCAAGATGGTAAGACCTGTTTAAAAGATTCAAATCCCTGTTAACATCTGTGAACATGTTAACACTCCTGGCTGATGTGACTCATTAAAATCACACACGTCATTTATAAAAGGATTCTTTAGAAGATTCCTAACCCAGTTTAATGATCTCTGAATCCTGGGTTTACATCACCAATTAAGATGATCATATTTTAACCATACGTGGTTACATAGTGCCTACGGGCTATAGTTAATGTCCTCTGCGACTAAAGACAGTAATAATCTATGACCCTGTCTAACAAAGGTAATAAAATATAATAAAACCTTAAAAGCCTTGATTCTCCGAAATCATAGCTTATAATTTATAAATGTCCTTGTGACTAGGCCTATTGTACCAGAGCACCTTCATGCTTGATTCTCTGAAATCATGGCTTATAAATTAAACTTGTCTACGCGACCAGGCCATTTGTGCTATTATTAACTTGTAAATTAGGATTTATGATGAAAATCCTGAATGAAATAAATATCCATTCCTTCCCTGCCAATATACATAGTAAAAAGAATCTTAAAGGTACGACCTAGCCAATACGTCGTTCCAGACAAGGCCAAGATGGTAGAACCTATTCAAAGGATTCAAATCCTTGTAACATTGTAAATATGTTAACACTCCTGGCAACAGTGATTCGATAAAATCACACTTGTCATTTTTATATTAGGAAATTTTTTCCAAACCCCTTTTAACATAAGCGATAAATGGGAATCATGGCTATATATTCATCAAATTTTGACAATTCGCCATATACTTAAACCAATTATCACTACTTGGTTTGTAGCCTTCAAAGCTTCACCATGGCTGACCCCTCTGAAGCTCACAATCATCCGATTAATCAGGAGGATGAAGCGAGACTGAAATTAATAAGCACCGGGTTACAGGCTATGATCGAAATAGCCGCAAGCAACGCTGCGGACCGTGTGTTGAAGGATCTTAAGCGAAAGTGCGATGATACCCCAAATAAAGGTTACAAGAAGGGTAAGACCGGTTCAAGCTATAACCAGTCCAAGCCAAAGGAGGCAAAACCCGAATGCAACAACTGCAGGAAACAACATTCTGGAAAATGCACAATCGACCCACGTGCTAAATTATGTGGAATTTGCAAAACCAAGGGTCACAAGACCTTGGATTGCAAGAAGATGGAAGATGCGACCTGCCATGGCTGTGGCGAAAAGGGGCACATAAAGAACCGCTGCCCAAAGAAGGCGATTAAAGGAAAAGGCACCTTTAATGCGAAAGCTAAGCCTTGCAAAATTTGTAACAAGGAGGGAGCAACTAAGTCTGGGAAGGATTTAAAGGTCAGACAACAGACCGGTGAAAAGACCAGGTGCGAAACCTGTAGGAAATACCATCTTGGGAAATGCCGATTTGAGTCTCAGCCTCTACCGTGTGGAATTTGCAAGTCTAAGGAACATAAAACCCTGGGTTGCAAGAAGATTAAAGATGCTACATGCTACAATTGCAACGAGAAGGGGCACATAAAGACCAACTGCCCTAAGTATGCCAAAAAGCCCGTAGAGGCCAAGAGAACAAACGCATGAGTTTTCAGGATGAACACTCAAGAGATGGTGCAGAATAATAATAATCGTATAGCATGTACCTTTCCTTATCAAGCACTTGTGCAGTAAACTTCCTTATCATTTATCAATGATAATCTCTACTAAGTGTCCTGTTTTTAATACAGGCAATAATAAATCTTCATGAACCATAAACTTAGCAAAATTTTTATCATTCACAAGGTATAACTACCAAGGAAACCATAGTAACCGATTCTTATAGATCGGCAAGGAATTCTTCCGAAAATCTAAGAGCACTCTTTCTTTGCATAGAGTACGACAACATATGTTATTTTAATTATTTTCTCATCGTTTTTCTATCGCCTACGAATGCCAAACTATGTTTGATAAAAGTGTCATATGAGGATTGGCGTATCCTAGTGTGTCCCATAGATTATTTCCATGTCTGATCAGCATGGAAGTTTAATACATGGAACCCCTGAGATATCCCAATGGTCATATTGTACTAAAGTCGACTAGTAGTATTCAAAGAAGATATCCAAAAAAAAATGGAATTTTTTTTTTAAGTAAATGTTCCCGACTAAGGAATTCGTGGACTTATAACATAAAGGTGTCACTTATTTGACACGAGTAATGGTGGATGAACTGGAGCCTGAGATATGGAAAATCTCTGTAGCCTCCTGGCAATCTTGATTATCTTCTCATAAGTTTTCCTTGCTTACCTCCTGGAAGGCAGGTAGAATTAAGATTGTATCCCGCTGTGGGCTGGAGTATTGTGAAAACTCCATATTGATTATGGAATAATCGAAACCTTGATTAAGTAGGTTTTAAAACATAGGCACATAAAGCCTGACTCAATATTCTGAGGGTTTTATGTTATTAATTAAGAAAGACGGTTCATATTGCTTATGCATACATGCCGCAACCCTAATTAGGCAACGATTAAGAATTGCCATCTGCTACCCAGGATCTAAGGGTAAAATTATTGGTGGATAGGCTTGAACAAATCTGTAGCCACCCATGTAGCTAAATGCTTGACATGTGCGTAAGTCAAAGCCGAGCATCAAAAGCCGTCAGGCTTGCTACAACAGCCTGAACTTCCTACGTGGAAGTAGGGAAATGGTAACTATGGATTTTATTACCAAGTTACCCAAGAAAAGGAAAGGAAATGATACGTTATGAGTTATAGTTGATGGACTGACTAAGTCAGCTCATTTTCTACCCATCGAGGAGACTTATAGCTCCGACGGGCTAGCCCAGTTATACGTTGATAAGATTGTAGCCTTACATGACATACATGTAGCTAGTATCTCTGATAGAGATACTAGGTACACGTCACACTTATGGAAGAGTTTCCAACAATCTTTGGGCACACGTTTGAACTTTAGTACGGCTTACCATCCTCAGACAGACGGTCAGAGTGAGCGTACTATTCAAACATTGGAAGACATGCTACGTGCATGTGTGATCGATTTGGGAGGTAGTTGGGATAAGAACCTACCATTAATCGAATTCTCCTACAACAATAGCTACCATACCAGCATTAAGGCTGCGCCTTTTGAGGCATTATTCGGTAGAAAGTGTGGATCGCCTATTGGTTGGGCGGAAATTGAAGATGTCCAGTTATCAGGATCAGAGATAGTGTTCGAAACAACGGACAAGATGGTCCAGTTTCGTGACCGTCTCAAAACTGTCGAGATAGGCAGAGGAGTTACGCAGATCTAAGGCGTAAAGCTTTTCACTTCGAAGTAGGTGACAAAGTATTGCTTCAAGTATCACCCTGGAAGAGGGTGATGCGGTTTGGTAAGAAAGGTAAACTAAGCCGAGATACATAGGACCTTTTGAGGTTATCGAACGTATCGGGTCAGTTGCCTATAAGTTAAACTTACCTGAAGAGCTCAGTGGAATACACAATGTGTTCCACATCTGCAATCTGAAGAAGTGCTTCACTGATGAATCACTGGTTATACCACATACAGATGTGCATATAGATGAGAGCTTAAGATTTGTTGAAAAACCTTTGTCGATTGAGGATCGACAGGTAAAGAAGCTTCGAAGAAAGCATGTACCTATTGTAAAGATCAAATGGGATGCCCGAAGAGGTCCCGAATTCACGTGGGAGGTCGAATCCACGATGAAAGAAAAGTACCCTTACTTATTTCAGTAAATCTCGGGTCGAGATTTATTTTAAGGGGGTGAGGATGTAACACCTCGAAAATTCACGTCCTATAATGTGTTGACACGTGTCATAAAGTTTGAACGTGTGAAAGAATATTATAAAAGGACTAAAGTTGACAAACATGGAAAGTATGTAATTATACGAATTCTAAGTGTCAACAGTGAATGAATATACTTCATAATAACCCTACATGATGTTTATAACATCAAACGAATAAATCATGGATCATACGAAGCTAAAAGTGAAAGATTACAAACTACAGGGGTCAAATGTGTCAACATGTTAAAGATATACCTCTGAGTGACCTTTTGACAAACCCGAAGCTTTGTAAATGTAAATTATGCTCACTATAATGCATGATTAAAATTTCATAAAGTTTCGTTATCGTATGAGAAAGTTATGATCAAATTCGTGTGAGAGGGGTTAAAAGCGTAAACATTGGAAATTAAGATTTTTCGGGCAACCATAAAGTTACCCAAGGACTTAACAAAGTATGGTTATGTCTTAAGGCCCATAAAAGTCAAGTTAGAGGGCTCGAAGTGCAAGAAAGCATGTTAAGATCAAGTATAGAAGGATCAGGGACTAAAAGCGTCAAAAAGTGCATAAGTTTGCATTTTCGCGCATAACCTACGTTCTGAATACATCTGGACATCCAAAAATTTATGTAAGCACTAAAACATTTTATTTTAGTGTTCGCCATAAGAAAAATCCATTCGTCGCGTCATTTGGTTCGTTTTTCGCGCTTATGCGCATTCCGTCGTAATTAAGCGAACATCGCGACCGTACGGCCAAACGAACCGACATCCGAGATATTTTTAAACATGTTTTAAGTTCCCTATACTTTAACTTCATTTTTGAGCTTTGAAATGGGGTTAACGGGCCTTAAACGCGTCGAAAATGGGCTGATTGCAATGCAAGGACCAAAAGTGCAAATCTGCCAAACTAGGGCCTAGCGGTGCGCTACACTTTTAGCGTAGCGGTGCGCTAGGGGTCTCCTGACCAGATGCAATGTTTCTAACAGCCTGTTTTCAGCTGAATTAACCACAACCACATGTTCTAATTTGTCTTGTCATCAAGATAAGGAGCATATGTAGCCACCATAACCTTCCGACACTTGTACGGATAAGATTCGGGCACGATATTCGATAAACGATCCTAAAGGTGGTGCATATCCTATAAATACCCACCATAATCAACTTCAAAAACCCACAAATCTGATCCTAGAGCTCTAAGTTGAAGCCATTGCTTCATACCTGAGCTATTCGATCAAGATTTACTAGCGGGGACCCTTCGTAAGTATTCTTTCGTTCTTTTATCGCTTTTCGAGTCCGAAAGTCAAACTTTGTTTGACTTTCTGCATTGACCAGTTTATGGTCGATGCGAAGTTCGTTTGAACTTCATAACGTGAGCGTGATCACGATGGTTATAGTCCCTAGTGACTATACCTACTGATTACCACGTTATCTAGGCTCAGTGACGAGCCGTAGTTTCGGCCAGAATACGTATTCTTGCGTATTTTGTAACCAAACTACTTATGGGTATCAAAACCATTTGTTTTGATACCAAACTTGTTTTCTAACTTAGTTAAGCATGTTTTAACATGCTTAGCTCGTCACTTTTAGTTTAGTGCTTATATAGGGTCGTGAAGGTAAGCGATCTAAACAATCGCTTATACTTTCGAACCCGACCCGTTTGGTCGATCATTAGGATCCGACCAAACACATTAAGTGACCTTATGGTCACATCGTTCGAGTAGTTGTATGACAGGTAGTATATATGCCTTAGGTAAATGACCAAAATACCCCTACGGGGCTTAAATTGAGATTAAACTCGTTTTGGGCATAATGGAAGGTATCCTACTGATATCACAACATATTTAAGGCATATTAACTTAGGAAACCTGTTCGCGACCTATTCGGTTACCCGTTACGCGTTATTCGCGTTCGGATCGGTTTATATAACTAGTTTATATAAGTTAGCCGAAACGGGCCAAACCTTATCGGTTTTATCTCAAAATCCAGAATGTGTATGAAATACCCATATTATACAAGTCTTCAAACTTGTCGGGTCTAAAACACATTCTATTCCGGTCTTCGCTTAATCATGCGTACGAACCGTAGATTCCCTTAAGACTAACCGGTCTAAGCTTAGGCTAAATTAAAGACCCGTTAGCATTCTAATTAATTATTTATACCATCATTCCAGACTAGAGCTTTCCGGTAAATGGTACCTACGCTTACTTAAGTGAATACGGCTGAGTTATTAATTTCTGATATTTAAGACAGGAGCTAGCTCAGGTAAATACTCTTAACTTATTTTCCCTATACGGGCTTGGGATACGGTACTATAAAAGTACCGCTTGGTCGGGTGTATGTAGTCATTTAAATCGGATTGTGATTGATGTACTTACATAACCTGTTTAATATGTATTATTTTATTATTATTTGGTGTATGGCCTTTGGGGGTTAATGACCATGTCCCGGATATTCTTGGCATCATTTTACGAAATGGCCACGACTTAAGCACGGGGTGTAGGCATACACCTGACAGCTGCATTATGTAAAAACTGGTAATCCACTCCGAGGTATCATCCCTGTGGGCATTATACCGGGACTGGTAATCCACTTAGGGGATGATAGCCCGTGGGCATTATACCTGTGGCGTGTCGGTTAATCTAGTCCGGCCCTACAAACCGGACCCTAATGGACGACAAATAAGTAAAACTGTATACAAGATTATATACAAATAATTTTCCCAAGTTATAAAAGATTAATTTTGCCTCTGTGCATTTTAATCAAAGTGTCAAAAGGTTTTGTGCCTGGTGCATCTAAATCAATTTTCTTAAACTCTTTTCAAATGAGTCGGTTGAGTGTATTTACCAGTGAAAACTGACGTATTTTCCAAAAAGGTTAAGTGACAGGTACTAAACGAAATTGGCTGGAAGCTCAGGGCGCTAATAAGGAATCTTGCAAGTTCTAGGCGTCTAAAGTCTGTTGAACAAATGATATGTTTTAAAGATCCGCCTGTAGATCCTTTTACTTTCCGTTGTAATACTGAATATTACTATATATTCGGAATGTAATAATGATTATCGTTTGCTTCCGCTGTGCATTCATATATATTGTGTTGTTTGACTATTATGTTGCCAACCATGACGTCACGATACTCCCCACCGGGCCCACCGGTGACACGTGGAAAGTCGGGGTGTGACATTATCACGAATGTGGTGAGTGTTGTGCATAGATATTCACATAACCTTGAACCAGGCTATGACTAAATCGTCTTGCACTGCAGGTTAGTGTAGACAATTTGACAAACTGATCGAAGTATTTAAGTACAGGCGTCGGGTCCTTGACCCAGGTGGCTAAGGTTTGGTCAAATTTATTGTTTTATACATTTCTTTTTTTGTTGCGAAAAAGACAATGCAAGTTGCCAAACCTCGCCATTTAAAAAGTCGCCAAGACACATCAAGGGAATGAGTAGGTTGGATCATGTTATGCAATGTGATGAACGTACATGACGTGAGCTGAGATAAACGCCTTTTAGGCCTATTTAATCAAATATATCATAATAAAATCATCATAACTTTTAACATCCAAGTCCATAATAGAACTATGCGTTTATTTTCTTTCTTGTTTATAGGTCGTGGCTGATATTATTCGCACCACATTGGGTCCAAGGTCAATGTTAAAGATGTTGATTGATGCTTCAGGAGGTATATAATATATTTTTTTATTAATATATTTCATCATGATGGGATTTTGTATATATTTTCATTGCAGATCAACACTAGATTCAAACTTTTGGTGATAATTTTTTATAGGAAATGTGGTCCTAATGATGGGCACCATTTTTTGTGACCTGGATATTCTCACCCAGCTGCAAAGGTATTTTTGTTGTTAATATTTAGAATTTGATTGAATCATCTCCCTGCATTGTCATCTTGATTTTAAAGCCCTCAGCTTGCTATCCTTTTGAGTAGATCGTATTGATCCTTAATTATCATATCATTTTCATTTGTCATTCACTCGTTACTCTTATTCATTTTTTTATATAATAATTTTTTTAGTCTATGATTGAACTAAGCTGCACACAAGATGCAGAATTTGGTGATGGAACTTTATCGGTCATTTTTCTTGATATACAATTTTTTTTACGACGACGACGACTTATAAAAAAGCAAAACAATCTGTGGCCACTTATAAAATTTTAGTTGTCATGCAATTTGAATTTAAGTTTTGTAATGGTTTATTTTAGTTCTTATGTTCGTGTTATCTTGCTTGTGTAAAACTGATAGCAACTGTTTTTGACGGTTGTAAACTTAAATAAACCTAAGCATTAAAAATAAATCAAACCAAACCAGCGCTTATTGAGTCACTATAAGAAAAATGTTTAAATATGGTTCATTTTAGATATGTCGAGCTGAATGAAAGAAATGGTAAATTCCCAGGTCAGTTCATTTTGGTTTGATTAGTGGTACTCTTGAATGGTGATTGAATAATTATTCTGATCATGGAGCTTATTAACAATTTGTCAAGTGCCCTTACTGAGTAGATTTATTAATACATCTCACCATATGTGTTTGACATGTCTTATAGACCATTATTTATTTTGTTATACCAGGTACCCACCAGCGAGAACGACTGGGACGATGAATGGTAGTCAACCAATATAGTCGTCATCATCGAGGCGTGCAAACCTTATGACACTAATTGATCTAGGTGTACGATAATTATGGCCCCAATACTATACTATCTTATTCGACATGGTTCTGTGATACCCCGGTTTAAAAAGACGGAAATTCATTTACGGTGAACTCTCTTTTATGTCAATTCTTTGGTTTATACTCAAGTGCTCTTTGTGAATTGAGATATTAGTTGTCATGCAAAATTGGTATTAAAAATAGATTATGTGAAACCAGCCATGCAACATACACCAAGAAAACATAAGTACCCGCGGCAACGCGCGAGCATTCCCACTATAACACTAAAGTATATTGTTTAAGAAAAGGATTGGTTTTTCTTATTCCTTGGTCTTTAGAATCTTTTTCTTGTTTTTGTTCCTTATTCCACCCGATTATCATGTGCTGGAGACATCAGGGGGTCATAGGTTTTCTTTTGGTGCTGGGAATGCACATTAACCTGGGAGATATAAGGAAGGTAAAGGTTAGGGGGTTGTCGTTTCGGTGTACCCCAAACTTGTTCCGTTCCCCTAATCTAGATCACTGTAGGACAAGATTTTGGCCATCTAACTTTGTTACCTTGTTGATTTGGTATGCTGGGAACATTATACGGCTGGGTTGGGTTTTGACAGGTTGGATTTCTGCCCCGGAAATTAAGTTGTTGACTCATATGGGTCGCTTTTATTTGATGTGCTTGGGTCTTGGTTCAAGAGTTTGTTGCTGGCAAATAATTACCAACAGCTGGATACATCAATCATGGAGTGAAGATCACTTAATTAAAGTTTTGACTGGTTGTGGAGTTTCGTTCGGCAGTCTTATGTGTAATCCTCGGCTGCTGTTATCTTTCTGGATGCTTCGAAAGGCCCAGCTTTGTGATGGGGTGGGAGTTGTTCATTCCTTTTTTGGCACTGCTTCCCTGCTGATCGTGGAGGTCTTCCTTAACCCTCCTCTACTGCTGTTCCAAGCCCACAGATATACTCTCAGGTGGCTGTCGATTGTTGCTACCGTGTACAAGACCCGGGCCTGGCCTACAACTCTGCCTTTGGTGGATAGGATCCATCGTAGGGCGAAAAGTGTTAAGACCAATTATTGTACAAGGAGTAAAGTTACAAGAAGGCTATGTGGCCCGTGCACTATGTCTGTCATACTGGGCAACGTTTTTTGGGTTGGGGATACTGGAGGCCCAAGCATTATGTGGGTAATTATGATGTTAGTGAGTCTAGGTCGGCCTTATTATTTGGCCCATCGTGTATTTCTTTTTGGCATGAGAGTTATGATTGTATAAACTCGGTTAGATCTAGGCTTTTGTACATTCCTAGAGTCGGATACATTGTTTCCTATTTTTGGTCTCCTAAAGCGTGTTTTGGGAGACAGCTCGGGGGTATGCCCCTTTGGATGATGTAAGTTTCTTGGTTGTTTTTATATACATTTGCCGGGCAAATGCCCTTTACCCAAAAAAAAAAAGAAAAGAAAGGAGATGGACATGTACAAATTTTTGTTTGCGTATAAACCAATACATTTAGCATCTGATATATTATTGTTAGTAAGGTTGTAGATAAACCTACTTTTGATGTTTTTGATGAAGATTTCTTATGGTTTAATAAACATGGTTCTTCATGGAAATTCTAGACTTTCTTTGCATGCCTGTAACCTTATAGGCTCTACGTCTATTTTTCGTTGAATCAAACAAAATGTATAAACCCAAAATGGATTGTGGTTTGTAATGGATGTCATTCGGGACACCCGCCGCAACGTGTCACACCCCGACCACGTAAAGCAACTAGACGTGGCGGAAACGTCGGGGAGTGTTGTAACAGAATTATTGTTTCATAACCATGGCATAAATAAATTCTGTTTTATTGAATAAATGAACTCATTGTTTTAATACAATCAAATAAATACAACTATGATCTTCCAAGTTTTAAAGTTGCTAAGGCACGAGTCCATCCTAAATGTAGCATGTATCAACAATCATTGCAAAGCAGTACCTGAAACATGTGTAAAAATAGGCACGTCAGCATAAAAATGCCTGTGAGATACATAGGTTTTGTGAATATAGGATTCATGACTTATGTTTAAGAAAATGTTTAGTCATGAACCCCGTACTTTGCTTTGTCTTGTAAATCGTTTGAAATAAAACAATAAGTTCAAATGATATGTATAAATAAGAGAATAATGTATGGTTAAATGAATAACCATTGTAAAATGAGTTTGTATAAGTTAAGTTGCTTGTAAAACAATGTATTGTGAAAAGTATGTTATTTGTATAAAATGTTATATGTATCAAATTGAAATGATTCAAATAACGATACAATATGTAATACCATACAAACACTTATATATAGGAAGTACCAGCGGCGTATCCACCATGCTTGTATCATATTACACACGCCTCGTTACTTAATCAAACCAAACCAACAATGTAAGATGTCTATGTTTAAACCAATTGCCAAACGTATTGAATAATGTGTCAAATGTTTATGTCAAGATGTAAGTCATTTAATGTATAACCAATGTCAATAATGTTTATGTGTCCAATGTAAATCATGTAATGTGTAATCAATGTGATTTGTATAAATAAATGTAAGATTAAACAAATAACCTTGTAGTAGCATATTAAAAGTATACTTTGGATTTGTAAGTAACATATTAACTATGTTTTGGTTTTGTAAATAACATATCAAAATATGCTTTAGATGTGATAAATAACATATTAAACTATGTTTTGGTTTTGTAAATATATGTTGGTTTTGTACAATACCACACATGAGAGTATATCAAACTATACTTTAATAGTGTGATTTGAGAATTCATTCAGACCTGGTGCATCAAAATACACCTTTGAGACTATAGAAATACCACAAAGGCAATCCCTATTTGGATGGAGCAACAAATTGGTTTCAGACATTCCATGACAACAGGA
This sequence comes from Helianthus tuberosus, assembly GCA_030545235.1. Taxonomy (NCBI): domain Eukaryota; kingdom Viridiplantae; phylum Streptophyta; class Magnoliopsida; order Asterales; family Asteraceae; genus Helianthus; species Helianthus tuberosus. The sequence goes on along the minus strand of CM060399.1, from coordinate 163,802,628 downwards.
ATGGGGTGTCAAATCCTATAGCGCTATATCATACTAACAATCGGTCTGGTGAACATAAAATAAGTACAATTCAACATTTTATTTTATGTTCTTTGAGAAATCAGTGCTTAAATCATAGATAGTCATTCAATTTGTCAATAGATAAGTAATAACATGTATAATCATTTATACTTTTGGAAAACATGAAAGTAACAGATAGGTACACATGCTTCACCCCAAAACAGTTTGGAAAACAGTAAAATAGGGGAACTATGTACTCACATTGAGAGTGCTTAGGAGTTCTTGTGTAACAACCAAACAATGCTAGAGATCACGGATATCAAACGACACCTAATATAGGTAGCTATGTTAATAAACCGGACCTAAATCGGAGGATTTAGATAGAATGAGGGTTCGTAAACCAAACGAGTATAGAGACTCGTGTCATATGGTTCAACAAAGCCTACATACTAAATGAAACCTAACCTAAGTGCTTTCGACCCATCGCGACCCATTAAGGTAGCTTATGCTACTTTAACGCGTCGTGCGCGTGAAACGCGTTCGGACCGTCTAACTAGTCCTATGACAAGTGTTATATGCCTAAACATGTTACATAATCAGTTATGTGACAAAAGTTTAGGTTACATATGCTTAATTACCAATTATACATGAAAAGGGTATTCTGGTAATTTACCTAAGGCATATAAACTACCTATCATACAACTACTCAAACGATGTGACCAAAGGGTATAACCTCGGAAGGTTATTCCCTACCTACTATGGTCACCTAATGTGTTTGGTCGGATCCTAATGATCGACCAAATGGGTCGGGTTCGAGGCATAAGCGATTTATTAGATCGCTTACCCTACGACCCTAGACAACGTGGTAATCAGTAGGCATAGTCCCAAGGGACTATGACCATCGTGATTACAATCACGTTGAGAAGTTCAAACGAACTTCGCAATGACCATAAGCTGGACAACGCTGAAAGTCAAACAAATTTTGACTTTCTGACTCGAAAAGCAGTAAAATAAGGAAAAGAACGAAAGAATACTTACGAAGGGTCCCCGAATGCTAACTTCGATTCAAAAATCTCAGGTATGAAACAATAGTTTCAACTTAGAGTTTCTCAAATCAAAGTTCTTGTGATTTTGAAGCATGGGGTGTTGGGGTATTTATAGTTTTTGGTCCACCGTTGAGATCGTTTCATGGAAAACGTGCCTTAATCCCACCCGTACAAGTGTCGGGACCTTATGGTGGCTCAAATACATCCTTATCAGCTGACTAAGCATCTTAGAATGTGTGGTGGTGGATCAAACAGCTGATAACAGGCTGTTAAGTACTCTGCATCTGGTCTGCAGATCCCATACGCACCGTAGGGCAAAAAGCCCATACGCATCGTAGGGCATAAGTTTGGCAGATTTACACTTTTGGTCCCTGTTATGCAATAAGGTCATTTTTGACACGTTTAAGGCCCGTTAACCCCATTTCAAAGCTCTAAAATGAAGTTAAAGTATAGGGAACTTAAAACATGCTCAAAAATATCTCGGATGTCGGTTCGTTTAGCCGTACGGTTGCGATGTTCGGTTAATTACGACGGAATACGCATAAGCGCGAAAAACGATCCAAATGACGCAACGAATGGATTTTTGGCAAGCCAAACACTAAAGCATAATATAGTCATGCTTACATAAATTTTTGGATGTCCGGATGTATTCAGAACGTAAGTTATGCGCGAAAATGCAAACTTGTGCACTTTTTGACACTTTTAGTCCCTGAATGACCCAAAAGTTTATTTTAGCATACAGAACCCCTCAAAGCCTATTTCTAAGCTATGTAAAGGATATTTAAGGTATGTTTAACTTATGGTCATGTTCTGGAATGTCTGTTACAGTTCAAATTGGCATACTTTCGCAGTTTGTCAAGTTTAGTCCCTGTAAGCGAATTAACTTGTTTTTGCCATACCAAAGCCTTTAAAACTTATTTCTAAGTTATGTAAAGGTTATTTAAGGTATGTTAAGCCTATTTCACTATTACGGAGTGTTCGTTGGATTAAACTGGTTATATTTACGCATCAGAGCGCGTATAACCCTCCAGAAAGCGATTTAAAGCTTAAAATCAAACAAGAGTTGATATGTGTAAAAGATACACATAATTTTACAAATCCCAAGTATGAAATACAAGATTTCATTGGTTTGGCATTTGTTTGATGGTTGAAGTGACACAGGTGTTACAGTCTCCCCTACTTTAGGAAATTTCGTCCCGAAATTTAATTCTAGAGGAAACTTGTGAAGACAGCTGTGACGGTTTCACCTTCTAATAGATCCATTGAACCCTTAAGTAAAAATCTGGGCCATGTTAGGATTCTTAGCGAATTTGTTAACCCTCAAAGTGAATTCCTTGTAGCAGTAAAACATGGAATTTTTGAACTATGGATAGAAAAACGTTTCGTATGAAGACTTATCATAGGAAACTTGTGTGTGCTTGAAATCAGAATTGGGGAGCGTAAGATAAAATGACATCGGTCAAGGTCCAAGACTTCTCCCGTATCATTATTCTTGTCACTATGGGTCTTAACACATGACAAAATTCCCTGTGGTTTCTGTGCACTGAATTCCATAATTATGTAGGCCTCCATAATTACTTAATTCCTTGCACAGTCCGCACAGTTCATTTCAGAATGCGTAGAGGAAAAATCAATTGAATAAACATGAAGTGACTCGACTAGACCACCAAAGGGTCCTTTTAATTTGATCAACGAACGATCTTTTTAACTAGATCAACATATGATCTTATTAACTAAACCGTCGTACGATCTCCTTAAATAGACCACTTAAGGGATCTAATTATAGAATAGTACTTTAAAATCCAAGGGACTTGACTACAACGTAGAAGTCCATTAAGGATTTAAGATAGTAACTTTGGATATCCTATTATGAATCTCTCGTATGAGATATGAAAGATTTTACGAGGATTTGGATGGATCACATACAACCACAAACATGTAAGAAAACACATAAGCACAAGAATTAGTTAACTTGATTCTTTAATTTGTTGTCTTTGAGCATGGATAATTAAAGCACACTAGAAATCCAATCCATGAATTTCATTAGGTACTTTAATCATTTTCAAGGATCCATCTATAAAGATAGAAGGATTCTCAATAAAAGTTTGGCTTTGTTTCTTAAAAGAAACGAGTGTTTAAGGTTCTTGGGGAGATCACAAATATTCATAAAATGACAGAACCATACGAGTAGTTTGTCTTTGAGTTGACATCATAAGATTGTATCCAACGTTCACACAATCGTATCAGTTTTGCAAAAATAAAAACGACACATTTTTATTTATATAACAACTGACTTGTCTTTAAACATCCTAAGATATCAACCAAGGAAATAACAAAACACTAGTTGTTCACTGCCGCATCATTGTTCATGTTTGCCTCATTGATGTTAAACACTCGTCCACGTGCTGGAGGTGCGTTAACAAGCCTTGGGCAATTGTTCCTGTAGTGGGTAAGGTCACCACAATTATAACATGACCCCGGAGGGAACCGTGCTTGAACAGCAGCAGGGTTTGCAGCAGCTTGATTTGCATAGCGACAAACATTGATCAAATGTCCCAACCGCCCACAGTGGGTACATTTGTGACACTGCTCTTGCTCTAGATGATGACGGTTGCACTTGTTGCACAAAGGTGCAGTACCAACATAGTTTTGCCTTTTGCGAGGTTGTGCTGGTTGGTTTGGTGCAACCTGTTTGTCTTGAGCAGTTACAGCGCAGTTCTGAGAGGCTTTGCGCTTCTTCTTCTTGGACACCCCAGCATTTTCTTCCTTTGGTTCAACTTGAGCAGTCTTGTCAGATGGTCTTGGGTCGCCTTTTTGAAAAAGCTTTTTCTTTCTGATGTGGGATTCAGTTAGAGTAGCAGACAATTCAATGGCTTGTCTGACAGTAGTAGGGTTGCTGCCAGTAACAATATCCTGAACTAGGTCAGGAAGACCATCAGTATATTTCTCGATCGCCTTATCCACAGGAGTAACCATAGCAGGACATAACAAGCTCAATTCTTCAAAACGGTCAGTATAGGCTCGATGCTCGCCACTGTCTTGCTTCAAATCATCAAACTCCCTCTCCAAAGCTCGCAGCTCATGACGAGGGTAAAACTCCTTCATCATAAGAGCCCTAAGCTCAGCCCAAGTCTGTGCTAATGCAACCTCAGCACCGCGGTCTCTCATCACCCCGTTCCACCATGTGAGAGCCCTCTTCTGAAACACACTTGAAGAAAACTCGACCTTGCGATTTTCAGGACACTGAACGTGACGGAAGGTATTCTCAATGCTCTCGAACCACTGAAGAAGCCCAGTTGCTCCCTCAGAACCACTAAACTTGAGCGGTTTCGCCGAGTTGAAACTCTTGAAATTGCATGGAGCATTTGTTGTTGTTGATGGCTTGCATCATTTGAGCATAAAGATTTGGGAAGGCAACAACCATTTGCTGCGCGATGATTTCCGCCAGTTCGGCATTTTCCATCTGATTGTCGCGTCGAGGAGGCATTCTAAAAGAGGAAACATGAAAGGAAACGAGTGAGAGATTTAGACGAAAAGAATGAGATGAAACAAATCTGATGAAAGCAAGGATAGTGGTCATTTGTTTGTTACTACAAAGCAACGAACGACCCTGGTGACTAATCAAAGTAAATGGATCAAAAATAATGTATCGCGAAGACATGCTCGCCTATAAGTGAACACTCATCCCAAGAATTCCCAGGTAAGCACAACTGGTCTCGCGTCTGATGAGATGTATACGAAGTGCTTGCCTAGACAGAAAACCCAGAATACAGACATTCACCCTTCCAGTTTGCACGTGTTCACATTATTTAAAACCCAAAACCTTGACGAGATTTTGAAAACTCAAAGGGGTTCAAAACCATATAACAGAGGGTTCAAAACCTAGTAATCAATCATCCTAGAACAGATGATTAGTTTTCAAAGCGGTTTTGAAATTTATGTTCTTGTTGTGGTCGTCGCCTAAGGATAGGTGACGGTATTGTTTTATGACTAAACGCAAGTAAACTCGCGTTAGGGTCCTAAGAAGGTTATAGACTAGGTCAAAGTATTACTAATAACCTAATTCCCTATAACCATTGGCTCTGATACCAACTTTTCTGTCACACCCCGACCACGTAAAGCAACTAGACGTGGCGGAAACGTCGGGGAGTGTTGTAACAGAATTATTGTTTCATAACCATGGCATAAATAAATTCTGTTTTATTGAATAAATGAACTCATTGTTTTAATACAATCAAATAAATACAACTATGATCTTCCAAGTTTTAAAGTTGCTAAGGCACGAGTCCATCCTAAATGTAGCATGTATCAACAATCATTGCAAAGCAGTACCTGAAACATGTGTAAAAATAGGTACGTCAGCATAAAAATGCCTGTGAGATACATAGGTTTTGTGAATATAGGATTCATGACTTATGTTTAAGAAAATGTTTAGTCATGAACCCCGTACTTTGCTTTGTCTTGTAAATCGTTTGAAATAAAACAATAAGTTCAAATGATATGTATAAATAAGAGAATAATGTATGGTTAAATGAATAACCATTGTAAAATGAGTTTGTATAAGTTAAGTTGCCTGTAAAACAATGTATTGTGAAAAGTATGTTATTTGTATAAAATGTTATATGTATCAAATTGAAATGATTCAAATAACGATACAATATGTAATACCATACAAACACTTATATATAGGAAGTACCAGCGGCGTATCCACCATGCTTGTATCATATTACACACGCCTCGTTACTTAATCAAACCAAACCAACAATGTAAGATGTCTATGTTTAAACCAATTGCCAAACGTATTGAATAATGTGTCAAATGTTTATGTCAAGATGTAAGTCATTTAATGTATAACCAATGTCAATAATGTTTATGTGTCCAATGTAAATCATGTAATGTGTAATCAATGTGATTTGTATAAATAAATGTAAGATTAAACAAATAACCTTGTAGTAGCATATTAAAAGTATACTTTGGATTTGTAAGTAACATATTAACTATGTTTTGGTTTTGTAAATAACATATCAAAATATGCTTTAGATGTGATAAATAACATATTAAACTATGTTTTGGTTTTGTAAATATATGTTGGTTTTGTACAATACCACACATGAGAGTATATCAAACTATACTTTAATAGTGTGATTTGAGAATTCATTCAGACCTGGTGCATCAAAATACACCTTTGAGACTATAGAAATACCACAAAGGCAATCCCTATTTGGATGGAGCAACAAATTGGTTTCAGACATTCCATGACAACAGGAATGGGGTGTCAAATCCTATAGCACTATATCATACTAACAATCGGTTTGGTGAACATAAAATAAGTACAATTCAACATTTTATTTTATGTTCTTTGAGAAATCAGTGCTTAAATCATAGATAGTCATTCAATTTGTCAATAGATAAGTAATAACATGTATAATCATTTATACTTTTGGAAAACATGAAAGTAACAGATAGGTACACATGCTTCACCCCAAAACAGTTTGGAAAACAGTAAAATAGGGGAACTACGTACTCACATTGAGAGTGCTTAGGAGTTCTTGTGTAACAACCAAACAATGCTAGAGATCACGGATATCAAACGACACCTAATATAGGTAGCTATGTTAATAAACCGGACCTAAATCGGAGGATTTAGATAGAATGAGGGTTCGTAAACCAAACGAGTATAGAGACTCGTGTCATATGGTTCAACAAAGCCTACATACTAAATGAAACCTAACCTAAGTGCTTTCGACCCATCGCGACCCATTAAGGTAGCTTATGCTACTTTAACGCGTCGTGCGCGTGAAACGCGTTCGGACCGTCTAACTAGTCCTATGACAAGTGTTATATCCCTAAACATGTTACATAATCAGTTATGTGACAAAAGTTTAGGTTACATATGCTTAATTACCAATTATACATGAAAAGGGTATTCTGGTAATTTACCTAAGGCATATAAACTACCTATCATACAACTACTCAAACGATGTGACCATAGGGTATAACCTCGGAAGGTTATTCCCTACCTACTATGGTCACCTAATGTGTTTGGTCGGATCCTAATGATCGACCAAATGGGTCGGGTTCGAGGCATAAGCGATTTATTAGATCGCTTACCCTACGACCCTAGACAACGTGGTAATCAGTAGGCATAGTCCCAAGGGACTATGACCATCGTGATTACAATCACGTTGCGAAGTTCAAACGAACTTCGCATTGACCATAAGCTGGTCAACGCTGAAAGTCAAACAAAGTTTGACTTTCTGACTCGAAAAGCAGTAAAATAAGGAAAAGAACGAAAGAATACTTACGAAGGGTCCCCGAATGCTAACTTCGATTCAAAAATCTCAGGTATGAAACAATAGTTTCAACTTAGAGTTTCTCAAATCAAAGTTCTTGTGATTTTGAAGCATGGGGTGTTGGGGTATTTATAGTTTTTGGTCCACCGTTGAGATCGTTTCATGGAAAACGTGCCTTAATCCCACCCGTACAAGTGTCGGGACCTTATGGTGGCTCAAATACATCCTTATCAGCTGACTAAGCATCTTAGAATGTGTGGTGGTGGATCAAACAGCTGATAACAGGCTGTTAAGTACTCTGCATCTGGTCTGCAGATCCCATACGCACCGTAGGGCAAAAAGCCCATACGCATCGTAGGGCATAAGTTTGGCAGATTTACACTTTTGGTCCCTGTTATGCAATAAGGTCATTTTTGACACGTTTAAGGCCCGTTAACCCCATTTCAAAGCTCTAAAATGAAGTTAAAGTATAGGGAACTTAAAACATGCTCAAAAATATCTCGGATGTCGGTTCGTTTAGCCGTACGGTTGCGATGTTCGGTTAATTACGACGGAATACGCATAAGCGCGAAAAACGATCCAAATGACGCAACGAATGGATTTTTGGCAAGCCAAACACTAAAGCATAATATAGTCATGCTTACATAAATTTTTGGATGTCCGGATGTATTCAGAACGTAAGTTATGCGCGAAAATGCAAACTTGTGCACTTTTTGACACTTTTAGTCCCTGAATGACCCAAAAGTTTATTTTAGCATACCGAACCCCTCAAAGCCTATTTCTAAGCTATGTAAAGGATATTTAAGGTATGTTTAACTTATGGTCATGTTCCGGAATGTCTGTTACAGTTCAAATTGGCATACTTTCGCAGTTTGTCAAGTTTAGTCCCTGTAAGCGAATTAACTTGTTTTTGCCATACCAAAGCCTTTAAAACTTATTTCTAAGTTATGTAAAGGTTATTTAAGGTATGTTAAGCCTATTTCACTATTCCGGAGTGTTCGTTGGATTAAACTGGTTATATTTACGCATCAGAGCGCGTATAACCCTCCAGAAAGCGATTTAAAGCTTAAAATCAAACAAGAGTTGATATGTGTAAAAGATACACATAATTTTACAAATCCCAAGTATGAAATACAAGATTTCATTGGTTTGGCATTTGTTTGATGGTTGAAGTGACACAGGTGTTACACAACGCGCGGGCATTCCCACTAGTCTAATAAAATAACTAAACAAAACTTAGATTAGGTTTAACAAAATATATGAGAAAGATTACCAATCTCTAGGTTTTAGGTTTACACAAAGCTAGTTAATTAATTAGATACCACATAAACATAGTGTAGGAAAATCAGTTAACATGGCAATCAAAGACGGTTTTTATCATCAAACCATACGGCTCAATTACCCAATTTATTAGTGTCAAGTCAATCCTCTTTAGTCACCCAACCAGCTTTTAGGTTTTGTCATCAACCGAATGTAATTGTAAAGAGAGAACTCAAAAAATACACAAATCGTTTAAATTAACTAATACGTCAATCAGATTTAAATGTTTGTTATCATAAATAAAATAAAATCCAATACATAAATAAAATGTTATGCGAAACCCACGTAAACCTTACACCTGGATAGAAAAATTAGCCTTCCATCTTTATCCTTATCCTTATCCTTATCCTTATCCTTATCCATATCCAGCAGCCATAAAGGTGTCTGCCTTGGAAAACGTGACCTACTGCACTCCTTAAGATCTTTTTGCCAGCTTCTATTGAATATGTGAAGTGATTTGCCTGCTTTTACTGCATATGTGAAGTGAACTTTTCCTACTTCTGGCCCTAAACCACTTCATCGTTTGGCCCATATATTGATTTCTTCAATTACATCCTAACCAAGTCAATAATCCACAGCCCATTTAATCTCTAATGAAATCAATCCATGAATTGCTTCTACACATCAACGAAAACATGTACTCTCTTTCTTTATTTGAAACTTTTAATTTATGTTAATGCTCAAAACTATTTTAATTAAATTTTGGGCGTTGTTCTTTATCTTTAAAATTGACGAATTTTGTACTTATTGTTTCAAAATCTTGCACGCTATGTCATTTAGTGCTAACCCAGTTAAATCTTAATGTTAGATTTTAGTCACACAAGGATTGTTTAGTTTTTTTTACTTGTAAAGGACCATATTTGTAATTTATAATTTACTCATTTTGAATTTTCTTCACATACTATATCATCTTCAACAACACAAAACCCTAAAACACTTTCTGTCATCACCTTCATTTTCCAAGGCCTACCTTTTTTGATTTCTTCATTTCAAAACAATAAAAAACCTTAAACCCACTCTATATGGTTTTCTGTCTCCAACAAACCGAAAATCAATCGCTGGCCACCATAACTCTGTTTGTTTGACCCGCCGGTCAAATTTTATACAACCTGCAATTCTAAATTGGTATCAAGGTGATATTTTGGCATGAAGAGAGATTGTCGAGAAGAGAGGAAAGGGTACCGACCGACGTCCTCTTTTGCGTCTTTATTCCTGCATCAATCGTTAAAGGGGTTTTGATTTGAAATTTAGTTCAATTGAACTAGGGTTTTGATTTGTAATTTCTGCGTCAATCTGTAGGTGGTGGGTAAAGGGGGCGCTGAACAGTGGGAAAGGGTTAGCGTTTTTCGGGTGTTGCAGCAATGGGAGATGGATGATGTTTTGGCTGGCAGTGACAGACGGAGGAGATGATTGTAGGCGGTGGCAACGGTGGAAGATGGTGAAGCTAAAGAAAGAAGAGGGGGTAGAGAGAGGAGTTGATAGTTATGGAGGCAGTGGTTGGTGGAGGCAGCTGGGCTGGTGGTGGTGACTGGTGGAAGCAGTGGTGGTTTATGGTGGCGATATATTAGTTTAATCGGTTTTATATTTTTGTGGGTGACGAAAGAAATACATCAAAGTGATGCCATTATCTCAATTTTAATGGTTTAAATCTTTTACCACGTTCAAGCATTATAAATTTAAAAATAACCTAAGGGATTGTTTGTTTAGCTCTTAATTAGGTTCTTACTGGTTCAAAACTTGATGGTTCAGACATTTGCCTTTGAATGGTTAAGCATTATACTGAGTCCGAATGGTTAATACCTCTAATCTGAATTGGTTGAACATTTGCCTCTAAACGATTAATCATTATACTGGCTCTTAATGGTTAAGATCTTTTACTTGTTCGGCACTTAAAGATTTAGACATCTCTTACTTGTTACCGCCAACCGTTTTTGTGATACCGTTGACATCGGCGTTTAACCGGTTAAGTTCGCCGTACAGACGTATCAGAAGCTACTCATCGGCGTTGGCTGCTGACGTCAATTCATCGCCTTTTGATTCATCAACGAGTTCGAGTTTCTACTCGTCTCCGGTTTCGAGTCAAGTCTACAGCCGTTCGTCATCTCCGACACGTGTGAACCTTCACGAACTCGCTCCGGTTACGTCATCATCGGTGAATGTTTTCGTTACCGAGTAGATCTGGACCTCCGAATAGATCTACGGCGGTGAGTTCTTGAGAAAAGGTTGTTATATCTACTCTCTTCAAGATGGTAGAATGGAATCACCGGAACAGTTTTGCTTAACCGTCCCCGGCGGTTGCGGTAATCGTCACCGGTAGGGCTGTAAACGAACCGAACGAACACGAACAAAACCTTGTTCATGTTTGTTTGTTAAGAAATATATATGTTCGCGAACCGTTCGCGAACACTTATCGAACGAGATTCAGTGTTCGTGTTCGTTTGTTAAGGAAATGAACTTGTTCGTGTTCGTTTGTGTTTGTTTGTTAATTTTAGGCAACGAACGTTGACTAACACAAATGAGCACAAACTAATGTTCATAACACAAATGGAAACAAATGAACACAAACAATCGTTCATGAACATAATATATAATACACTAACACTTATTAGATATTTAATTTGTCAGAATTTTGAAGTATTTAAATAAGTATAAAAACTAAAAATACTAATGAAGTATCGAACACAAACGAACACGTTACCGAATGTTCACGAACATAAACTAACGAACACGATCTCTGTTCATGTTTGTTCATTTAACTAAACGAACGAAATTTCTTGTTCGTGTTCGCTTTCCGCCGAACGGTTCACGAACTGTTCGCCGAACGTTTGGTTCGTTTGCAGCCCTAGTCACCGGAATAGTTTCTTTTTCTGCTTAATAGTTGTTTTTCTTTCTCTTTGTTATTTGCAAACATAGAATGACATAAAGCTATATGTTGATGACATATAATATAATATAAATATAAATATAATTTATATAATCAAATGGGATATAGCTGTTAAAGCACAGCATTTAATATATTTCAAATATATTTTAGTATACAGATGTTGTCGCATAGCATTCATTCATTTTAGTATATTTCACATATTTAATTAAAGTTTTCATATATTTTAAATTATAATAACACAATTTATATTTACAATACGAAATCAGAGTTTCTAAATTCCTACTCTATTATTAAAACGGCATAAAGTATAGAACATGCAGTTCTACCTATAGAGAACCTGAAGTTCTCCTATAATATATATTTTATATTGTGGCTCGTTTTTAAATCCATGCTTCTTTCATTTGTAGACAAAATGTCGAATTTATCAAAGCTTGAATTCATTGCACTTGACATCTCGGTAACTACCTCCCGTGGACTCTTGATGCTAAAATTCATTTGACGGCAAATAATTTGGGGGAGACAATTATTGATGGTAATCAAAGTAAACCTCAAGATAAAGCGAAAGCCATGATATTCCTCCGCCATCATCTTCATGAAGATCTAAAGCGAGAATATCTAACTGTTGAGGACCTTCTTGAATTATGGACAAACATCAAAGAACGTTTTGACCACCAGAAGTTGGTCTTACTCCCCAAGCCCGCTATGAATGGCTTCATTTACGACTACAGGATTTTAAGACTGTCAGTGAGTATAATTCTGCCCTGTTCCGCATTACCTCTGAACTTAAATTATGTGGTGAGAAAATTACTGATGAAGACATGCTTGAAAAAACTTTCTCAACGTTTCATGCCTCAAATATGCTCCTGTCATAGCAATACAGGGAACGTCAATTTACTAAGTATTCTGAATTGTTATCATGTCTTCTGGTCGCGGAGCAAAACAACAAGCTCCTACTACAAAATCATCAATTGCGACCTGCCGGTGCAAGCCCATTCCCTGAAGCGAATGTGGCCAATTATCAAAGCGGACGAGGTAGAGGTAGAGGCCGCGGCCCCAGCAGAGGTCGTGGTCGTGGTCGAGGACGGGGATATACATGGCGTCGGGAGTCTCAGAACACTAAAAATAGCGGTGGTGAATCGAGTCGACACAATACGGGGCGACCTTCGAAAGGGAAAAGTAGCGGGAACCAAATCAACATTTGCTATAAATGTGGGATGTCAAATCATTGGTCCCACACATGTCACACCCCTAAACACCTCGTTGAGGCATATCAACGCATGATAAAAGAAAAAGGAAAGAATGCTGAAACTAATCTGATTGAGGATGCACCTTCAGCCACGATATCAGACGTTCATTTAGATGCATGTGATTTCATTGAAAATGTTCGTGATGTTTAAACAATGTACCTTTTATGTTTTACTTTTCACATTGTGACCTTGGTATTTGGTTTGGTTTAAAACTCTTGCAATGTTTCATTTTTACTTCTTTGCATTAACTTTTATTTATTTTTTTATTATTTATTTCCTGAAGAAATAAGCATGCTAGCTCCAGTAGAGCTATTATTGGTGATGAATGTCTAGTAGATAGCGGTAGTACTAACACTATTATCAAAGATATGAAATTTTTCTTTGAGTTGTCTCCGGCAGAGACACCGATTAGTACTATATCTGGTGTCAGTAACCTTATCGAAGGCTCTGGCAGAGCACACATAACATTATCTTCGGGTACCAAATTAACTATTGATAATGAATTATATTCTAGTAAATCCAGAAGAAATTTACTTAGCTTTAAAGATATTCGAAAAAATGGTTACCACCTAAAAACAATATTTGAAAATAATATTGAATATCTTCAAATTACTTCAAACAAAAATGGCCAAGAAACAATTGTTGAACAATTAGAAGCCTTATCCTCTGGATTATATTGTACTAATATCAATCCTATTGAATCATACATGGTAAGTAACCAAAAGCTGTTAGATAAAGACACATTCAATATATGGCATGACCGTCTAGATCACTCTGGTAGCATAATGATGAGACGAATAATCAAAAGTGCAACCGGGCACCCTCTAAAAAACTTAAAAGTTTTGCTACCACAAGACTTATTATGTGCAGCATGCTCTCTGGGCAAACTTATAACTCGACCATTCCGCTATTTCTTGGTCTTAATAGATGCATCCTCAAGGTGGTCACATGTGAGCCTTTTAACTACTCGAAATGTAGCATTTGCCCGACATTTATCTCAAATCATACAATTGAGAGACAATTTCCCCGATAATCAAATTAAAAATATCCAGATGGATAATGCGGGAGAGTTCACATCTTAAGCTTTTAATGACTATTGTATGTCAATCGGGATCAATGTTGAACATTCAGTACCTCATGTTCACACACAAAACGGTTTAGCTGAATCTCTGAATAAACGATTACAAATAATTGCTAGACCACTCTTAATGAGATGTAAATTACCATCTTCTGCATGGGGACATGCTATTTTGCATGCCGCTGCACTGATTAGATTGAGACCAACTGCTGATCACAAATATTCCCCATTGCAACTGGTCTCCGGACGAGAACCAAGTTTGTCCCACCTTAGAATTTTTGGTTGTGCGGTATATGTACTGTTTTGGTCAAAAATTACCTAAGCAATTTAGTGATCAAATTAGTTAAGTGAGGTAGTGTGCTAGAAATCTGTATGAAAAATGTGTTAACAAAATTAGATATGAAAACAGTTTCAGGATACGGCTCAGGATATAGAGCTGTATCTATGATCAAACAATGAGCAAAAATGTAAAGGTGGACACATGATATACGAGGAAAGCCCTTGATCAATCTAGATCGCTGGCATAAAACCTCGGGAGCTGACAATCGCAGCTGCCTTGTTCTTCTATTACTTCAAATATCAGGATACAGTGCAGGATATGGCGCAGATCAATGCTAAGTGGTACAACGATTACAAGTGTTGAGTGTTTGTGCGTGATAGAAAGAAAAAAGAAGTGTGAGTTCGAATGTGGAGAGTCAAGTGTGTGTTCCTATTGATCTGGCCTCCTATTTATAGTTACAAGTAACAAACTAACTCTCCTATTATTCCGGGATGCTGGGAATATTCCATTCTGAACGTTGGGGGACTCTTTTAACTTGTTTTCCACGTGCTTATTAACTATAAAACCGAGTCTTCAGCTCATATGACCGTTACAACCTCAATAACATTGACCAGCATCCGATATTCTCGCGGAATATGCCTTTCTTCTATTCTGACCGTTACAAGACCCATTCTTCCACCATCAACGTCCATTTTTCAACCACCTTGAGCGAATCTTCAGGTAGATCAAGTCCTTTAACGTTGGTACCTTGCTACAAAAGAAAATCGTTAGTAACTGCCAGGATACTGCGTCAGGATGTTACCAATATCCTGGTCTGGTATCCTGATCATAAACAGCTAATATTAAATCAAGATATATTATCAGGATATGGGCTCAGAATTTCACCCATAACAATTGTCCCCAAAAATATAACTGTTGGATATCCTAATTCCAACAGATATATTTTTCAGTCATTCCAATACGTCCGGTAAGGATATCTGTTTTGAACATTCCTGCATATGTTTGGTTAATCAACACATAATATGATAAGATTGAAACTACTCCCTTTGTTGTCTTCAATCTTGAGGAGCTTGACAGTTACCCCAAGGCTGTCCTGGTAAAAAAGGAACCATCTGTTGGCACCAGCTCTAAGCCCTCCGCTGTTGCTGCCGAAAGTTTCTGTTATGATGACCTTGGTTTCATGGAATCCATCGAGCCCATGAACTCCTTCCTTAATAAGGTAAATATCCAAATCCTGTATCCCGTACACATACACTGAACCTGTATCCTGGTTAGTTTGTCTTTAATGATACCTGTATTTTGCTTTGTAGGGTTTGAATCATCTGGTCGTCCTGTACTTAGAACAATTTATATTTCCTGCACTTAAGACAATACGATGGCCAAAGGTGGATGGGTCCTGAGTTTCAGGATGAAGCCTTTGGTCATCAATCAGTATGGTTTATTTGAACAATATAACAGTTGAAGGCAAATGGGTTCTCGTGTTTTCAGGACGAAGCCTTCAACTGTTTATGTAAATATACTTTAAAAACTTAATTTTATTCTTGGTGGATGGGTCTCTTTTTGAGATGAAACCAAGAATACAATTAATAATAAACTAACCTTTTAACCTTACATGTTGTTATTAGTTATGCATTGTTTAGTCTGAATTCCAATGTTCCAAACTTAGTGCAATTATTACTTTTTATGAAAATATCTTGATCAGTATACTCGCAAATATCCTATTAAGACTTCCGTCAAATAGGGTTTTTATAACTCAAGCAATTCAGATAAAGTTTTCAGAGAAAGAGGACAGTTCATTTTTATTTTACAAAGTTGGTTTTGAGAACACTTGTTTGACTAGAACACAGTTTCAGTTTTCAATCCAAGTATCCTGAAGTATATCCTGAGAATACATCTTGAGAATATATCCTGAGAACATATCCCGACCAGGATACTCATAAGTGTTATAGTTTCAGAAATTTAGATAATCTAGATAAGGTTTTTTTTTTTTTAAAGAACAAAAATAGGAAAGATCATACCGAAACAGATGACATCTCAATCCTTTCATTCCGGTCCTTTCGCAACCATTCCACCGAAGGTGTCCCCAGTCCAGGATACTTGGCGAATTATGCCCAAACTTGATCCTTTGAGTTCCTCACAATGCCTTAGTGGGATATAGTGTTGGCATAGGTTTCCTTCTTGCTCCAGCATAAATGTCCCCAGTAGGATATAGTATCAGCATACATCATGTTCTATCACGGATGTCCCCTATCTGTGCAGGACCAGTATGTTGTACCAGGATATGATCCTTTAGCAATTCTTCAACCAGTTGTTTAAACTTAGCAATCTCTTTTCAAAAATTTATGTAGACTTGTAAATGATTATGTTTTTTGAAAATATACTTTGGGATTATCCAAAAACTTTGTATTTTATTGGGACTAAACCCATTTTCCAGGCATTTAAGCCGGAGTATTAGAACCTCAAGACTTGAAAAAGTGAAAACCTTTAAGTCTTTGAGTTTTGCTGGGGATTTTACCCACGTTTCGTGCGCTACAGGCGAGAGTGTATAAACTCCAAGACTTAGAAAGGTGATAACCTTTAAACCTTAGAGAGTATGAAAATACCCTTTCGTGAGAGAGGGTGATCAATCCTCATATACCTTTAGGATTCAGGATATAGCCAACAGTAACAAAATTGTCAGCCACTTTTACATGGACTGGTCCCGCCACCTTGAACTATCCCTGAATAACTTGCGCTCCAGACGGGGTGTTTAAACCCAATTCGGAAGAAAGGTGAATACCTTTAAACCTGTGAAGGGATCAGGATCCCTTATACGTGAGAGAGGGGGCCAATCCTCTAATCTTCCGAAGTATCTTGAGTGAGCATCATGGAGCTATATCCTGGAGCATATACTGCAAAACATCCTTAAACTAAGGTGGGTGTTAGCTTGGCTAACACCCCTTCGATGCTTAAGTTAGTATTGGGTTTCAAAGAATAAATTAAACCAAAACATATTTAAAAAAGATAGAATTCATACCATCCTGAGTTAGAAATTAAATTCTAAACTCACTTGAAATAAAGCTTAAGGTGTATAGCATTCCAAGATCTCGGTAGCATATCCCCTTCCATATTCTTGAGTCGATATGCTCCTTTCCCTGCTTCTAACTCAACTTCATATGGTCCTTCCCACTTTGGAGCTAGCTTGCCATCGGCAGGATTAGTGGTATTTTGAAAAGCCTTTCTTAGCACCCAATCACCAACTCGAAATCTCCTAGTCCTTATATTCTTGTTATATGCTCTGGATATTCTTTGCTGATATGCTGCCATCCTTAGCCTTGCTGCATCTCTTTTTTCATCTATAGTATCCGAATCTCGACATAAGGTTTCAGGATTCTGTTCAGGATCCTGTAGGATAGATCTTGCAGTAGGTATCGCCATTTCCGTTGGAATCACTGCTTCTGCTCCAAATACCAAGGAAAATGGGGTTTGGCCGGTTGCATTCTTTATCGTTGTCCTATCAGCCCACAAAACAAAGGGTAATTCTTCTGCCCATCTTCCTTTTTTGGCTCCAAGTCTCTTCTTTAGGTTATTGACAATTATCTTGTTTGAGGATTCAGCTTGTCCATTCGCTTGAGGATGTACCGGAGTCGACGTAATCATTTTGATCCCCCAACTCTTGCAAAAGTCAGTAGTCCGCTTGCTTATAAACTGGGACCCATTATCACAAATGATTTCAGCTGGTACCCCAAACCTGGTCAGGATATTCCTCTTTATGAAGGATACTACTTCTTGGTCTCTAACTTGAACAAATGCTTCAGCTTCAACCCATTTAGAGAAATAATCCGTCATCACTAGCATAAATACTTTTCCTCCCGGAGCTTTTGGTAACTTCCCTACTATATCCATCCCCCATTTCATGAATGGCCAAGGGGAAGATACAGGATATAGTGGTTCAGCTGGTTGATGCAGTATGTTATTATGCATCACACCTTCGAGCATATTCTGCAGCATCTTTCCTCATCGTTGGCCAATAATATCCTGTCCTTAATGCTTTCGAGAACAATGACCTGCCCCCAGTGTGGTTACCACAATCCCCTTCATGTATATCCTGAAGTACTTCTTTTGCTTCAGGATCCTCCAAGCACCTCAAATACGGTCCTGCAAGAGATTTCTTGTATAAAACATTATTTATAATAGTGAATCGTGATACCTTCATCCTAAATGCCTTAGGATTTTCATCTTCGGGGATGTGTCCTTCCTTAAGATATCTCATGATTGGAGTCGTCCAGGATTTAGGATTCTTTTCAGGATACTCTAATCCAGGATCCTGAATAGCCGCTACTTCTTTATCCTGAGGATTCGTTGCAGGATACAAAATATGTAATATTGGTATCTGGGTCCCTTCTGGTATCCTGATTGATGATCCCAGATTTGCTAAGGCATCTGCTTCAGCATTATCCTCCCTTGGTACCTGTTCAAGTATAAAAACATCGAAATATCCTGCTAATTTTTTGAGAATATCGAGGTATTCGATTAATTTCTCACCCTTAACTGCATAGGATCCATTAAAATGGTTAGTAATTAACAAAGAATCAACATACACTTGCAAATTCTCGATACTCATATTCTTAGCTAACTCTAATCCTGCAATTAAAGCCTCATATTCTGCTTCATTATTAGTAGCAGGGAACTCACACCTAATAGCCTGGGGTAATATGTCCCCCTGTGGCGATTTTAGTAGTATTCCCAATCCTATTCCTCTAACATTAGATGCACCGTCAGTATATAATGTCCAGGATTATGAGGATTCCCCTAACTGTTGAACTTCTAGGTCTACCTCGTCCTGAATGTCACTACTAAAGTCAGCCACAAAGTCAGCTAAAGCCTGAGATTTTATGGCATTTGTAGGTTCATATACTAAATCATAAGCACTTAACTTTACTGACCACTTGGCCATCCTGCCTGACATCTCTGGTTTCCTAAGTACATTTTTAACAGGATAATTTGTTTTAACATGAATCCTATGTGTCTCAAAGTAATGTCTAAGTTTCGTTGATGCCATGACTAATGCTAGTATCAATTTTTCTAAATGAGAGTACCTAGTTTCAGTATCTAACAAACTTTTACTAACATAATAAACAGGATATTGCTGACCTTCATGGTCTTTTATAAGAACGGCACTTACAGCATTCCCTGATACAGCAAGGTATAGGGATAGTGGTTCACCATTTTCAGGCTTTATCAATAAAGGTGCGGTTGAGAGATATCGTTTCAAATCCTGCAAGGCTGCTTCATGCTTCTCCCCCCATTCGAATCTTTTGTTCTTCTTCAGGATATCATAAAAATCTTTGCACTTCTCTGAGGATCTCGAGATAAACCTGTTTAAAGCTGCTACTCGGCCTGTCAATCTTTGTACGTCCTTCATATTTGAGGGTGATTTTATATCCAGGATAGCTTTGATCTGCTCTGGGCTTGCTTCTATCCCCCTTTTTGTCACCATATATCCAAGAAACTTTCCTGCCCCCACTCCGAAATGGCATTTAGCAGGATTCAGCTTCATGTTGTATCGATCCAGGATATCAAATGCTCCCTTGATATCCTGGAGGTGATCCTCAGCCTTTTTAGATTTCACCACCATATCATTGATATATACCTCCATGGTGTCCCCCAGTTTGTCTTTGAACATCATGTTTACCAATCTTTGGTATGTTGCACCTGCATTTTTCAAACCAAAAGGCATAGCTGTATAACAATAAATACCTGTTGGTGTCATGAAGGCAATATCCTCCTGGTCAGAAGGCTCCATTTGGATTTGTTGAAATCCTGAGGATGCGTCCATGAAGGTCAGCATTTCATGCCCGGCAGTGGCATCTACCATTGCATCAATGTGGGGAAGAGGAAATGGGTCTTTAGAACAAGCTTTGTTCAAGTCTGTGTAGTCCACACAAACTCTCCATTTCCCATTTTTCTTCTGTACTACAACCATGTTTGCTAGCCACCTTGGGAACTTAACCTCTCTGATCATCCTGGACTTTAATAATCTCTCAACTTCCTCCTGGATAATCGTGTTCCGCTCAGGAGCAAACTTCCTTCTTTTTTGCTGAACAGGCTTGAATGATTTATCAATTCCAAGCTTGTGAGTGATAATATCTTTAGATATGCCTGTCATATCCTCATGCTTCCATGCAAACGTTGACATCCTGCATTTCAAAAAGTTAATTAATTGTTCTTCAATATCCTGAGGGATATTGGTCCCTACGAGCACGTAAATATCGGGATTATCCTGGTCCAGGATAATTTTCTTCACATCCTGCTCCGGATCCTCCACGATATCCTGGGCCCGCGTCTTTAATTGCTATGCTGCACTAGGTTTGGTTGAGGATTTCGTCGAGGATGAGTAGCATTCTTTCGCCTCCTGCTGATCACTATCAACTTTGACAACTCCCCAAGGGGTAGGTATTTTGATGCATTGGTGATATGTAGATGGCACAGCCTTCATATCGTGAATCCACGGTCTTCCCAGTATGATGTTATAGCAGGATAGAGAATCCATCACACAGAAACGTTGTATTGAGTTGACTCCTTCAACGTATACTGGTAACTTTATCTCTCCCACTGTGTTTCTAGCCTCTCCACTGAACCCAACAAGCACGGTAGACTTTGAAGTGATATCCATTGGAGATACATTCATTCTCTTCAGAGTTTCTAGTTGGATTATGTTGACGGAGCTGCCATTATCAACCAATATCCTGCGTACAAAATGGTTAGCCACATATAACGTTATTACCAGAGCATCATGGTGAGGATCTTGGACAGTATCCCTGTCATCAGCATCAAAAGTGATCACTTTGTCAGTTGTGAGGGTAGTCATCCTGACAGGTCTGTCTCCCCTTTCGGCCTTAGCTTCCTTTGCATGTCTCTTTGCCGCCGAATACGAAGTCCCACAAATGTCGGATCCTCCCGAAATGAAGTTGATTATCTTGGCATCCGCGGGGGGTGATGCTGCTCGCTCAGGATCCTTCTCAGTATCCTGACCCTTATTCTTCTTTTTTCCTAAGAGATCTTTCAGTTATCCCTTGCTTAGAAGATAGCTTATTTCTTTCCTTAGAGCAATGCAATCCTCAGTCATATGTCCGAAATCTTCGTGGAAAGCACACCATTTTGACTTATCTTTCCAGTCAGCTTTCTGTTGACTCTTTCGAGGCCACCTAGCCTTGTCTCCTAAGCCCTGCATAGCATACATTAATTCAGGTATATTAACAGAAAAGCAGTATTCAGATAAGTCAGGATATTCTTCAGGATCCTCGTCTTCAACAGCATTCACTTTCTTGTTATCATTTCTGCCATATGGCCTGGAGCGATATGGCTTATACGAGGTCTCCGATTTCCTGTTAGTTGATTCATAGGTTGAGGTAGAGTTCATCCTCTCCTGCATCTTCTTGTCATCTTCCAGACGGATATATCTCAAAGCCCTGTTACGAGCTTCGTCGAGATTCCTGCAGGGATTCATTACAAGATCCTGATAAAACTGAGAATCCTTTTGTAACCCCATCTTAAAAGCTTGCACAGCTGTTGCAACATCAAGATGTGGGATATCCAAGGATTCTCGACTGAATTTGTTCACATAATCCCTCAAGGATTCCTGAGGCCCTTGAGTTATCCTGTAAAGATCACTGGTTAGTTTCTCAAAACTCCGACTACAAGAAAATTGACTGTTAAATAAATTAACCAAATGAGCAAACGAAGTAATTGAGTGAGGAGGAACGTTCAACAGCCATTTTAAGGCTGATCCTGTCAGAGTAGAACCAAATCCCTTGCATAAGCATGCTTCCTTAAGCTCCGGAGGGATAGGGTTAATCTCCATTCTTTCCCTATACTGGGCAATATGTTCTTCAGGATCCGTAGTCCCATCATACAGCTTCATGTTGGGAGTCTGAAATCTTTTTGGGATTTCAGCATCACAGATAGGATATGCAAAGTGGGATATCCTGTGGCTGTCTTGGGATACTTCCGGAATTGGCTGGACTACTCCAGGTACACTGGATATCATGTCCTTCAATTTATGGAGCTCCCTGGTAAATGTTGACGTCATACCTGCATCCTGCAAAGAGCCATTGTTGTTAGTAGCAAGAATATTATTATTTGACACATTACCGTTCTGAGGATTTTGGCCATATCCTGAAGCATATCCTGAACTTCTCACAGTCGATATCCTGACCGAAGAGGGTATCTCAGGGGTATGATTCTGAGAATGGCTTGGGACGATATTCCCCCTATTATCCTCAGTGTAAACTGCGGAACTGAAGTTCAAAGCCCTGGGCTGTATAGGAGTGACAGTTTCTTCAGCGGGTCTACTCGAGCTAGCTTTTAAGAGTTGTATTTCTCTTAACAGCATTTGGTTAGTCTCCTGTTGCTGCCTCATTTATTCTTGCACACTTCCAAATAAAGTCAAAATTTCATCGTTAAAGGCTAAAACGGGAGCAGATCCCTGGACACTCCGAGTAGGGATAACATCTTGAGATTGTGAAGAAAACGGCATCCTTGGAGGAGGTGGTGGAAGCACCGAACCAGTGGTAGCAGAGGTTGTAGCAGACATAGTGGAAGAGCTCATGTTTGATCTTGAGGCCATTGTAAATAATGTGGCAAAAAGTTTAGAAAATAGAAAACCGATTAATGATTTTGCAAAGATTTTTAGTAAGAGTAGCACCACTTGCCCCACGGTGGGCGCCAAATTGTTTTGGTCAAAAATTACCTAAGCAATTTAGTGATCAAATTAGTTAAGTGAGGTAGTGTGCTAGAAATCTGTATGAAAAATGTGTTAACAAAATTAGATATGAAAACAGTTTCAGGATATGGCTCAGGATATAGAGCTGTATCTATGATCAAACAATGAGCAAAAATGTAAAGGTGGACACGTGATATACGAGGAAAGCCCTTGATCAATCTAGATCGCCGGCATAAAACCTCGGGAGCTGACAATCGCAGCTGCCTTGTTCTTCTATTACTTCAAATATCAGGATACAGTGCAGGATATGGCGCAGATCAATGCTAAGTGGTACAACGATTACAAGTGTTGAGTGTTTGTGCGTGATAGAAAGAAAAAAGAAGTGTGAGTTCGAATGTGGAGAGTCAAGTGTGTGTTCCTATTGATCTGGCCTCCTATTTATAGTTACAAGTAACAAACTAACTCTCCTATTATTCCGAGATGCTGGGAATATTCCATTCTGAACGTTGGGGGACTCTTTTAACTTGTTTTCCACGTGCTTATTAACTATAAAACCGAGTCTTCAGCTCATATGACCGTTACAACCTCAATAGCATTAACAAGCATCCGATATTCTCGCAGAATATGCCTTTCTTCTATTCTGACCGTTACAAGACCCATTCTTCCACCATCAACGTCCATTTTTCAACCACCTTGAGCGAATCTTCAGGTAGATCAAGTCCTTTAACGTTGGTACCTTGCTACAAAAGAAAATCGTTAGTAACTGCCAGGATACTGCGTCAGGATGTTACCAATATCCTGGTCTGATATCCTGATCGATACTGCCTCAGGATGTTACCAATATCCTGGTCTGGTATCCTGATCATAAACAGCTAATATTAAATCAAGATATATTATCAGGATATGGGCTCAGAATTTCACCCATAACATGTACCAATACCGCCACCACAACATACTACAATGGGACCCCAAAGAAGAATTGGTATTTATATTGGTTTTAACTCCCCGTCCATAATTAGATATTTAGAACCAATGTCGGGAGACATGTTTACAGCACGGTATGCTGAATGTCATTTTGATGAAACAATGTTCCTGTCTTAGGGAGAGATAAGGACAAAGAAAGACCGGTAACACAAGAAATAATGTGGAATGCATCATCGCTATCAAATCTCGATCCCCCGAAGTGGTCAATGTGAATATGAAGTCCAAAAGATTATACATTTGCAAAAAATAGCGAATGAATTACCAGATGCATTCACAGACACGAATAGAGTGACAAAGTCATATGTACCAGCATCAAATGCACTTGCTCGAATTGAAGTAATCCCAGAAGCGATTACTATACAACGAAAGCGTGGGAGACCAATCGGTTCCAAAGATAAAACCCACGGAAACGAAAAGAGCAAAGTAACGCAGTTGGTGAAAACTCACAAAAGATTATAAGTGAAACCCCGGTAGAGGTAAATGTCCCAGAAGAGATAGCTATGAATCCAGAGGAAAATGAAGTTTCAGAAGAAACACCGGTACTGAACAAAAATGAGATCTCTATTAATTATGTACAAGATAGTACAATGTGGAACCGGAATAATACACGTGTTGATGATATATTCGCATATGATATAGCAACGGATGTAATCAATGAAAATGATTACGTACCTAAAACTTTAGAAGAGTGTATGCACAGAAATGATTGGCCAAGATGGCAAGAAGCCATAAACACCGAATTGAATTCGCTCGAAAAGCGACATGTTTTCAGACTTGTAGTCCGAATGCCCATAGTGTCACATCCTCAAAATCCACACGCAGAGTACTACCGCGAGGCGTGTGACTGACCAGGATCCAGCCACCAATTATTTTGAACCGAATAGTTATCATTATAAACATTAGTATAATTAGTGACCAAATTTAAATTTTTCAAAACATAGTTTAAGTTCACAGCGGATAGGGGAAGAAAACGCATCGTAATTGAAAACCACAAGTTTGTTATCATGATACTTACGCACCACGCACTCCATCCGATTGCAACGTCCGTCCAGAGCTGTATCGAGCAACCTGCAAAGCATGCAGTAGAGTGTTAACATAACGTTGGCGAGTTCACGTGTTTACAGTTTTCCAGTTTTAATTTCCAAAAACTTGTTTCAACAGTTAATTTACTCATTTATACATGCCATGGGGAGCTACCACATAAGTAAGCTACTAAACTGTTTACAATACCGAATACTATGCGACCGTACGTTTCCGTAGAGTGCCCAGTTTGTCAATGTTCTATCATCATTGACGGTTTGCAAGAGTCTATTAGTTCACGCCCGATCCCAAACGCGGGCACGATGTGAGGCTGGTGAGACCTAAATAGCGCTATCAACTAATAACCCGTTCGCCAGGCCCCGACGACTAATCGGTATTAATGAGTAGGGACTTGAGTGATAGAGTTTCGTTTAGTATTGCTTGCTACATCCAGTATAAATAGTAATTAACTAAGGGTCCCGCATAAGGGGAGAAAAATAGGTTTGTATCCCTCACAGGGGATAGTGTTGTTACCTGTATCCCACACAAGGAGATAGAAATACCGTATCCCGCACAAGGAGATAGTAAGCAAGCCCAAACCAGGAAGAGTTTTTCTTTCCGTTTCCCAACCACCGGGAACGCATGCTTTAAATAAAAAGTAGTGAACTCACCTTTGCTTTGCTCAGTAGTCAATTTACTTGTTATGTTGGTCAACCATACCCTATTATGGTTTATAAATATTTATTAGGTGCGTATGCAAGTAACATTACGCATAAACTACACGTATCTAACACATAGCACGTAAGTCATACCAGCATATATGTTGTTGGGCCTATCCTAACGCATGAACAATTAAACAGTCAGCAGTTAAACAACAAAAGGGAAGTGTTACTCGTTTTCCAGCGTCGATAACACATTCTTTCAGCATGCCTTCTAGGGTTTCGGAGAGTGCGTTCGGTTGGCCACCCATCCGCGGGTAGTAAACAGTGCTCATATCTAACAGTGAGCCAAAGGGTTTGGCCGCAGCTTGCGATGAATCGGATGCAAAACGTGGATTACGATCATAGACAATAGAAGTTGACACTCCGTGCCTGACATCTACTTCTTTCAAGTAGATGGTTGCCAGTTCGAAAACTTGTCGGTTTCTTTGGTCGCATGCCATTACTAGCAGACATTTCATCAATGCCTTGGGAAGGATAGAATAAAATAGAAGCACCTTATAGATTATCTTCCAATTGCTGGAGTTGCAGATCGTTGCGCATCTCTCTAATGTTAGGTGATACTCTTTCGAGTCTAAATCGTGAGGGGTTGCGTATGTTATCGAGAAAAGCGGGCTTTGCGACGTTAAAAGTCGCTCGTTGAAAACTTAACGCAGGCGGTTTTTGTCGTAGAAGTACCAGGGTAGAGCATAGGAGTCATCCTGATTCCCACTGGTTTTCGGAATAGGTTTGGACGTCTCGACAGAAACAAGTGTCGAATTTTGACAGGATGAGGTAAATTCAGGTGTCGTGACTAGGTGTTGATCGTATAAAGTTCGAAGAACAATGCTTGCGGTATCTTTTGTGACACTCTGGGTTTTCCCGAGCAACCACCTTGTATTGAACTTGCGTGTACATAATATTAAATGAAAGTCGTGATTCATCTTGATGTGCTATGTGTCAATAATGTGTAAATATGATATACATAGTTATATATATATATATAATAAGCCGAGACCATGAACCCGACTCGAGACCACTTGGTCTCGAGTAAACAGTGAAACAATTGGGCCGGTTGGGCCATGCCGCTCGGAAACCCACTAGGGTGCACCAACTCGGTCCGGGTATAAAACCCACAAGAGTGGCCAACCTTGCCACTTTTCACCATTTGCAACATTTCCACACACACTCTCCTACACACACTCTTTCCATCACTAAAACCCTAGAGCACCAACACCAAAAACTATCTTCTTCCTCTCTCGGATCCAACCGGCAACACTAGAACTCTCGGTTCAAGCTTGGAATCATCATTTGGAAGCCGTTCATCGATCCTCCATACCCTCACACCTTGGAACACAACCGGTTAGTGTTTTAATGTGTGTTAGAAATTATGTGTGCTTAATGAATAAGATACATGATTAGTTTAGAGGTCTCTTTGCATGATTTTTGTATGATTAGTGAGTTTGTAATGGTTAAATGATGAATAATGTGTGTGAACTATTGTATGATAATGTTTTGCTAAGATGTTTTGAATGGTAAATGATTAATAGCTTAGGATGATTTTTGCTATCCGATTCATGTTAGATATTTTAGGACAAATGTGTGTTTGATGAGATGATGCAAGATTTACTTGATCCTTGATCACAACATTTCATACTTGAATGATCTCATGAAGAACATTATGAATATGTGTTAAATATGATATGAACATATGATGAACAAATGTTGAATATGATGAACAATGTTGAATATGGGATAAACATTTGAATATGTGATGTTTGATCTGATTTAGTTAGAATTTAGACAAGAAAACATGTTTATGAAATCCTATTGGTTAGTACACAGTTTCATGAAATCACAATTCTATTGGATAGTACGAGTTGGACAGGTTCTAGAAGAACTTCATGTGCACGTATCCGGGGTTGCGAGTCGAGACCCCCGGTTGCGACTCGAGACCAACACGTGACAACTCGAGACCACAGCAGTTGCGACTCGAGACCTTGACCAAACAACTCAATCAAGGCAGACTTCAAGGACTCGGGACCGGCAAGGTCTCGACTCGAGACTTCATGATCTCGACTCGAGACTGGACTCGAGACCTCCGAGGTTGCGACTCATGCCGGCATCACTCGAGATCTCATGGTTGCGACTCGAGACCGCACGTTCTCAAGTCGAGACCACCTTGTCTTGACTGGGCTGCTTGTCTCCGTTATTGGGCCAAAAGTGTGTGGACTGTGCATACCGCTTTATTTGGACTCTGTGATGCTGTTAACTGTTCGTATGATTGGATGGGCCCAATAACACTTATGATTTGTATGTTAGGTGTCGACGGTTACTGTTTAACTGCTTACGTATTAGAACAGGCTCCATAACTTGCTGGATATTTATATGTTATGCATGCATTGTGTTAGCTATGTGTAGAATATACGTGATCTTCCTGTACCCAAACCTGACCTATACTGGTAACCATGTTAGGACGTGGTGACCAACGTACTTGACCAAGTAAACGGTCTGCCGAGCAACCCAAGGTGAGTTCATAACTTAAAGCATGCATTCCCGGTGGATTGGGAAACGGAACTAAAAACAACACTATCCCCTTGTGAGGGATACAAACTTACTTTTCTTCCCTTGTTACTGGGAACAAACTTACTTACTTCCCTTGTTACTGGGAACTCTTGGTTAATTACGGTTTATACGGAATGCAACGAGCAACACTAAACGAAACTCTATCACTTAAGTCCCTACCATTTAATACCGATTAGTCGTCGGGGCCTGGCGAACGGGTTATTAGTTAATAGCGCTATTTAGGTGTAACCAGCCTCACACCGACCCTTGTTACTGGGAACGGGAGTGAACTAATGTACTCTGGCAAACCGTCAATGATGATAGAACATTGACAAACGGGGCACTGCGGAAACGCACGGTTAAGTAAGTATTCGGTATTGGAAAAACAGTTTAGTCGCTTACCTATGGGGTAGCTCCCCATCGCATGTATAAACGGATAAATTAACTGGTGAAACAAGTTTTTGGTAATTAAAAACTGGACAACTCGTGAACTCGCCAACATTTTTGTTGATGCCCTACTGCATGCTTTGCAGGTACCCAGTGACTCAGGAGCTTGCAGCTTGGGAATGTGTAATGGTCGTCTAACCCATGTGTTGAGTTTTAAATAAACTTGAACTATGAACTTTGTTTTGAAACTGTTTGGTTTATGCTTCCGCTGTTTACTTAAGCTGTTATTCGAACTTAAACTTTTATAAACTTCGAACTATGATGTTTACTAACTAATGTGGTTGGTGAACATTTATATTATTGACCAATGCTCAGTATAATTGGTGGCTGGATCCTGGTCAGTCACGCCTCCAAGCGGTGGTAATCCGCACGTGGATTTTGGGGGTGTGACAGATTGGTATCATAGCCATTGCTTATAGTGAACTCGGTTTTAAAAAGAAAGTCTTTTTGAGAAAAACCAGACTATAACCCGTGACTCGTGACGACACTACACTCCAAGGGCAAGACTCAACATATTAGACCTCATAGCTCGGACTTGTTTTTACTTGCTTGTTTACTTTACGTTGATTGCTCTACTATACATACTAGTGTGCCTAATTAGATAGATACGTATCCCTCTTGTACCTCTTTCTCGCTACGTTACGACATCACACTCATACTGTGTTTTCTGGCTATGAAGACAATGAGTGGACGCGGAAGAGGAAACGTTAACATGACTCAGGCTCAATTCACCAACTTGCTCAACACGGTGGCTGCAGCTTTTGCAGCTCACCCTGGAGGTAAACTCGTTACTTTAGGATGTTTAGATCCTACCCCCGCATCGTCTTTTCGCCTCTAAGCCTATTCGCTTCGCTTCTCACAACAGGTCAGCAAGCGCCTGCGCAGCCACGTGTTTGTACTTTCAAAACCTTCATGGATGGCGAGCCTCTCCCTTTCAACGGCACTGAGGGTGCCATAGGCCTTCTGCACTGGATTGAAAAGGCCGAAGCTGTCTTTGCTGTCTGCGAGTGTCCCCCTGCTAACTGGGTAAAGTTCGCGACTGGTACGCTTGAAGGAAACGCGCTTTCATGGTGGAAAGCACAGATTCAGATGCTTGGTCTGGAAACTGCTAATGCTTCTGCGTGGGAAGATTTCAAGGACATGATCAAAGAGGAGTATTGTCACAGGGATGACATCCACAAACTCTAAAACGAATACTATGAGCTCAAGATGGTTGGATCGGAGATTGAGACCTACACCAAGCAGTCCAACGACTATGCTGCACTTTGCCCAAACATGTCCTGACCTATGTATCGAAGGATCGAATTGTACATCAAAGGTTTGGTCCCAGAAATCCGGAGCCATGTAACCTCAGCCAACCTCAATACCATACAGCCCGTGGTCCGTCTTGCTCACAAACTCACCAATCAGGCTGTGGAGGAGGGCAAGTTGCCCAAGAGGATCAGTGCTACTGCCAGAACTTCTAGCGATAACAAACGAAAGTGGGATGGAAGTCAGGGTAAGGATGCTAACCCCACTCAGGCCCCAGTTCAACAAAGGAAGACTGAAAGCAACAAGGCCCCTCAGCAACAGGGTGGCTATCGAGGGAACCACCCCAAGTGTAACAAATGTAACCGACACCACAGTGGGCCATGTGGCAGAAGTCAATGTTAGCGATGCAACAAGATGGGGTATGAAGCCAAAGACTGCAGGAGCCAGTTCCCAGCTAGGCAGAATCAGCATCAACCACAGCAACAGCAGCAGTAAGGAAACAATCGTGAATGCTACAAATGTGGGGCAATAGGGCACATGCGAAAGGATTGCCCTCAGCTGAACCAGAATCGCAATAACAATAATCGAGGTGTGGGAAACAACGACAACAACCAGGGAGCTGGAAACAATGCAAGGGCATTCGTGATTGGGGCTGCCGAAGCAAGGAACGACCCCAACGTGGTGGCGGGTAAGTTCCTACTTAATGACCGTTATGTTTCCATATTATTTGATTCTGGAGCAGATGCTAGTTATGTATCCCTACGTATTAGTAAGAAGCTTAAGTCCACTCTTACGCCGTTAAGCTCTAAGCACATCGTTGAAATAGCTAATGGTAGAAACCTCGAGGCCTCACACGTTATTCGTAACTGCAAACTAGAACTGTCCGGTCAGACCTTCCGTATCGATCTCTTCCCCATCATTCTCGGAAGCTTCGACGTCGTCATTGGTATGGATTGGCTATCCAAGCATCGAGCTGAAATCCTCTGCCAAGAGAAAGCTGTTCGTATTCCCGGTCCTCCTGGTAAACCCCTTATCGTCCAAGGCGACAAAAGCGGAGAAGTCACAGGCATCATTTCATTCTTAAAAGCCCAGAAGTGTTTACGAAAGGGGCACACCGCTATCTTAGCACTTGTTACCGACACGCAAAAAAAGGAAAACAGGATTGAAGATTTTCCAGTTGTATGCGACTATCCTGAGGTATTTCCTGAAGAACTACCTGGACTCCCTCCTCACCGTCAGATCGAATTTCAAATCGAGCTAGCTCCCGGAGCAGCACCTATAGCTCGTGCACCTTATCAACTAGCTCTCGCAGAACTCAAGGAACTTTCTACTCAACTACAAGAACTTTTGGACAAAGGTTTTATCCGTCCTAGCTCATCACCCTAGGGAGCCCCAGTGCTCTTTGTCAAAAAGAAGGATGGCACATTCCGAATGTGCATTGATTACCGCGAACTGAACAAGGTTACCATCAAGAATCGTTATCCACTTCCCCGTATCGACGACCTGTTCGACCAACTGCAAGGGTCGAGCTATTATTCTAAGATCGATCTACGATCGGGCTATCACCAACTGAGAGTCCGCGATGAGGACATCTCTAAGACTGCTTTCAGAACCCGCTATGGTCACTACGAATTCCTTGTTATGCCTTTCGGAATGACCTACGCACCTGCGATCTTCATGGATCTAATGAACCGAGTGTGCAAACCCTACCTTGACAAGTTCGTGATTGTGTTTATTGACGACATCCTAATTTACTCGAAAAGTCAAGAGGAGCATGAACAACACCTGCGTCTTATTCTCGAACTCCTTCGCAATGAGCAACTGTACGCCAAATTCTCGAAATGTGATTTCTGGCTTAGAGAAGTCCATTTCCTTGGGCACATAGTCAATCAGGATGGGATTCATGTCGACCCCGCTAAGATCGAATCCATTAAGAGTTGGCCTATACCTAAGACTCCGACCTAAGTTCGCCAATTCTTGGGATTGGCAGGATACTATCGGAGATTTATCAAGGGATTTTCTAAGATCGTTCAACCACTTACGACCCTCACTCATAAGGGTGTTGCTTACCGATGGAATGATGCTCAGGAATCTGCCTTTCAGGAACTAAAGAAGAACCTCTGTAGTGCTCCTATTCTTTCCTTACCTGAAGGTACCGACGACTTCGTTGTTTACTGCGACGCTTCTATTCAAGGACTTGGTTGCGTGTTGATGCAACGCGAGAGGGTTATTGCTTACGCTTCGCGACAGCTCAAGATCCACGAATGAAACTACACGACACATGACTTAGAATTCGGAGCTGTGGTCTTCGCGCTTAAGATTTGGAGGCACTACTTGTACGGTACCAAGTGCACGATTTACACCGATCACAAGAGTCTCCAGCATATAATGGAACAAAAGGAGTTGAATATGCGGCAACGCCGATGGGTCGAACTCCTAAATGACTACGAGTGTGCGATTAAATACCATCCAGGCAAGGCTAATGTGGTGGCAGATGCCCTCAGCAGGAAGGAAACCAAACCTAAGCGTGTTCGTGCCTTACAGCTCACCATCCACTCGAACCTCCCTAAGCAAATCCGAAACGCTCAGGTCGAAGCGTTGAAAGCCGAGAACCTCAGGGCTGAGTCCCTGCGAGGATCAAGAAAACGGCTAGAACAAAAAGAAGATGGTGCTTACTACGTAAACGGGCGTATATGGGTCCCACTTTATGGGAATTTGCGCGAGCTTGTAATGGATGAAGCCCACAAGTCCCGTTACTCAGTACATCCTGGTTCGGATAAGATGTACCACGACTTAAAGACCACATACTGGTGGCCTAGTATGAAAGCCCACATAGCAACCTATGTCAGAAAATGTTTGACTTGTGCAAGAGTCAAGGCTGAGTATCAGAAACCATCGGGCCTACTCCAATAACCAGAGATCCCACAGTGGAAATGGGAGCAAATTTCCATGGATTTTGTTACTGGCTTGCCTAGGTCTCAACGCGGAAATGACACCATTTGGGTGATAGTGGATCGATTAACTAAATCTGCCCACTTTTTGGCTATTAAAGAAACAGACAAGTTCTCTACCTTAGCAGAGGTATACTTGAAGGAAGTGGTTTCGAAGCACGGGGTGCCGACCTCTATTATTTCCGATCGGGACGCGCGTTTTACTTCTGAGTTGTGGCAAGCTATGCACAAATCCTTTGGCTCACGTTTAGACATGAGCACCGCGTATCATCCACAAACGGATGGGCAGTCTGAACGCACCATTCAAACCCTTGAAGACATGCTTAGGGCATGTGTGATCGATTTTGGCAAGGGTTGGGAAAGGCATCTACCATTAGTAGAATTCTCCTACAACAACAGCTACCACACCAGCATTCAGGCAGCACCCTTTGAGGCATTGTACGGTCGTAAATGCCGATCGCCTCTCTGCTAGGCGGAGGTTGGTGACAGCCAGATCACAGGTCCAGAACTTGTGGTAGACACTACGGAAAAGATTGCCAAGATTAGGCAACGCATGGCGGCAGCTCGTGACCGTCAGAAGAGCTACGCTGATAAGGATAGGAAACCGCTAGAGTTCCAGGTTGGTGATCGGGCTCTACTTAAAGTCTCACCCTGGAAGGGTGTGGTTCGTTTTGGAAAACGGGGCAAGCTTAATCTGCGATATGTCGGACCATTCGAAATTACTGAAAAGATCGGTAAGGTCGCTTACAGATTGAATCTGCCTGAAGAACTGAGTGCTGTGCACAACGTCTTCCACGTGTCTAATCTGAAGAAGTGTCTGTCAGATGAAACACTCATCATTCCTTTCAAGGAGCTCACTATTGACGAACAGCTACACTTTACTGAGGAACCGATTGAGATCACGGATCGAGAAATCAAAACCCTCAAACGTAGCCAGATACCTCTCGTACGAGTTCGTTGGAACTCGCGACGTGGCCCAGAGTTTACCTGGGAGCGGGAAGACCAGATGAAGCGCAAGTATCCCCAGTTGTTCCCTAATGAAACCTCCAGCACTGAAGCTACAACCGAATTTCGGGACGAAATTCCAAACTAACGGGGGGATGATGTGACACCCCGTTGAAACGTTCTCACCAGCTTGTCAGTGGCTGCTTTAACTTTCGGGACGAAAGTTCTTAAAACTTGGGGATAATGTGACACTCTGGGTTTTCCCGAGCAACCACCTTGTATTGAACTTGCATGTACATAATATTAAATGAAAGTCGTGATTCATCTTGATGTGCTATGTGTCGATAATGTGTAAATATGATATACATAGTTATATATATATATATATATATATATATATATATATATATATATATATATATATATATATATATATATAATAAGCCGAGACCATGAACCCGACTCGTGACCACTTGGTCTCGAGTAAACAGTGAAACAATTGGGCCGGTTAGGCCATGCCGCTCAGAAACCCACTAGGGTGCACCAACTCGGTCCGGGTATAAAACCCACAAGAGTGGCCAACCTTGCCACTTTTCACCATTTGCAACATTTCCACACACACTCTCCTACACACACTCTTTCCATCACTAAAACCCTAGAGCACCAACACCAAAAACTATCTTCTTCCTCTCTCGGATCCAACCGGCAACACTAGAACTCTCGGTTCAAGCTTGGAATCATCATTTGGAAGCCGTTCATCGATCCTCCATACCCTCACACCTTGGAACACAACCGGTTAGTGTTTTAATGTGTGTTAGAAATTATGTGTGCTTAATGAAAAAGATACATGATTAGTTTAGAGGTCTTTTTGCATGATTTTTGTATGATTAGTGAGTTTGTAATGGTTAAATGATGAATAATGTGTGTGAACTATTGTATGATAATGTTTTGCTAAGATGTTTTGAATGGTAAATGATTAATAGCTTAGGATGATTTTTGCTATCCGATTCATGTTAGATATTTTAGGACAAATGTGTGTTTGATGAGATGATGCAAGATTTACTTGATCCTTGATCACAACATTTCATACTTGAATGATCTCATGAAGAACATTATGAATATGTGTTAAATATGATATGAACATATGATGAACAAATGTTGAATATGATGAACAATGTTGAATATGGGATAAACATTTGAATATGTGATGTTTGATCTGATTTAGTTAGAATTTAGACAAGAAAACATGTTTATGAAATCCTATTGGTTAGTATACAGTTTCATGAAATCACAATTCTATTGGATAGTACGAGTTGGACAGGTTCTAGAAGAACTTCATGTGCACGTATCCGGGGTTGCGAGTCGAGACCCCCGATTGCGACTCGAGACCAACACGTGACAACTCGAGACCACAGCAGTTGCGACTCGAGACCTTGACCAAACAACTCAATCAAGGCAGACTTCAAGGACTCGGGACCGGCAAGGTCTCGACTCGAGACTTCATGATCTCGACTCGAGACTGGACTCGAGACCTCCGAGGTTGCGACTCATGCCGGCATCACTCGAGATCTCATGGTTGCGACTCAAGACCGCACGTTCTCGAGTCGAGACCACCTTGTCTCGACTGGGCTGCTTGTCTCCGTTATTGGGCCAAAAGTGTGTGGACTGTGCATACCGCTTTATTTGGACTCTGTGATGCTGTTAACTGTTCGTATGATTGGATGGGCCCAATAACACTTATGATTTGTATGTTAGGTGTCGACGGTTACTGTTTAACTGCTTACGTATTAGAACAGGCTCGATAACTTGCTGGATATTTATATGTTATGCATGCATTGTGTTAGCTATGTGTAGAATATACGTGATCTTCCTGTACCCAAACCTGACCTATACTGGTAACCATGTTAGGACGTGGTGACCAACGTACTTGACCAAGTAAACGGTCTGCCGAGCAACCCAAGGTGAGTTCACAACTTAAAGCATGCATTCCCGGTGGATTGGGAAACGGAACTAAAAACAACACTATCCCCTTGTGAGGGATACAAACTTACTTTTCTTCCCTTGTTACTGGGAACAAACTTACTTACTTCCCTTGTTACTGGGAACTCTTGGTTAATTACGGTTTATACGGAATGCAACGAGCAACACTAAACGAAACTCTATCACTTAAGTCCCTACCATTTAATACCGATTAGTCGTCGGGGCCTGGCGAACGGGTTATTAGTTAATAGCGCTATTTAGGTGTAACCAGCCTCACACCGACCCTTGTTATTGGGAACGGGAGTGAACTAATGTACTCTGGCAAACCGTCTATGATGATAGAACATTGATAAACGGGGCACTGCGGAAACGCACGGTTAAGTAAGTATTCGGTATTGGAAAAACAGTTTAGTCGCTTACCTATGGGGTAGCTCCCTATCGCATGTATAAACGGATAAATTAACTGGTGAAACAAGTTTTTGGTAATTAAAAACTGGACAACTCATGAACTCACCAACATTTTTGTTGATGCCCTACTGCATGCTTTGCAGGTACCCAGTGACTCAGGAGCTTGCAGCTTGGGAATGTGTAGTGGTCGTCTAACCCATGTGTTGAGTTTTAAATAAACTTGAACTACGAA
Organism: Helianthus tuberosus; assembly: GCA_030545235.1. Lineage (NCBI taxonomy): Eukaryota > Viridiplantae > Streptophyta > Magnoliopsida > Asterales > Asteraceae > Helianthus > Helianthus tuberosus. Next base: position 163,766,295 of record CM060399.1, on the reverse strand, counting down.
CTTTGTTTTGAAACTGTTTGGTTTATGCTTCCGCTGTTTACTTAAGCTGTTATTCGAACTTAAACTTTTATAAACTTCGAACTATGATGTTTACTAACTAATGTGGTTGGTGAACATTTATATTATTGACCAATGCTCAGTATAATTGGTGGCTGGATCCTGGTCAGTCACGCCTCCAAGCGGTGGTAATCCGCACGTGGATTTTGGGGGTGTGACATCTTTACCTCTGGGGTACCCTTGGCTCGTTGCTCCAACGAGTAACGTTCGTAGAAAGAAATTCGTCCAAACGGAGATTTGTGTAGAATAGAGTAGGGTTAGAATCATGGAATTCGTGAAACATAACGCAAGTAGTGAGAACTTGCAAGAAGGATAGTCAAAATTGATGCGTTCAACTTGAGACAAAACACAAAAGGCTTTAAGGTTGGCAATAAGGATTTATCTGGCGTCGATGAGGTAGCTGGGCATACACAAGCCGTGGGCGGTTAGGATAAAAACGTCGTTGGCCGATAGGGGATGTTACGTCAATGGGGTTAGAACAAAAAGTAGTTAGAGAGGGATGGTCGTCGTGCGGGTCTGTAGGTTTTAAGGTCTACTAAGACGTCTGGCAGGATGTGATTTCTCAAATTGGTAGGAAATCAAGTTCGAGTGGATTAGTCTAAGTCGTGCGAATGAGTTTGAAGTAGCGCTTGCGTCGTCGGGGAGGGGGGAGGGGGGAGGGCTTTGATGTGAAACTGCTGAAACAGGCTTTCGAAAAAGCATGATTGAGGCAAACGTTGCCAAATTTCAGGGTTTAGGAAGTTTGTCGACTAAAGGTTGATCTTGCTGAATTCATTAGTCTGGAGAGAAATCTGGTCAAAGTTCCCGTAAGAAGAAACGTGGATATCGTGATAAAGAAACGGTAGAAGCGGGGATACCATCTTGAGCAATAAACGCGGATTCGTACGAAAGCTAGCAAAAGGATTCATGGAATCAGAAAAGTCGTCAAGAATAACGGTTCTGGCGAATGAAGGATAAGGTAAGCATCTAGGTCACCGTACTCGTCGGTGGGTTGACTGGCTCGTATCTTCGTCTTGCCACGCCTTCAAATATGCTGGTTTGTAAGAAAGATATCACCTTGCTGGGTTTTGGGGCGTGTTAAGGTATTAGGTTCAACTTGAATAAGGATTAACCATGTAACGAGGAATTAGGGGAAATAACTTCGCGGTCGATGGAAAGGTGTTACAATTGCTGGCACTACGATGAGAAGCATACACCACGCATGCTTTTCGTGTTCGAGACGTGCAAACAGAAACCCGAAAAGTGTAGACTTACTAGAATGCTTCAAGAATCCAGGTGATCAGTCATGTGAGGGAACAAGTCTCACTACTTAAGTTGGGAAAAGAAATATGCAAGTAAAAAGGATGCGAATGATGTCGTCGTTCCTTCTAATATCCCATGATGTAGGGGTGGCTCCCCTTCGTCGATTCGTTCTCGTAACTTCTCTATGTGCTTCGTAGCAGGCCTTTCCTGGGCAGGTCTATCGAGTGGACGTCCCTCACGTCGATTTGCAGTCTTGGGATGATATCAGGAAATACATGGACGGGGGCTTGGAATAACTGATTCCTTGCCCTTAGTGTATCATGGTTTCGAACCAGGTTTAGGAGGACTCGCTCCTGTTTAGCACGTAACATGCTAGCCTAGCCTTCGTATGATCCACTATGTTAAATACTAAATATACGCATACGTAGTAACACATATATGCTAATTATACACATATACACATGCGTGTTCACACACATAAGTTATGCACAAGTAAATGCCGTTAGCCTACCATTACCAGGTGAGCATCTGAGGTTGACGAACCTTGCAATCCGGAGTGTGGTGTCGTTGTGGTTTCCACTAAAGAACGGTTATCGTCTGTTTTTCATATAAAAATATTTTATTTCCCAAATCAAAATATTTTATATTTAAAACCTAGATCGCTATAACCAATGGCTCTGATACCAATCTGTCACACCCTCAATATCCACACGCGGAGTACTACCGTGAGGCGTGTGACTGACCAGGATCCAGCCACCAATTATTTTGAACCGAATAGTTATCATTATAAACATTAGTATAATAAGTGACCAAATTTAAATTTTTCAAAACATAGTTTAAGTTCACAGCGGATAGGGGAAGAAAACGCATCGTAATTGAAAACCACAAGTTTGTTATCATGATACTTACGCACCACGCACTCCATCCGATTGCAACGTCCGTCCAGAGCTGTATCGAGCAACCTGCAAAGCATGCAGTAGAGTGTCAACATAACGTTGGCGAGTTCACGTGTTTACAGTTTTCCAGTTTTAATTTCCAAAAACTTATTTCAACAGTTAATTTACTCATTTATACATGCCATGGGGAGCTACCCCATAAGTAAGCTACTAAAATGTTTACAATACCGAATACTATGCGACTGTACATTTTCGTAGAGTGCCCCATTTGTCAATGTTCTATCATCATTGACGGTTTTTCAGAGTCTATTAGTTCACGCCCTATCCCATACGCGGGCACGGTGTGAGGCTGCTGAGACCTAAATAGCGCTATCAACTAATAACCCGTTCACCAGGCCCCTGCGACTAATCGGTATTAATGAGTAGGGACTTGAGTGATAGAGTTTCGTTTAGTATTGCTTGCTGTATCCAGTATATATAGTAATTAACTAAGGGTCCCGCATAAGGGGAGAAAAGTAGGTTTGTATCCCTCACAGGGGATAGTGTTGTTACCCGTATCCCACACAAGGAGATAGAAATACCGTATCCTGCACAAGGAGATAGTAAGCAATCCCAAACCAGGAAGAGTGTTTCGTTCCGTTTCCCAACCACCGGGAACGCATGCTTTAAATAAAAAGTAGTGAACTTACCTTTGCTTTGCTCGGTAGTCAATTTACTTGTTATGTTGGTCAACCATACCCTATTATGGTTTATAAATATTTATTAGGTCCGTATGCAAGTAACATCACGCACAAACTACGCGTATCTAACACATAGCACGTTAGTCATACCAGCATATATGTTATTGGGCCTATCCTAACGCATGAACAATTAAACAGTCAGCAGTTAAACAACAACTAAACAACAATAGTACACAGTCCATAACACCAGTTTGTGCGGCCCAATAAACAAGCAAGGCAGTCCACTCGAAACCGGGTGGTCTCGACTCGAGACTATGAGGTTTCGGGTCGCAACCACTGGATTCTAAGTGGCAACAGCTGGTCTCGAGTTGTGAACATTTGAGTCGCAACCGTAGAGGTCTCCAGTCGAGATCAGGAGATCTCGAGTCGCAACCGTGCTGGTCTCGACCCCTGGAGCGCCTTGTCTGGTTTCGAGTTGATGATTGATGGTCTCGAGTCACAACACTAAGGTCTCGGCTCGTTCCATGCTGATGCTTCTAGAATTTTTAGAATAGTACTATCCAATCAAATTCCATAAGCATGTACTATCCAATCAAATTTCATTAACATGTTTCCAATTCCCTCCACTTACCAATTCAGATCAAATGCATACATTTCAAATATTTTGGCACCATTTAACAGTTCCTCATCATACATTACCAAGCAACTAAGTTAAATCATCACTCTAATAATCAACACATTTCTAGTATGGCTTGTGTACAAAATCCTAATCCAACTTCTATTACAATCCCAAATCAAATAAACCACTCGAAACGGTCAGGCATATTCATATATCCAAAACAACTAAACGCACACATTTCAAATATTTAGCTAAAAACCATAAGAATGCAAGTGATGGTCATATGTAGTGCAAGATTCATAATGGCACTTTATCCAAAACAGTTTACAAATAGTCTACAAGGATTATATCATTTCAACCAATTTCAAATCTTAGAACAGCATCCTAAGGCACCGAATATCAAACAACTCATGCATTCATTTTAAACATTTGTTGTAATTTTTTTAAAAAGATTTAAAAAGAAACAGAGAACACAACTATACTTCATAGTGTACCAAAAATTGATCAGCAAACAGTAACAATTATCTCATCAGATTTATAGTAAACACAACATCACTTAACAAGTCGCCAAATGCAAAAGAAGAACTACACGGAGATATCACTCACTGACCGAAGGTTATGAACGGAGCTGACCATTGCTACTGCACTGAGGTTTCCAGTTGCGTCAAACCAGAACCACCCGCCGCCGCCGTAGACAGCGGCGCCGCTACTGCCGGAAATCGCTTCAACCACTGCCCGAAATCCATCGCACCCATGCTGCTGCAATCTCGAACTAAAACAACGTATGGTGCGAGCCGGGCCACAAACCCTGCCGGACTGCCACCGTTGTGGCCTGGCGGCCACCGCCGCTGCAGGTTCGATCTGGAGGTGGATACGGTAGAGATTTGTATGGTTGTCGGAGTTGTGGGGAGGCGAAATAGGTACGTCCTGTGAACCGAGGGAGATTAGGAGATGAAAGGAGGGTGTCTGAGGATGTTTATCAGAGAAACAGGCCGGTAAGCGGCTCCTGGTCGTCGGCGATCAGACAGAGGTGAAGGGGTAAGTGTGCGATGCAGTGTTTTGTCAGAGGAGGAGGGTGGAGGTTGGAGAGGTGCTGGTCGGAGAACAAGGGTGCCGGTCCGAGTTCCGATCTCCGGTTAACCGGAGATAGAGAGAGAAGGGTGAAGGTGAATGTTCTGCTTGTGTGTGGCTGAGACAAAAGGAAATAGGGTTTGGGGTGTTTTATAGTGTAGGGTTTCTAGGTGATTTGGGTTAGGCCTAGCCCAAGTGCGTGGATCCGCCTAACACTAGGTGTCGCTAAGCCCGAGCGCTCGGTTTAAGTCACGAACAAAATACGGTCGACAATCATTCAAGCTTTCGATAAGTTATTTACTTTTGATTCGGGTCACCCATTAAACAAATCGTTTTTCTCGCGGATCGTTAATATTAATAATGATAATAATAATAATAATAGTAATAATAATAATAAATGTATGTATTCCCAAAATACCCTTCTCTTGACAACGAGAGTAACAAGCTCGTCTCACGACGATCAGGATCAAGGGTTTGAGTTGTCACACATAGGCGTCAAACCAGTAGGTTATAAATGGGTGTTTGCAATAAAGAGAAATGAAAAGAATGAGAATGTACGATATAAGGCTCGACTTGTAGCGCAAGGGTTTTCCCAAATCCCAAGAGTTGATTATGAGGAAACGTATTCCCTTGTAGTGGATGCGATAACCCTTGGGTTCCTAATCGGCCTCACAATCTCTGAAGGACTTCATATGATACTAATGGATGTCATCACCGCATACTTATATGGGACACTTGAAAATGACATCTACATGAAAATCCCTAAAGGATTAAAATTGCTTGAAGCATTAAAATCAACATCTCGAGATATGTGTACTATAAAGCTCCAGAGATCTTTATATGGTCTCAAACAATCTGGTTGTATGTGGTACAATCGACTTAGTGAATATCTTGAAAAAGAAGGATACAAGTCTGATGTAATCAGTCCATGTGTTTTTATAAAAAGAACACTATCAAATTTCACTATAATAGCAGTCTATGTTGATGATATCAACATCATCGGATCTCCTGAAGAGATAGAGAAAGCTGCTCAGTTTGTAAAAAAGGAATTTGAGATGAAAGATCTTGGTATGACAAAAGTATGCATTGGACAACAATTTGAGTATCTGTGCAATGGCACATATGTCCATCAATCAAACTACATCCAGAAGATGTTAGTACGTTTCAATATGGATAAAGCACATCTGTTTAGCGTACCTATGGTTGTCCGACCGCTAGATCCACACAAGGATCCTTATCGCCCTCAAGAAGAAGGCGAAGAAGTACTTGGTCCAGAAGTACCGTACTTAAGCGGGATCGGTGCCCTTATGTATCTCGCAAATAACACAAGACCTGACATTGCATTTGCAGTACATGTACTAGCAAGATACAGTTCGAATCCAACATGTAGACACTGGAATGGCGTAAAACATATATTCCGGTATATTTGCGGGACACAAGACTTAGGTCTTTTCTATCAGAGAGATCAAAAGTCCCAGCTTGTTGGGTATGCTGATGCCGGATATCTATCAGATCCTCACAAAGCAAAACCTCAGACAGGTTACGTATTCACATACGGTGGCACAGCAATTTCTTGGAAGTCAACTAAGCAAACACTTACAACAACATCATCAAACCATGCCGAATTGATAGCACTATATGATGCTGGTCGAGAATGCGTGTGGTTGAGATCAATGATTAATCACATACAAGAAGCATGCGGATTAGAACATATCAAGAAGGAGCCGACAATTATTTATGAAGACAATGCTGCTTGCATAGCTCAGATCAGAGAAGGTTATATCAAGGGTGATCGAACAAAGCACATCTCACCAAAATTTTTCTCAACATATGATTTGCAAAAAGAAGGGGAAATTGATGTTCGCCAGATTAAGTCAAGTGAAAATCTAGCTGACCTGTTCACGAAATCTTTACCTAGAAGCAGTTTCAAGCAGTTATCACACAAGATCGGTCTTCATAGAATGAAAGATGTTTGTTGAATTCAGGGGGAGAATTATACACGTTGTACTCTTTTTCCCTTAATTAAGTTTTGTCCCACTGGGTTTTCTTAGTAAGGTTTTTAATGAGGCAGCATAGCTGATCCAGTAGTATCAGTTTATTTATTCAGGTCCTGAATTACCTATTTAACATCATCCTGAAGTACGTTGTTAAACTGTGTATAATTCTAAATGTCTGAGGGGGAGTGTTATAAACCAGAAATTTTAGGCCCAACTCATTACTTATGGGCTTTAGGGTTTATAGCTATGTTCATCTATATATTGTAATGTTGAATAATGAAGAATTCAGTTTTATCTCTATTTGTCTTTGGGTTTTTATCAGTATCCTTATTGATGCATTTTTGTTATAATTATTAATAATTATCAATTAGTAATATGGTTATACAATAATCTTGTACATTATGCTTGAGGAATTTGTTGTGCTGTTGGGTGTTGTAATAATTCTTTATTTTTGTACATTGCTTTTACTGACACGTGGTCATCCAGCCGTCTTCACACCGCTTCCCTCTTAACTAGGTCTGTTCACGAACCGAGCCGAACCAATCGGACCTTTGCTCGTGCTTGGCTCGTTTACAAACTAAACCGAGCAGAGCAGCTCATTTAAAACCGAGCCTCAAATCAAGCGAGCATTTTTCAAGTAGTAAATATTTCGAGCGAGCATCGAGCGAAGTTCGAGCGATTCCCGATTTAAATTTGCTGAGAGAGATAATGATGACTTTTGGTCTCAAGTTTTTATATCTGTAAAAAAATGCACATGGTATAATATTTTTTTTAAGAATAACAATGTTGTGGCCGAAGAGACGACGATCATATTGCACGGATAATGATGTTGAGAGCAGGAGACGATCAACTTAGGGTAACAACATGAAACATTGAGATGATGAGCAAACTGTCATTCATTGGTTTAGGGTTTAACTTTTAGATTTGATATTAATTGTTTATTGGCGTGATTAGGCTAGTACGTATAGATATAGTTGTAAATTTGTATATAGTAGACCACAATCTAATAGGGTGATATATATAAACCTATAAAATTAATTTAGTTTTAAGTATATATGTATGTGTGTATATATAAGTGTGATAGTATATATATAGGTGTAACACTATCACACCCCGACCCGTAACAGAATGGTACGGGTCATGATGATTGCCTATAACTTATGACACTATTATAAGTTTAATATTTAAAGTCACCAAATTAAATTTGTCACACATAACATAGAATTCAAATATTAATACCAAGTTACAAAATCAAATAATTAAAAGCAACAGAGCATTGCCGGTTTATTACTAAGGCAATCCTACATGTCTTCAACTAAAAATCCACCCACCCATGTGTACCTGTATCACGCATAAAAGAGTTTTGGGTCAACAAACTTGTTGGTGAATAGATTCGGTTTTTATTTAAAAAGTTTTTGTTTTATTAATTTTAGAAAACCTTATTTTATAACATGCATTATCAAATGTGAAACTAGGTCTTTCAATATAACAAGAATTCAACACATATCTCATAAACAACATAAACATAACAATATTAGTAACCATAGACACATAGAGATTCAAGCCCCGAATGGCAAATATGCGAAATAATGATGGCGATACCGAGTTCGACCCATGGCCGTGGAGGACCGGTCAGCCTGATGGATTGTCGCAACCCCCGACCCTTGCCCCGAGAGGCGGGCGGCCGCAGCCTACTCAGAGATGGTGGTATCGGTGTTTATCATTAATTTGGCTGCGGAAATTTCATCAGGACCTTACTTAGGAAATATTTTATCAGAGTAAAATACCACATTTTATAATAATAAATATATTGGGTAAAACCTTAGTTTCTATTACAAACATGTTTATAGGGATAAACCCTAATTTATTGAATTAAAACTTCTTCTTTATTTAGGTAACTTTTATAGCCACTTTTCCAAGCCTTCAGTGCTGTCCAGCTGGCTTCTATTTGGATTTCACATTTTGTTACCTGAAACGCGTTTAAAAACATTTTATCAGCAAGAAATACTGGCGAGTGAATCCCAGTTTAATCAAAACAGGTTTTATCATTTTACAGCATTGAGGGCAATCCAGCAATTACATTTGTCTACATCTACTTTAATTACCACCCACGATACTGTCAATCCTGACTGGTGGTAATGTTACTACTCACAGTGTAGTAACAAATTTTGTATACAAAACCCCAACATACCAACGATAATTGTAGAATACAAATGCTCAATCACTGTTAAATATAAATTATAACAATTGAGGTTTTGTAAAAACACTTTGTGAAAAGAGGAATCACTCACATTGCTATTTTAGGTTTTTCCCTGTGACTTCCTGGTTATAATCTAATAAATTAAACAATGCATACGCGTTAGTATAATAACCCAAATTTACATTAGTTATACCCTCCCCGAGACAGAACTCCAAAGACTGAGTCAGGCAAAGCCTCGACATGCGTTACGGAGCACTAGATCAATCGGGCAACATATCTAATACGTAACCGGGGGTTAAAATACTTACAACGAGGCAGAGCATCGCTAATTAGGGGGGTATAATACCTGGAGATTAATTCTAATATTCAGAATTGAGAGAGTTTGCGAGAATTTTGAACGAATTGGACTGAAGGCCGATCCCATCTATTTATAGGGTCTGATCGACCCTTTCTCGCGCCCCGCGAAAGATACACAAGGGGCTTTCGCACCCCGCGAGCTAGGCAGGGTAGGCCCTAGCTTGGACTAATCACCGGTATAGCTTCGACATGTCATGGACATGTGGCGGCTCCGGGTTCTGCCAATAGTCCCTTCGCTTGCGGCCCGCGATGGAGTAAGTGTAGTCTGTCGCGCCCCGCGACAGACTTAAAATAGTGTTTTTATTTTATTTTTATTAAATTAAATGTATTTCGGGCCTATTTCTCGCATACGAGGTGTATTTTAGGGCGTCTAGGGGTGTTTTAATAATTTTAGGAGGGTTGTTATATCCTCCCCACCTTGTTTTAGAACTCGTCCTCATGGTCTACTGGAATAGATGTGGATATTTCCTCTGCATCTCTGACTCGAGTTCCCAAGTGTGTTCTGGTCCTCTCTTGGAATCCCATTTCACTTTGACTAGAACCAATCTCTTGTGTTTGAGATTCTTGATCTTTCTATCTTCAATTTGTAGAGGTTTCTCTACAAACTTAAGTTTCTCATTTACCTCGATGTCCTTAAGAGGTTCCACTAATGACTCATCTGCTAAGCACTTTTTGAGATTACATACAAGAAATACATCATGTATTCCTGCCATTTCCTCTGGCAGTTGTAGCTGGTAAGCTACTGGTCCTATTTTTCTAATAATCTCAAAAGGTCCAACATAACATACCTGGGGCTTAGCTTTCCCCTTTTGATAAATCTAACTACTCCTTTCCATGGAGAAACTTTTAATAATACCTTATCTCCTACTTGAAATTCCAATGGCTTTCGCCTGTTATCAGCATAACTCTTTTGGCGATCGCGTGCTGCTTTTAGTCTATCCTTGACTTGAATGATCTTGTCTGTTGTTTCTTGTACTATATCGGGTCTAGATAATTGTGTTTCTCCAATTTCTGCCCAACAGACTGGAGTTCGGCACTTTCGTCCATAAAGTGCTTCAAATGGTGCAACATTGATACTGGTATGATAGCTGTTATTGTAAGAAAACTCTATTAATGGTAAATGATCGTCCCAATTTCCTCCGAAATCAATTACACAAGCTCTAAGCATATCTTCCATTGTCTGAATCGTCCTTTCGCTTTGTCCATCCGTTTGAGGATGATAAGCTGTGCTTAGATTTAACTTGGTTCCTATTGCTTTTTGGAAACTAGTCCAAAAATGAGAAGTAAAACGGCTATCTCTATAAAAAACAATAGATAAAGGAATTCCATGTAATGAAACTATTTCATTTACATATAACTTGGCTAGTTGTTCCATACTGAAAGTTTCCTTCATTGGAAGGAAATGAGCAGACTTGGTTAATCTATCTACAATCACCCAGATTGTATCATTACCCTTTCGTGTCTTGGGTAATTTGGTAACAAAATCCATTGTTATCAATTCCCATTTTCATATTGGCATTTCTAACTGCTGCAATAAACCCGAGGGTTTCTGATGTTCAGCTTTAACTTGTGAACAGGTTAGACACTTGGAAACATAAGCTGCTACATCCTTTTTCATTCCTATCCACCAGAATTATTTCTTAAGTCTTGATACATCTTATCACTTCCAGGATGTATCATATACTTAGACTTATGGTGTTCTTCTAAAATTCGGTGGCGTAGGTTTCCTCGTTTGGGTACCTAAATTCTTCTCTTATGGAATCTCCAAATTCCATCTTTTCCTTGTTCTAATTCCTTAATCATTCCTTTTAATTTTTCAGTATCATCCTTGATTACTGATTCCTGTACTTATCTAATCTGATCATTTAAATCTATCTGCAAATTTAATTTAAGAGAACATACTCTTTTTGGCTTTTCGTGATATTTTCGACTTAAAGCATCAGCTACTACATTAGCCTTTCCTGCATGATACTGGATATTACAATCATAATCACTAAGAATTTCCATCCAGCGTCTTTGTCTCATATTTAACTCCTTTTGCCCAAAAACATATCTTAAACTCTTATGATCGGTGAAAACGGTAAACTTACTACCATAAAGGTAATGTCTCCAAATCTTAAGGTAAAAAATTGTAGCTCCTAATTCCGGATCATGTGTTGTATAATTTTCTTCATGATTCTTAAGTTGTCTAGAGGCATAAGCTATAACCCTTTGACGTTGCATTAACACACATCCATAACCTAACTTAGATGCGTCACAGTAGACTACAAAGTCTTTAGTTCCTTCTGGTAATGCTAATATGGGTGCGTTGGTTAATCTTTGCTTAAGAATTCTAAAGGCTTCTTCCTGTTTTGGTCCCCATTCCAACTTAACTGATTTACATGTCAGTTTTGTTAAAGGAATGGCTATTCTAGAAAAATTTCGGATAAACCGTCTATAATAACCGGCCAGTCCTAGAAAACTTCTAACATTCGTTGGTGATTCAGGGACTTTCCACTTAGTAATTGCCTCGATCTTTGTGGGATCTACATGAATTCCTTCATGATTAACTAAATGCCCAAGAAATTGCACTTCCTCTAACCAAAACTCACATTTTGAGAATTTAGCGTAAAGCTTTTCTTTTCTCAATAAACTTAGGAGTGCATGTAGGTGAGCTGCATGTTCCTTTTTACTCTTAGAGTAAATGAGAATATCATCTATAATGACAATTATTAATATATCCAGATATGGTTTACATATTCTGTTCATCATGTCCATAAATGTGGTTGGGGCATTGGTTAGACCAAATGGCATGACGGTAAATTCATAATGACCATACCTTGTCCTAAAGGCAGTTTTAGGAATGTCCTATTCCTGTACTTTTAGTTGATGATATCCTAAACGTAAATCGATTTTAGAAAAGAACCGAGCTCCTTGCAGTTGATCAAACAGATCATCGATTCTCGGTAATGGATACCGATTTTTAATCGTGACCTTATTTAATTCTCGGTAATCAATGCACATACGCATTGACCCGTCCTTCTTCATGACAAACAAGATCGGTGTTCCCCACGGCGATGAACTTGGCTGTATGAATTCTTTTTCCAAAAGTTCGTCTAACTGTTTCTTTAACTCTTGCATTTCCGCTGGTGCCAAACGGTAGGGTGCCTTGGCAATCGGTGTTGTTCCTGGTAATAGGTGAATTCTGAGTTCGACTTCCCTGTCCGGCGGTAGTCCTGGTAGCTCTTCCAGAAAAACATTGGAGAATTGAGATACTACAGGAATATCCTTCAATTCCTTTCCTTTAGTGTTAATGATTATGGAAATCATATACACTAGTGACCCTTTTCTTGCACAACTTGTTGTTTTCATCACAGAGATGAATTTCGTGGATCGAGCTGGCTTATCTCCTTTAATTGTGATCTTTTCACCCTTTGGTGAATTTACTTGTATTGACTTTTGATCACATAGAATACTGGCTTTGTTGGCTACTAACCAATCCATTCCTAATACAATATCAAATCCTGTCAGATTCATTGGGTAAAGATTTGCAACAAAATTATGGTTTAAAATTTCTATTCTTGCTCCCTGCAAGATTTCAGTAATCTTAATGGATTCTCCATTTGCCATTTCTACTAGACATTCTTGTTGGAGTTTAGTTAATGGTTGATTGAGAAGTTTGCAAAATAAAGTATTAAGAAAACTTTGGTTCGCACCAGAGTCAAATAATACTTTAGCAAAAACATCATTAACTAAAAACGTACCGGCAATAACGTCCGGAATCATCTTGGCTTCTTCTGCAGTCAAAACAAATGCTCTAGCATTCTTAGTAGTCTTGTTGTTCATGGCTGGAGCTAGTTTCTGACAATTCGGCTTGATATGCCCCTTTTCTCCACAATTGAAGCATATTCCATTGTTGGGTTTCTTTCTGCAATCTTCTTCCTTGTGTCCTGGTATCTTGTAGAAATTACAGTATGCAGAACATCTCCCTGAATGCTTTTTCTTGCAGGCTTTACAGTAAGGTGTGGAGGTAGAACCTATATTTTTCCCACGGTTGGAATTACCGTAGCGAAATTCCCGGGTAAGCCTTTGAGCTAGATTCTTTCTCTGGTTTTCTTCTTGTGTACGTACCAGTTTATCAGTCAAGGTATTGGCTAGTTCTACAGCTTCTTCTATAGTTTGTGGTCTAGCTGCCTTGACTACATGTCTAATCTCGCTGATTAATCCCCAGATGTAACGGGAGATTAATACTGGTTCTGGTGATGCTAGGGTTGGAACTATTCTAGCATATTCGAAGAATACGGTAGTGTAACCCTTACAGTTTACTCCAGTCATTCTATGGTTTAAGAACTTATTAGCTATCTGTTCTTTTTCATTGGGAGGACAAAATTGTCTTTCAACCATGTTCTTAAACTCATTCCATTCCATATTATAGGTTCTGTCACTTCCCCTAGACTGGAGAATAGTGTTCCACCATTCTAGAGCTGCATTCTTAAAAAGATTGGAAGCAAACATGATTTTATCTTCCTCTGCGCACTTGCTTATTTTTAAGACTGCCTCAGTCTTTTCTATCCAGCGTAGAGCTGCAATGGCTCCTTCATTGCCAGAGAATTCTATTGGTTTACAAGACCAGAATTCTTTATAAGAACAACCATAAGACATGATTCTTCTTCTTTTTGGAATTGGCAATTGAAGTAATGGTCCATTGTTTACGCTGTGACCGGGTTCGGTAGGTGGTCGTTTACATCCACTGTTACTTTTATTATTTTCCGCTTCCTTAATTGTTTTGATAATATATGGCATAGCTTCTATAATTCCTTGTGCTACTATGTGTTAGATAGCACTGTTATCTACTTGGTTCTCGTTATTATCGTTATTCGGGTTTTCTTGATTCACTTCGTTGTCCATCTGGGTTATAAACATTTACCACATATTAATATTACAAAACAGGATTTAATGCGAACAATCACACAATAAACACATTGATCAAAATCGTCGTACATTGCGACATTTACTCTATTTCATATATATATTTTACATGCTACAACTGAAATTCAAAATACAATACTAACTATGCATCAGTAGGTAGTTGATTTATCTATTTTAGTTGATATATATATATATATATATATATATATTTCAAATTACTCGCATATATATTTATTTCTATATTATTATTATTACTATCGTTAGTGGGGGTTCATCCAATACTGCATGTTGCGCTCGTCATACTTCCAAACGAGCCTCTCCCCTATTTGCCTTATCCTTTCACTTTCATCTAATAACTCCTCACCAAAGGTACGGAGTTCCTGCACATTTTCGGTACTCATGGGTGGTGCTGGTGCTGGTATCGGGTCAGGGAACTGGGGCATCGGTTCTTCGTATGGGTATTGGTTTTCTAGGATTTCCCGAATATACTGGTCGTTATCCCAATATGGATCTAGGGGGTCAAGGTTGGGATAGGGTGCTACTGGGTTTTGTATGGGTTCCTCTAGTGGGTAAAGTTCTCGATAATCCCTGTGGTCGTCATTCCATGGATCGTAGGCTAGAGGGTTTGGTGCTGGGACTCTAGGGATTTCGTTTGGGTCGAAGGCAGGTATTAGAATCTGGTCTACTGGGTTAGGTTCAATTTCCATGGGTTGAGTTGGAAACAACGGTAGTGGCTGTGGTGTAATGATTTGTTCTAAATTTGGGTCTGCGGCAGTGGTAGCTAATATGTGAAAATTAGCTAATCTCCTATTGAGTATATCTAGAGTTTGGGCATTCATTTCTCTATTTGCTGCTGCTAAGGCACGCTATTGCTGTAATTTCCTCATTCTTTTCCTACGCTCGTGTGCTCCCCGACTGAACCATCCTCTCTTTTTGGTAGGGAATGGTTCTTCGGACTGTGCCTTAAATATGAAAATCCCCTCTTCTGTGTTAGCTGAGTACCTCGAGGGGGTAGGCTGGGAAGAAGTTCCTTCATCCTTAGGAGAACTAGACAATTGACGATAAGCGTCCGATGGTCCCTGATAACTCATACTGTAAACTAACAAATTGTTAAATAACACAAAATAATAAAATATGCACGTAATCCCGTAGATAATTTCCTAACATAATAGATAAAATTTTGGTGTCAGCAGAACACTTCTGTGGCTAAAATCAGTGGCTGTAGCTCTGATACCACCTTCTGTCGCAACCCCTGACCCCTGCCCCGAGAGGCGGGCGGCCGCGGCCTAGTCATAGATGGTGGTATCGGTGTTTATCATTAATTTGGCAGCGGAAATTTCATCAGGACCGTAGTTAGGAAATATTTTATCAGAGTAAAACACCAAATTTTATAATAATAAATATATTGGGTAAAACCCGAGTTTCCATTACAAACATGTTTATAGGAATAAACCCTAATTTATTGAATTAAAACTTCTTCTTTATTTATGTAACTTTTAAAGCCACTTTTCCAAGCCTTCTGTGCTGTCCAGCTGGCTTATATTTGGCTTTCACATTTTGTTACCTGAAACGCGTTTAAAAACATTTTATCAGCAAGAAATACTGGCGAGTGAATCCCAGTTTAATCAAAACAGGTTTTAACATTTTACAGCATTAAGGGCAATCCAACAATTACATTTGTTTACATCTACTTTAATTACCACCCATGGTACTGTCAATCCTGACTGGTGGTAATGTTACTACTCACAGTGTAGTAACAAATTTTGTATACAAAGCCCCAACATACCGACGATAATTGTAGAATACAAATACTCAATCACTGTTAAATATAAATTAAAACAATTGAGGTTTTGTATAAACACTTTGTGAAAAGAGGAATCACTCACATTGCTATTTTAGGTTTTTCCCTATGACTTCCTGGTTATAATCTAATAAATTAAACAATGCACATGCGTTAGTATAATAACCTAAATTTACATCAGTTATACCCTCCCCGAGACAGAACTCCAACGACTGAGTCAGGCAGAGCCTCGAAATGCGTTACAGAGCACTAGATCAATCAGCCAGCATATCTAATACGTAACCGGGGGTTAAAATACTTACAACGAGGCAGAGCTTCGCTAATTAGGGGGTATAATACCCGGAGATTAATTCTAATATTCAGAATTGAGAGAGTTTGTGAGAATTTTTAAAACTCCCCATTTCCATACACTTTAGAACTTAATAAATTCAACAATTATTTTTAAAAAAAATCGGCATAACCCGTTTGCGATATGAACAATCCCTGTTTTGACAAACTTAATTTCAAGTAATTAACAACACTTTCAAAAGACTTACAAATCCAAAACATAGTTTTAGATAACTACCGACATCTAGAGAAATTTTAAAAGACCAAACAAGTCAAACTTCAAAGTTTAACTAATATTCAAAACTAACTACAACAAAATACATTTGACCATTTTTAAATCAATAGTCTACATATTACTTGCCTTTACATCATTCTTTTTTTTACGCTTACTACCCGTTGAACGGGTCACTACATTCCCGTCTCAATAGAAACGTTACATTCGGTTCGTTTATGACGAACAATACAAATCCTTACATTCTTTCGCAAGCACCCCAACCCGTACATGACGGATTGAGTAAAGCTTCATTACATTCTTTCTTAACTTTCCAATAACCGGTTCAACTAAGATGAATCAGTTATGATGTAACCTTATTCATAAACCTTCCTTTTACATCATTCGTTCATAACGGATCATACTACTTACTACTCAACTTCCATAAACTACCATTACTCAATTTTTGGCATAAATGACGAATTACGATAAAGATTAGTAATCATAATACAACATGCTATAAATGTATGTGTAAATTAACATACCTCGATCTTGTGCGTTTTTCCGTCTTCATAGCACTTGAACTTTCTTCTTTCATGCCTACATTAACATGTTCATTCTATCACTTAGTCCATCCGAACATCATTTCATTATTTACATGTTCTATCAATAAGCAACATTATCATAATTTTTCCGAATCTCACATAAATATTCTCTTAAGCATTTCATCGAACACTTGGCGGGTTTCGCATTTGTAGGACACTAACACAATTATCCTAGGACGTGATTTTGACTAGTTCTTCTAGGATTTCATCAACATTCAATCAAATTCATGACTAACCTTCATCCTACACCATATTGTCTAAGAATCCCAGTATCACAAGGACATCATAGTTAATTTTTCACATAATTTTACTCACCTTGTTCACCTTATTCATAACACATTCTCATACGGTGAAACCATATTAAAATTCTTCAATTGACCTAAATCCAAGCATGATTTCTGTTCTAGAAGATAGTTTTTAACATCCAATTACACAAATCATATCAAAACTCACGATTGGGATGAAACCCATTTCTTGAAATTCATCAAATCACGAAATTGAACTTACCATTTTACTGAACAAGGTCTGATGATCGAAATAAGGGTTCATGCATTCGATTTTTCTTTGAATTTCCTTCGCAATTGGATGGAATTGGTTGTGGCTTCTTACAACTTTGGTCCCTTAAGTTTGTTCACCCATTAATTTAAACACTACACATACTTATACTTGTAGTTATAACATTTTTCCATTATCTAAGTTAAGTTTCTTATTTACTTTCACTAAATTTTTATATTAGACATTTTGGGGTGTTACAATTTTGAACGAATTGGACTGAAGGCCGATCCCATCTATTTATAGGGTCTGATCGACCCTTTCTCGCGCCCCGCGAAAGATACACAAGGGGCTTTCACGCCCCGCGAGCTAGGCAGGGTAGGCTGTAACACCCCAAAAATATAAATTTTTATATTATAATCAAATGTCGGTTATGGTCAAAATAGAATAACTAGGAATAAATAACGTAGTTTATTATAAGTCTTGACATAATATGAAAAACTTGGTTAAAATACTCTTTATAAAAAGTTGAACAAGTGAGGAGACTAAACTTGACAAAATTGAAAATGGTTTGATTTAATAAAAACAAAACACCAAAACACACACTTTAGTGTGTGTTCTGGTCGAGATTTTCCACAGGAGCACAAGGGGTTCTTGAACTCAAACCCTAATCAACATAATTTCATCAAATTGAAGGGGCAAATCAAGTCCAAATCGAAATCTAAGCTCAAATTAGTTATCACCTCCATGAAGAGATCATAAGGTATGCCAAATTTCATTATTTAGTTCCATCTTGAATTCTTGGTGAATATATGAAATCGAAAATTAGACTTGCATGATTGATGTTCAGATGAAATTAGTAATGAAAACATGTCTAGGAGTAAACCATAGTCAAATACTTGTTGAATTGATGTTCAAAAGTGTGAAATTCATGGTCACCCATCTAAGTGTAGAATGGGTTTTGTAGAATGATAAAGAACACTAGGAATTTGATTTTTAAAACGAGTGTTGGGGTTTATTTACATGAAGTGAATCTAGATGCTATTATGCATACTAGATATAATGAACTTGCAAAAATTGTTAAATATTGGACTAAATAGTTAGTCATGAACTTGATAATGGATTTAATAAAACGATGCCCATAAGGTGTTTGTTAAAACGCCTAAGAGAAAACTAAATGTTGAAATTGGAACAAAATGCATATTTGAATGATGTTGAGAATTATGCGTTATATGACATGAATAGAGTTGTAAACGAATCGTTGATTGAACTCTATAGGTAAAGGAATCGAGTCTTCAAGCAGACGAGCCGGAGCGGACACGCGTTTGAAGGGAACACTCAAAAGGTACGTAACCACGGTTTCGTTACGTTATGTTTGTTATGTATTTTGTTAGTAGACTTTGAATTTAGCATAGCATATGAATTTGGATGTCTAGTCGAAGTGACGAAGTTCACTAGACCAAACAAACAGGTTAAATATTGGTTAGAATAAGTTTGGCATGTCATTGAGGTGATGGTTTTCACACGACAACCAAACGAGTTAAAGCGAACTATTAGAGAACGTTTGGTGTATCGTAGAAGTGACGAAGCTCACTTGTTACCAAATGGGTCAAAATGAATAATTGGTGTGTGTATGTTTGGTAAGTCATAGAAGTGACGAAGTTCACTCGACAAACCAAACGGGTCAAAATCAATGGTCAAAGTATGGTTGGAATAAGCCAAACGGGTTAAAATGAACGGCTAAAATCGTAGGGTGTATCATAGAAAACGGGTCAAATAATGGTCGAAATGGTAGTGTTCGAAGTGACTTAAACGTCTCTCATTAAATTTGAGTTATAAAAGTGTAAACTATGAAATGGGAGTGTTACGCTAAAGTTGACGAGCCCGGGAATGGGTAATTATGAATAGAAACTAATGTTGATGAATTATGCAAGTATATAACTTGGTTTCGTTACATCATGTTTGAATATTGAATATAGTTAGTTAACTTGAATTAATCTAATAGTGAAATTGGTATAATGCTGAAATGAAGAAGTTCATTAGGCATGGCATTGAGACAAAATGATTGTTGGAATATGTTAGTATGATGATAAAAATGGAGGTTTCCATTAGATGACCAAACGGGTCAAAACAAGGGTAAATTGGTAATATTAAAGTGACGTGAATGTCACCCTATACTTGAGAGATATGAAAGTGTAATACCATGGAATGGTAATAATACGCTGAAGTTTGTAGCACCCTAAATTTCGTATGACACGTTACAATGTCTAATTACAATATTTTGACGAAAAGAAATGGTAAACAAGAAATTTTACCATTTTTAATAATTATAGCGTTTAAATAAATCCAAAATCTTATGTATGTATTAAAGTTTACTAAGTTAGTTAGTAGAAATGAGATAAAGTGTTATGTTCTAAAAGATGGGGGTTAAAAATGAAAGTTTTATAATTAAAACCCTTAAAGAAAAATGCCCAGTGTTTTGAGTGTGGGTATGTGCGATCGAGAAAAAGGAGCCAGGAGGAGCTTCTCCTTCAAAACCCTAACATACTAAATTCAATCAAATTGAAGGTGAAATCAAGGATTTATCGAATGCATGAGCATGGAACTTTGATTATCTAAGTATTATTGACATCTAGTAAGTTTAAATTTGATGTTTTTATGAGATTTCATGAAGTGGGTTATGTATAATTTATGATGTTTTTATGAAATTGAACCTAGATGTTGGATGATATGAACAAATAGGAGTTATATTATGTGTTATTTTGATTGTACTACTAGCTAGGGAAAAACCCACTTGAGATTATGTAAGGTAGTAAAATTAGTAAAAGTTATGGATGAATTATGTAATGTTGATGTTAAACTCATGTTATATAAGTGTTTTGAAGAGTGATTTGATTTGAATCATATGTAGTATGGTTATGATTGTTGATTTTGAAAGAATTAGTTGATCTATTTGATGAATTTAGGATGAATGTGTTATAAATACTTGTACATCATGCTTATTATAATGTACGCACGCCATGTGTTCGATGAAATGTCTAAATTAATAAAATTGTGATTTTGTATGAAAGTTTGCTAAGTTGATGAAATATGATTATAGTCGGAATGCATATGATTCATAAACGTCATAATTATATGATAAAGAAAATGAGAATAATGAAATTGTCGAAAGCTAAGTATATGAAGTTGTGATGTATAGGAACAAAGAAGGAATGAGGAGCAAGTCATTCTAAAGCTCAAGAAACACAAGATCGCGGTAAGTTCATATGAACTTAATTCCCCTTTTATGTAGTTCTATGGATGTTAATTTAGTTATCTAAACCTTAGTGTTGGGATGTATGTTTGCTTGTAGCGGAAATTGTGATATGTTGTATGTTTGAAAATGGAAAGAAATACATTAGTAACGGATATATAATGACCACTTCAAGTGGTTCAAGAATGTTGGAAAGTAAGATGTAGTGGAAAGAAATACATTATTAACGAATATATAATGACCACTTCAAGTGGGTCAAGAATGTTGGAAAGTAAGATGTAGTAATGGATAAGAATTGACTTGTTGACAACGGGTCAAAACAATGAAAGTATGACAAATTGTATGGTATGTATCGACCCATTTCGGACGGGTTGGAAAGTTTACATGTTGGATGTATCCGAAAGGAAAGGTAGAAAAACTTAGAGAAAACCAATTCTAGAATGCAAAGGATGAATTAGAATAAAGTTGTTGAGAAATAGACGAAATTTGTTAATGGGTCAAGTAATGATAGGTAATGAAAGGATTTGAATTGATATGTATTACGACTAATGAATGTTTTGTTATTTTGGATGATAGGTAAATCCCATGCTTGATTGCGGCGCACTCGGACCGAACACACAATGTTGACTTTTATACGCTTCCGGTTCAAGTTGTCTATTATGTATGGGTCAAAAATTTCATTTTGTGAAATGATGTAAATCTTAGGTCTAGTATGTTAGTAAGTTGTTAGATTTCTAAACCTTTTGTGTAGTTTGTACAAAATGGTTATGGTGAACCTTTTATGATCACAATTTTTGTTAATTGAAATGTGTCGTAGGACTGGAAAATGATGTTGTTAAAAGCAGGGGAAAAGTTCTCCATTCAAACGGGTCATGACAAAATTTTTGTAAAATTGTATGAATTTCATGTTATTAGTCGAATGTGAAAAGTTGGGCGTCTCAAAGTTCACAAGCCCGGGGAATGGGTATGTACACTTAGAAGTAAAAAAATGAATGATGAACATGATTTGCAAAGTGTAAAACAAATGGGTCGAATAAATGAAACAAGAAATTATAAACTATTCGTTTATAATTCAGGTCTTATATGTGGAAAATAGGATAAATTGATGCGTATTTTTATTACGGACGCGTAGGAAAAAGAATCGCCTAAAACGGACTTGTAGATAAAAAGTTATGAACATTTGAAGTTTGTTTTTCGGAAAAAAATTTGGAGCTAGGCAGATATGCAGGTCCAGAACCTGCACCCGAGCGACGGGGGAGGGTTACACTGGCGCGACAGACCTATTTCCGATTTTTTTTTTCATTTGTTTGACACTAGAACTTGATTATACATGTTTTAATGTTGTCAAAACTAATATTTAGCATGGTTTTAACCTTAGGTGAAGTTGGCGATACTCCGGATGGCGATCAAGCAAGTTTTCAAGAACCGAACATAACACTTTAAAGCTTCCGCGTTATTATATTTTGTTTTAACTAAGTATGAACATGTAACTTTTGATGTCACCTTTAGAATGTTTTAAACTAGTAGGGATGTTAAACCTAAATACTCTAATCATGTATGGATATTAAACTTAGCAAATTTTGTTAATCGTATTTATGCAAACTAAAATGCGTTCTTTTATATAAAAATCTTAATTATATGAGACGGATGTTACAAGTTGGTAATCAGAGCTCAAGGTTGTTAACAAAGTGTGTTCGGTTCGAAGCTTGATCAAACATCCGGTAAGAATTAGTCATTTATTAGATTTTATTTGAATATTAGAAAAAGGAAATTGATTTGATGTGCACGGGAAGAGCGTGTTAAAACACACAAACCCGGAAAGTGCACTAAAGATGAATGGTTTAAGTAAGTGGTAAACTTGGCTGAACCAAAGCGAATGATGCATATGTTATAAAATGAAATGTTTAATAGTGACATAAACATTACAGATTCGAGATGTCTAGTGTTGATAAAAGATGATTAGGTAGTATAAATCCTAACTATAGATTGATTATAAAATAAGTATTTATAAAATAAGTATATTTGAATGCCTCGTATAATAATACGGGCAACAATGAATAGCAAGATTAATAATAAATTGGAAATGTTCGAATGATATGATGACCGCATCTGGAGATGACGGGAGATAAATAATCTAAATGGAGGATGGTTCGGAAGCATGACAAAGAACATGCTAGCAGAGAACTTAAATCAAGTAATGACTTGAGACAGCGGAGTACATCAGGGCGAGTATCAATCAGGTACACGTTATAAATTACGATAAGACAAGTAGAATGCAATAATTCACATAATGAACGATAGTTGCATATGGGCATATATGATTAGTGAAATGAATGAATTATGTAAAAGAAATACACACACACACATATATATATGTGTGTGTGTGTGTGTATAAGAAAATAAACTGACAATTGAGAATCTTAAGGCATAAGGATAAAGTTTGACTGTCATGAGTGATGAAATTCACACGAACAAGTCAAACAAAATGAATGAAAGAATAAAGAACTTGGTTGAATAAAAGCGATGGATTTCGCTAATATAACCAAATAAACGAAAACGAAGTCTTAATGCATGCCGGAATGGTTGATATGATAATGACTACGGTAAAATACCCGATAGATGAGTAGGGCTTCAGAGATATGTGTAAACCAAGAAACGGGGGTGCGGATTAAAGTCAAAAGACTCGGATTAAGAGTATGATTAAAAGACGAAAAAATTTCGCAAAACAGAAATTTTGATAGTTGTGTTCAACTATTTCAATATTGAATGAGGCGAATAAAGTATAACGCTTAATAGTGCAAGTAAGCGCAAACCGTTAATTGAAGGGCAAAATATTAACAAACTCATGTAAGGGGTCATGAGAGTGTATAAAAAAAGAGGAAAATGCAAACCAGGCAACGGAAGCATTAAGACATTAAGATAAAAGAACCCGGGTAATGGATTGTAAATAAATGAAGGTGAGAACCGGATAATGGAGAGTGGAAAACAAGCCGGTGCGTAAATGACGTGGGAAGTCATAGGGTTGGAAGACTAGTCTAAAAAGAAAACGGGTGTAGCCTTAGACTACGGTCGAATCGATTAAATTCGAAAATGAAAATGAACGAATTTCGTGCCTAAAAAGGGTGCCATGACACCAAAAAAAATGTATTTCTAAGAATATGAAATGACACAGGCAAAGGATGATCTACGGGATCATCATAACCTTTGGGATTATAAACAAAGTAAGGGTTTATAGGGTTAAATGAACCTCGCGTCAGCAATAGAAGAAAATAAACCAAAACGGGGTGAAAGCCTAACGAAATAACCTACGAGGTTAAGCAAAAGAACATACGAGTCACTTGGGGTAAAGCATGGGAACTGGTTACGATTCCCTGCGTAATAAAAGAGAAGAAAAGAACAAATTCTTGTCGTCAATTCCTAGATAAGAGTAATTCACATAAGTTAAAGAGAAAAACGTTAAACTAGAAAATTCAGTTTAGTTGAGAAACAACGTTTAACAAATATGCACATTATGAGACAAAATAGAAAATGGTAGTAATAAAGAATATAGGTCTTAACACCAATAGGTGCAAGACTATACGTTAGAAAGAAGATTTTGATAATGAAAAGTTTATAAGAACTTAAAGACGACGTGATGCGATGCAATCATGGTCATAAAAAGTGATATAGAATATAATCATGTAGTAGCGCAAGTTACGGGACAGGAAATAAAAAACCCACTTAAGTCCGAATATGACAAAAGGGGTAGACATAATTAACGGGGCGTGAGGTGATGGTGACTAATCAGTCTAGCCGATAAGATCAACCAAAGTCAAAATAGTGTTGTGATTTATATAAAACACTTGTCAATATAGGGTAGCATGGAATAAACATATTGACGAACTCATACTATTGAGTGGTCAAGTGGCAATTGGGACAAATAGGCGGCAAGATAAGAAATACAAGACACAAGTTACAGTCCGTGAGGACCTACACGTGGAAGACGCATGTGTCGAGGCTAAGGATAACTTTGGAATAAGCCAAACGGGTTAAAATGAACGGCTAAAATCGTAGGCTGTATAATAGAATACAGGTCAAATAATGGTTGAAATGGTAGTGTTCGAAGTGACTTAAACGTCACTCGTTAAATTTGAGTTATAAAAGCGTAAACTATGAAATGGGAGTGATACGCTAAAGTTGACGAGCCCGAGAGTGGGTAATTATGAATAGAAACTAGTGTTGATGAATTATGCAAGTATGTATGTCACACCCCCAAAATACCACATGCGAAACCCCCGCGAGGCGTGTGACATACCAGGATCTTAGCCACCAATCACATTGAACTCATAAATATGTTTAAATAAAACTTTCATTCATTAACATAAAGTGTTACAAAACGTTACATATAATTCATTGTACACAGTGGAAGCATAACTCATTTGTTAAGTGTTTCATAAACCACGTGTACATAAACCATTAGGCTTGTATTGTGATTCCATGTATCTCGACCCACGACCACTCCAGCATCCCAGACAGCAAGTTCCAA
The DNA here is from genome assembly GCA_030545235.1 of Helianthus tuberosus. NCBI lineage: Eukaryota > Viridiplantae > Streptophyta > Magnoliopsida > Asterales > Asteraceae > Helianthus > Helianthus tuberosus. The sequence goes on along the minus strand of CM060399.1, from coordinate 163,741,054 downwards.
TGTCATAAACCTGAAAACCTACAAGCATGCAGACAAGTGTGTCAGACGACGCTGGTGAGTTCAAAGTTTGTTAACGTGTTTAGAAACCAGTTACCAGATTAAAACGTTTCATAGATTTGATGTTGTAATAACTCGTTTACCGCTGATGGCTTACAGTTTGTTTGCCCAAACCCCATTGCCTCTATCAAAGCAATGGTCAAGACTGGGATCATTAGTTCACTCCCGACCTCCCCGGTGCGGTGTGAGGTTGCCAAACCTAAATAGCGCTATTAACTAATACCCCGTTGCCTCCCGGCAACAATCGGTAGATGGGACTTAAGTGATAGATATGCGAGTATTAACAAACATCCCAATAACCCGACATTCCTCCCCGGAACATTTACCAGATGTCCCTTGTGACATCTGTGCTTGTGTAATCATTGTACAAAATTTGAACAATTCAATATTAATAAAACAATGTATTTTAATCCCAACGTTTGTTATTTATGTTTGACATTTTACGCGTTTTGATTTTTGATTGATTTTAAACTCTATATCGTTTTCTGGAAAGTTATACGCAAACTGATGCGTAAACGTAATTAGTTTAACGCAAAAAACACTCCGAAACAGCAACATAAGCTTAACATACCTTAAATAACCTTTACATAACTTAGAAATAACTTTTAAAGGGTTTGGTATGGCAAAAACAAGTTTATTCGCTCATAGGGACTATTTGCGTCAAACTGCAAAAGTCTGCCATTTCGTAAGGCAACGTACAGTCCGGAACTTGATCATAAGCTAAACATACCATATATAACCTAAACATAGCTTAGAAATATGCTTTGATAGGTTCGGTGTGCGAAAACATGCTTATTTGATCTTACGGGGACTAAAAGTGTCAAAAACGGCGTAAGTTTGCATTTTCGCGCATATCTTACGTTCTGACCACATCTGGACATCCAAAATTTTTGTACACACTAAAATATTTTTATTTTAGTGATCGGCATGCAAAAAATACCATTCGTCATTTAATTCGGATCGTTTTCGCGTCCGTTCGAGTTTCGTCGTAATTAGACGAATAACGCGACCGTATGACCAAACGAACCGACATCCGGGACTTTTCCGAGCATATCTTGAGACCTCTATACTTTGACCACCTTGTAGAGTCTTAAAAATGGTTTAACAGGAGTTAAAAGTGCTAGAAATGGGCTTAATCAAGTGCAGGGACCTAAGTTGTCAACTTTGAAACATTTGCTGAACTGCAGGGACTACGCGGGCCGCGTAGGCCTGTCCCCTATCTTACGCGGGGCGCGTAAAAAGCCCCAGCGACAGAAAATCAGTTTTTAGCAAACTGTTGATACTTTAGGGACTGTTTATGCCATTTTTATTGTGTGTTAACCAAGTTAACACCTCTCCAAGGCATTTAATCTGCTCATAACACTTGTATGGTTGAGATCTTTTGCTTGGAAGTTACACAAAAACATGGCATGATCTCATGAACTTGCAACAAGTATAAATAGCCAAGCATTTCATTGTTTCAACTCACCCTTGATCTGATTTCTCTAAGTTGAAGTTATAATACTTCATACCTGAGATTTTAAGATCAAGTTCTCCCTAGCAAGGACCCTTTGTAAGCTTCCTTCGTTCTTTTATCGCTTTCCTAGCGTAAAAGTCAAACAGTGTTTGACTTTTAGCTTTGACCAGTCAATGGTCAACGCAAAGTTCGTTTGAACTTTGCAACGTGATTGTAATCACGATGGTTATAATCCTTAGCGATTATACCTACTGATTACCACGTTAACAAGGTGTAGTGACGAGTCAAAGTTTCGGTCAAAATGCGTTTTAGCATGCATTTTGCAACGGAACTACTTTTAGGTATTAAAACACTTTGTTTTGATACCAAATCAGTTTTCTAAGTAGGTTAAACATGTTTTGACATGTTTAACTCGTCACTATTAGTTTAGTGCTTGTTTAGGGTCGTAAGATAAGCGGTCTAAACAACCGCTTAGACTTTCGAACCCGACCCGTTTGGTCGATCATTAGTATCCGACCAAGCGTGATTAGTGATCATAGTTGCATATGGAATAACCTCTGAGGTTATACCTTATGATCACATAGGATTGGTTAGTTATTTGTTAGTTAGCTTATATGCCCATAGGAAATGACCAAAATGCCCTTTTAAGCATAAATCTGTATTTTGCATTTGTGATTAACTTTTTGACATATAATCTGATTTAGTAACATGTTTAGGCATATTTGGGCATGTAAGACTTGACATAGCATATAGATAACCATCCGACCATAGTTTTACACAAACGATGCTTTATAGTGGCTTATACTACCATAATGGGTCGAAACGGGTCAAGAGCACTTAGGTAGACTTTCAAATCAGAATGTTAGCTCTATTAAATCATACCATATGAGTTCAAATACTCATTTGATTTATAGAACATCATTCTATCCTATCTCCTGATTTAGGATCCGATTATTAACATAGTTACCCTTATTAGGTGCCTTGTTGATTCCGTGATCCTTGGAGCTTAAATTGGTCTTATTCTCTAGACTAATAAGCAATCCCAAGTGAGTACACAGTTCCCCTCTTTTACCGCTTTCAAATACTTTGGGGTGATACACATGTACATACGTGTTACTTTTGTGCTTTTCATGCTTTTATGACATAAACATGCTAGTTTCACCTAGTACATATCTAGTACATGCTTTCACTTATGTTTTGCTATGTATGTTAAGCATGCTAGCACATTGATTTATTACACATTTGTTGCATATGTTTACTTAGCATATGAACACATTGTTTTACATGACATTTCTGCTATGTATGTTTACTGAGCATGCTAGCACATTGTTTTACATGAACATTTCTACTAGGCATGTTTACTTAGCATACCTAGTACATGGTTTTCACATGCTACATTGGTTATGACATTTGGTGTGTTTAATCGGGACAATAATACATTCATTAATATTGATCACGCCACTCTGTAGTATGTAATGGTACCATAGGACTTGACAAATCCCGTTTCCGACTTCCTAGGTTTGTTTGGAAGTTGGGAATGACAGAATCCGATATACATAATTTAGATAAACCTTTGATTTGTTTAAGGGTTTGTCGCCACAGTCGCAATGCTTGAATGTATGCGATTAACATTACTGCATAAATGTTTGTCATCATAAGGCATTGTTTTCTGCAAAACATAACATTTGATTTAAACTTAGGTTTATTCAAAAACCTTGTTTTGTAGATTTTCCTATGGGGTTGAGTAATTACTAGTTATTCACCATACATGACAGTTGTTTCACATTGACATTATCACATAGTTTGAGTAGATACTTTCTACTTGCTATGCATTTCATTTGGTTATACATGATACATGTTACACATGACATTGAACATGGTTTACACATAAACATTTTGACATTTAACAAGACATTTTGGTTGGTTATTGATAAGTGACTTATGTAACGGGGCTATGTGTTATATGATAAAAGCATGGTGGATACACCGCTGGTACTTCCTATATATAAGTGCTTTTATTGTATTATACATTGTTGCGTTATCTAAACCACTTTGACAAAACATGAAACATTTTATACAAAAACACGACATTGTTTTACAAATTACATATGTTATACAAATTCACTTTTACTTGGTTATTCATTTAACCATGCATTATCCTTTTATTATCATTTGATTTTCATATCGATTTTCACATGATTTATGAAGGAAAACATTTTACAAGGTTCATGACTACATTTTTGTTAAACACTTCTTTTAAACTAAAAGTCATGAATCCTGCATAAACAAAACCTATGTATCTCACAGGCATTTTTATGCTGACGTACCTATTTTTACATGTGTTTCAGGTGCTAATGCATGATGATGTTTGTGCTTCACTTAGGCGGACTTGGGCCTTAGTGAATTAAAATACATTATTTATGTTATGTTTTGTTTGAACTCAAAGACAATGTGAACTTAAATTTTAATAATACATAACTTTAATTACCATGGTTGTTGAAACAATAATTCTGTCGCTCCACTCCCCGACGTTTCCGCCACGGTTTGTTGTTTTACGCGGTCGGGGTGTGACATCCCTCCCCAGGACTCATGCTTGGAAAAAGAGCAGTGAACTCACCTTGGATTTGCTCGGTATTTAACAATTTACCCGTTCCAGTTAATCAACCAACCCAACCGTGGTTACCAAAGACAGTCAGTATAGTGTGTTCACATATCTCGTATTTATCGTACACGTTGCGGAAGTAGCAGACAAGTAAAATACATGTTCTTATACAAGTCATAATCGTTAAACATGCAACCCATTTTTCTATAACGTTTGTCGTAAAATCACATAACCAGCGTATGGGTTTCATATGCAAGTCATTCACACAACAGTGCACATATTTCCACCGATTGCACTCACCGCATGAGTTACCGTTTAACACATAACAAATACCCAATCCTTATACAAGTCTACTTCCCATGTGTGTGGCATGTAATACACCTAACAGGTGGGTCTGCTACTAACAGTCAATCACACTTCTCATTCTAACTCAACATTAATAACATGCACTCAAATAATATCATTCTAATTCAATATTAACATGCACTAAAATTACATCCTTCTAATTCAGCATTAGTGACATGCACACAGATTATATTTACAAACATAAATACTTGCTGCCATAACTATCATAGTGGGACCCCCCCCCTTTTCGACAAAAAATCCCTACCGGCGAAACACCTACCATTCCTCGTCAATGTGGCCAGGCGACGAAAAACCATGTTTCGTCAGCCTGAGGGTTTCGTTGATGTTTCGTTGGCCTGAGGGTTTCGTCGATGTTTCGTCGGCCTGAGGGTTACGTTGGGGAACAGTCATCATACGATACCAGTTTAATCATTGTCATCATCAAACAATAACCCTAATAATCGCTGACATCATTCAGCACTAGAATAACCACTACTAGATCATCAAATCGAATAATATCATTATCATAAACACAATATGCAGACACAGTTCATCGTTTTATGTTACCCTATTGCAAACCCTAAATCACAGTAAATCTCATGATCCTAATCATCAGCTACCAAACATATTAGCAAGATTTACCATTCGCAGTCAATTATTCATATTATATCAATAAAAATATTAACACATCTGTAAATATGTTACCACACGTATATGCCAAATCAAGCCACATAATTATCCATGAACTTATAATTCGATTCACATATATAATGGTCAAGGTGACGATAACACATACTTTTGATCATACCACACTCATGTCAGGTTGCACATAGATAATACCTAGATGAACACAATAATCAAAACAAACAATATGCATGTACTAACCAAGAGATCGTGGGATGTAAGGGCTTCGGCCAAGAAGCTGCCGACGAATCCAAGGAAGGAGAAAGTAGTTAGGGTTTGCTAAGACTTTGTGAGGGCTTAACAAAGAAACTACTCTAATCCTCATGTGTGCGTGCATATATATGATAACATTATAGCCGGCCCACTCCTTTGGGCTTTACTAAGCTTGCCATGTAATTATTTATAGGTGTGTTCGGGTATATATCATCACAACAGTGGCCGGCCTTATTCTGGATTATGAGCCCAAATTCCATGTTTTTATTTGGGCTTTGGTTAATCATGTATACTTATCATAATAATAAGTGTGTGGGTGTGTGCTCGGGTTGGGCTCAAGTAAACTAGCGGCCCATAAGTGTCGAGTAATTTCGCGGCCCAATTTAGTTAGTTTCCTAGATTTACCAAACTACACAATAAAACGTATCACGGTTTGTTGTAAGCATACACACATAGGTAAATAAACATAGAGACACACACTAAAGGTTTGTGGAATTTCAAGTAGTGCTAACCTTAATTATTCGAGTTGTCACATCATCCCCAACTTGAAAGAAATTTCGTCCTGAAATTTGATAAGTAACCCAAAAGTAGTGAGGTGATAGATCAGGATAACTGTGGATTTTCCGTGGGTACCATATCATCCCCAACTTGAAAGGGAATTTCATCCCAAAATTTGCTAGTGACAGCAAAAGTTGATTCAACCGCCTGAATGATTGAGGATACCAGAGCTTTATCAGATCATTGCGTTCCCACGTGGACTCCGGTACACGTCTTGAGTTCTAGCGAACTCCCATGAATGGAAGTCGATTGAGTTAACGATGGGTTCCTCAACCAGGGTACCGCAAGCGTTTCATCGAACAAATGCTTCTTTAGGTTCGGGTCCTAAATGACATCGTGAACGTACCTAATTCGTCAGGTAATTTGAGTTTGTAAACCATGTTGCCGATTCTTTCCAGAATTCCGAATAACTCAACGTAACGAAAATTAAGCTTGCCACACTTCCCAGACGTACCACACCCTCCCAGGGTGAGATTTTAAACATGATACGATCGCCTACAGCGAACTCCTAGTGTTTCCTAAGCTTATCAACTCTCCTGACGGTCACTCGTTGTCGCCAAACGATTTCCGATCCAAGCAATCTCCCCAAGAGTTTCGAGTACAATTCCTGGCCCTGAGATTAGATTGTTATCCACCTCAGTCCACAAGGAGATTGGCATTATCATCCATGCATTTCCTCAAACAGAGCGGCATGCATACCAATACGGTAACGGCTACAGTAGAACTCACCCAAAGGTAAGTATCATTCCAAATGTTTACTAAAGTCAATCACGCACATGCTCGCATCATGTTTTCGTGTGCTAGGATGGTTTGTTACTCTGTCCGGTTGTCCTTCAGTGATAAGCAGCGCCCATTCCTAGACGTGAGGCAAGGGTGTTGTGTATTGCCGGTCATAAATCAGGTATAGCTCAAAATCTAAGGTAACAGGAGTTGGCACCTCGTGCCTAAAAGTCTCCTCTCTCAGAGGAACATTCACAGCTGTGAAGTCTCGTCAGTTTCCTTGATTGTAAGAAAGTGTGCTGGTAACGTGAGACAATCAACGATCACCCAGGTGATATTGGTTCCGTTTCGAGTTGTAAGTAGACTAGTGACAGAATCCATGGCAGTCTGTTCTCATTTCCATACGTGTGTTTTTAGTTGCTGATTCTTCCCCTTGACTTTCTCACAAGTCAAACATCATTCACATACATAGCTAGGCAATGTAAGATCTATAAATCCTAGTATCTCTCATCAAAACCCAGACGACTAGAATATAGAGGTCGGTGTGCTTCGCTCGTCACGTGTTCTCTACAGTTGCCGTATAATAAGATCCACATTCGTTCCATGAGGTAGCGAATATCGTCCAACCTGCCAACGGTTGCTTCTCCATGCTCCGCATGGGTTTAACCTGAAAGTTCTCTTCCTTCAGTTCTCCAGTTTGAACAGAGCGGGTCTGATCAGGTAAGTTAGAATCGATAGTGTGCTGCAAGGCTCGTATACGTCTAGGTTCACAATTGAAATAATTCAAAGGTTACATCCAGCGATGTCATCACATGTTTTAGCTCCTTTGAAACCACGGTACACGGGAGGCCCTTGTGATCTGTCTAAGTAGTGCATTCGGTACCGTCCAAGTGATGCCTCCAACTTAACTCCAAAGACCACAGTTTCCACCACAGGTTGTGTGTCATGCAGTTCCTCTCTGTAACTCCATTACGTAAGTCATCACTCTCTCGTGTTGCATCGGTGTACAACTGGACTTTGACTCGGAGCATCATGGTATACCACTAGATCACCCGTACCCTTAGGTAAAGACGACGCTCGGTGCATTGCAGATTTGGGATTCGAAAGCTGAAAAGACGTCCTCCTGTCTTATCTTCCACGAACACAACACCCTGCTGTGCTAAAGAAATTTAAGCTGCGCGATCTTTGTAAATCCGGTGATGAATCTGCGATAGTATCTAGTGAGACCAAGTAATGGCTGTATCCTTGAAGGGATCTTTGGTGTCGATCAGTTTCTAGCAAAATGGATCCTAGCGAGATCCACGTGTATTCCCACTCCGTTGTTTATATGACCAAAATTGTACTTCTCGAATCCAGAAGTTATCTTTAACAAGACTTCACGCGGAGTGGCTCCTCCCTCAGGAGCCCTAAGATAGGATACCTATGCCGCCCATGTTGTTCCTTTCTCCTGGTAATGATTTAAAACATCATCAACAAACGCGATCGATTCTTCTTGTCCATAAAGCTGCTGGTGTGCTGATTAACTCAATGATCATGGTATATAAAGTCGCAATGGCCACATTGAGTTCTATATGCTGTTCTAAGAGCATTCTCCCCTTGGACTCCCATCTGATGATAGTTCGTTCGTTAATCAATCTTCGTATAGGAGCTTAACCCTTGCAACTGGTCAGCAGGTTGTCGATACATGGTCGAGGCGAACGGTTCTTAACTGTCACTTTGCTGAGTTCTCGATAGTCAGTACACATACGATAAAGCTTATCCTCACGGATATAACTGGGGCTCCCCAAAGCGAAAAACTAGGTCCGATAAAACTACTGTCCCATAGTTCCTGAAGTTGATTAGGCCATTCCTGCAACCTTCCTAATGTGAGACAATAAGGAGTACTAGTAATAAGGGCTGTTTCTGACATAATACCGATCTGATAATCCACCCAACGATGTGAAGGTAAGCCTGATAGTCCTTCTGGTAGCACGTAGGGAGAAATCACGAACAGTTGGTGGATCCTCGATCCTCTTTTCCTTAGCCTGGACATCAGTAACGAGTGCTAACATAGCGGGGTAATCCTTCTGTGGACACTTCCTGCCTTCATTGCTGAATTGATGCTAACCTCTGCCCCACTCGAGTACTTTATGACAGATGACAACTTTCTCCTCACCGGGTATATCTGCGCGATATCTGGATAATCAATCCATACTGGCTACTGCATCAAAACTATCAAGGGTAGTAGAAAGAAGGTCGATGTCGAACACTTGTCCCACAAGGTCGAGTTTGCATCCCAAAGAACATATGAAGTTTCAATTAACTTACCAACAGCCGATTCCACAACAGGTTTAGTTTCAAGAAACATTAGGGTTAAGCAGAATAGAGACGAAGCGATTAGCTACCAAGAACGTGCAGGCCACCATGTTGCTATATTCCTAGCATCGTCTATGCCGGTCCTAAATGCCCTTCCATGAGCATTATTTCCCGTGTTGTTGTTCTTGTTACGAGAATTTCCAGTACTGCCGTCGTTCCCTCGATTGTTGTCGTCTTGATTTAACGACGGCCACTCCATGTCATAGGCACCTTCATTTCCATACAGTTGGCTAACATTACAGGTACCTTGACGTTTCCGTGACTGTAGCTTCTACTGTTGTTGCTCGAAATGGAGCTCTACGATCTTTCACCGACAGGGTCCATCTTTTCCCATTCCGTGTCACGTACTAAGACGCTACTCATTGTGCTGGCAGCTACGCGTTCCACACCGTAGACGATTGTCATTGCTTATGTCCTGATTGATTCGTAAGAGTTGACTCCCATGAGTCGCTGGCTAGGGTTAAGGATTCGGTTGAAGCCAATTTGTTGATGCTCGTTACCGGTAGCCAAGGTCATTCTAATACTGAGGTCGGTGAGATACTACGCTCATCCTCTTGCCCATCAATCTTGCATTTCGATGGAGTAATACATGGTACGCTGCCAGAGTGTTGCAGAAGTGATCGCACTTCGGGGTCTAAGACGTTAATACATTGAGTTCCAGCAAACGAAGAGGAGCGAGAAAGGTATAGACCAATCATTTGACGCTGCGACATCCAACTCAAGGACGTTCGTACAAGCACCTAACATTCTACACAGTTCGCTAGGCGTTCGGATGGGTGTTTAGGTAATACTCAATAGCATCGAGATTCGAAAGGATTAAGAGAGGAGTGAAAAGACCACGTTCGAGTAGGAGGCAATCACTGCTATGACCCCTATAGACTTGTTACGTTTCACATTGATCAAATAACAGAGCAGAACCCCTTTTTCACTTGTTAAGCCTCACTGGTACTCACATGCACCCCACATTATTATTATGTGTGCACCCACAATAATATTGTGATTTGCATGCTAATCTCAGTTCCTCCTAGCTCATGTCAAATGGTTCCTCAAACTCAGATGTCAAACAAAGAATATCACAAAACAGGGGTCACGAACCTCTAGGGTAACACCACATTATCAATCACTTAACACATGCAAGTAATACATGAATTCATATTGTTGTGTTAATCGTGCAATCACATGCAATATCATATGTAAGTGTTCACTAGTTATGCTGTGCAAGGAGTAAACGAGAGACGAACCTTGCTATCTGGAGCTGAGTGTCATGGTCATATTCTTGTTTTCAGAACTGTTCGGTTATAGTCTGGTTTTATAAAAATGTTTTAAAACCAAGTTCACTATAACCTGGCTCTGATACCAAACTGTCACAGCCCAAAAATACCACATGCGGAAACCCCTGCGAGGCGTGTGACGTACCAGGATCTTAGCCACCAATCACATTGAACTCATAAATATGTTTAAATAAAACTTTCATTCATTAACATAAAGTGTTACAAAACGTTATATATAATTCATTGTACACAGCGGAAGCATAACTCATTTGTTAAGTGTTTCATAAACCACGTGTACATAAACCATTAGGCTTGTATTGCGATTCCATGTATCTCGACCCATGACCACTCCAGCATCCCAGACAGCAAGTTCCAATGTCATAAACCTATAAACCTGCAAGCATGCAGACAAGTGTGTCAGACGACGCTGGTGAGTTCAAAGTTTGTTAACGTGTTTAGAAACCAGTTACCAGATTAAAACGTTTCACAGATTTGATGTTGTAATAACTCGTTTACCACTGATGGCTTACAATTTTTTTGCCCAAACCCCATTGCCTCTATCAAAGCAATGGTCAAGACTGGGATCATTAGTTCACTCCCGACCTCCCCGATGCAGTGTGAGGTTGCCAAACCTAAATAGCGCTATTAACTAATACTCTGTTGCCTCCCCGGCAACAATCGGTAGATGGTACTTAAGTGATAGATATGCGAGTATTAACAAACATCCCAATAACCCGACATTCCTCCCCGGGACGTTTACCTTGGATTTTCTTAGTATTTATCAATTTACTCGTTCCAGTTAATCAACCAGCCCTACGTGGTTACCAAAGACAGTCAATATAGTGTTCACACATATCTCGTATTTATCATACACATTGCACAAGTAGCAGACAAGTAAAACACATGTTCTTATACAAGTCATAACCGTTAAAAATGCAACCCATTGTTCTATAACATTTATCGTAAAATCACATAACCAGCGTATGGGTTTCATATGCAAGTCATTCACATAACAGTGCACATATTTCCACCGATTGCACTCGCCGCATGAGTTACCGTTTAACACATAACAAATACCCAATCCTTATACAAGTCTACTTCCCATGTGTGTGGCACGTAATACACCTAACAGGTGGGTCTGCTACTAACAGTCAATCACACTTCTCATTCTAACTCAGCATTAATAACATGCACTCAAATTATATCATTCTAATTCAACATTAACATGCACTCAAATTACATCCTTCTAATTCAACATTAGTGACATGCACGCAGATTATATTTACAAACATAAATACTTGCTGCCATAACTATCACAGTGGGACCGCCGCCCTTGTAGACGAAAAATCCCTACCAGCGAAACACCTACCATTCCTCGTCAATGTGGCCAGGCGACGAAAAACCATGTTTCGTCGACCCGAGGGTTTCGTTGATGTTTCGTCGGCCTGAGGGTTTCGTCGATGTTTCGTCTGCCTGAGGGTTTCGTCGGGTAACAGTCATCATACGATACCAGTTTAATCATTTTCATCATCAAATAATAACCCTAATAATCGCTGACATCATTCAGCACTGGAATAACCACTACAAGATCATCAAGTCGAATAATATCATTATCATAAACACAATATGCAGACACAGTTCGTCGTTTTATGTTACCCTATTGCAAATCCTAAATCACAGTAAATCTCATGATCCTAATCATCGGCTACCAAACATATTAGCAAGATTTACCATTCGCAGTCAATTATTCATATTATATCAATCAAAATATTAACACATCTGTAAATATGTTACCACATGTATATGCCAAATCAAGCCACATAATTATCCATGAACTTATAATTCGATTCACATATATAATGGTCAAGGTGACGATAATACATACTTTTGATCATACCACACTCATGTCAGGTTGCACATAGATAATACCTAGATGAGCACAATAATCAAAACAAACAATATGCATGTACTAACCAAGAGATCGAGGGATGTAAGGGCTTCGGCCAAGAAGCTGCCGATGAATCCAAGGAAGGAGAAAGTAGTTAGGGTTTGCTAAGACTTTGTGAGGGCTTAACAAAGAAACTACTCTAATCCTCATGTGTGCATGCGTATATATGATAACATTATAGCCGGCCCACTCCTTTGGGCTTTACTAAGCTTGCCATGTAATTATTTATAGGTGTGTTCGGGTATATATCATCACAACAGTGGCCGGCCTTATTTAGGATTTTGAGCCCAAATTCCATGTTTTTATTTGGGCTTTGGTTAATCATGTATACTTATCATAATAATAAGTGTGTGGGTGCGTGGTCGGGTTGGGCTCAAGTAAACTCGCGGCCCACAAGTGTCGAGTAATTCCGCAGCCCAATTTAGTTAGTTTCCTAGATTTACCGAACTACACAATAAAACGTATCACGGTTTCTTGTAAGCATACACACATAGGTAAATAAACACAGAGACACACACTAAAGGTTTATGGAATTTCAAGTTGTGCTAACCTTAATTATTCTAGTTGTCAGAATGTAACTTGGTTCCGTTACATCATGCTTGAATATTGAATATAGTTAGTTAACTTGAATTAGTCTAATAGTGAAATTGGTATAATGCCGAAAGGAAGAAGTTCATTAGGCATGGCATTGAGACAAAATGATTGTTGGAATAATTTAGTATGATGATAAAAATGGAGGTTTCCATTAGATGACCAAACGGGTCTGATGAAACAGTGGTTAACCAAGAGAGGTTAATTCACTGGTCTCGTCAAGTAGAGTTAATCCCTTCTTTCCGAGGATCGGTGGCTGGACCGTCAGTTGGGCTGTCTCCTGCACAAGGAAAACACACCGTGACTCGTAACAAGGAGGAAGGGGTAGGGGGTGCTCCTTGTTACCACTCTCCGGCGTGAGAATCAGTAATTTTCTTGAGAAGCAAAGTGTGTGATAGTAGTAGTAATGAGAGAGTTGAGAAGCGATACCTCAAACCTGGTTTGGGATGGGTATTTATAGCCGAGAAGTGAAGGAGGGTAGTTGAGTGGTTAGACTGACAACGCGCCGCCATTATGCAGGTGTGTCAGTCTTGTCGGTTGTGGAGGTGAAGCCACGTCCTACTGCGGTGTCAGTCTGTTGCTTACGTATGGGCTGACAGGCGACTGTCATTGGTGCCACTTGCTTTGTGGTGTCAGTCCCACTTGCCTCGTGGGCAGGATGCGGTGCTGCGCCGCATCGCTGCCTGCGGTAACTGCCGTTGTTCCTGCGTCCTCACTTCGGCGAAGACTGCGGGATGCGGTGCCAGGCCGGATCGCCACTTATGGTGACTGTTGCTATTGTCCAGGTCCCTTGTCGTGATGAAAATGTTGATAGGATGCGGTGCTAGGCCGCATCGCTTTGTGTACACCCATTTTCATACACAAGGTAAGTCTTCTTCCTTTCGCTTGACCGATTGGATTCGAATGCTGTGTTCGCGTGTGCCTGCACGGACAAAGATAAGTTCTTGCTGGTGGGGGTTTTTGATAAGGGTAATGGTCACTCGCGGTCATGCTGACGCGAGATCTGGGACCATACCCCTTCAAGTCCCCCCAGTCTAGTGTTGTTTCCTCATGCAAGTTGCATGTGGGAGGAACACTGGACTATGGTCTCTAGAAGGTAGTTTGGAGTTTGGAGAAGATTCTAGGCCATGCTGATGGCTCCTGCTTCAAGTAAATCAAGCTGGGGATCCGGTAGAGTCGTGGGAAGTCTCTTCCGTACAGGTGAGCAAGTTCCGTCTGATGCGGAATTCTCAGCCGAGGATTTTGATCCGGTAGTATGGTCTACCTTTTTCTGATGTCATCGGGGTTGGTTGCCACCTGTTGGTGTGTCGAACCAACCTTTGAGATCGTGACTGAAGATGTCAATGGCCGCAACTCTAGTTGTAACCTCTGCGGAAGCGGATGCAATGCTGTAAGTGCCTTGCTCTAGCTTTATGTTTATCAACTGTACATGCAACGATGATCCCTATTTTGTTGGGTGTTCATGTTCTTCCAGTTTAGCTCTCAAGTAACCGCACGTCCCTTTGCGGTTACCTCGTTCCTTCGCATTGTTGGCCATGTTTGGTCGAACAATGTGGGGTACTTGCGTCATTGTTGGCCGTGTTTGTTGAATAATGTGGATCTGGATAATGGTCAAATAAACATGGTCATAGGCATGGTTGTGCCCACCATTGTTTATTCTGTGCAGCTCATAGGTGGGCAAACAAAGTCATAAGCAGACTTGTTGCCACTGTTTCTTGGCTTGTTGCTCAAGGAGATCACCTCAGATACTTGGGAATCTGGGTGAAACTCGTCCGCATTCGTTTTGTAGCCACTTTCCTTCACGCTTAGTTGGAAAGCAGTTTTCTTGCAAGTAGCTTTGCTCAACCGCATGATAGCTTAGTCGTGGCTCTTCCGTAGCTAACGTTCGCGGAGTTCCATTCCGCCGCAGCTACTTGTGAGTGTCTGCAGTTTGCGGCAGAAGACTCACTTTAAAAGAGGGATTCTCTTTGATGTGGCTCTTGAAGGATCAGGAGTCAGGGTTGCTGATGTGCGGATGTGCATCATACTTCTCATTTTCCCTAGGGAGAAGCTGTTTGCGTCCCCTCTGTGGTTTTGAACCGGACACGAGGGATTTGAAGCTTGAAGAACTTCAAGGTAATGCGGTTTTGTTGTTCCTGAGAAGCGGTTTTCGCAGTCCAAAGAACAACGCTGGTTCTGAGTATCTGACACACCTGTACGGGCTCGTGTGTGTCATCTCCGCATATTCCATGTGTGCTCGTAGGTATATACGGATATTGATTTATTCCCCTTTACATAGTGTAAATATATTTTTCCTATTTTTTGAGGGGATGTAAAAAACGACATGCGGACTAGGTTATGGTTTGAGAAACCATAAAAAACCGCATGCCGCGTACATGAGAGTTATCTTCATTTGTAGCTTTTGTAAACATTGTAGACCGCATGTGCGAGTTGGTGGAAGTTGGTGAGATTTGCCTGACATGTGCTGAAACGAAAGGACATTTGCATTGCCCGAGGTAATCACTGCACTGTAGTAGGAGTGTAAAAGTCTCTTTTGTCAGGCGCGTGGGCGGCTACTCGCGCGTGGTAACCGTCAGCGGAACCGTCGCTATACACATGTCGCCGCATGGTTCGTTCCTTTTGAGCATGACGTTTCGGTTACTGTTCCGCATTTATTGCGATGAGTATAAAAGGGGAAACCGCTGTGGGGTTTCCCCTCACTTCTTTAAAATTTCAAAAAATTCAGGTAAGAGAAATAGAGGTTCCTTCGTCTTCTCTGATCATTTGTTTGATTTTCTGGTAAGGTTTTTGAGTTTCTGAACTCGTCTTCCATTTTCTGTCTTCTATATTGTGATGGCTGAATCATCTAATCCCCATGCTGCTGAGGGTGAAAACCCTGACCCTTCGTCGCCAGCAGCAGCGGATGAGGAGGAGGGTGATGTTTCCGGTGGAGGTTTACCAGTGCTGAAGTGGACAAAGGCTCAGTTCGATAATCTGATGACCGATGTTCAGATGCCTCAAGAGTATGGGTTCCTTTACCCACAAGAAGGTGACACCGGCGCCGATGCTCCGGTGGGATATGTCACTATGTGGGGAATTTGTTTTGGTGATTGCAACCTCCGACTGCCACTAACGGTGTTCGTCGCTGAGATTTTGGAGTGGTACAAGATCCACATTTCTCAACTGAGCCCTCTCGGGATGGTTCGGGTTCGAAACTTTGAGTACACCTTTCGTACTCTTGGTATGGAACCCACCGTCGGAGACTTCCGACGGTTTTACCAGTTGACAGTGCACACTAGCTTCTTCTCTTACGGTCAACGGCATGGCAGCCCGAAACTGATGGTCCCTCCCAAGGGAATTACAAAGTGGAAGACAAAGTTCTTCTACATTAAGGCTGTTGCGGTCGCTGCCAAAATGACCTTTCGGAATGTGACCGAGACGATCATAGCGGAGACCATTGCTGTCCCCAGGGCTGATACGGTGGACCGGTTTCCGAGTTTGCGACATATCGGGTTTAAGAAACTGAGCAACACGCAGTTGTGGGTGCTGCGGATGATGCTTACAAGGATGAGTAGGAAAGCAAGGCCCGTTGTGCGGGACAAAAGTGGTGGTCAGTACCTTTCTTCATGTGCGGTTTCTTACTTCCTTATCTTTGTTATTGAATTTTGTACATGTACTTATCAGAGGATGCTGCCCTTTGGAGAATATTTGACCCTGACTTCAAGGGCAAGGTTGAGGTGCTTGCGTGTGCGGAGGGTGAAGACGGTTTTAACTTCACCATTCACGACAACTTCCGTATTCCTGATCGCTAGGCGATGGAGGCACCACTGCCGCAAGGCAAAGGTATAGTAGATATAATTTCCTTACATGCTTTGTAAAGAAGTTGGCCTTGCTTATTGCTTGTGGATGAATGAAAACGCAGGTGATCTTGGGGCTTTGGGAGACCTTGATGCGGCAGGTGTTCCCAAAAAGCAGGTGGAGAAAGGCTTGCGGTTCCGTAGGAAGAAACCGTATGAGCCGGCTGTTATTCCTCCTTTGGTGTCGCAGGTGGCAGGTATCTCTCATACTCGTTTCCGCAGATACTCCGATTACGTGGTAGTGTCTGACACCCTTGAGGGTTTGGTTGTTCCATGGGGTGGTGCGGCTGCAGGTGGATCCTCTGCGGGTTCCAAACCTGCTGATGAGAAGAAGAAGAGGAAGGTAGATGCCGCTGGTGCTGGTGAGCGGAAACGTTCGAGGTTGAGAACGACTCAGACAACTGCTGTCTCACAGCCAAAGCCTGCGGTTGTGACTGGTAAGTTTGACCATTTTGCTTGTTGTAGAATCGCTTGAGGAGACTTTCTCCTTCTTTGAGGCTCGTTCTTCTCCTCCGCGAGACGCGGGTGCGGATTTGGGAGCGAATAAGGAATTCCGAAGAAGCCCTTCTATCGAAGTGGTTACCGCGCCCCCTACGCAAATGGAGGATACCAGAAAGAAGGCCGCAGAGCAGACCATCTTTGATACGGTGGATTCTTCTAATAAGTTGATCCCCCCGCGGGATATTGATGTTGAGGGGGGGAATAATCTGAAGTTTACTGGTGCTGAAAAGCAAAAATCCCCTGCTGCCGAGAAGGCTTCTGTTTCCGCCTTCGCGGGTACGGGCTTTGAAGAACCAACCATTCAGCCTGGTGAGTCTGAATTGGAGTTCTATTACCGTACTTATACGGAAAACCGGGGTGTGAACTACCATCGTCCCCCTTGGAGCGTCATGCAAGGGGATGATATTTCGAATGATCCCTCCGCTTGTAGGGATATCTTGAGTGGTTTAGGCACCCCGTTTGAGGTTCTTCGGGCTCGTGGCTTGCCCCGTGAGAACCAGATTAATCAACTCTCCTCCATGCTTGTTGGGAGTTCCATAATGGCGAGTGCTATGATGGAAGATTATAAGGTTCTGGGCCGCAAGGAGGAGGAAACTGCTCGCCTGCGGGCTGAGGCTGAAGCGATGGTGAAAGCTGTTCATGAAGGTGCGGAACAGCTTGAGAGGGAGAAGGGTGCTTTTGAGAAGCACAAGCAGACTGAAGCTTGGGCTGCGACAGCCGGCCTTAAACAGGTTCGTACTCTTGCTAAGTTGCTTTCTGACGAGCGCAAGGGTTGGAGGGAAGCTTGCGCTCGAGAAAATGAAAAACTTTTCCGTGTTTGTCAGGAGGTGACCAATCTCAAGGCGGCGAATGCAGCTTTGATGAAGGAGAAGGTCGCGGCTGAAGCGGTTGCCCAAGAGGCAAAAGAAGCGGAGGCACGTGGTGCCAAGGCTCTTGAAGAAGCGGATGCTAACCGAAACGACTTGAACAAAGTTTTTGAGGATCTTAAGGTATGAACCACGATTCCACTCGAGTCTGCCTCCTTTTCTTTTAAAAGTATAACTGATTGCCTTGCTATACTTGTGTTTTCTTTGTTGTTGAAAGGCTAAAGTGCAGAACCGGGTGACCATTATTGAGGAGGTCACTGCCCGCGCGGCTGAAGCTGAAGCGCGGGCGAGGGAGGCTACTGAGGCCAGAAATAGCCTGGTTTCTTCCTTTGATCAGCTTAAGGCCGACCGTAACTGGATTCGTGACCATGGTATCGGGCATGTAAGTATCCGGAACCTTTGTTATTGTTAGGTTTGCCTTTGTTTACCCTCGTTACATGTATTTTGCAGATTGATGGAACCATACTTGACGCTCCTGAGAATGCAGTTGCTGTTAATGTGCTTAAGGAGCGTGCGCGGGAGGCGGGGTTCAAGGCTGGGTACAACGAATGTCTTAGTCATGTGAACCCTTTCTACCAGAGCAAGTTTTCTGATGAAAGATCTGGGTTCCATGGTGTAGATACTGAGGCTCGGTATGTTGCGGCTATTAACGCATACAACAGCTTGTCCATTGCTGCCATTTATGATATTGATAAATGCTTGGAGGCGGAAGATTATGTGGACCGTTTGCGGTTGTTGTATGCTGATCCTGAAGAGGAGGAAGAGACCGCTGGTGGCGCAAAGGGTGATGCGGGTACCAGCGGTACAAAAGAAGATTAGGTTGGCCTGCGTGCCCTTTTGTGACTTCTTTTTGATGTAAATGTTTCTAGAGAACTGATGTAAACTTCTTCTGCACCGCAATGGTGTAGAAATATTTTGGAATATATAAAGTTTAACCCTTTTTTTCGATTTGCACAAGTCTTTTAACTACTTGCATTCTTGAACATGTATGAGTTAATGTTTTTGTGAATAACATTAAGTCTGAATTTGCCTTTTGCATATCTAGGTGATATGCAAGTATGTGCGGCTCAAAGTTCATAAGTAAAGAATATTTACTGTCTTTGTGTGAGCGCAGTTGAAATAGTGTTTGTTTAAGGCCAATGTTTCAGGCGCATGTAAATAATACTAAGTCATTGTTTGCCTTTTGCATGTCTAGGTGACATGCAAGTATATGACTCTGTTGGCTTGTAAAGCGCAGTTGAGTATACTCTACACCTTTGTCGTGTGAGTATTAGTCAATTCCTGTTTTCATCCCGTTAGGGTTTATGAATTGTGTAGGTTTTGTAAAAAACCGTATGTGTGTATCCGACCCGATAGACATTAATGTTTTGCCTTTGCTGGCCTATTACAATATTTGTGTGTGGTCACCACTTTATGTGGGTATCGTGAATGAATATTTTACCAATCTGTTTTTGCTGATAACGCGAAGTGGAACACGCATTTGTAATCGAGGAAATAAACAATATTGCATTGAATCATTCATTTATTTATTGGCAAATGGCCTGCGGGCCAGTAGGTTACATGGAAAATGTAAATGTAACTTACATGTAACAGCGTCGAAGTTGCTGTGCGTTCCATGTTCTTACGATGGGTTCGCCTTCTAACATTTGTAATTTGTATGCCCCTTTGCCCAAGACCTCTTGGATGAGGTAGGGTCCTTTCCACTTGGGGGCGAGTTTCCCTGGGCGCTCTGCGTTAGAGGCCTCATTGTCCCGAAGGACGTAGTCTCCCGGGTTGAATGTGCAGATGCGGACGAGCGCGTTTTAATACTTTTCTAGTTTGGTTTTGTACTTGGCCTCATTGATTGCGACATTTTCGCGCCTTTCTTCCAAGAGGTCCAAGTCAAACCTGCGCTCGTCACTGTTGTCGATTTTGTTGATCGCTAACATTCGTGGTGAAGGGAGACTGATTTCAGCGGGGATCACCGCCTCAGAGCCATAGACTAGGCTGAAGGGTGTCCCCCCGTTACTTGTCTTTGGGCTGGTCCTATAGGCCCATAGGATACTTGGGAGTTCATCGACCCAGCCGCGTCTGGCTGTTCCCAACCGTGCCTTTATTCCCTCAACTAAACTTTTATTGATGCTCTCGACTTGGCCATTCCCTTGTGGATGCGCTACTGAGGAGAAGACGTGTTCAATGTTTAGTTCTTTTAGCCAGTTTTGGAAATCTTTGGCCGCAAAGTTGGTGCCGTTATCGGTTACTATGCACATTGGTAGACTGAAACGGCAGATGATGTGTTCCCAGACAAATTTCCTTGTTATCATAGCGGTGGTAAAAGCTAGCGGTTTTGCTTCTACCCATTTGGTGAAGTAATCGACAGCCACTATGATAAATTTGACCCCCCCTGGTGCGTCTGGAAAAGGGTCCCACCATGTCGATTGCCTATTTTTGAAAAGGCCACGCGGTGGTGACAGGGACGAGGTTGTTTTTTGGGCGCAAAGTCTTTGGTGCGTGTCTTTGACAATTAAAACATTTGCGCAAGACTTTGACCGCGTCTAGGTGCATGCCGGGCCAGTAATACCCGGCGTTCTTGATCTTGGCCGCTACCATGCGCGGGCCTGCGTGTATACCACATATTCCGTCGTGTATCTCCCTGATAAGATATGTGGCATCCTGAGGGTTGACGAATCATAGAAGTGGCCCCAGGTATGATTTTCGATATAAAATACCATCTCCCATCTGATAATGGCACGCTTTGTACTGCAACTTGCATGCTTCTGCTTTATTTTCGGGAGTAACACCTGATTGCAAGTATGCGATGATTGGTGTCATCCAAGACGTTGTCCTATAATGGATGACATTGACTTGGCTCAGAGGTACTGAGGGATTTTACAGGATCTCAATAAGTATCTCCTTTGCCAGATGTTGGAAGCCGGTGGATGCGAGTTTCGAAAGTGCATCCGCGGGCTTGTTTTCACTCCTATTGATATGTCGGATATTGAAGGAGGTGAACTTGGATTTTAGTTGCATGGCTTGTTCGAGATAGAGGATCATGATGTCTCCTTTCGCATGATGGAATATCTTGTCTCTGGATCGTTTAGCATTTTGCTGACATAATAGATTGGTGTTTGGAGTCCTTCTCTTTCCACAATGAGCACCGCACCTACCGCGTTGTCTGCGGCTGATAGGTATAGGATGAGCGGTTCTTTCTTGCGTGGTGAAGTGAGAGTTGGGAGTTGGATCAAACACTCTTTCATCTCCCGGGATGCGTTTTCTGCCTCTGCGGTCCACTAGAACTGTTCCTTTTTTAAGCAGTTCATCAGAGTGCTGATAAAGGGGTGAGATTTAGCCGCATGGGTGGCTAGGAATCTATTCAGCGCGGCTAGCCGGCCGGCCAGTCGTTGCATTTCCTTTATCGTAGAAGGCGATGGCATGCGCTCGATCGCCTGAACTTTTTCCGGGTTTACCTTGAATCCATCTTTTGTGACGATGAATCCAAAGAACTTGCCTTCTTCCATTCCAAACGAGCATTTCCCTGGATTGAGCTTCATGTTGATGCTTAGCAGAGTTTGGAATGTTCTTTCGATATCTGTGAGCATGGTATCCTCTTCCATGCTCATGACGACTAGGTCGTCCATGTAGATTTCGACACTTTTGCTGATTTGATTGCCGAAAGTGTCGTTCATCAGTTTTTGATAGGTTGCGCCCGCATTGCGCAACCCGAACGGCATTTTTGTATAGCAGTAATTTCCCGTAGGGATGCAGAATGCCGTTTTGTCTTCGTCCTCGATGGCCATCTGTACTTAGTGATAGCCTTTGTAACAATCGAGAAAACACTTCCACCAGAATGGGGCGAGGTTATCGACCTTTTCGTCGATCTCCGAAGTGCATAACAGTCTTTGGGGCAAGCTTTGTTGAGATCTTTGTAGTCGACGCACATGCGCCAGCCCCCAGTAGCTTTTTTCTACCATGACTGGGTTGGATAACCAAGTCTGGTATTTGACTTCCCGCAGGATGCCTGCGGAGAGCAGTTCTTTGACCTGCTCATTCATCGCCTCGTTCTTTGCGGATCCAAGGTGGTGTTGGCCTTGGATCACCGGCTTGATACCTGGTAAGGTATTCAAGAAATGTTGCGTGACTTCGCGTAGCACACCTGTCATGTCTGCGGGTGTCCACGCGAAGATGTCTGTCCCGGTTGCTCTTGTTGTTGCGCTTGGCATCTTGGCGGGAGGATTGACCTTCCACGTTGGGCTGTGCCTTGGCAGTGTGCGGTTTGAGAGACCGCTGAGTTTGGGCGTACGTCTTGACCGCGGCCATGACGTCGTCCCATTTTTCTGGCAAGCCCTCCTTGCCTGAGATGGTCATCACCATTTCATTGTCCTTGACGGCTAAAATGAAATGGTTGCGGGCCATTTGATCTGTGATCCCACCGATCTCAAGGCATTCTTTATTGTAGCGGATAACGAAAGATTCTAGGCTTTCGTTGTATTCGCGCCAAATGTTCATGACGTTCATTGAATCACGTTTGTGACATCGTTGCTGCCTGAAATGTGCAAGAAATTTTTCCTGCAGCTGTTCAAATGAAGCCAGCTCTCCAACTGGCAAAGAATCGAACCAGGCCCTCGCTAATCCAGTGAGGGTCTGGGGGAAAAAATGGCACCACGTGGCCTCGTCCCACTTTCCATTGCACCCAGCGCCAGTAAAAATGTTCATGTGGTCGTCCGGGTCGGACGAACCATTGTATTTCCCAATCGTGAGTGGGAGTTTAGTCATTGTGACTTCGGCGTGGGCGATCTCCGGAACGAATTTGGAGTTTTCGGATGCGGACTTTGGCCTGTAAGGTTGGTTTGGTCTGCGCTTTACAGCGCGGACGTATGTAGTGCGGGGTTGGGTGGGAGGAATATAGTTGTATCCTCTCGGTTGGCTATTGGCCGAGTGGGATTCTCTGCAATATGTGTGGTCGTCTGGGTCGGTGCGATCATGCCCCTCATGATGGGGCTGTGGTCCCAGACGGCTGTGGATTCCGGAGCCGCGGTGGGCTGTTGATTACCGCCGATGTTCGCCATGCGGGCCTAGGCGGCTCTGTGTTGGACCCCTATGACGGGATCCATATGTGGAGTCGTCCTCATCAATCGTGCGGACGCTGCAGTAGGAGGATCCGCGTTCCTCCGCCCTATCCCGGGAGGCAGGGTTTTCGGGTGCCCAACTATCGTATTGCAAGATACGATGCGCAGGTGTGTGTGGTGCAGGGGTGGGTCCTCCAGGTATTTGCGCCTCTGCGCAAGCTTTGTTGTAGGCTTCCGCAAGGGCAACTTGTTGTTGGCAAAACCAGGAATGAAGATCCATTCGTGAGGTATCACAGAACCATCTTGTGAAAAGTCGGGCATAAACACTGGGGGTAAGCCCCCTTGTGCGGATGTGCCTATATGGCCGATTTGTTGTGCTGGGGTGACGTTCCCCGTAGGTGCCAAGTTTGTGGGATTGGGGTTATCCCCGGTAAGATTGTTTTGACGATCAGTCATGATCTTCAAGATAGAAAAGGATGCGGAAAAAGTGCTAAGAGTAGTGGTGGGCGCCAATGATGAAACAGTGGTTAACCAAGAGAGGTTAATTCACTGGTCTCGTCAAGTAGGGTTAATCCCTTCTTTCCGAGGATCGGTGGCTGGACCGTCAGTTGGGCTGTCTCCTGCACAAGGAAAACACACCATGACTCGTAACAAGGAGGAAGGGGTGGGGGGTGCTCCTTGTTACCACTCTCCGGCATGAGAATCAGTAATTTGCTTGAGAAGCAAAGTGTGTGATAGTAGTAGTAGTGAGAGAGCTGAGAAACGATACCTCAAACCTGGTTTGGGATGGGTATTTATAGCCGAGGAGTGAAGGAGGGAAGTTGAGTGGTTACACTGACGACGCGCTGCCCTTATGCAGGTATGTCAGGCTTATCGGCTGTGGAGGTAAAGCCACGTCCTACTGCGGTGTCAGTCTGTTGCTTACGTATGGGCTGGCAGGCGACTGTCATTGGTGCCACTTGCTCTGTGGTGTCAGTCCCACTTACCTCGTGGGCAGGATGCGGTGCTGCGCCGCATCGCTGCCTGCGGTAACTGCCGTTGTTCCTGCATTCTCACTTCGGCGAAGACTGCGGGATGCGGTGCCAGGCCGCATCGCCACTTGTGGTGACTGTTGCTGTTGTCCAGGTCCGTTGTCGTGATGAAAATGTTCAAAGGATGCGGTGCTAGGCCGCATCGCTATGCGTACACCCATTTTCATACACAAGGTAAGTCTTCTTCCTTTCGCTTGACCGATTGGATTCAGCTGCTGTGTTCGCGCGTGCCCACACGGACACAGATAAGTTCTTGCTGGTGGGGGTTTTTGATAAGGGTAATGGTCACTCGCGATCATGCTGACGCGAGATCTGGGACCATACCCCTTTAGGGTCAAAACAAGGGTAAATTGGTTATATTAAAGTGACGTGAACGTCACCCTATACTTGAGAGATATGAAAGCGTAATACCATGGGATGGTAATAATACGTTGAAGTTCACAAGCCCGGGGAATGGGTATGTACACTTAGAAGTAAAAAAAATGAATGATTAACATGATTTGCAAAGTGTAAAACAAATGGGTCGAATAAATGAAACAAGAAATTATTAAACTTTTCTTTTATAATTAAGGTCTCATATGCGTAAAATAGGATAAAATGATGCGTATTTTTATTACGGACGCGTAGGAAAAAGAATCGCCTAAAACGGACTTGTAGATAAAAAGTTATGAACATTTGAAGTTTGTTTTTCGGAAAAAATTTAGAGCTGGGCAGATATGCAGGTCCAGAACCTGCACCCACTGGAAAAAGGTTTTCCCCGCGGCACGCGACGGGGGAAGGTTACACTGGCGCGACACGCGGGGCCGCTCGCGACCCGCGAAAGATTAATGGGAGTCTGTCGCGGAGCGCGACAGACCTAGTTCCGAATTTTTTATTTTTGTTTTAATTTGTTTGACACTAGAACTTGATTATACATGTTTTAATGTTGTCAAAACTAATATTTAGCATGGTTTTAACCTTAGGTGAAGTTGGCGATACTCCGGATGGCGATTAAGCAAGTTTTCAAGAACCGAACATAACACTTTGAAGCTTCCGCTTTATTATATTTTGTTTTAACTAAGTATGAACATGTAACTTTTGATGTCACCTTTAGAATGTTTTAAACTAGTAGGGATGTTAATCCTAAATACTCTAATCATGTATGGATATTAAACTTAGCAAATTTTGTTAACCCGTATTTACGCAAACTAAAATGCGTTCTTTTATATAAAAATCTAGATTATATGAGACGGGTGTTACATAGGCCCTAGCTTTGACTAATCACCGGTATAGCTTCGACATGTCATGGACACGTGGCGGCTCTGGGTTCTGCCACTAGTCCCTTCGCTCGCGGCCCGCGATGGAGTAAGTGTAGTCTGTCGTGCCCCGCGACAGACTTAAAATATTGTTTTTATTTTATTTTTATTAAATTAAATGTATTTCGGGCCTATTTCTCGCATACGAGGTGAATTTTAGGGCGTATAGGGGTGTTCTAATAATTTTAGGAGGGTTGTTATATGGATCCACCCGAAACCTGTGACACAAAGCGAGTAACACATAGATGCACGTATAGAAAAACAATAGAATTTAGCAACAAGTGACACATAGAAACACATCGAATTGCATGTTATCAATTTAAATAATAAATTTGAAATCAACCACGAGACACACCCCAAAAGGAGTTAATGGTAAAAAGGGGAAAAAAGTCGAATCTACTCACCGGTTGCGAAGAAACGTTCCATGAGAATTACCGCACGAACTAGAATATGTGGAATCTAAAATAATAATCGAAATTACCCTAATAAAATATGAATAAACAAGGTACCAAATGAGCGAAAAAATGAATACGGTGAGATGATGATTTATAGGTTCACATGATTTAGGGATTTTCTTGTTTAAATGGTAAAACGATTTAAATGACTAAAATATATAAGTACAATTAATATTCGTTTTTATATATAATAGTAAAAATATGAAGAAGTTGTATGATCTCGATTAAAAAGATATTACATATATTTTTCTCTAAAAACAAATATATAACATCTTCAAGTTCGATGTAGTAATATATTACACTTGTTAAAATATGTATATATATATATATATATATATATATATATATATATATATACTAGTCACTTACCCGCGCGATGCGGCGGGAGTGGCGATTTACAATAGGATACTCGTTTACCGTTAGTTTATCCGTCGTCTCGTGATATATCGTATAGTACTTAAGTTAGTTTTCTTATTCGTGATCTTCTACAAGAATAGTACAAAACAAGGAAGTAGATGTAATTAAAAACAAGAAGAGTTCAAAACAGTCAAGTAGCTGGACAAAACAATAAAAACAAAATGCGGGGAGTCTCTTGTATCTCTTCCTGTTTTACCAATACATCCGTTCGCTTATGACTTTCTTGTATCTTCTCATCTCCTGTACCAGATTTCGACACATAAAAAAATGTTACACGCTTACAGGTGCTTTAAAATAGTAATTAAAAAGTAATTTCTGGAAGCAAATAAGGCACAAAATCTACTAACTTACCTTCGTTTTGATACGGATGCGATTAATTAATCACGCAACACTTCCTGGTAGACAACATTTGATGTGTAAACTCCGCGTTGTTTGAATTCTTTGTTGAGATGTACCAACACCTTCGTACTTTGTCTTGAAATCCCTCTTGATAACGCGACATAAAGTTGTCCATGTGAAAATACAGAATCAGGTAGATAAATACCAACGTTCGGAATTGTTTGACCTTGAGCTTTATTAATCGTCATGGAAAAGCTAAGTCGAATTGGAAATTGTTTTCTTTTCAGCTTGAATGGGAACATGTCATCTTCAGAAAGGGTTAGAGGGATTCTTGGCAAAAAAACTCTTTTTCCGGCATGTTGACCGACTGCAATTTCCGTATCAATAACATTTCGCATGAAACCCTTACATATCAACCGCGTGCCATTACACAGGCCATGTGATGGATCGATATTACGTAACAATATTATTGGGCATCCAATTTTTAAACGAAGCTTATGAGGCGGCAAACCACTAACATTTAGCGAATTTAAGAACTCGACCGGATAGAAGTTGCGCTGATCGTCTTCAGCTTCATCAAAACTGTAATAAACTTTTTCCTCCCCTTGAAAAATTTCAATCATTTGATTATTAATCTCGTCAACACTATCATTTTTAGTGGACAATATTGCTCTAGAGATTATATAATCTGAAGAATATACATTATCTTCAATTGATGGAAAGATGGCATGGATCAATTCTTTTATAGCGTTTTCTCTGTTGTTGCACTGAATTGTCATGTCATCGGGTATGCGGATATAGTTTCCTTCGATTGGTTCTTCAGTTCCATCGCCGACTCTTAAAAGAAATTTAGAAAACCATGGATCTTTCAGCGCTCTCATATTTATGGTCAACCGCATCTTCTTCGTCAAAGACCAAAGAGGTGACATTCGTACGCTGGAGTCTACAATCTGTGCTCGAGTGCCACGTTTAATAACCGGCAACACCTGTCTGAAGTCACCTCCCATAACCATTATCTTTCCACCAAATGGGAGACTAACACCTATAATGTCTTGGAATGTACGATCGACTGCCTCTATCGCTTGTCGTTTAGCCATCGACGCTTCATCCCATATGATTATTTTGGCAGACCGAATCAGTTTAGCGGCCCCACTCTGTTTTTTGATATTGCACATTGAATTATTTTCAAGATTAAGAGGAATCTTGAATCTCGAGTGAGCCGTTCTACCTCCTGGCATATTATTAGCCGCTGCACCTGATGAAGCTGTTGCGAGAGCAATAAGACCACGTGACCGAATTTCAGCAAGCAAGGCAATGTACAAAAATGTTTTTCCAGTTCCACCTGGACCATCAATAAAGAACACGCCTGGAAGATCATTATCAACATGCATCATGATCTCATCAAACACGTTTTTTTGGTCCGGATTAAGTGAATATTTGGCACTCAAGTGTTCAGGTTCCAAAACAATCCCATACTCTTCTTGTAACTCACGATAACCTGCATCTTGTAAGTTAACATCGTCTGTTATCTTAGGAAGGTCGAATTCATTGAAATTTTTACCCATGGATTGTACCAAGACACTTATTTCGGTAAGAACCATATTTTGAACTCGTTCTATACTTTGACAGTGTAACCGATGATCTTCAGACAGTGAATCAAAGTGGTCATTCCATAACTTTCGAATATCTCCAGGTTGGCAAAAAATCATTATGGTCGCAAATAACCTTCTAAGAGCATTGGGAAACTGAAACGTAGAGGCTTCTTCGAGACATTGTGATAGATATTCATCGTCTTCTATTAAGCCTAACTCAAGAGCTGCTTTCCGAAATGTCGCACACCGTTGACCATTAACTGTGCAAAGATGTTCAAAAGAAGTAGGCCCTCTGACATTTGACAAAAGTAGGCGTAAGTAGTACCTTTCTCCTTCGGCTGGATTAGCGGAAACGATACGACCTCTTTGTTTTTTACCGAAACGACGACTCCAACGGCGTGTGCTTCCATTCCACGTAAAGTGTTTTGGAAAATCTTTATACAAATGTACCCTTGCTGTTTCATCGTTTCTATTCTGATCAAAAAAAGCTGTTAGCATGGTTCTCTTATCCCTTTCCCTATCAACAATATTAGGCATTAAGTCATCATCTCTAAATCTAACCATCTGATTATTTGGGAGATGAAGTTGTAAGGCTAGAACAGCAGGAAAGATTTGAGAAAGAGAGAAGGAAAAAATGCGCCACATAGCCTCTGGGGGCGATATGTAGCGTGCATCTTGAAATCTTTTTATCTCATTAATAACAACCCCTGGCTCACTTTGATCGACTTGAATAACCTGTTTGTCATGTCCTTTATAAACATATTTGAAAAGATATTTCACAGATTTTATACTTGAGCAAACTTCCACATTCATGTGGCAGTTAAACATCATCAAAAGCCTTGGGTTATATGGGACCACCCATCTATTATCAAGTGTTTGTCCTCGTAGGTCCACTTCTATCCCGGTATCTCTCCTTCGATACAACGGATACGAATCTTCTCCTTGTGTCGTCTGTTCGTTAAATTGTCTAGGATAGTGAAAACGACAAATTTTAGGATCACCCTGCATACAAGGACTGCTTGATCGTAAATTGCCGCAAGGACCGTGAATCATGTGCTTGACAACCATCTCATGCAATCTGGGATGTGTTAGTTTGTTAGGAATTTCAGCACACACAACCTTATCATAATGGTCCGCGTTATTGATCTTGTCTTGCGGGTACATGATTAGGAGAAAATGTGCGTGCGGCAAACCCCGCTTTTGAAATTCAATGACATAGACGTATGCCTTAACTTGCCCGAGGACATGTTTCTTGAAGAGTTGATCCTTAAGATCTTCTAATTTAGCCCGGAACACTCTTGAAACAAGGTCTGGACGATCTTGTGCAGTTTGACCAACATGTAAATTATCACATATCTCAGGCCACTTAGGATTACATGTCATTGTAAGGAATACATCAGGCTTGCCGTCATCTTGAACTAACGTCATCGCATCTAGAAACCGACGTCGCATGTCGTGAGGCCCCCCGATGAAAGATGCAAGCAACACAATTCTTTTCCCGACTCTGTTTGCATGAACCTCACCAGTATTGACGCAATCCACAATACCTTGGTACAATTCGGCCCGAATCTTATCCTGATTTCTCTCACAAAATTCTAAGCGTGACGTCTCAATTTTGATGTAAACATCAACCACAAACTGCTGTAGCAGCCTACCACCGAACAAAAGCACATTATCGGTAGATCGAATCTGGAACTTGTAACAGTAGTACTCTCGCATAGCCACGGTTGTTCTACCACTTCGTGTGTTAGTCTCTGAACGATGAAGATGTATTAAAAACAAACAGTTAATAAAAATAAAACGCATTACGCTATTTTTATGATCTTCACTTAAAAAGGATAACAAATTGTTGGTACCTTCCATTTCTCCTTCGATGTTGGCATTGTTGCGAACCTCATTGATTGATACTCCGTGACGTGGTATGTTAGCATGCCAACCCGACTCACCATTAGGAAAAAATAGAGGATACGACAATGGATCGTAACAACTGAAGTACGGCTGAATAGTTTGTCTATATTTAGACCTACCGTACACAACAATACTTCGTTTATACGAAGTGATATTGTCATTACCTTCAACCCAAATACCAGCAACCTATATAATTGTGAACTATAAGTAAGTAAAATAAGCAATACTATTAAATAATTGCAATTAATATAATATTATATATACCTCCGATGTCGTTGGTCGGTTGTACACCCTTTGGTCAAGTTCAACCGAAGTATTCAAAGTGACTCTATAGTTGTCCAGAGGTCCTAGTTCCGCAAGTCTTCTAAATGTATCGACATATGGGTTTGTAGAAAGAACGCGTGTTAAAATCTGAGTAATACGCCGATCAAGATTTGGCCATCGGAGTCTGTGATCTAACTCAGTATCAGGATCGTAAAAATACAACTGCAAGTACCTAGGGGTCCCATCCCTCGGAACTAATTGGTCGATTCTGTGATATATTCCTTTATGTGCACGAAAAGTATATACGCCGTCTCTCATATTGTTCAATGTATCATCCAATGTCACACCCATTGAGGCAAAAGAAAAATTTGTGTTATAAGCACGGATGTTTTGCCTAAACGTATCTCCAATTTCATCTTGAGACGTGAAAAGTCGGTACAATTCCTCTGGAATTTCTAAGTTTGCTAACACGGGTTTCCCACTCATACAACAAAAGGTATCAAATTCAAATTGAAATCGTTTTGCTCCACAATTAGGACATGCACCTCGTTCCTTTAAAACACGATGCTCTCCAGGTACACCATTGTAAACAAAATTATAAGGATCATCTTCTACGCTCCCATGTTGGAGGGAAGGTTGATCAACTACTTCAGCAAATTGGGGTAATAAAGTACGCGGATGAATTTGAATACCTAAAAAAATTGGTGTATTAAGTAATGAAGGTTGTAAAAGATGTCAAGTTCGAAAAAGAAATCATTGTTAAATAAATTGAAACCTCGTGATGTTCTATGCCTGACTACGTCAATTACAGATGGGAATGTGGTTGTCGGCGTAACATCATCTATCGGGGTTTGGTTGACTTGACTGCCATTTGAAATACGCATTCCATTATCGTTTGGTATATTAGAACATCCTTTATTGTACTCCTTGCATTTTGTAGTAGAAATAGTTGAGGCGTTCTCATTTGTTGTTTGTGGAAATTGAGTAATATTAGTTTGTAAACTTCTTAACGGTGTCCTTTCTGTTGACCTATTATTCATTAAAGATATTGATGAAGCACTTTGGGGGGCATCACCACTCCCAAATTTAGATACTTTGTTATTTTCTTTGCGTGCAGCATAGTATCTTTTTTGATACTCTTTTCGTTTTTCAGCTTTAGTAGATGCACTCGAGCTAGAAGCATGATTTCGAGGGTTTGAGAGTCCATTAGTCATTGTAAATTGATAAAATGACAAATACCTTGCAAATTAAATAAAAGAGAGTTATCATAGATGATGAAATTATCAAATCATAACAACATTCCAACACATAACTTAGAGAAAAACAAACCGAATGATAACATTGAAATACATAATGATAACATTAAAATACATGACTTAAACGGAATATCATGACTTAGAGAAAAAAAAACACAAATCCTTAAAACATTGACATACATAATGATAACATTAAGTGAAAGCCAATCTAAATACTTGGTGAAACAATGGTCTGCACAAACACCGCACCCTTAAAACCTCGAAACCAAGAAACGGGATAAAAACATTCGAAGGGCTTCATATCCATTTCAATTGTAAACAACTTCCCTAATTTAGTCATCACAAACCAATTACCATTTGTCACATAATGTGTTATATCGCACCACAATGACAATGATATCGGGGGGATCGGAGGACATGATAAGACCTTAATCCAGTAATCCCCTTGTAGTGTCCATAGGTCAATTGTCATCTCAAACATGCCAGTGCTAGCAAACATGTGAAGCTCATTTTTTACATTAACTAAAACACCTTGAACCATTCCTATAGAAGGAACGGGTGGAAAGCTTATCTCCTTGAACTGCTCCGAATTAACATCAAAACAAATCACCCTTTTCGTACCTCCAAGCCAACATTCGCAAACAGTGAAATATAGAGTACCACCACAAAATGTGCCAGCTGACCAATTGAAATGAGGGCTTAGGTACTCTTGTCTTGTTATGAAAGGAATATTTCTCCAAGAGTCTACTTCCCTAGAATAAACATAGACACCAAGTACACCACTCCTACGCTTTATATGCAAGACCTTGTAATCATCGTCAGCGTCAACGTACAAACCAACGGCATCAAGGTTATTTATATAGAATCCATGAGAATCAGGAGTTGACAAACGCTTGAAAGCAGTAGTTGTTGGATTCCAAAGAAGCAACTCGTATGTATGATTCAAGAAAACACACAACAATCCATTCAAATGTGAAAGTATTGAGACATCATTATTTTGGTGATGGAATGGAAATGTAACTATGGAGCTTGGCCCATAGTCATTGGATTTAGAGATGATCGGACGAACAGAGCACGTTAGGTCGTCAATTAGTAGAACTCTCTGGTTAGATGAAACTAATGATTGAGAACAATGTATCCTTACGAAATCTTGTGTTGACAATAACGCATACCATTGCTTACATACACTCTTAGAACGACCTACATCCTTTGCTGGCAGGCTCGTTAATATCTCAAACACGATTGTATGAATAGGAAGGTCAGCCATGGTTATACCTTCGTTTAAGACAGATAATGATTATTTAGTTGTCCAATCTAAGAAGATTATACTTTGGTGAAAAATAGGTGTAACCATTACATGTAAATCAAGTAATATAACATACTTGTAATAACAAAGTAAAGTATACTTCTACAATTACATCAATATGAGGGAAACAAAAAGCAAAACACGAAACACCAAGAGAGACTTTAATATTCAACAACTAAACAAATAACAACACCAAATGTTTCTAACTTAAACACAAACTTGGATAACGATCCATAATTTACATATCCCGTGCCTCGACCATATCCGGTTCGTACGTAATCGTACTCCACTCCGTAGACTTCAAAATATTAACTGAAATAACAAATAAAATATAACTTTTATTAAACTACATGAGCCATTAAATCTAACTAATTATTAGAATGTTCATGTGTAAAGCATAACATACTATCTGGTAGATGAACCAACTTGAGACGTGATACATATATGATAGACCTTTGTTGCACGGCTCGAATGGAACGTATAACATCGGAAGGCTTCAGGGCAGACAAAAACAATTGTATTGTGTGACCACTGTATATTACGATTTTGGGTTAAAGTTCTTCTAATAATAATATTTTCTTACATATAACGTAAATATTATGTTTGTAATATGTTAATAATAAATAATAACGTACGTCTTATCTTGAAGAGAAAGTTCAAAACAACATCGATCACGTTTGCCTTCTATTATTCTCCCAACCACATCTAAAACCAAATCAGTCAAATCGTATAGACCATATATAAAGTTTTATATATTTAATAAAAATTATAGATAGAGAATTAATATGTACCAACAATATCCATTTGAGGTCTCCTGTCATGCTTCAATTCTATAATGGAAGGGACCAATGGATATAAAGAAGCACCCCTTGGAATCGTAAGCATAAGTGAAGAAAGCTTTGTATATTCGTTGATGACAATTTTTTTCTCGGACCAAACTAACACGTAATTCTGGTACTTTGGGTACTCATGATAGTTGAGATTCTCAATTTGGAAATGATTCAAGGAAAAAAAACCACCCATCAATGACGCGTCATTATATTTGTGTATCAAATGTTGTGGGACGAACGCAACAATTTTTTGTCTCTAAAATGAAAAGAAATTTAGTGGTGGAAAAACGCTTACTCGTATAACACAAAGTAAATTAAAATAATGTTCTTACGTGTTGATCAAGAAATATAACCACTAATCTCTTTCCATCGACGTCATGCCAAATAAACTCCACCTTAACAAAGATGATATTATACCATGCTCTATCATTTCTCAATGATGAAAATTCTTCAACGGAAAAATGATCAGACATATCCTATTAAGTGTTCAATATTAGTTAACTAAAAAAATAAAAACTCCAGAAATTAAATTTAAACTAAAACATGATTAAAATTAAACAACAACAAATTTAAATTTAAACTAATACATAATTAAAAGTTACATAATTAAGATTCAAACTAATTCGAGAAAAAAAACCTACAGTCATCATAAAAGTTGTTCTAAGGTTCCCAAACCATTTCTTCATCCAATGGTGGTTCGTAAACCGCCCCAGGGTCAGTTTCGTACCCTTCAGCCCAGGTCGGTAGTTCTTGTGTTTGACTGTAGTTTTCCACATAAGGGGGGTTTGAAGGTGGAGGATGCATAGGAAGTATAGGAGTGTTTGGCACCGGACGATGGCACCCCTCAATTTGTAGTCCACCAAATTGTAGTTGAGCGAAGGTATAGTCATACGCCCAATTCAACTCTTCATCCGTCCAACCAAATGGATCATCATGTTCAGGGTTTGCCACTGGAGGTGGGGTTGAAACCGGAGGTGGGGTTGACACCGGAGGTGGGGTTGACACCGGAGGTGGGTTTGCCACCGGAGGTGGGTTTGAAGTTAGAGGGTTTGAATCAGGAAGGTTTAAATGGCGATGGGATGATCGTCCATGGTTTGTTGATCCTAGTGGTTCAACGGGAATTGGATAACCACCGCCCATACCTCTCAATTGATATGTGTTTGGAGTGATTTGTAAACTGAAAAATACAAAAAGACAAATAGATAATACTTGAATTTAGAGTATCCAATTTATTTGACTACTTACTTTTTAGACTTATATGGTTAGAAACTAATGTTGTTAACGGAAGATTATGTTGTACCGCTAACTATTGTATCGCTTTGTACTATAAGATAAAACCCCTATAGGGACGACACCTATAGGGATAATACAACTTGTCCAAAACCATTTTCTGAAATTTCTAGGCATGTAGAGTGCAGAAAGCTTTAAAAAAATAAACCATATCTTGTAATAGTAATATAACTTTAAAAAAAATAAACCATATCTTGCGTGTTATTAATCCTTAATTAACTTTAAAAAAACTCACGTAAAAGTAATATAATATATTAATTTTAGTAAATGTTTTCTCTTTATTTGATGTGATGTTAATGTTAACCCGCGCGTTGCGGCGGGACGTTGATTATTTTTATGCAAAATTCTGCTTACACTATATGAGATTATGCAAAACAATTCCATATTGCTTCATCTCCATTCTATATATACACCACACTAAAACGTTTTATTTTAAAATACAGAAAGTGTTTTAAGAAATTGCCCAAATTCTAATATCTAATCTAATTTAGAAATAGAAATTTAGGCATAACCAAATTAACCAATATTATTTTATCTAACCATTAAATTTAGACGTAATCGAATCGATATTTATATTTTGGTTTCACAGTTTGAGCTTTCGTAATAGATCGAGTTAAAATCTAATTATGCCATTGGTTTATCTTTTAAAAGAATGTAACATACTTTACTTTATTATGTGGGTAAATTTTGCTGCAAATTACCCCATATTAAATGTTGATTTGTTTTATATTTTGGTTTCACAGTTTGAGCTTTCGTAATAGATCGAATTAAAATCTAATTATGCCATTGGTTTATCTTTTAAAAGAATGTAACATACTTTACTATTATGTTGGTAAATTTTACTGCAAATTACCCCAAATTAAATGTTGATTTGTTTATTTTCTTATATCAGAAGCATAAGACTTCATTGTTGGTTCAAAACAGTGTACTAAGCATTTGAGATTTGTGAATTATATAAAAGCTAAAATGCAAAAATTATGTGTGTGAAGCGTTGACTCCGTTGAGTGCCAACTCCCGCTCCAACTCTTGATGAGTGCCGATTCCACAACCTATGAATTAAGCCTATAAATATGATATAAAATATTTCAAAAAATCGCTCGATTTCTCATCCGAATATCAAATACCAGATTCATCACGATTCTGCGTTTCTGGTTAGTATGGATTTGAGATTTCAAATTCAAATCGACTCTATTAATTTAGCTCTCAGTCCCGCCTAATGGATTTATTAATAAGTCATCGGCATATCACTCGTCTCTCATCTCTGTACGGCTTACTTGTGTTCAAAGATGATTTCATTCTTACAAAAATTTACATGCAAAATACAGGCAAGTGATGTTGATGATACACATTTATAATATGAGACTACATTATGGAGGAAAATAAGCTTCTTTATAAAACTTCAATTACATAAGTACCCATTTAACTGGTCTAATGGTATTTTCTTTAAAAATAGTTTATATTTTACACTGAATGGATTTTGGGATGCCTGTCAAAAAAATATACTTCGTTTTGATGTTAACTCTGGAACAATTTCATGAATTCAGATGTTCAGATCATGGGTATATAGCAAGTTATCTTTGAAATTTATTAATTGTTCAAAACAAAGTTCATTTGAGCTATGGAGTTTTCAAGGGGAAAAGTGGACAAAGTTGTCGGCTTTTAAATACCAAGTTTTAAATGTGCCTCATATGTGAAGTAAACACTAATTAACATGCTAACTATCATAGTTAATATGTGAACTAATGTTAATCAAGCATATAAATTCATACATAAACCAACTTTGATCAAACTGTAAAAGAAATAGTACTTATACATAATGTTTCAACAATATGTAAATATGACAAAACCTAACTGAATTTTTAGTGTGAGTTTACAAAATATCAATAAAAGTACATAAAGTAGGGTGTCTACAACATTTTTATAGTGTAATTTATTTGGTTTAATCATTATACATGTGTAGGATGTTTTGGTTTGAAATTATAAATTAATTTGAATTTGAAATAAAATTTACTAATCCAAATTTGTAACTCACTCTTTTAAAAAATTAAATACCAAGTTTTAAATATTCAATCCGTGTAATCACGGGTATCTAACCTAGTGATTAATATATACGGTGTAAATAAAATATATTTTTTGGTAAAGTGAAAAGCTTTAACAGACATATCTTAGAAGTTAGAAATAAAAGATATAGGAGAATTATTTTTGGCATTGCATCTCTCTAAATATATATATTTATGTGTAATGATTAGTAATTTCTTGTTGAATTTAATAAACCAAACCAAAAAAATAACACACAAACGTAGTAAGTAAAATCCCGAAATTAAAAAACTCCACTTATATAAATTGAAGTACATATGTAATTATATATGTGTTTAATTAATAAAAAAACAAAGAGGCAATTAATAAAAAAACCTTCTAAAGTTAAAAGCCACAGTTAAAAGTTACAAAAAAACCAAGAAATTTGAAAGAACTTACAACAATGCAAGAGGGAGATGTGAAAAGCCGACAAAAAATTTAAAACCTTGATGTGAGAGCCGAGAAACAACGCAAGATCCAGATGCAAAGAGTCGATATATTCTGAAATCAAAGTAAATAGAAGTTGTTAGGTTGATGTTTTGAAAGTAGGATTAGTTCAACTGAGATAAACTTACAATTTCAGTTGAGTGTAGTTGAGGGTTTGTAAAGTGTTTGTAGAGTGTTGATACATCTGAATTATTTATAGAGACTTAGAGACTGAAGCAAGCATGCTGTCTTTCAAACAGTGTTTGTAGAGTGTTGATACATTATAGAGACTGCAGCAAGCAAGCTGTCTTTCAGACAACAGTAAAATGTTACTTTTTCAGCTGTTTGTAGACTGAAGCATGCTGTCTTTCAAACAGTGTTTGTAGAGTGTTGATACATTATAGAGACTGCAGTAAAATGTTACTTTTCCAGCTGTAGACAACAGATATAAAGGTCAGGTTAATAAAATTGATCAAAATTCCAGATTTAACATTTACCATTTAAGTGACTGTTTTTTGACTCAGCAAACTGCTATACTTGGAATCTTTATTAAAATAAACAGTTATTTTGGCATCCATTTAAAAATATGTCCGAATAGATATAAAGTTGCTCAAAAGAGCTCAAAATCTTACAATCTGTTGAATCTTTTTATTCAAGACGAATTATTATATACGTAATTAAAAAATGTACAAGAGTTGACCGGTCAACCTAACACCAGCATGACCCATTTGCCCATTTTAGTTCATGACCAACACAAAGCATCAAGTTTTATATCATATCAAAACACAAAATATAGTCAAGTTTATATTCTCTCAGTAATGAAAAGGTTGAAGAATAAAAATTATAAGAATCTTGCGAGCAATTACCAAAAACAATAACCGCGATACATAATGCAAGAAGACACACCTTTCAATAACCGTGAGCAGATTTGTAGGGTGATATTTATCTTTCAACCTACAGATATAAACTAAGAATTAGAAAGAAAAATACAATAACTACCTAAATTTAAAAGAAAGAGAAGGTGCACAGAATACCAATCTTCGCCTTTATGAGCATCAAAATAAGCCCGTTTCTGAGTTGATATATACTCTGACTTGCATGCTTGATACCTGTGACGCAAAAGAATTTTTTATGATTCAAATCAGCATTTTATGTAATGATCACAAAAAAATTATATAAAGGTGTGCCCGGTGCGACACATGCTAAAAACTTCCCTGAACGCTTTACTACTATTCCACTCCAACATGAATTTGTCGACCTGAGTTCAATAAGCGAATATAAGGGTTTAATGTGCTTCTCAATGTTTATAAAATTTAGAAATCAGACAACTGGAGTGTTTAACAAACCTCTCAAGTTTGGGCTCTATAAGGGCATTAACGTTCTTACTCGCAGCCAGCCTTCTTGCATCGTTCAAGAGGGAGCGGTTTTGGTAGAAGCAAGTATTCTGGAAAGACATCTGGCTTGAACTTTGTCAAAATTTTCAGTGCAATCTTCACCACTGACATCTGGCTTGAACTTTAGCTGCAATTCTCCGGACTCTAATTTCTTCCAGTTTATTGTTCGAAACCATTTATGATTTTTAATATCATCACCACCCTGAGGCCCGCTTCCAAGCCTTAACGACGGGTCCTCTTACAACAACTGTCGTATGTAAACACGTGAAGTTGGATTAGTTCTAGCGATTAACTTGTATAGTAAAAGCTTAATCATGATTACGTTAACTTACCCCTTGCAGCAAAAAGTGAGCTTCACCACTTAACCGCGGTAGCAGCTTCACTTTTTCATTGATAATCTTCTCCTGAAGTTTCTTTCTGTTGGAATGTGTGTACGGTGGCTGAAGAAAAGATGGCAAAAGTACATGCAATTATAGAATTCAGTTGGTATAACCGTAGAAAGAAACAAAAATGAGCATATATTATACCTTCCAAGTTAGCATTTCATACAAGAGTATTCCAACACTCCACCAGTCTCCATTTTTATTATGGCCTTTCGCTAGTAAAATTTCGGGAGCCATGTATTCCGTGGTCCCACACATTGAATTTGATCGACTTGATTCATCAATCTCCTTTGCTAGACCAAAATCGGTTAGCATAACCTGGCGATCAAGTAGTTAAATACCGACTTTAATGAACATAAATGATAGAACAGTTACTTTCAACGGATATGAATTTATAGGTGTGGTGATTACATGCCCATCGGCATCCATGAGTATGTTTTCAGGTTTAAGATCTCGATGCACGACTCCTCTCTCGTGAAGATGTGAAACTGCAGATACAATCTCAGCCGTATAAACCCTTGCTTGATCCTCACTATCCAAGACATACCCCAAAAAGAGAATTAAAAAAAAGCAAACATACATCATATACATGTTAATGAACATGTATGTACCTGAAGATCCCTTGTCTGTATAGGTGAAAGAAAAGATGGCCTCCATTAATGAAATCCAGGATCAAATACAACTTAGTTTTTGTCTGTAATAAAATCCAGGATCAATAACAACAACAAAAAAACACAAACAAACAAATGTAACCAATATAACCTCACTCATAGCAAAGCTATTAATAGGGTCAGGGGAGGGTTTGAAGGGGGCAAACCTTACCACTATCCTCGGAGATAGAGAGGTTACTCCCACTAATACCCTCGACTCCAAAATCCCTTTGTTGGCGGAGATGGCAGTTATGCAGTGAAAGAGCTTGCCGGAATCCTAATCTTCTGGCCGGAAATTACTTACCACGGGTCAACCAAACCCAATGTGATTGACCCAGCCCGTTTCAACAAGTAGTTTAAAATGACCCATTTAAACCCGCACCTGTTTTGACCCTTTACCCAACTCGCCAATTTCATTTTAAAAAATATTGTTTAAAAAAACACAAAGAACAAATCATTCTTTGTTAGTCAACCAATACAATTCAGGGTGTGATGTGAACAAATGTCTATACCGCCTGCGGGGAAACCCAGCCGCCATCACCACCAGATCTAGTACCTCCGTTTGTGGGTGTAGTATCTGTAGTATGTAACAAAATAAATTCCATAACACAAAGATCTTCAATAGCAGTTCCAAAGTGAATCATATTGCAAATCTAAAAAAGTGCTTCTTAAAATTCTGAAATTGCAATAATAAGTTTTTAGTGCTTGGATAAACACTTATGTGATTCATATGAGCTACAATTAAGCTGAGTTAAACAAACTCATCGAGAAACCAGTCCATGTGCTGATGTGGCCATGGAAGGCATAAACAAGTTGAAGGCGCCTTTTGAATTCACCAATGCTGGAAGTACGAATGAACTCCTCCAAACTATGTTAAAAAAAGTAGTATGTTAAAAATGGTTCAGATACTCTAAAACTTTTTCTTAGCTACATCACAATTTATAAAATACCTCTGCATGTCATCTTTACAGGTGTCGCCGTATAATTTCTTGTACTGTCAGTACAATCTTCAGTATCTTCATAACAACCTTGTTGAATAACCAAGTATAACGGGAACCATAGCTGCAAAAGTACCCATAAGTTTTAGATGTTACAAATCTAAAAACAAGTACGAACCAACAAGACATACAAAGCAAATAAAAAAAATAACACACATCAATCCTTACATTGAAGTAATTTTGAAAGGGCATTCAAACAATTGATTAATACGACTGTCATTAAAACCGGCTGATACCTGGCAAACATCAGTGTCAAATCGTGCTTGAACTTCATCAAGTAAAGCAGGCCACAATTCAAATTCTATCTTTTGCCATGAGAACACCATAGCAGTAATTGGATCCAACTGATCTGCAACTTTAGAAAAATCAAATAAACCCTTCATTGGTCTCCATGTAAGGGGAAAATGTAAAAACTTTAACAGAAAGCAAACACTTTGAAACAATTAAACCCTTCATCGATCTCCAAGAGCTCCAACAAAAAAAGAACGCACGAATTGTTAATCTTATCGATTGAGGATCCCAATACCCGTCTCATATGTCACAGCAAAAAAAACCCTAAAAATCAAAGAAGGAAATAATTCAAAATTGTCGTTAAGCTGGTGAACCACATCTTGTAAAAGTAAACATGCAAAAGATTTCAAGAATTTCATAATCTCAACAGAGTAACATAAACTTGAAACTGGATCGATTTGTGTGTTTACTTTCATCTGAAACATGATTCCAGAGAGATTCATGGACAGACAGTCACCTGATTCCGGCCATTCTCCAGCAAATCTGTGGATCCCTTGGTGCCTTCGACATCTGAAAAGCATATAGAAACTACCGTCAAACATCATAACTTGCCAGATATATTCATTAAACGGTATCAGTTCTTACCAAGTTGCCAGATAAAGCTTGTGATAGATCTCATGAAACCCTAGATCTGCTCATCAAACGGATCTGGTGATAGATCTGATGAAACCCTAGATCGCCGAGAGAGAGAGAGAGAGAGAGAGAGAGAGAGAAGAGAGAGAGAAGATCGGATGTTTTTGTGAGATGTGTGAGGAATGAGAGAGAAAGGAATTGTGTGATCCGTGTGAAGTCAAATGGACGGTCCAGATGGTGATCCATGTGAAAAGGTGAAAAACATGGACGGTTGTAGATGATCCGGGTAAAGGGTAATTTGTTTGTGTTTTCTTGTGCCTTAAGAGTTGTACATTGTGCTTGAAGTGTTTTTTCAACACCTTGTTGAATTACCATCTTGTCCTTCATATATGCTTATTAAAGTAGTATAGATATAGATATATAGAAACGAGTTCAGGAGAGAACGGTGAAAAGTGTGAGAACGGTGAGAACGGATCCTGGCCCAACACGTGGCGCGCAATATAATTAGGGCATATGGGTTTTGTCATTTTATCTTCTGCTTTTCCAATTCCGCTTTTCACAATATTGTTTTATTTTTGTGTTTAAGATTTTTGGCGTTAACCAAATTCAATAATTAATGGTGTTTAATGGTTTCAGTGTATTAACATTTTGGCGTTTATGGCGTGTTTTTCAAATCGTATGCCATTGGAACCTCAGGGGGGTCAGGAAATCTATCTGAAAGGCGTTTTAAACAAGATGGCCCATTGTTCTATTATTTTTTATATACGTTTTGGCGTTTGTTGTAACTGGACGTTTTACAATTGTAAAATTATATTATAACCACAGGGAAAAAAAGAGAAGGGAAGAAAATAAATTAAAAATCATAATCGGATCTCTCTTCACAATCTTCACTGTCACCAGTCTTCTTTAATAGTACAAGAACTGTCACCAAATATATGGCGTTTTATGTAAAACTTAACAAACCCATCGGTTTGATTATTTTGCCTGCTCGTCTGTTGAAGTGGCTTTTGTGGATGTTTGGGGACATAGATCTATGACTTGTGGGTGGGTTTTTCGCTTTTTCTTCATCTTTATAATCATCCCACTCTTAAGTGTCATTGATCTCTTCTCCTCATCCAAGCTTTATCCAAGCCTCGATTGTTATCAGTATCTTTTTCTTGAAAATTTGTCCATCTCATGCAGCAAAATCTTATTGAGTTACTCCCCTCACCAAACAATCTATTCAGTGAAACTTCAGGAAGAACAATACTGAATATCCAAGAAAGCATATTAGCTATCTTTAATTTTTGTAATTTTTTGGCGTTTTACAGTAAGTGGTATTTAGTAGTATTGGCGTTTGTTTTTTTGGTTTGATTAAATGGAAGTTGCTGAGAGGTATTATTTTATAGGATTTCTTTAGGCGGCGTAGGTTAGGCGGTGCATTATTATAATAAACTATTTGTCATTTCAGTTACTGTTTGTAATTATTGTTTTGATAAGCTTTTATCTCTGAAGTCTGTAACACGTCCCGTCTTTCAAGTTTGGCGTTTTAGATTCTAATATAATAAATTATCCGTCTCTTCATTTTTATTGTTTTGTAGTTACTGTTTCTAGTTACATTTTCAAGTTTGGTTTTTTTTTGGGTTTTTTATAATACTTTTCCAAAGTAATTTTATTATAATTTGGGAGTTTTTGGGGCGTTTTACGGTATGATAGTGTTTTAACAAGCATTTGGTTGTCTGGCGTTTTATTATATATGGAGTTTTTAATATATAACAATCAACTGAAAAAGAAAATGAAAAAAAAAAGAATATATAAACAATTGATCTTCCATGTCACACCCCAACCGATGGCGGAAACATCGTGGTGCGAGCACTAAGCGATCAGATTGCTCATGAGATTCCATAACACTAGATAGTTTCATTATAAATTAGATTGATTCAAACTTTGTCTAAAAGCAAACAACCATCACAAGTATCAAAGTACATCAAGTCTCAAATATTGTTCAAAGACTTAATTATCTAGATGAGTTTCTAAGCATCGTCCTAGCTTGATTTCCAAGAATCATAGCATCTTGTTAGCCTACAACATGTATTAAAATAGAGTCAGTACAAAATGTACCGGCGAGTATACAAGTTTGAATAATAGA
Organism: Helianthus tuberosus; assembly: GCA_030545235.1. NCBI lineage: Eukaryota > Viridiplantae > Streptophyta > Magnoliopsida > Asterales > Asteraceae > Helianthus > Helianthus tuberosus. The sequence goes on along the minus strand of CM060399.1, from coordinate 163,697,104 downwards.
ATAATAGATTAAAACAACTCATATCCATATGTAAATGATAAAATAGTTTTAGCCATGCTAGTGTTCACAGTCCAACAAGTGATAGCCCAAGTATCCCGATGCTTTAGTGTTTTCCCAAGTCTCAAGGAAAACTAGAATCCTCCTAACAATACCCCCGAGAATAATGGGGATGTACATATCCTATAGCGCTACTATTGTTAAGGCGGAACCACACACCCTGGATTAAACGTCCACATAGCACAAATAGAATACAAGAATCACAAGTTTCACATGCAAATAGGATAGAGTTTAGTTTCCAAAAGTCTCAAGTATCATAGTTTAATTGAATACATGTTGCATCCCAAAGTCATCCAATCGGATTGCCATTCGGCCAATCCCATCTTTTCCGTCTAGCCGTCTTTGATTCGTTTTGCGAGTTAGATTAAGCGTTGCGCTGCGTATTATTGGGTAAAAGTATCACATAACTATATTATATCACTAACACAAAAGTTTCCATAGTTTCATAGTTTCCGCCAGTGACATGACTCCAGTCCCTCGTTCAACCAAGTCTCAAGTTTCACGAGCCTCAAGAGTCAAGCACCAAAGTATCAAGAGTCAAGAATCTAGCTTCCAGTATCAAGAATCATAGAATCATGTCACGGCCCCCGTCCCGGTTTGACCCGGTCCAGGAGCCGCGGGACAGAAATCCCGTGGTATTTATTAATTTAGTTGACAGAAAAAGATTTACAGGATCTTGTAATACTTGAAAATGCCCAATTATTTTATTTCATAATTTGGGATATACCTCGAAATTTACAATAGAGGAATTTCACAAAGAAATTCCCTGATTTACAAAACATGTTTATTTATTTAACTGAGCCACCACTTCAAGCTTTATTAGTGCTCCGTAGCACTTTTCCTTGATTCACAGCCTTGTGACGATGGTCATACCACTATTGGGTCCTTTCACCCAAGAAGTGATGATTATCACTGTTAGGTTGATGAATCTAACCGTGAGAAATTAGTAATGTGCACAATACCCCACTAGCCAGTGATTTAAGATAACCACGACTTAATCCCTGTAATTATAACTTTGAAAATAGTTTGAGGTATTGTAAAACAATTTTAATAAAAGAGAATCACTCTCATTGCAGATTTAAACGGGCAGAGTTTAGCCTAGTGATTAGCCTGATAACCTAATTTAAATAACAATGCACACGAAAACTAGGTCAGTAACTAATACAGCATTTACGATAACTCACGAGATTAAAACCCTCACAACGAATGACAAAGTGCAATACTTAAACATCCATCGAATTCACGACGAATGACAAAGTATAGCCCTAATTTGGGCAGCACTTAAACATCCATCGGATAGTTTCAATCGATCGGACATTGAATCGTAGTAGCGATCGAGTTATTACCCTGTTGTCGCGGCAGCGTTTCGTGCTGTGTGTGTGTTTTGGTAGTAAACAGACGATATCTCGGTGTAGAAAATGAATTTTAACGTCGAACCAACGCCAAACTTCGAGTGCCAAACCCCTGAATTTATACTGGAAAAACGGCGCTGTCGCGTGTCACGAGAGGCTCTCGCGTGGCGCGACGGGTCACTTTTAGCATAGGGTAGCCACGTCTGTTACTAGCTTAGCTGAGTTGACCGTTCGTTAAAATTCGATTTCCACGTAAAACTGTAAGGATATTACCGACTAGGGTATACCCCCCCTGAGTTTTAGGGGCCCTGATCCTGATTCCGATTGTTCTGAAAATTTTAGGGGTCATGCAGTATCACTTGGGGGTCTCAATTAGGGTTTCCTATTGGGTAAAATAAGATAAGAAATGGTAATTTTAATGAGAGTTGTTACATCCTCCCCACCTTAATAAAAATCTCGTCCTCGAGATTTACTGGAACAAGTAGGGATATTTCCGCTTCATCTCTGATTCCAGCTCCCAAGTGTGCTCAGGTCCTCTCTTCGAATCCCACTTGACTTTGACCAGTACGAGTCTTTTGTGTTTGAGAAACTTGACCTTTCTGTCTTCTATCTGTAGTGGCTTCTCAACAAATTTTAACTTTTCATTTACCTCTACATCTTGAAGAGGTATTACCAGGGATTCGTCAGATAAACATTTCTTGAGGTTGGATACATGAAACACGTCATGCACCCCAGCTAGCTCTTCTGGTAGTTGTAAACGATAAGCAACTGGTCCTATTCATTGGATTATTGGGAATGGTCCTACGTACCTTGGACTTAACTTTCCCTTTTTACCGAACCGAACTACTCCCTTCCAAGGAGAAACTTTCAAAAGTACCTTGTCCCCAACTTGAAATTCTAGCAGCTTGTGTCTATTGTCTGCATAACTCTTCTGACGATCTCGCGCTATCTTTAGTCTTTCCTTGATTTGAGTGATCTTGTCGGTAGTTTCTTGTACAATTTCGGGTCCTGATAATTGACTTTCTCCTATTTCTGCCAAGCAGACTGGAGTTCTGCATTTTTGTCCATACAGTGCTTTGAATGGGGCAACTTCAATGCTTGCATGGAAACTATTGTTATAGGAGAATTCAATTAAAGGTAGGTGGTCGTCCCAGTTTCCACCAAAATCTATTACACATGCCCTGAGCATGTCTTCCAGGGTTTGGATCGTCCTTTCACTTTGTCCGTCTGTTTGAGGATGATATGCAGTGCTTAAGTTCAGTTTAGTCCCCATGGCTTCTTGGAAACTTGTCCAAAAATACGAAGTGAAACGACTATCTCTATCCGATACAATAGAGAGTGGAACTCCATGTAAGGATACTACTTCGTCTATGTATAACTTTGCTAATCTTTCCATGCTAAAGGTTTCTTTCATGGGTAGAAAATGAGCTGATTTGGTTAATCGATCCACAATTACCCAAATTGCATCATTACCTTTTCTGGTTTTGGGCAACTTAGTAACAAAATCCATTGTTATGAGTTCACATTTCCATACAGGCATTTCTAATTGTTGAAGTAGTCCTGAAGGTTTCTGGTGTTCTGCCTTAACTTGTGAACAAGTAAGACACTTAGAAACATATCTAGCTATATCCTTTTTCATTCCTATCCACCAGAAATTATTCCTTAAATCTTGGTACATCTTATTATTTCCCGGGTGCATGGTATACCTAGATTTATGGGCTTCTTCTAAAATCTTATTTCTTAATTCTCCTTGCTTAGGTACCCAAATGCTTCTTTTGTGGAATCTCCAAATTCCATCATCTCCTTACTCTAATTCCTTTATTCTTCCTTTCATTCCTTCAGCATCATCCTTGATTGCTGTTCCCTGAATATTCTTTAATTGTTCCATTAAGTCTAATTGTAAACTTAATCTAAGAGCACGAACTCGTCGTTGTTTCTCATGATACTTACGACTTAAGGCATCTGCAACTACATTTGCCTTTCCTTCGTGATATTGAATATCACAGTCGTAGTCACTTAAGATTTCCATCCATCTTCTTTGCCTCATGTTCAATTCTTTTTGCCCAAATATGTATTTTAAACTCTTATGATCTGTATAGACAGTAAACTTACTTCCATACAGGTAATGTCTCCAAATCTTAAGGGAAAAAATTATCAACCCTAATTCTAAGTCATGCGTCGTATAGTTTTCCTCGTGCTTTTTCAATTGCCTTGAAGCATACACAATTACCTTCTTGCGTTGCATTAATACACATCCTAATCCTAGCTTAGAAGCATCACAATATACTTCAAAATCTTCTGTCCCTTCTTGTAAGGCAAGAATTGGGATGTTGGTTAATCTTTGCTTTAAAATCCTAAAAGCCTCTTCTTGCTTAGGTCCCCATTCAAACTTAACTGTTTTACAGGTTAGCTTAGTTAATAGCACAGCTATCTTAGAAAAATCCTTAATAAAGCGCCTATAGTATCCAGCTAAGCCTAGAAAACTTCTAACTTCTGTAGCTGATTGAGGTACCTTTCATTTGGTGATCGCTTCTATCTTAGCAGGATCTACGTGAATACCTTCGTGATTCACCATGTGACCTAAAAATTGCACCTCCTGTAGCCAAAATTCACACTTCGAGAATTTGGCATAAAGCTTCTCCTTTCTTAACAAAGTTAAGAATGCATGCAGGTGCTGACAATGTTCATCCTGACTTTTGGAATAAATAAGTATATCGTCGATGAAGAAAATTACGAATTTATCCAAATATGGTTTACAGATCCTATTCATCATGTCCATAAATGCTGCAGGAGCATTTGTTAACCCAAAGGGCCTGACTGTAAACTCGTAATGACCATACCTAGTTCTGAAAGCAGTTTTAGGTATGTCTTCTTCTTGTACTTTCAACTGATGATATCCAGAGCGTAAATCGATCTTAGAAAAATATCTAGCCCCCTGAAGTTGATCGAAAAGATCATCGATCCTAGGTAATGGGTATCGATTCTTAATTGTAACCTTATTCAATTCCCTATAATCGATACACATTCGCATCGAACCATCTTTCTTCTTCACGAACAACACTGGTGCTCCCCAAGGGGATGAACTAGGTTGTATGAATCCTTTACTTAACAATTCATCTAATTGCTTTTTCAGTTCTAACATTTCAATGGGTGCTAAACGATAAGGTGCCTTAGCTACGGGTGTAGTTCCAGGAATCAAATGAATTCTAAATTCTACCTCCCTATCTGGTGGTAATCTTGGTAGTTCTTCTGGAAATACATCTGAATATTCTGATACTACAGGAATTTCCTTAAGTTCCTTACCCTTAGTGCTAATGATTACTGAAATCATATACACTACTCCTTGCTTTCGTTCATAACTAGCAACTTTCATTACTGAATTGAACTTCATGGGTTTACGCGGCTTATCCCCTGTAATCATAATTACTTCTCCGGTGGGTGCACGAATTTCTATGGAATTCTTGTCACAAAGGATTCGAGTATGGTTGGCTACTAACCAATCCATTCCTAACACGACATCGAATCTAGCTAAATTCATAGGTAATAGGTTTGCAGAAAATTTTTGACCTGAAAGTTCTATTTTTCCTTTTTGCAAAACCTTATCTATGTTAACAGAATTCCCATCTGCCGTTTCTACCGTGAAAATTTGTCTAAGGTTGGTTAAGGGTAAGTTAAGATCTTGGCAGAATGAAGTATTTATAGAACTTTGGTTTGCACCAAAGTCAAATAATAAACGTCGTGAACTAGGAACGTACCAGCTATCACATCAGGAATTAATTCGGCTTCCTTGGTAGTCTTTTGGAAGGCTCTTGCGTTCTTCTTGGTAGTTCCTTCTGCAGGTTTGGCTTTGTTATCAGCTGGTTTGACCAGTTTAGGACAGTCTGGTCTAAAATGTCCAGCTTCTCCACAGTTGAAGCAGATTGTGGATTTCTTTCTTCTACAGTCTTCTTCTTGATGCCCTGGAATTTTGCAGAAATTGGAATACCCTTTGCATTTTCCAAAATGTTTTCTTTTACAGGTACTGCAAAATGGAACAGTGGAAGATTGCCCAGTGCCCTTCTTCTTGAAATTACTATTATTACCCACACGAAATCCTTGGGTAATCTTTTGGGCTACTTCCTTTTTCCGTTTTTTTTTCTTGTGCGTACCCGCGCGTCAGTTAGGGTGTTGGCTAATTCCATAGCATCGTCAATAGTGCGTGGTCACGCAACTTTGACAATGTCATGGATTTCACTGATTAAACCCTAGATATAACGAAAAAATAAGTACCGGTTCTGGCGAAGCCAGGGTTGGTACTACTCTAGCATATTCGAAGAATGTCGAAGTGTACCCTCGACAGTCTACATTCACCATTCAGTGGCTCAGGAATGTGTTCGCCATCTGCTTTTTTTCATATTCTGGGCAGAATTTTCTTTCTACCAGCCGCTTAAATTCTTCCCAACTCATGGCATAGGCCAGGTCACTTCCCTTGGCTTGAAGTACCGTATTCCACCATTCTAGCGCCCCTTCTTTAAAATGATGCGACGCGTACATGACTTTATCCTCCTCGGCACATTTACTTATTTTAATCACCACCTCGGTTTTCTCCAACTAACGCAGTGCAGCAGTCGCCCCTTCGTTGCCTGCAAATTCAACAGGTTTACAGGCAAGAAATTCCTTGTAAGTGCAACCAGGCGTTGCAGCTTTCATTCTTTTAAGGAACGGGGCTTGTAATCCATTATTATCATTATTATTAATGTTGCCGCCTCCATTTACGCTATTACTGAATTTGTCTTCATGAGTACGTTTGCTAGGAATAATTTGTTGAGGTTCAACTGGATTTCGAGCAGCAGCAAGGATTGCTGGAATAGCATTGGCTATTCCTTGGGCAACGATATTCTCTATATCTTGCCTATTCAGAAATTGATCTCAATTGTTTTGCTCGGATTGATTAACCTCGTTAACTTGTTCATTACCAGCGTGTTCCATCTGGTAATTAATATAAATTATTAGCATAAAATGAGTAACAACTAAACCTAATAAAACAATCGCACATAATCAAGTTAACAAGTATAGCCAAAATTATCGATTTTTCGACTTCCATATTTCATATATTATTATGCGTCCGTACACACCATTTATGTTACACAAGTTTTATTTTTAGTTATTTTACACGACTATTTTTATTATTATATTATTATTATTAAACACGCATTCCTACAACCACATATGATCCTATCAGCTGGCATTTTAAAAACGACGTTCCCTCTCGTCGTACTTCCAGGATATCCTCTCCCCTACTTCCCGGATTCTGTTTCCTGCGTCCACTAGCTCCTCGCCATAGTGGTGGAGTTCTGCCAAGTTTTCCGAGCTCATAGGTGGGTGTAGTGGAGGCTCCGGGTCGAACTGAGGGAAAAGGTATTAGGGTTATTTAAAAGGTTCTGAAATTGCCAGTCGGTGGTCCACCATTCTTCTAGTTTAGCTGGTAGAGGTTGGGAGTGGATAATAGGATCTGGGATCTCAGGCTCTAGATCAATTGGAAGTTGTGCTTCCGCTGGTAATTAAAGAGGTTCGCATCGGCAGGTCCGATGAGGTCACTCAGTGCCAGTTTATGATCCAGCTCTTCCCAAGATGGCATTTCCTGGTCTTGCCTAGAACTTTCTCCGATCTCTATTCCCTTGCCTTTATCTTTGGGATCCTCTGTCTTTATAACTTTCCGTGTCGCTGGTTTCTTCCTGCGCACTCGCCTCCAACCCACGAATCTTCTTTTCTTTCTCGGTTTGGGTTTCTCCGGAGGTTGGGCTTGAAATTCTATAGGTTCATCAGTGTCGGCACAATAACCGGTAAAGTCTCTGGAAACTTCCACATTAACAGAATAGAGATTGAGATTCTGAAGAGCTTCAGACAACTCATTCATGCTGTTTAGCAGATATGAAGAAACACACAAAATTCTAGGTTAAAATTTTGTAAACCCATTTTCACATAATCACAAAGTGGCAATCAGAAAAATTAAGTATTAATTACAATTATCTAATACGATTATACAAACAGATTGATTAAAACGAAATATTGCGATTTTTATATACATCTATTACAAATTACAACTGAAATTCGAATTATACTAGTGGTTATGCATCCGTAAATTATTTTAGTCTAGCTAGGTTATAGGAGTATTATTCTCAACATGCGTAAAGTTTATCCTGTCTCTTTCTTCTACTAGGTTGTTATCTTAAAGGATGAAGTTCTTTTAAAGTTTCTGGCTCGTAGGCGACATAGGTGCTGGTACTGGTTTGGCGATTCAACTATAAGTTAACATTTACCGCTGTAGTGGCTAACAGGTAGAGATTTTCCCATTGTTTGTCTAATTCATCTTCCCATGGTGGGTTATTACCTGTTTCCTTATTAATTATCACTACTTTTGTTTGTGACTTATTTATTTTCTCTTAACTTTTTCTAATAATGCAACTTCTTTTCTTAGTGGTAAGTGGTTTTTCAAACTGTGCCTTACGAACAAATATTCCTTCCTCAGTATCTGCTGAGTATCTTGAGGAATTTGATTGAAATGAGGTTCCCTTATCTTTTGGTGAACTATCTAATTGACGATAGATGTCCGAAATTCTTTGCTTACCCATACTGTAAACTAACAAATAGTCAAATAACACAAAAAAAACACATAATCACAGAACGGCAATTAGTAAAATTAAGTATTTCTAAATACTTAATTGGCTTAAATCAGTGGCTCTGATACCACCTTTTTCTGTCACGGCCCCCGTCCCGGTTTGACCCGGTCCAGGAGCCGCGGGACAGAAATCCCGTGGTATTTATTAATTTAGTTGACAGCGGAAGATTTACAGGATCTTGTAATACTTGAAAATTCCCAATTATTTTATTTCATAATTTGGGATATACCCCGAAATTTACAATAGAGGAATTTCACAAAGAAATTCCCTGATTTACAAAACATGTTTATTTATTTAATTGAGCCACCACTTCAAGCTTTATTAGTGCTCCGTAGCACTTTTCCTTGATTCACAGCAGGTCGCCTGAAACATGTTTAAAAATATTTTATCAGCGGGGAAAGACTGGCGAGTCACTCAAGTTATATAAAACGACAAGTAGTTATAAATTACAGCATAAGAGCGATTACAATGGCTTTTATCTTATTTTTATCTGGCGTCGTGTCACAGCCTTGTGACGATGGTCATACCACTATTGGGTCCTTTCACCCAAGTAGTGATGATTATCACTGTTAGGTTGATGAATCTAACCGTGAGAAATTAGTAATGTGCACAATACCCCACTAGTCAGTGATTTAAGATAACCACGACTTAATCCCTGTAATTATAACTTTGAAAATAGTTTGAGGTATTGTAAAACAATTTTAATAAAAGAGAATGACTCACATTGCAGATTTAAACGGGCAGAGTTTAGCCTACTGATTAGCCTGATAACCTAATTTAAATAACAATGCACACGAAAACTAGGTCAGTAACTAATACAGCATTTACGATAACTCACGAGATTAAAACCTCACAACGAATGACAAAGTGCAATAATTAAACATCCATCGAATTCACAACGAATGACAAAGTATAGCCCTAATTTGGGCAGCACTTAAACATCCATCGAATAGTTTCAATCGATCGGACATTGAATCGCAGTAGCGATCGAGTTATTACCCTGTTGTCACGGCAGCGTTTCGTGCTGTGTGTGTGTTTTGGTAGTAAACAGACGATATCTCGGTGTAGAAAATGAATTTTAACGTCGAACCAACGGCAAACTTCAAGTGCCAAACCCCTGAATTTATACTAGAAAAACGGCGCTGTCGCGTGTCACGAGAGGCTCTCGCGTGGCGCGACGGGTCACTTTTAGCATAGGGTAGCCACGTCTGTTACTAGCTTAGCTGAGTTGACCGTTCGTTAAAATTCGATTTCCACGTAAAACTGTAAGGATATTACCGACTAGGGAATACCCCCCCTGAGTTTTAGGGGCTCTGATACTGATTCCGATTGTTCTGAAAATTTTAGGGGTCATGCAGTATCACTTGGGGGTCTCAATTAGGGTTTCCTATTGGGTAAAATAAGATAAGAAATGGTAATTTTAATGAGAGTTGTTACAAATCAAGTCTCATAGAATCATAATATCATAGAATCATAGTTTCCATAGTGTCATAGTATCATAGTCTCCAAGTATCAAGCATCATAGTTTCCTTAGTTTCATAGCATAAGATTCATCAAGTATTAATAGTATCAAATATCACATAGTTTAGGGGCTAAAAGTGACAAATGCTAGAAGTCTAGGGACGCAGACGTTACAGGCTCCCCTCCTTTAGGAGATTTCGTCCTCGAAATCTAAGAAGAAGTCTGCTCGATGAGCTGCGGATACTTGGTCTTCATTTCACTTTTCAGCTCCCAAGTGAATTCGGCGCCGCGCTTTCCTTCCCATCGAACCTTGACTATGGGAATTTTGCTGCGCCTCAGTCGCTTGACGCCCTGATCCATGATTTCGACCAGTTTCTCCACAAAGTGTACATCTTCATTTATTTGCAAGTCTTCAAGGGGAACCTGTAGTTCCTCGTCCACTAGGCATTTACGTAGGTTTGATACGTGGAAAACTGGATGCACGTTGTTTAGTTCTTGCGGCAGGTCGAGTCTGTACGCCACCTTGCCAATCCTTTCGAGTATCTTGAAAGGACCCACGTAGCGAGGGGCGAGCTTTCCCTTCTTACCAAAATGAACTACTCCCTTCCAGGGAGATACCTTGAGAAGAACTCGGTCACCAACATCAAATTCCAAAAGCTTACGCCTATTATCAGCATAGCACTTTTGTCTGCTCCTAGCCCTGATCAAGTTATCACGGATCTGAAGAATATTATCCGTTGTCTCTTGAATAATTTCAGGGCCAATAAACTGCTTGTCACCAATTCCATGCCAGCTGAGAGGAGATCGGCACTTGCGGCCATACAAAGCTTCGAAAAGAGCCATCTGAATACTAGAATGATAGCTGTTGTTGTACGAGAACTCAATCAATGGTAAATGTACATCCCAGTTACTGTTTTGGTCAAAAATTACCGAAGCAATTTAGTGATCAAATTAGTAAAGTGAGGTAGTGTGCTAGAAAGTGTACTTGAAAATGTGCTTGTCGAGTTAATTAGGAAATCAGTATTCAGGATACGGCTTAGGATATCGAGCTGTATCTATGATCAAACAATGAGCAAAAGTAAAGTAAACGACACGAGATATACGAGGAAAGCCCTTGATCAATCTAGATCGCCGGCATAAAACCTCGGGAGCTGACAATCACAGCTGCCTTGTTCTTCTATTGCTTCAAATATCAGGATACAGTGCAGGATGTGGTACGGATCGACTAAGTGTTACAACGAAATTTGAATACAAGTGTGGTGTTTGCAATGAGCTAGAGAGTGAAGGTATGCGAGAGTGTAAGTGGAGATTGTGTGACTTAAACTGATCCGACCTCATCTATTTATAGTAAAGATAAAACAACAAACTATCCTAAACTTCCGGGATCCAGCGAATATTCCTTCATCGAACGTTATAGACCTGGTCTTTCGGGCTCAACGTCTCTCCTTCAACAAACTCGTCCGAGTCTTGAGGAGAAGAAGTCCTCTTGACCGTTAGCAAGTCTCAACCTTTAACCTGCACGTGGTTAATTCAACAAACCTCAGGATATCGCCCAAGATGTTAGCAATATCCTCTTCCAGCATCCTGAGCACAAATAAACAAATAAAGGCAGGATATTGGTCAGGATACGTATGTTAAGAAAATGACCCCTAACAATTGTCCCCAAATATATCAGTTGGTATACCAATCCAACGGATATATTTCAAAAGTTTCACCTCATAACTTAAGGTAATTAATACGACTAGACCCTTGAAATGACAGCGGTGCAACTTCCAAAGCACTATTTACTCTTTACCCCCTATATTCATCCTATATTAACCGAGGGGCTCCTTATCACGGTTATCCTTATCTGCAAGCGAATCATCAGGTATTTTCCTTTCTATCCTTCTTTCTTGAATCTCTCTTAATTTACTCAATACTCTTCATGGCACCACGAACGAAATCCCGATCGGACCGACCAACCTCAACCCTCGTAAGTCAAAATTTCATCGCCGATCCAGCAAAGGAGATCTGCTGCTTCAATAATGCCGACATCGCTGCTCTTAAAGATTCCGGTGCCTTTCCCACCGGAACGGTCTTTCGCCCCTTCGACCAGGAAGCCCGATCGGACGCATCATCCGACGAGTGGGTTTGTTTTTTCGCTTATCCTTTCTCTCTTGGACTCCGGTACCCGTTTCCTCCCTTTATCTCTAGCTTTTTCGACCTCACCGGCCTTAGTTACGCCCAGGTTATGCCAATGGTCTGGCGAGTCTTGATAGTGCTGGATCAAATCAAGTCTCGTCACTTTCCCAACCTGTTTATCGAAGATCTCCCTATAGCATACCGGTTGAGATCCCACGGCAATCATCGTTTTCTTCTGTTTTCTACCACCAAGAACCCTCTGGTTCTTAAAGCCACCAAGAACGAGGATCGATGGCGACGAAAATTCTTTTTCGTAAAAAGAGACTCTATTGATAAGGGTTTCGATCTACCGGTTAAATGGTTAACCAAGGGTAGGATTTAGGGTTTTAGGAATATCCCCAATTATATCTTCAAACTGTATCCCGGACGTATATCCTGATGTTTTTATGCAGCGAATTTCAGAGATTTAGTGCCTCCCAGTGCAGAATCCGAATCCAAGATCAAGGAAATCTACCGTCTTCCTGCCAGTGAAAGAACTTTTTCCCTGTCTCTTACAGATTCAAGCCAAAAATCAAGCTCAGAAATGTCTGGTAAGCACATTCTCATATATTAATTTCTTTTCAAAAGTATGATGAGTTTAAGAATATCTTCCCTTGTGTACTACCAGTCGTCAACCTTGAAGGTTTCGAACTTGACGAGTTGGATTGCTACTCCAGCCTCGAACCCACCAAACAAGAATCCAAGCCAAAGCCGTCTGCTACATCAAAGCCTACCTCCTCGAAGACTGTTTCTGCTCCCAAAGGCCCTCCGGCATCCAGGACCCGGGCATCCAGCTCTCGGAAGAGAAAGGAGACGGACTCCCCAGCTGTTTCTGAAACATTCTCTCTCGAAAATCATGGGTTCAACGAAGCCACCTCATTCCTCAAACAGGTAGAATTTTCTTTTCGATATCCTGCACAAGTATGTTAGTCCTTATCCTGCTTATTCTTTACATTAATACCTGTGTCTTTATCGATAGGGTCTGGATCGTCTTATGCACTTATACGAAGACGCTTGCGGGCTTAACAAGATGTTGCAGATCTAGCTGGAGAAAGCTCAAGCCACCATAGCTGACCAAGGAACCATTGCGGCTGCCAAATCCCAGCACTATGAAGACAAATACAAGGCAATGACTCAGGAACATCAAGCTGCCCTCCACAAAGCTAATGAGAACGCTCAAGCCAAGCTAGATGCCGCCCTTCTTCAATATCAGCAGAATATGAGTTCATACCGGGATAGCCTCAAAGCATCCGTGGTCGTCTCCCTTCTCCAAGCCAGGATAAGGATGGCTTATGAGGCCATGGATTTGGGTTTTGAATGCCCCTCCTGGAATGTAAAGACTTGGGAGGCGAAACTAAAGGATCTTGGAGGTCATCCCGTTGCTCATCCTGCAAAGCATGCTGGTGAAGAGCCTTCGAAGGCGGCAGAGGAGGTGGCCAATGCTGATGATGATGCCGAGAAGAATCCTGAGGCTGATGCTGGGGCGAATGCTGGCAAGGAGGTTGCTGATCAAGAAGGCGCCGCTTCTTAGGTGGCGAAATGGGCGATTATGGATATACATGCCAAGGCCGGAGCCCATTTTTAAATTTCGTGGTTGTGGTTGTGTAAACAATTTACTTTTCCTGTCTTCAAACAATTTTATATTTCCTGCATTAGAACAATACGATGACCAAAGGTGGATGGGTCCTAGGTTTTAGGATGAAGCCCTTGGTCATCGATTAGTATAACTTGTTTTGAACGTAGTAACAGTTGTAGGCGGACAGGTCCTGTTTTGAGATACATCCTGCAACCGTTACACAAGTATGGTAAAAACTAATTGTGCTTTTGCCGGATGGGCCTTAGTTTGAGGTGAAACCAAAAGCACAACTTTTGACTTGTTAATAATATAACTATCTTTTGACTTATTTTCTGTTACCTTGCGTTACTTAGTGTGAGTCTTAGCTTTGTAAAGATTCTGTATCGTTATCATATAAAATATCCTGATCAGTATGCTCAGCGATATACTGCAAAAGCCTTTTATTAGATAGAACTTCCAAACGTTCCTTCAACTTTGTAAAAATTTCTTTATAGAGTGAAAAACAGTCTATCTTTTCAAAACCAAGTTTTGATAATATTTAAATGATCAGAGTTCCAAACTAATACTAGTTTCAAACACCCTAATCAAATATCCTAAAAAGGACTTTGAGAATATATCAGGATACTTAAAATAATGTTACTAAAAATTTAGACGACGTTTACAAAGGAAAGATCATACCAGAAATAGGGTATAAACCTATTACCAAACTTCAATCCCTTTGCAACTCTCCCAACGATGGTGTCCCCTGTGCAAGGTACTTAGTGCATTAGTTCCGAGACTCATCCTTTTAGCTTTACATCACCATCTTGGCAGGGATGTCCCCTGTGTACAATGTCTTCAAACACTTTAGAAATCTACTGAATGTCAGTTTCCATTGTATAGGCAATTTTTTACGTCCCAAGGGTAAAACCCAAGGATCTACTGGAGCTAAATCCCTTGTATCCTGGGGAAAATCCCAAATTTTCATGCGCTACAGGCGGGAGTGTATAAACTCCAAGACTTAGAAAGGTGAAAACCTTTAAACCTTAGAGAGTATGAAAATACCCTTTCGTGAGAGAGGGTGATCAATCCTCATATACCGTTAGGATTCAGGATATAGCCAACAGTAACGAAATTGTCAGCCACTTTTACATGGACTGGTCCCGCCACCTTGAACTATCCCTGAATAACTTGCGCTCCAGGCGGGGTGTTTAAACCCAATTCGGAAGAAAGGTGAATACCTTTAAACCTGTGAAGGGATTAGTATCCCTTAAACGTGAGAGAGGGGGCCAATCCTCTAATCTTTCGAGTTATCCTGAGTACATATCCTGGAGCTATATCCTGAAACATATCTTGCAAAACAATTGTAAACTAAGGTGGGTGTTAGCTAAGCTAACACCCCTCCGATGCTTAAGTCAGTATTGGGTTACAAAGAACAAATTAAACCAAACATATTTAAAAAAGGTAGAATTCATACCATCCTGAGTTAGAAATTAAATTCTAAACTCACTTGAAATAGAGCTTAAGGTGTATAGCATTCCAAGATCTCGGTAGCATATCCCCCTCCATATTCTTGAGTCTGTATGCTCCTTTCCCTGCTTCTGATTCAACTTCGTATGGTCCTTCCCATTTTGGGGCTAATTTGCCATCGGCAGGATTAGTAGTATTCTAAAAAGCCTTTCTTAACACCCAATCTCCAATCTTAAATCTTCTGGTCCTAATATTCTTGTTATATGCCCTGGATATTCTCTGTTGATATGCTGCCATCCTTAGCCTTACTGCATCTCTCTTCTCATCTATAGTGTCTAAATCCTGACTCAAGGCTTCAGGATTCTGCTCAGGATCACTTAAGATAGATCTAGCAGTAGGTATTGTCATTTCCGTTGGAATCATTGCTTCTGCTCCAAACACCAAGGAAAATGGGGTTTGGCCTGTTGCATTTTTTACCGTTGTCATATCAGCCCATAAAACAAAGGGTAGTTCTTCTGCCCATCTTCCTTTTTTGGCTCCAAGCCTTTTCTTTAAGTTATTGACAATTATCTTGTTTGAGGATTCTGCTTGTCCATTTGCTTGAGGATGTACCGGAGTAGACGTAATCATTTTGATTCCCCAACTCTTGCAAAAGTCAGTAGTCCTCTTACTTATGAACTGAGAACCATTGTCACAAATTATCTCGGCTGGTACTCCGAATCTGGTCAGGATATTTCTTTTGATGAAGGATACTACTTCTTGGTCTCTAACTTGAACAAATGCTTCTGCTTCAACGCACTTAGAGAAATAATCCGTCATTGCTAGCATAAAGACTTTTCCTCCCGGAGCTTTTGGTAGCTTTCCCACTATATCCGTACCCCACTTCATAAATGGCCAAGGGGAAACAATAGGATATAATGGTTCAGCCGGCTGATGCAGTATGTTACTATGTCTTTGACATGCGTCACATCTTCGAACATATTCTGCGGCATCTTTTCTCATTGTTGGCCAATAATATCATGTCCTTAACACTTTTGAGAATAACGACCTGCCCCCAGCATGGTTACCACAATCCCCTTCATGTATATCCTGAAGTACTTCTTTGGCTTCAGGATCCTCCAAGCATCTCAAAAACGGTCCTGCAAGAGATTTCTTGTATAAAATATTATTTATAATAGTGAATCGTGATACCTTCATCCTAAATGCCTTAGGATTTTCATTTCCAGGGATGTGTCCTTCTTTGAGATATCTCATGATTGGAGCCGTCCAGGATTTAGGATCCTCTTCAGGATGTTCTGCTCCAGGATCCTGAATACCAGCTACTTCTTTATCCTGAGGATTCGTTGCAGGATATAAGACATGTAATATTGGTATTTGCGTCCCTTCAGGTATCCTGATTGATGATCCCAAATTTGCTAAGGCATCCACTTCAGCATTATCCTCCCTTGGTACCTGTTCAAGTATAAAAACATCGAAATATCCTGCTAATTTTTTGAGAATATCGAGATATTCGATTAGTTTCTCACCCTTAACTGCATAGGATCCATTAAAATGGTTAGTAATTAACAAAGAGTCAACATATACTTGAAATTTTTTTATACTCATGCTCTTAGCCAATTCTAATCCTGCAATTAAAGCCTCATACTCTGCTTCATTATTAGTAGCAGGAAATTCACACCTAATAGCCTGGGGTAATATGTCCCCCTGTGGCGATTTTAGTAGTATTCCTAATCCTACTCCTCTTACATTAGATGCACCGTCAGTATATAATGTCCAGGATCCTGAGGATTCTCCTAACTGTTGAACTTCTAGGTCTACCTCGTCCTGAATGTCACTACTAAAGTCAGCCACAAAGTCAGCTAAAGCCTGAGATTTTATGGCATTTCTAGGTTCATATACTAAATCATAAGCACTTAACTTTACTGACCACTTGGCCATCCTGCCTGACATCTCTGGTTTCCTAAGCACATTTTTGACAGGATAATTTGTCTTAACATGTATCCTATGTGTCTCGAAATAATGCCTAAGTTTCGTTGATGCCATGACTAATGCTAGTATCAATTTTTCTAAATGAGAATACCTAGTTTCAGCATCTAGCAAACTTTTACTAACATAATAAACAGGATATTGCTGACCTTCATGGTCCTTTATGAGAACGGCACTTACAGCATTCCCTGATACGGCAAGGTACAGGGATAGTGGTTCACCATTTTCAGGCTTCATCAATAGAGGTGCGGTTGATAGATATCGTTTCAAATCCTGCAATGCTGCTTCATGCTTCTCCCCCCATTCGAATCTTTTGTTCTTCTTTAGGATATCATAAAAGTCTTTGCATTTCTCTGAGGATCTCGAGATAAACCTGTTTAAAGCTGCTACTCGGCCTGTCAATCTTTGTACGTCCTTCATATTTGAGGGTGATTTTATATCCAGGATAGCTTTGATCTGCTCTGGGCTTGCTTCTATCCCCCTTTTTGTCACCATATATCCAAGAAACTTTCCTGGCCCCACTCCGAAATGGCATTTAGCAGGATTCAGCTTCATGTTGTATTGATCCAGGATATCAAATGCTCCCTTGATATCCTGGAGGTGATCCTCAGCCTTTTTAGATTTCACCACCATATCATCGATATATACCTCCATGGTGTCCCCCAGTTTGTCTTTGAACATCATGTTTACCAATCTTTGGTATGTTGCACCTGCATTTTTCAAACCAAAAGGCATAACTGTATAACAATAAATACCTGTTGGTGTCATGAAGGCAGTATCCTCCTGGTCAGAAGGCTCCATTTGGATCTGTTGAAATCCTGAAGATGCGTCCATGAAGGTCAGCATTTCATGCCCGACAGTGGCATCTACTATTGCATCAATGTGGGGAAGAGGAAATGGGTCTTTAGGACAGGCTTTGTTCAAGTCTGTGTAGTCTACACAAACTCTCCATTTCCCATTTTTCTTTTGTACTACAACCACGTTTGCTAGCCATTTTGGGAACTTAACCTCTCTGATCATTCTGGACTTTAATAGTCTTTCAACTTCCTCCTGGATAATAGTGTTCCGCTCGGGAGCAAACTTCCTTCTTTTTTGTTGCACAGGCTTGAATGATTTATCAATTCCAAGCTTGTGAGTGATAATATCTTTGGATATGCCTGTCATATCCTCATGCTTCCATGCAAACGTTGACATCCTGCATTTCAAAAAGTTAATTAATTGTTCTTCAATATCCTGAGGAATATTGGTCCCTACGAGCACCAAAATATCGGGATTATCCTGGTCCAGGATAATTTTCTTCACATCCTGCTCCGGATCCTCCACGATATCCTGGGCCCGCGTCTTTAATTGCTATGCTGCACTAGGTTTGGTTGAGGATTTCATCGAGGATGAGTAGCATTCTTTCGCTTCCTGCTGATAACTATCGACTTTGACAACTCCCCAAGGGGTAGGTATCTTGATGCATTGGTGATATGTTGATGGCATAGCCTTCATATCGTGAATCCACGGTCTTCCCAGTATGATGTTGTAGCAGGATAGAGAATCCATCACACAGAAACGTTGTATCGAGTTGACTCCTTCAACGTATACTGGCAACTTAATCTCTCCCACTGTGTTTCTAGACTCTCCACTGAATCCAACAAGCACGGTAGACTTCGAAGTGATATCCATTGGAGATACATTCATTCTCTTCAGAGTTTCTAGTTGGATTATGTTGACGGAGCTGCCATTATCAACCAGTATCCTGCGTACAAAATGGTTAGCCACATATAACGTTATTACCAGAGCATCATGGTGAGGATCCTGGACAGTATCCCTGTCATCAGCATCAAAAGTGATCACTTTGTCAGTTGTGAGGGTAGTCATTCTGACAGGTTTGTCTCCCCTTTCGGCCTTGGCTTCCTTTGCATGTCTCTTTGCTGTCGAATACGAAGTTCCACAAATGTCGGATCCTCCCGAAATGAAGTTGATTATCTTGGCATCCGCGGGAGGTGATGCTGCTCGCTCAGGATCCTTCTCAGTATCCTGACTCTTATTCTTCTTTCTTCCTAAGAGATCTTTCAGATATCCCTTGCTTAGAAGATAGCTTATTTCTTTCCTTAGAGCAATGCAATCCTCAGTTACATGTCCGAAATCTTCGTGGAAAGCACACCATTTTGACTTATCTTTCCAGTCAGCCTTTTGTTGATTCTTTCGAGGCCACCTAGCCTTGTCTCCTAGACCCTGCATAGCATACATCAATTCAGGAATATTAACAGAAAAGCAATATTCAGACAACTCAGGATACTCTTCAGGATCCTCATCTTCGACAGCATTCACTCTCTTGTTTTCATTTCTACCATATGGCTTGGGCCGATATGACTTAAATGAGGATTCTGACTTCCTGTTAGTTGACTCATAAGTGTTAGATGAGTTCATCCTTTCTTGCATCTTCCTGTCATCTTCCAGACGGATATATCTCAAAGCCCTGTTACGAGCTTCGTCTAGATTCCTGCAGGGATTCATTACAAGATCCTGATAAAATTGAGAATCCTTTTGTAATCCCATCTTAAAAGCTTGCACAGCTGTTGCAACATCAAGATGTGGGATATCCAAGGAATCTCGACTGAATTTGTTCACATAATCCCTCAAGGATTCCTGAGGCCCTTGAGTTATCCTGTAAAGATCACTGGTTAGTTTCTCAAAACTCCAACTGCAAGAAAATTGACTGTTAAATAAATTAACCAAATGAGCAAACGAAGTAATTGAGTGAGGAGGAACGTTTAACAGCCATTTTAAGGCTGATCCTGTTAGAGTAGAACCAAATCCTTTGCACAAGCATGCTTCCTTGAGCTCCGGAGGGATAGGGTTAATCTCCATTCTTTCCCTATACTGAGCAATATGCTCCTCAGGATCCGTAGTTCCATTGTAGAGCTTCATGTTGGGGGTTTGAAATCTCTTCGGAATCTCAGCATCACAGATAGGATATGCAAAACGAGATATCCTGTGGCTGTCTTGGGATACTTCCGGGATCGGCTGGACCACCCCAGGTACACTGGATATCATGTCCTTCAACTTTTGAAGTTCCCTGGTAAGTGCTGATGTCACACCTGTATCCTGCAAAGATCCACTATTGTTAGTAGCATGAGTATTATTATTTGACACGTTACCCGTTGGAGGATTTTGCCCATATCCTGAAGCATATCCTGTTCATGGTTGACATCCTGACCGAGGAGGGTATTTCAGGAGTATGATTCTGAGGAAGACTGGGCACAATATTCCCCCTGTTATCCTCAGTATACACAGCTGAACTGAAGTTCAACGCTCTGGGGTGTAAGGGAGTGACATTATCCTCAGCAGATCTGCTCGAGCCAGACTTCAGGAGTTGTATTTCCCTTAAAAGCATTTGGTTTGTTTCCTGTTGCTGCCTCATTTGTTCCTGCACACTTCCAAATAAGGTTAAAATTTCATCGTTAGAAGCTAAAACAGGAGCAGATTCCTGAACACTGCGGGTAGGGATAACATCCTGAGGTCGTGAAGAGGCTGGCATCCTTGGAGGAGGTGGTGGAAGCACCGAACCGGTAGTAGCAGAAGTCATAGCAGACACAGTAGAGGAACTCATGTTTGATCTTGAGGCCATTACGGACAATGTGGCAAAAAGTTTTGAAAATAGGAAACCGATTAGCGATTTGACAAAATTTTTTAGTAAAGAGAGCACCACTTGCCCCACGGTGGGCGCCAAATTGTTTTGGTCAAAAATTACCGAAGCAATTTAGTGATCAAATTAGTAAAGTGAGGTAGTGTGCTAGAAAGTGTACTTGAAAATGTGCTTGTCGAGTTAATTAGGAAATCAGTATTCAGGATACGGCTCAGGATATCGAGCTGTATCTATGATCAAACAATGAGCAAAAGTAAAGTAAACGACACGAGATGTACGAGGAAAGCCCCTGATCAATCTAGATCGCCGGCATAAAACCTCGGGAGCTGACAATCGCAGCTGCCTTGTTCTTCTATTGCTTCAAATATCAGGATACAGTGCAGGATGTGGTACGGATCGACTAAGTGTTACAACGAAATTTGAATACAAGTGTGGTGTTTGCAATGAGCTAGAGAGTGAAGGTATGCGAGAGTGTAAGTGGAGATTGTGTGACTTAAACTGATCCGACCTCATCTATTTATAGTAAAGATAAAACAACAAACTATCCTAAACTTCCGGGATCCAGCGAATATTCCTTCATCGAACGTTATAGACCTGGTCTTTCGGGCTCAACGTCTCTCCTTCAACAAACTCGTCCGAGTCTTGAGGAGAAGAAGTCCTCTTGACCGTTAGCAAGTCTCAACCTTTAACCTGCACGTGGTTAATTCAACAAACCTCAGGATATCACCCAAGATGTTAGCAATATCCTCTTCCAGCATCCTGAGCACAAATAAACAAATAAAGGCAGGATATTGGTCAGGATACGTATGTTAAGAAAATGACCCCTAACAGTTACCACCAAAGCCGATGACACAAGAACAGAGCATATCCTCTAGGGTCTGAATGGTACGCTCGGTCTGTCCATCTGTTTGAGGATGAAAGGCCGTGCTAAGATTCAAATGAGAACCCATAGCGGATTGAAAAGTTTGCCAAAGACGTGAAGTAAAACGACCATCGCAGTCTGAGATTATGTCAAGAGGTATGCCATGACGACATATAATCTCATCGGTATAGATTCTAGCAATTTTCTCCACTTTATAATCTTCGCGAATAGGAAGAAAGTGGGCTGATTTGGTCAAACGATCAACAATCACCCAGATACTGTCGTGACCAGAAGGTGTACGGGGTAGTTTAGTAATAAAGTCCATAGCAATGCTATCCCATTTCCAAACTGGGATTTCGGGTTGTTCTAAGAGTCCAGAAGGACGCTGATGCTCGGCCTTGACCTTCGAGCAAGTAAGGCATTTAGAAAAATATACAGCAATGTCCTTCTTCATACCAGGCCACCAATAAGTCATACGTAGATCATGGTACATCTTATCAGCACCTGGATGAATAGAGTAACGAGATTTGTGGGCCTCATTCATGATGAGCTCACGAAGATTATCGCAATCCGGCACCCAGATGCGATTGAGATAGTATTGAAGACCATCAGATTTAGTTTCGAGTTGATTCACGTTAGCACCAAGAACTTCAACATATAGACTTCCTTCATTAGCTGACGTATACTGAGTTTCACGAATACAAGCATGCAGATCACTAGAGATACGAATAGCCTTAAAATGAGTTTTACGACTAAGAGCGTCGGCCACAACATTCGCCTTGCCAGGATGATAGCGAATTTCGCAGTCGTAGTCGTTAAGTAGTTCCACCTAGCGTCTCTGTCACATGTTCAGTTCCTTTTGGTCAAAGATATGTTGAAGGCTCTTATGGTCGGTGAAGACCACACACTTTGTACCATAAAAGTAGTATCGCCAGATCTTTAACGCAAATACAACTGCACCAAGCTCCAGATCGTGAGTAGTCTAGTTTTTCTCATGTACCTTGAGTTGACGAGAGGCATAAGCAATGACCTTGTCCCGTTGCATGAGCACACATCCCAATCCACGGTTCGAGGCATCACAGTATACCACGAAATCGTCATTCCCGCCGGGTAGAGTAAGAACAGGAGCGTTACACAAAAGGGTCTTAAGATTCTGAAAAGATTCCTCTTGCTCGGGACCCCAAGCAAAAGGTCTCTCCTTTTGAGTCAACGAAGTGAGAGGAACGGCGAAATTAGAAAAGTCCGAAATGAATCGACGGTAATAACCAGCCAATCCTAGAAAAGAGCGAATCTCAGATGCGGATTTAGGCGTACTCCAATTCTTCACAGCTTCGATTTTAGACGGGTCAACATGAATACCTTGCTTACTTACGACATGACCAAGGAATTGCACTTCATCAATACAAAAGTCACACTTAGAGAATTTGGCATACAAACGTTCACCACCTAAGAGTTCAAGCATCAAGCGAAATTAACGAGCATGATCAGTCTTAACTTAGAGTAAATGAGAATATCATCAATAAAGAATATCACAAAACGATCAAGATAAGGTTTACACACATGATTCATGAGATCCATGAACACCGCGGGTGCCTTGGTCAATCCAAAAGGCATGATAACGAACTCGTAGTGCCAATATCCAGTACGAAATGCGATTTTGGGTACATCATCCTCGAGCACACGAAGCTGATGATAACTGTGACACCCCAGGAAAATCAGTAAACTACACAACATAACTAGCTTCCTCAGTAACCACATGCTAAATTTCGGGACGAAATTTCTTTCAAGTTGGGGATAATGTGACAACTCGAGTTTCTGAGATTCCACCTTCGCATTATTGCACATTAATTGTTCAGATTGTTTGTTTATACGACTTGTTTGTTCACAACTGTACACGTTTGTAATATGTTAAATCGTATTGTGATTTATATGATTTATATGGTGTGCATTAAGTGTGTATGTAATATATGTTTTGTATTAGTGACATGCTTAATATCAACAAATTGGAACCTTTGGCCGAAATCACTCCCTAGCCAAACACACCCTCATTCACGAAAACATTTCCTGATGAAAACACATATGTGTTTTCGTCCACTAGTGTGGCCAACGAAATCAAGAGTGGGCTTGGCCCAGGTGACGATTAGATATAGTTTTATTAGAACCTTTACGCGAGAACGACATTTGGCAAAACCCTAACCACCTATCACGTTCTCTCTCTCTCTCGCTACCCTTGGAACCCGACGGCAAGTTTAGGATCTCGAAGCCTCTCGTATCGACCGATTCGTTGTTCATCTTGCTGGTTAGTAACCAACTGTGGCTAGTATCTGTTTGGTTTCATTATATATATATATATATCGTTGTTTTATTTTTGTGTGTTAACTATGATTGCTTTATGAACGTATGAATAGATGATTGATATATATATATATATTGTCTACGAACTGTCATGTATATGGGATAATATGATCGACCATGTGTGCCTGATAATGATGATCCGATGTGAATGATCTTGATATGTTGATGATACAACAATAGATGACTGGCATATTATGGTTCATGTTATAACATATGTCGAATACTTGCTGATGTCGAATGATGATCATGTATGTGGCTATGTGATGTGGTTGTGGATGGCATGGTGATTTTGTTTGCATGATGAATGTAGGAATAGATCTGATCGAGTTCATGATTGTTGCAACTGTTATAATTATTAGACAATCATTAGGGTTTCTTGTTGTAACTGTTAATGAAGATGAACCAGACGAAAACACAAGGACCAGCAAAGTCACAAGATCAGATGAAAACACAGAGTGTTTTTGTCACACCCCACACCCGACGAAAACCCTTGGATTTCGTCACCTAGGGTTTTCGTCCATAGTGATTTCGCCAACATGTGTTTTCGCCACATGCATGTTTTCGTTGAGTGTTGTGGCACGTTAAAACTGTTGAACATTAACCCTGTTAGTTCAGTTAACTCTATTAGTTCATTAACTCTGTTAGTATGTGACTCTGTTAAAGTTGTGCATTTAGCCCTGTTGAGAATGTTATCTCAGTTAAGTTAACTCTGTTAAGCCTAGCAACTTTGATAAGTATGTTAACTCTGTTATGTATGTTAAGTATGTAAACCCAGTTATGTCTATTACCTCTGGTTAGCTTATTAATTCTGATAAACTCATTAACTATGTTAAGTCATTAACTGTGTTAAGTATGTTATTGGGTAATCATGTTAGAATAAACTGTGAAAGACCGATATGTGAGACATGAATTGTATGCATGTGACTAACCGTTGTGGGATGCATGATGTTAGCTGCCAAACACATTATGTGATATTGATTTCATGTGAAACTTTACAAACACGTACTGATTAAGTATACGTGCTTACTATAGGACTTGATTGATAACTTGTGAGCACATAGTTTAGCATACCGAGCAAACCAAGGTGAGTTCACACTCTATCCAAGGCATGGGATTCCCAAGGGTTGGAATGGGTTAAAGAACTGAACGGTAACTTCAAACTTGCGTATTCCCCATACAACAGGATACGTACGACCATAAGACCATCACTCTATCATTTCAAGTCCCTCATTTATCGACTTAATCGCCGAGGCCTATGGCGAGCGGGTCATTAGTAGATAGCGCTATTAGGTTTAACAAACCTCACACCGTGTCGTCCGAACGGGCGTGTACTAATGGACTATGGGCAAAGGGTCAATGCTGATAGACATTGACTTAGGGCACCTCTTACATTTTCGTAGCAGTCGATACGCGTGGTCTAGTAACACATGGGAAGCCCCCACCAATCTTCGCAAACATGTCTGGGAGACCACGATACGAATTAATACGATACATGGTTTACAAAACGAACATACGATTTACGAAACGAATGCTATAACTAAACAACCAACTGTGAACTCGCTCAACTTTTTTGTTGATTCGTTGCTACATGCCTTGCAGGTCGTTAGGTACTCATGGAGTTTGCACAGGGAGGCGCGGTCGTTGTGGGACATGGCAGTGTGTGCCATGCTAAAAACATTACTTTATTTCGTAATTAATACTTACATTGGGTTTTACAATTATGCTTCCGCTAAACACTTAACTACGTTTTCGATTTGAAACACCTTTCATATTGTGTGGTTGAATTTTACTTACTTGTTATGTTCAATATGATTGGTGGCTTGATCCTGGTCAGTCACGCCTCCAAGCGGTGATACTCCGCATGTGGATTTTGGGGGTGTGACAGATTGGTATCAGAGCCATTGGGTATAGTGAACTTGGTTTTAATAAGGGAAAAGTTTTTGTTAAAACCAGACTATAACCTGTACAGTGCTCAACGATCCACAACGACGCTTCGCTCCACGTGCAAGACTCAACATTCTAGGTGATACGATTTATGTTTACATTGCCTACTTGCTAGATTACATAGAACTTTGCTCATGGTATGCTTAGATAAACGTTACAACTGTTGTTTGAAAACACACGTGTGCTTACTCTCTTCTATCATCACACTTTCGCGAACATCTCTCACTCATGTTTCCCTTGTTATGAAGATCATGAGTGGACGCGTTAACCTAACTCAAGTCCAGCTGACGACTCTAATCAATGAACAAGTTACTGCAGCACTCGCAGCCGCTCAGGCAGGAGGTCAACCTGTTCAACCTCCTGTGGGCGCTTTCAAAACTTTTATGAACGGCCGACCTACTACTTTCAACGGCACTGGGGGAGCTGAAGGCCTCCTCCACTGGTTCGAGAAACTCGAATCTGATTTCGAGATGTGTGAATGCCCTGAGGCTCGTAGGGTGAAGTATATTACTGGAACACTGGAAGGCATTGCGTTAACTTGGTGGAAGGCGCAAGTCCAAATGCTAGGGTTAGCAGCTGCTAATGCCACCCCATGGAAAGACTTCAAGGAACTGATTAAGGAAGAGTATTGTAGCCGCGATGACATCCATAAACTAGAGGTGGAGTTTTTCAACTTAAAGATGACGGGGTCAGAAAGCGAGGCATATACGAAAAGATCAAACGAGCTGGCAATATTGTGTCCCACTATGGTAGACCCTCCCATCAAACGAATCGAGCTGTATCTCAAGGGTCTTGTGCTGGAAATTCAGAGCCATGTGACTGCGGCTAATTTGGGCACCATCCAGCAAGTCACTCGACTCGCTCACCGTCTCACTGATCAGGCGGTGGAGTAGAACAAACTGCCAAAATGTGTTAATGCTGCTATGGCCACTTCGGATACTCCTAGTGACAACAAACATAAGTGGGATGGAAATTTGGGCAAGGGTCCCACTTCGGTTCAGTCTCAATCACAGCAGTGAAAGACAGATGAGTACATGAGTCCCAGTCAGCAATCTTTTGGTAATCGAAGTCAGGGTGGGTACCGGGAAAACCACCCTAAGTGCAGTCGATGTAAATTGCACCACAGCGGGCCGTGTAACAAAGGTCGTTGTCAGAAGTGTAACAAGCTTGGCCATAAAGCCAAAGATTGTAGGAGCTCACGTCCTGCAAACCAGAATCGACAACAGCAGCCACAAGCTCCACAGAACCAGCAGCAGCAACAGCGAGGTAACAGGGGATGCTTTCAGTGTGGTGCTGAAGGCCACTTCAAGAGGGACTGCCCTCAGTTAAACCAGAATCAGAACAACAACAACAATAATCAGGGCAATGGGAACAACAACGGGGGAAACAATGATGGAAACAATGGTGCCAGGGGTCGAGTGTTCATGCTGGGTCAGGGTGACGCAAGGAACGATCCTAACGTAGTGATGGGTAAGTTCCTTCTTGACGACTTTTATGTTACTGTCTTATTTGATTCGGGTGCCGATACCAGTTATGTGTCTCTAAAAGTTAGTCAAATGCTCAAGCACACACCAACACTTTTGAACACCAAGCATGTCGTAGAGTTAGCAAACGGTAAAAGTTTAGAGGCCACACACATAGTTAAGGGTTGTAATCTCGTCTTAGCTGGTCAGACTTTCTCTATTGATCTCATTCCTATAGTTCTGGGTAGTTTCGACATCGTCATTGGGATGGATTGGTTATCCCAACAGCAAGAAGAGATCCTATGCAAGGAGAAGATTGTTCATATTCCCCGTTCTGGCAAAGAACCTCTCGAAATTCAAGGCAACAAGAGTGGTGCTGTAGTGGGCATCATCTCCTTCCTTAAGGCCCAGAAGTGTTTGCGAAAGGGCCACACTGCTATCTTAGCACTTGTTGCTGACGCATCAACGAAAGAGAAGAAGATTGAGGATATTCCAGTTGTATGCGATTTTTCCTCAAGTGTTCCCTGAAGATTTCCCTGGGCTACCGCCTCATCGCCAGGTCGAATTCCAAATCGAGCTAGCTCCTGGAGCAGCGCCTATAGCTCGAGCACCTAATCGCTTAGCTCTAACCGAACTGGAAAAACTGTCCAAGCAATTGCAAGAACTCTTGGATAAGGGCTTCATTCGTCCTAGCTTTTCGCCCTGGGGAGCTCCCGTGTTGTTTGTGAAGAAGAAAGACGGTACCTTCCGTATGTGCATAGATTACCATGAACTAAACAAGGTGACCGTAAAGAATCGCTATCCTCTTCCACGCATTGACGACTTGTTCGACCAGCTGCAAGGGTCGAGCTACTATTCAAAGATTGATCTGAGGTCAGGCTACCATAAACTGAGAGTCCGAGACGAGGACGTCTCCAAAACAGCTTTCAGAACACGCTACGGCCATTACGAGTTTCTGGTCATGCCATTCGGGCTAACAAACGCGCCTGCAGTCTTCATGGACCTTATGAACAGAGTGTGCAAGCCTTACTTGGATAAGTTTGTGATTGTATTCATCGACGACATTCTGATCTACTCTAGGAGTCGGGAGGAACACGAGCAGCATTTACGACTCATTTTGGAACTCCTTCGAACATAACAGTTGTACGCCAAGTTTTCAAAATGCGACTTCTATTTTCGTGAAGTCCACTTTCTAGGCCACGTGGTAAACAAGGATGGGATTCATGTTGATCCATCCAAGGTAGACTCTATCAAGAACTGGCCTGCACCGCGTACACCAACAGAAATCCGTCAATTCTTGGGTTTGGCGGGCTACTATAGAAGGTTCATCAAAGACTTCTCGAAGATTGCACAGCCACTTACACTACTAACTCAGAAAGGCGTTATCTATCGTTGGGGTAATACGCAGGAATCAGCATTTCAGCACCTAAAGGATAGGCTCTGTAGCGCACCTATTCTCTCATTGCCAGAGGGCACAGACGATTTTATAGTTTATTGCGACGCATCCATTCAGGGTCTTGGGTGTGTATTGATGCAACGTGACAAGGTTATTGCCTATGCGTCACGCCAACTTAAGATTCACGAAATAAATTACACTACACACGATTTGGAGCTGGGAGCTGTTATTTTCGCACTTAAGATATGGAGACATTACCTGTACGGTACCAAGTGCACCATCTACACCGATCACAGGAGTCTCGAGCATATCTTCAAACAGAAGGAGTTGAACATGCGACAACGTTGATGGGTCGAGTTACTGAATGATTACGAATGTGCTATCAAGTACCATCCAGGCAAGGCAAATGTTGTGACTGATGCCCTCAGTCGAAAAGATACCACACCTAGGCGTGTGCGAGCACTACAACTCACCATCCAATCTAGTCTTCCTGCACAGATACGAGATGCTCAGGTAGAAGCATTGAAACCAGAAAACGTCAGGGCTGAAGCCCTACGTGGCTCAAGGCAATGGTTAGAACAAAAGGAAGACGGCGCCTACTACGTGACAGGACGCATCTGGGTCCCACACTATGGAAACTTACGCGAGCTTGTGTTCGATGAAGCGCATAAGTCTCGTTACTCGGTACACCCTGGTTCAGATAAGATGTACCACGACCTCAGAACTATGTATTGGTGGCCTAGCATGAAAGCTCACATAGCAACTTACGTTAGCAAGTGTTTGACTTGTGCGAGAGTCAAGACTGAATATCAGAAACCATCGGGCCTACTCTAACAACCAGAGATACCACAATGGAAATGGGAGCAAATTTCCATGAATTTTGTTACTGGCCTGCCAAGATCTCAACGTGGGAACGATATTATTTGGGTGATCGTGGATCGACTCACTAAGTCTGCACACTTCTGGGCTATCAAAGAAACAGACAAGTTCTCTATTCTAGCAGACGTTTATCTTAAGGAAGTTGTCTCGAGGCACTGGGTGCCAACCTCTATTATATCAGATCGTGATGCACGTTTTACTTCAGAACTGTGGCAAGCAATGCACAAATCTTTTGGCTCTCGGTTAGACATGAGCACAGCTTATCACCCGCAAACGGATGGGCAGTCTGAACGCACTATCCAAACTCTTGAAGACATGCTTCGTGCATGTGTAATCGATTTCGGCAATGGCTGGGAAAAACACCTCCCGTTAGTGGAGTTTTCGTATAACAACAGTTACCACACCAGCATTCAAGCCGCTCCATTCGAGGCATTGTACGGGCGTAAATGCCGATCACCTCTTTGTTGGGCAGAGGTGGGTGACAATCAGATCACGGGTCCAGAACTGGTGGTAGACGCAACGGAAAGAATTGCTCAGATACGACAACGCATGGCGGCAGCTCGCGACCGCCAGAAAGCCTGCGCAAACAAGCGCCAGAAACCACTCGAGTTCCAGGTTAGGGATCGAGTGCTACTCAAAGTCTCACCTTGGAAAGGTGTGGTTCGCTTTGGAAAAAGGGGCAAACTCAATCCGCGTTATGTCGGACCGTTCGAAATCATTGAGAAAATAGGCAAAGTGGCCTACAAACTGAACCTACCAGCAGAACTCAGTGCAGTTCACAACGTTTTTCACGTGTCAAATCTGAAGAAGTGTCTGTCAGATAAGACCCTCATAGTTCTTTTGAAGGAGCTCACTATCGACGATCAGTTGCGATTCGTCGAGGAACCAGTTGAAATCACGGACCGGGACGTTAAGGTCCTCAAGCGCACAAGAATACCTCTTGTTCGAGTTCGTTGGAACTCCCGTCGTGGCCCAGAGTTTACATGGGAATGAGAAGATCAAATGAAACTCAAGTATCCCCAGTTATTCGGAAACAGTGCAACCACTACTGAGGATGAAGCTACTACAGAATTTCAGGACGAAATTCCAAATCAACGGGGGGATGATGTGACACCCCAGGAAAATCAGTAAACTACACAACATAACTAGCTTCCTCAGTAACCGCATGCTAAATTTCGGGATGAAATTTCTTTCAAGTTGGGGATAATGTGACAACTCGAGTTTCTGAGATTCCACCTTCGCATTATTACACGTTAATTGTTTAGATTGTTTGTTTATACGACTTGTTTGTTCACAACTGTACACGTTTGTAATATGTTAAATCGTATTGTGATTTATATGATTTATATGGTGTGCATTAAGTGTTTATGTAATATATGTTTTGTATTAGTGACATGCTTAATATCAACAAATTGGAACCTTTGGCCGAAATCACTCCCTAGCCGAAAACACCCTCATTCACGAAAACATTTCCTGATGAAAACACATATGTGTTTTCGTCCACTAGTGTGGCCAACGTAATCAAGAGTGGGCTTGGCCAAGGTGACGATTAGATGTAGTTTTATTAGAACCTTTACGCGAGAACGGCATTTGGCAAAACCCTAACCACCTATCACGTTCTCTCTCTCTCTCTCGCTACCCTTGGAACCCGACGACAAGTTTAGGATCTCGAAGCCTCTCGTATCGACCGATTCGTTGTTCATCTTGTTGGTTAGTAATTAACTGTGGCTAGTATCTGTTTGGTTTCATCATATATATATATCGTTGTTTGATTTTTGTGTGTTAACTATGATTGCTTTATGAACGTATGAATAGATGATTGATATATATATATATTGTCTACGAACTGTCATGTATATGGGATAATATGATCGACCATGTGTGCCTGATAATGATGATCCGATGTGAATGATCTTGATATGTTGATGATACAACAATAGATGACTGGCATATTATGGTTCATGTTATAACATATGTCGAATAGTTGCTGATGTCGAATGATGATCATGTATGTGGCTATGTGATGTGGTTGTGGATGGCATGGTGATTTTGTTTGCATGATGAATGTAGGAATAGATCTGATCGAGTTCATGATTGTTGCAACTGTTATAATTATTAGACAATCAACAGGGTTTCTTGTTGTAACTGTTAATGAAGATGAACCAGACGAAAACACAAGGACCAGCAAAGTCACAAGATCAGACGAAAACACAAAGTGTTTTCCTCACACCCCACACCCGACAAAAACCCTTGGATTTCGTCACCTAGGGTTTTCGTCCATAGTGATTTCGCCAACATGTGTTTTCGCCACATGCATGTTTTCGTTGAGTGTTGTGGCACGTTAAAACTGTTGAACATTAACCCTGTTAGTTCAGTTAACTCTATTAGTTCATTAACTCTGTTAGTATGTAACTCTGTTAAAGTTGTGCATTTAGCCCTGTTGAGAATGTTATCTCAGTTAAGTTAACTCTGTTAAGCCTAGCAACTTTGATAAGTATGTTAACTCTGATATGTATGTTAAGTATGTAAACCCAGTTAAGTCTATTACCTCTGGCTAGCTTATTAATTCTGATAAACTCATTAACTATGTTAAGTCATTAACTGTGTTAAGTATGTTATTGGGTAATCATGTTAGAACAAACTGTGAAAGACCGATATGTGAGACATGAATTGTATGCATGTGACTAACGGTTGTGGGATGCATGATGTTAGCTGCCAAACACATTATGTGATATTGATTTCATGTGAAACTTTACAAACATGTACTGATTAAGTATACGTGCTTACTATAGGACTTGATTGATAACTTGTGAGCGCATAGTTTAGCATACCGAGCAAACCAAGGTGAGTTCACACTCTATCCAAGGCATGGGATTCCCAAGGGTTGGGAATGGGTTAAAGAACTGAACGGTAACTACAAACTTGCGTATTCCCCATACAACAAGATACATACGACCATAAGACCATCACTCTATCATTTCAAGTCCCTCATTTATCGACTTAATCGCCGAGGCCTATGGCGAGCGGGTCATTAGTAGATAGCGCTATTAGGTTTAACAAACCTCACACCGTGTCATCCGAACGGGCGTGTACTAATGGACTATGGGCAAAGGGTCAATGTTGATAGACATTGACTTAGGGAACCTCTTACATTTTCGTAGCAGTCAATACGCGTGGTCTAGTAACACATGGGAAGCCCCCACCAATCTTCGTAAACATGTCTGGGAGACCGCGATACGAATTAATACGATACATGGTTTACAAAACGAACATACGATTTACAAAACGAATGCTATAACTAAACAACCAACTGTGAACTCGCTCAACTTTGTTGTTGATTCGTTGCTGCATGCCTTGCAGGTCGTTAGGTACTCATGGAGTTTGCACAGGGAGGCGCGGTCGTTGTGGGACATGGCAGTGTGTGCCATGCTAAAAACATTACTTTATTTCGTACTTAATACTTACATTGGGTTTTACAATTATGCTTCCGCTAAACACTTAACTACGTTTTCTATTTGAAACACCTTTCATATTGTGTGGTTGAATTTTACTTACTTGTTATGTTCAATATGATTGGTGGCTTGA
Organism: Helianthus tuberosus; assembly: GCA_030545235.1. Classification (NCBI taxonomy): domain Eukaryota; kingdom Viridiplantae; phylum Streptophyta; class Magnoliopsida; order Asterales; family Asteraceae; genus Helianthus; species Helianthus tuberosus. The sequence continues at coordinate 163,664,283 of CM060399.1, read as the reverse complement.
TCCTGGTCAGTCACGCCTCCAAGCGGTGATACTCCGCATGTGGATTTTGGGGGTGTGACAATAACCAGAACGAAGGTCAATCTTTGAGAAACAGGTCGTGCCTTGTAGTTGGTCGAATAGATCATCAATACGAGGTAGAGGGTAACGATTCTTAATGATAAGCTTATTAAGTTCACGGTAATCGATACACATGCGAAACGAACCATCTTTCTTCTTGACGAATAGCACGGGAGCACCCCACAGAGAGGTACTTGGACGAATAAATCCCTTGTCGAGCAGTTCCTGTAGTTGGCTGGATAATTCTTGCATCTCAGAAGGTGCAAGTCGATATGGAGCCTTGGCGATAGGAGTCGCACCAGGTATGAGATCAATACGAAAGTCAACGGATCTAGGAGGAGGAAGACCAGGAAGATCTTCGGGAAAGACATTAGGGAAATAACATACTACTGGAACGTCGCTTATGTTCTTCCCTTTGCCCTTTTGTTCCACCACGTCAGCCAAGAAGGAAAAGTTCTGTTTACGGAAGCATCTGTTCGCCTAAGTACACAACATCAGCCTTAGTTCTTTCGAAGGTCGGTCTCCATAGACGTGTAAAACATCGCCGGACGGAAGAGGTAGACGAACAAACTTCTCGTGACAAGCAATCTCGGCATGGTTCTTACGCAACCAATCCATGCCGATAATAACATCAAAACTACCCAATTGCATGGGTATTAGATCAATAGTAAACACGTGGTCATTAAGAATCAAGGTACAACCACAGAGAATAGAATCAACTAGAATAGACTTCCCATCGGCAATCTCCACCGAAAACGACTTAGGTAACTTAGAGCGTGCATAGTTTAGCAAATATTCAAACTCCATGGACACAAAGCATCTATCGGCACCAGTATCAAATAGAATCGAAGCGTAAAGGTTATTCACGAGAAACGTACCATTAACGACGTCATTGTTGTTACGATCCTGATTGGCATTAAGATTGAACGCCAACCCATGAGCGGCTGGCTGCTGGTCCTGGTTCAGCTGAGGACATTGGTTACGAAGATGAGTAGTATCTCCACATTTGTAGCATGCACGAATAGCATTGACGGGCCTCGGATTCTGCTGAGGAGCTGGAAGAGCTGGTATAGCTGCCTGAGCTGGGGCTTGCTGAGCTGGCTGAGCAGGGTTAGCTTGACGACAATAAGGAGTCGTGTGTCCATAGCAATTACAGTTGGTACACAAATGACATGCAGATGTTGCAGGATGATGAAAATTGCAAGTTGCACACTTGGGGTAAGGACCAGAGTACTGCTTTTTGATTTCAGGGGCAGCAGTGATTGGGCCAGCGGTAGCAGGAGCAGGTTTAGCAGCAGGGTTTGCAGCAGGAATAATAGCATTGCGTCCTGAACCCTGTGACTTCTGCCTCTTGTTCTTGGTGCCACTTGGCTGCTGGGTAACTTGATGTGCAAACTTGGAGGGAGTAGAGTTAGCAAACTGCTTATCACGAACACGGTTGTTGTTGAGACTAGCTCTAAGACGGTAGACTTCCTCAATAGTTTCGAGTTGGGCTGCTTCAATAGAATCACGCATAGCAGGAGGTAGACCATTGATGTACTTGGTTATCATTCGCTTAGAAGTAGAAACCAAGTGAGGAACGATCAAACTGAGCTGCTTGAAACGGGTAGTATAAGCCAGATTATCATTGCCAATCTGCTTCAAGTGCCAGAACTCTTCTTCAAGCTTCAATTGTTCATGGGGAGGGCAGAACTCAAGCATCATTAGCTCTCGCACCTCGGCCCATGGAAGAGCATAGGATTCTTCATTCGAGCGAATGTTTCTCTCATTTGACCACCACTCCAACGCTCTGCCTTGAAACATTCCAGTCGCACTCCTAGTCTTTAGATGATCTGGGCACTCGCTGTTGATAAAAGTAACCTCAATGCTGTCAAACCACTCGAGCATAGCGGTCACCCCATCACTGCCCGTGAAAGGCCTAGGGTTGCAGGAGATGAAATGTTTGTAGCTGAACTTTGTAGGCTTTAGCTTCTCGGCCTTTAAGTCCACAGAGGATGGAGGAGTGTTTGATCCTTTGATCTTAGTGACGATTCTTGGCACGACTCGAGCAATCTGGTCGGCCATGAAAGACATCATCTTTTTCTGAGACTTCTCCCTGGATCTCTTGAGAGTGACGGATAGCTTACGAGAAGACATCTAAAGATCCAACAAGAGGATCGTATAAGTCTAAAGTCTCACAGTATAGACTCACACACGATAGATTAAGACTCAAGATTCAACAAGATTCATATAGATTAAGATTCAAGTTTCACATAGATTTCAATAGATCCAACACCGCAAAACCCATGACCTTCACATGGCACGTTGTACGAAGCTTGGCAACATATCAGAAACGCTTATATATAGGAAGTACCAGCGGCGTATCCACCACGCTTCGGACACATTGCTTCCACCTCGTACTCGGTGTCATGTTACGTGTTCCATAACACGCTCATCATCATCATCATCATCATCATCGTAGATTCACATAGATTCCAATAGGTTCCAATAGTTTCAATAGATTCAATAGTTTCCAATAGGTTCAATAGATTCCAATAGATTCACATAGTTTCACATAGATTAGTGTTAACAATCCACAAACAACGAAATCCCGCATGGCACGTGCTACGAAAGTTCGGCAACATGACGGAAGCACTTATATATAGGAAGTACAAGCGGCGTATCTGTGACACCCGGCTTTTCATGCCATACTGTACAATTGTAACACGTGTTGTGAATAGGTAACAGGGCTGTATTTGACTGGTTATGATGTTTATGTGTGGAATTTAATGAGTTGGTAAATTTAAACTTTGGTAAAAATTATGTTGGCAACGATAAGATAAATGCTTATCGCGTAACGATTAAAATGCGAAACGAACGTCGGTGACCACCTGATCAGTGTTAAAATCCTAAAAATAGTCTGTTATAATTAGAATAGTAATTTTAATCATATTCGTGAGGAAAAATAAATTAAAACGCTAAGAAACTTTATTTTTGCGATTTTAAGCGCGTACCGCGCGATACTGCGCGCATTAGACAAAATACCGTCAGCGCAACCAATCAAGGCAACTGGTAATTATTTCAGTAATAATTTAGTGTGATTATTTTTATAGAATGATAAAAATAATTTAAAATGCACTAAAACGGGATTAAAACGCTAGATAAAATACCCGGTAGCCAGTTAAATACCTGTTTTTAGCTAATACATAATATATATATGTATGTATATGCATGTGCATGTGAGAGGGGGCATGTGTGGTGGCCAAGAGAGTGTCCACCTTTTCTTGGATACTTCTAAAATTGACAAGTGTAGAGTGTGCATAACCTCTACCATTTAAAATGCATGCAAATATGACACTAATCATTTTCAAGACCAAAAATTTCAAATAACACCCCCCCCCCCATTCTCTCACCACAAACCGTACACACATACATGTTTCACCATTTTTGAGTTTCAAACATAACTTTGAAGATTTAAGCCTTTTCAAGATCCTTCAAATGTTTTAAGATTAAACCATGAAGTTTTTAAGAAGATGCATGCTTCTTATCACAAAAACCATTATCAAAAACCCATTTATATTCTTGAAAGGAATAAAATTTATTTATTTTATACATGTTCTTTCATTTTAATGATGATGATGGAAGTTTCTCTTGTTCTTGAGTTTAATCACATACTTGAAACTATAAACAAATTGGTTTTTGAATAAAATAAAAATGGATGTATGTGTGTGCATACATGGGGCCGTACACATGTATGTGTGTATGTTAGAATGTGAGTTTTGATTTTTGATTTATTCATGTTTGATTGATTCTTGGAAGATGATGCATGCATTTTAAAAAGTTGTGATTTGGAAGCTTTTTTATTTGAAATGAGTTTATGTGAAAAGTAAATTTTTAGAATCATGTGTATATATGTATATAGCCATATATTTATGTACATGTATGCATGCATGAACATTTTTTATAATGAAAATTTTAGATGTGTAAGAATATATGCAAATGTCTTGTACTTATGGGTAAATGATGGGATAATGACCATATAAAGATGATGATGTTCTTGAGGGTTTAAAATATGAAATAAATGTATGTTGGATATGTTTTAATTCATGCATGTTGATGTTGATGTGAATTGAGTGCATTAGATGCATTTACTTGAACATACATGATGTTTGTTGGTCATGAAATGATGATTTAAGCATGATTTGATAAAAATGAGTTTTGATCAGATTATAAACACTAAAATATGATTTTTTTTGAAGTGTTAAATAATATAAAACTTTATCATAAAGTTTATTAGCTTTGCATGTTGTACTTGGTGCTTTATAAGTTGTAAAATACGTGAAATCGCATGATTTATGTGACTTACACAAAAACTGCACTAATCTGATTATAACCATTATTTTAATCAGTAAATACCATGTATTGTGTTAAAATATCAAGTCTTTTTGAGTTGGGATGATTATAGTAATGTTTAACGCAAAACTATAGTTAAAACGGTCAAAAATCGGCTTTTTGAATGATTTTTATGGAACTGAATTAGATCAGTAAGTAAACTGATATTTTTAGTTTAAAAATAAGTATTTTAACTAATATTAAGTTTACTTGATTTTTGGCTGGTCATAAGTGACTTCCGACGCCCGAAAACGTTACCGAATCGCTAAAATACACATTTTTTCAATAAACACTAGTATGGGTAAATTTTGGGTGAACCTTATGTGTTAAGATGTGTTATATGATTTAAACATGTGAATGTGAAAATATGTTAAGTGTTAACATGATAGTGGGAAATTTAGACTATGTGTGTACACTTGTGCGTTTTATGTGGTAGAAACGGTAAAATCGCGTTAAACGTGTAACTTGTTTGTCGAGCATGAAATTTGATAAATATAAGACATTTTATCTATGCATGCCTTAAAAATGAGAAAATGAATAAGTTAATGAGATTACGTGTGTTTCGATAATGAATTATGTGTATCACCAATAAAATCGTTCAAGTCACAAAATCTTATATATATATATATATATATATATACATATATATATATATATAAGGACTCATATATATATTAACGTGCCAACATAATCAAAAACGATAACTTTTCAAGAAAATCTCAAAGTTATGTGACAATTCTAAGAAACAGAGAAACTTAGGATTTTTGTGATGTATATATGTATATTGATTTAAAACTCACTCCTACATATAATAGGACGTGTAGAAATCAAACTATGGGATTGCGTTATTTAAAAATACGCACCCAAAGGTGATTGTCACTAAACCCCTCTTTTACTGCTTTGTATATATTTTGGGGGTAGAACACGCCAATAAAAAGGGTTTAATAATGTTTTTGGAATAAAACATACCTTTTTGATATAAATTATATATTTTTGATGAAAATATATGGATTTGTGAAAATATATGTTTCGGGGATGAAACGGTTTTTGTTGAATATATGTTTCGGGGATGAAACGGTTTTGTTGAATATATTTGTTTCGGGATGAAACGGGGATTAATACGGTGTTTCGGAGGTGAAACAGACCGTAAAGTTGGGACGGATGCCGGCCTGGTCTCAAGGGATGGAGATTCAGGGGATTCGTACAACTTCGTGTATTAAATTTGTCATATTAGTAGGATATATATATATTGTACGTGAGGCAGACATCATATTGGTCTCAAGTGGACCCCGCGCCCATGATGTCGTTTAATCGGTTAAGTATTGCACATGAGGAATTGTTGGTAGATCTATCGGGTTGACAACCCCGTCGTGACCGGTCGCCCCGTGTCAAGTCAAACGACGAATTGATATTCTGTTTATTGTCTAGCTTTGATTATCCCCTGGATGGTAAATATATAGTTCGTATTGTCTAGCTAACATACGAGTCTGAAAATTGACACAATGAATTTAATATACAAAACTTGGGTAAGAGTTTTATTGTTAGGTTGTTGAACCGCGACGGAGGACCCATGGATTTTATTAAGGAAGTAAAATGGACTTTCTAAAAAATTATATGGATGTTTTCAAATAAACACATAATCATAAAGTTTTCCTTTGGAATGAATTGTTTGTATGTGAATATGTGAACTCACCTTCATTTGTGTTGACACTTGATTTTAACGTGTTCTATAGATACTTGAGTTCGGCTTCGGGAATTATGGCGTATCTTGTGGTTGTTGATGCATGTTTGGTTTGTTAATGTTTTGGACAAACTTTTAAAACTATTTGGGACCAATGTAATAAGATCCATAAGGATCAAAACAATTTAACTATGGTGTGATTGTGACGAACTTTAAGACTTTATGTTTTAAAATCTATGTTTTAATTAAGTTGAAATGTCCAACATTACGATGCATCGTTCAACAAGATACAAATGGGCACCAGGTTCCGTCACCACTACGTTTTAAATTCCGCTGCGACGTTTTGGGGGTGTGACAGTATCCACCATGCTTCAATCATGCCACGTCCGTCTTGTCATCGGTGTCATGCTTCGTTAACCGCATCATTAGATTTCACCACTGTCACACCCCCAAAATCCACAAGCGGAGTATCACCGCGGGAGGCGTGACTGACCAGGATCCAGCCACCAATCATATTGAACAATGTAATTAAAAATAAAAGTCCAACCACACAATATAATTGGTGTTCAAAACAAGTTAATCAAATTCAAGTTATCAGCGGAAGCATAAAGTTTAAAACCAAAGTATAAGTTTAAAAGTTCAAATGTTTAACATGGAACTCAACAGCCCATGTCCCACAACGACTCCTGCTCCCATGCAAGCTCCAGCTAAGCATCTAACGAACTGCAAGGCATGTAACAACGAGTCAACAACAAAGTTGAGCGAGTTCACAGTTGATGTTTATTTTAAAGTTGTTCCAAAAACCATAAGTTCATTCGTAAACCATCAGTTAACCAATTCCTTGTTTCCCAAACCATGACCAGTGGGGGCTACCCCATGTTAACCACTAGACCCGTTACCATATCGACAACTGACTGGAGTCATCTTTATGTGCCCTACGTCAATGTCTATCATCATTGACTAAGTGCCCAGATCCATTAGTCCACTCCCGTCCTCTGCGGCACGGTGTGAGGCTTGTCAAACCTAATAGCGCTATTTAACTAATGACCCGCTCGCCATTGGCCCGGCGATTAAGTCGATATAAAAATGAGGGACTTCATGATAGAGTTTTGTCTAGTATATTATATGTTGTCATCCTTCCTATGGAGGATAGAGGTACGTGACAAGGTATGGTACTGGACCCGACCCGCGCGGTCGGACTTTCCTGCTATTTATCACTTTTATGTTAAATATTATTATTATTATTACGTACTAACCTGCGAAGCCCAGCGCATTGTAGTTTACATACTACACTAGGCTGTAGGCTTGTAGAGACAACCCCTAACTAGGCCTGGCCCATTGAGGTTAGGGTTTCCCATATCTCCTATATAAGGAGGTCTCCACCTCTTTATTAGGGCATGAGATATAGGGCAACACACTTTTATAGCTGGAAATAGAGGATTCTTCCTCTACCAGCCGTCTCTACATTGCCCACGTTTCTCTCTTCTTGTTTGCAGGTCTAGGATTCGGGCGGAGAAGACGAGATGTGGCCATGTTCTTATCCATCACCGTAGAAGAACCAACCCGCTCGGGACCTGCTTCTTCATTGGCGCCATCCGTGGGACTTCTTAACCCATGGAGGATGGAGGTACATATTCTATCCAAGGAGAATAAGCAGGATTAAATGTTGTCATCCTTCCCATGGAGGATGGAGGTACATATTCTACCCAAGGAGAACATGCAGGTTCGGTTTTAGTTCCTTAACCCATTCCCAAACCACCGGGAATCCCATGCCTTATAGAAAGTGTGAACTCACCTTTGGTTGCTCGGTTTGACTCTTAAAAATAGCTAACAGTCAAGGTCGGTCAATCACGTACTAGTACGATTTCCAGTTAGTCCATTAGTGGTTTCAAATAGGGCACAAAGTTCCTACACGTATCTAGCACATAGCACATTTAATCATACAATGCAAATTATCACAACATAGCTTAGCGACAACACAAGTGTCACAAAAAGGTTCAAAATACTCTTCAATAAAATTCAGCAATATAGTGCATTTTCGGATAGTTTTCGGAGTGTTATCTGGAATAGTTCGTGTACTAAAAATACCTAAAAAATTACAAAATGTTTTAAACGATCCATATATTATTGTGTCAAAATCTCGGGATCCGATTCATCACCAATTATTTTATAAAATTCATTTACCGGGCTGCAATCAGATTCGTCACTTTCTGACTGCAGGCCACGGAAAAATTCATTTAAAATTCATCGTAAGTCCGATTGACGAAATTCCAGTTGGAGTTGGCACGGACACTTAAGAGCACCTACAGTAAAAGTTTCAAGTCTAAACTATAAACACATATCAAGTTATGGCACAAAACGTGAGCCACATTTTCTGTAGAAAATGACAGCTTAGAGCAGTTTTACGATTTAATCCGTTAAAAATACTTATACCTGTCCAAAAAATATGAAATCACTGCGGCTTGAAAGCTACTTAGGGATATTTGATTTTAGGCTCAGAAAACACAGAGTTTCGATAAGTTTAAGTCCTGAAAAAGACTGCCGAAGTTGGCGTATTTTCTGCAGAAAATCGCTGAACGAAAGTTACTTGTTTTAAATTGTTTTTCATGTATCCTACTTGAATTTAGTTCATGCACATGCACCAATTATCACATTATCTGTATATAATATACAAGCTTCCAATCAATCTATGTCAAATCATGCATTCCATATATATATATATATATATATATATATATATATATATATATATATATATATATATCGCATATATCTGCATCACATTTATTCATATATATTCAACTTGATCACAGTGTACATAACTTCACATACATAGATTCTATTTCCTTTCATGTCTAAACATACACATAAGTTTGCCTACGAGTTCATGTTTCTAAACCGAGATCGAACCGGATCTTGTATTCACCCTTGTTCTTTACATTTTCTTTTAGTTACATATATATACACACATGCGCAGTTACATATACAAATATTACACGGATTCATGTACGGTCTTCATGGTTTCTAACAACAGAGTCGACCCGTAACTCTCATACATCCAGCCAACTACATGCACTTCACAATCAAGATCAAGTATCAATTCCAAATATATTACATAAAATCATAAGTCACAGTTTTCATACGTATAGACGCACCTAAAATTTCGACAAGAGCTTTCATGAACAAACAAAATCAACAGTTTCATATATAACACCACACACATACTTTCATAACCCTCAAGTCTACATTTAATCACATATATAAACGTATACATACAACACCCATTAGACCAAGTTTGTGAACACCTAAACAGTTGAGCAGGGCCTTATGTGAACATGAAATCACGACTCGAACCGAAACCGTGTCGAGTCTTTTAACTAGAACTACGGAACCACAGACGAGAGGGAGGGAGAGGATCTTACCGGTGTTCGTAAGAGGCTGAACTCATTGGAGAAGAAGGTGGTAGCGGCTGGTTCGTTGCGGGATTCCGAGTAAAGGAGCGGTGAGGAAGACAATGGGTTCTGTGGAGGGGCGGGTAGGGTTTTGGAGTTTTAGAAACCTAATGAGATACATGCACATGTTACGCAACTTAATAACATGTTTGGCGGTGATAACTCTAGGTGGGCCGAAACCAAGCAGAAGAGAAAAGGAGTGTGTTTGGTGGTGGGCTTGAATCCCCCACAACTGGGCCGACTTTTGTTGTTATTTATACTCTTTTTGTTTTTTTTATTATACTAAACCAACAAATATATAGATATACAATGAATTAGCAATGTCATGTATAATATCCACGCTATGTTTTGACCCTCAAAGGTTTCGGGTTGCGCGAGTAGGTTGGGTCGACTAGCGAGACATGGCTACGGTTCAAACAGTTCGAGTCGGTTCAACGCGACAAGGATAAAATATAATTTGGTTGGAATATAATTAATTCATCAAATAAAATAAGTATAGGATTTGATTTATAAAAGCGAAATAAACGGTTTCTATCTTGAAGTTACGGGTTGTCACATCATCCCCAAGTAGAAAGAAATTTTGTCCCGAAATTTAGCACGTAGTCACTAAGGAAGCTAGTGGTGTTGGTTTCCTGGTTTTTCTGGGGTATCACATCATCCCCCCGTTGGTTTGGAATTTCATCCCGAAATTCCGTTGTAGCTTCAGCCACAGTAATGGACTCACCCTTCTTAAACAACTGGGGATACTTGCGTTCCATTTGGTCCTCTCTTTCCCAGGTGAACTCTGGGCCACGACAGGAGTTCCAACGAACTCGAACAATGGGTATCCTTGTACGCTTGAGAGTCTTAACTTCTCGGTCCGTAATTTCCACTGGTTCCTCGACAAATCGCAACTGATCGTCGATAGTGAGTTCCTTAAAAGGAACTATGAGGGTCTCATCTGAAAGACACTTCTTCAGATTTGACACATGGAATACGTTGTGAACACCACTGAGCTCTTCGGGCAGATTCAGTCTATACGCCACTTTGCCAATTTTCTCAGTGATTTCGAAAGGTCCGACATAACGAGGATTGAGCTTGCCTCGTTTACCAAAACAAACTACACCTTTCCAAGGTGAGACTTTAAGTAGCACTAGATCCCCAACCAGGAACTCGAGTGGTTTCCTACGCTTATCAGCGTAGCTTTTCTGACGGTCACGAGCTGCCGCCATTCGTTGTCGTATTTGGGCAATCTCTTCTGTCGTGACTACGATGAGTTCTGGGCCAGTGATTTGGCTGTCGCTAACTTCTGCCCAGCATAGAGGTGATTGGCATTTCCATCCATACAAAGCCTCGAACGGAGCAACCTGGATGCTGGTGTGGTAACTGTTGTTATACGAAAACTCCACTAGAGGTAAGTGCCTTTCCCAGCCGTTACCAAAGTCGATTACACATGCGCGAAGCATGTCTTCGAGAGTCTGGATGGTGCATTCAGTCTGCCCATCCGTTTGTGGGTGATAAGTTGTGCTCATGTCTACACGTGAGCCAAAGGATTTGTGCATCACTTGCCACAAATCGGACGTAAAACGCGGGTCACGATCAGAGATGATGGAAGTTGGCACCCCGTTCCTAGAGAAAACCACTTCCTTCAGAGATGTCTGCGAGCGTAGAAAACTTTTTTGTTTCCTTGATGGCTAGAAAGTGTGCAGACTTGGTTAGTCGATCTACGATCACCCAAATGGTATCGTTTCCTCGTTGAGATCTAGGTACGCCAGTAACAAAGTCCATGGAAATTTGCTCGCATTTCCATGTCGGGATCTCTGGTTGTTGGAGTAGGCCTGATGGCTTCTGGTATTCGACCTTGACTCTCGCACAGGTCGAACATTTACTACATAGGTCGCTATATTAGCTTTCATGTGGGGCCACCAGTAAAGAGTTCTGAGATCCTGGTACATCTTGCTAGAACCAGGATGCACGAGTAGCGAGATTTGTGTGCTTCGTCCATCACAAGCTCTCGTAAGTTTCCAAAGAATGGAACTCAGTCATGTTCCCTGAAGTAGTGAGTACCGTCTTCCTTAGGTTCAATTCGCTTTTCCGTGCCCCGCATGGATTCAGCAAAAAGGTTCCCTTCTTCCAATGCTTCGACCTGGGTGTTGTGGATTCTGGGTAGGAAGACTGGAGTGGATAGTAAGCTGTAAAGCACGTACATGCTTAGGTTTGGCTTCTTTATGACTGAGGGCGTCGGCCACAACATTGGCCTTGCCTGGATGATGCTTGATTGCACACACACGGTCGTTAAAGAGTTCGACTCGTCGACGTTGTCGCATGTTCAACTCCTTCTGATCGAAGATATGCTGGAGACTCTTGTGATCGGTGTAAATAGTGCACTTGGTACCGTCCAAGTAATGTCTCCATATCTTGAGTGCAACCACTACTGCTCCCAACTCCCAGTCGTGGGTAGTGTAGTTCTTTTCGTGAACCTTGAGTTGGCGAGTTACGTAGGCAATCGTTATTCTCGCGTTGCTTTAGCTTGCGATTGAGCACTTGAATGGGTGTACCGTTGCAAGCAATAAATTTATCAATGCCCCGAACAGGATAGGATAGGATAGGATAGAAGCAACTCATAGCTTATCTTTTAATTGCTGGACTTGCGAATTCCTGAGCATCTTTCGAGTTAGAGCTATGAGGGATTGTGTATGCAATCGAAAAAAGAAGGCTTTGTGACGTTAAAAGTCATACGTTGAAAACTTAACATAAGGTTGTTTGTGTTGTAGAAGTTCCAGGGTAAGGCGTAGGTGTCGTTTGGATTCCTACTGGTTCTTGGAGTTGATTCGGATGTCTTCGAGGAAAACAAGTGACAAATTTGTCAACGTAGGGTAAATTCGAGCGTCGTGATTGGGAACTTGTATTGGTCATATCAAGTTCTAGGGACAGTGGCTTGTGATATCTTCATATCTGTGGTATCTATGGCTCGTTACTCCTCGAGTAACGTTTGTAGATAGTAACTCGTCCAAGTGAGGGTTCACGCAGAATGTCATTGGGATAAGAATCATAGAATTCGAGAAGTATATCATGAATAGATGTGAAAACATGCAAAAAAGGTAGGCGCAATCGATGCGTAATTGTTTAAGGATCGGTAGCAATGGTTTGCCTGATGTCGAGGACATAGCTAGTCGTACGCAAGTTGTATGAGGTTAAAATAAAGAACGTCGTTCGTCGATAAGAAGTGTTACGTCGATCTAGTTGGCATAACAAGAACAAACTAGAGAAGGAAGGTCGTCGTACGGGTTTGAGGGGTTAAGGTTCACTGTATAGTTCATCGTGTCCGTCTGTAGGTTGAGTAATCCGTATCTTCATCCGCGAATGTCCCGAAGACTATCCCATCATTAAGAGGCATCCACTTGCTAAGTTGGGTATACGAAGGTGTAAATCGAAGTAGAATAAGAATTAACCACCCAACGGGGTAATGGGGGGGTAATCTTGTGATCGGTAGAAATCGTGTTATGGTTGTTAGCGTTTCGTTATATCGGTTGCGGATCAAAGAAACAGGAGGTTGGTAATATTCATACGAAGAATTGAGCGAAAACAAAAATCCAACAAATAACCGAAGAATTTCGCCGACTATTCCGTTCTCCAGAGACAGTTCCAGTAATGGTAAATGGCGGCAACGGCATGAAAGGAAAGTTCATTGCATCACGGTGACGTGGGTATATCATTTGTCCAAAACAGAGTTTGGTTGATAGGGTTTCAAGTTGCGACACGACAAACGCGTGTAACTGTGACTGCTTCATTTCTGGTGACGACAGGTGGAGATGATGGGGTTCGTCCACATGGACGCGTGGGTATATTGTTCTCCTAAATCCGAGTTCGTTTGGACCGGTTCTGGTCTACGTGAATGCTGACGCGCAAAACCGAATGTACGGAGAGCCAGATCTGAATTCTGACTGTAACGGCGATGTCATGTCGAGACAATCACATGAATAGGTAGAACGCATAAAACAGTTGTCATAGTGGGGTGAGTAGAAAACAGGAAAAGAATTTGATCACCACACGTCAAGTTTCAAGTAATCAGTTGGGTGTAAAAAAGAACGCATTAGGCCTAATAAACACCATGCTACTACCCTAATTAAGCATACCGTAAACAATACGTCATGCAAAAGTAAACTAGCAAATAGGCAATATAAACATAAATCATACCACCTAAAGTGTTGAGCCTTGCACGTGGAGCGAAGCGTCATTGTGGATCGTTGAGCACTTAACAGGTTATAGTCTGGTTTTTGTCAAAAAGATTTTTCCCTTTTTAAAACCAAGTTCACTATAACCAATGGCTCTGATACCAATCTGTCACACCCCCAAAATCCACAAGCGGAGTATCACCGTAGGAGGCGTGACTGACCAGGATCCAGCCACCAATCATATTGAACAATGTAATTAAATAAATAAAAGTCCAACCACACAATATAATTGGTGTTCAAAACAAGTTAATCAAATTCAAGTTATCAGCGGAAGCATAAAGTTTAAAACCAAAGTATAAGTTTAAAAGTTTAAATGTTTAACATGGAACTCAATAGTCCATGTCCCACAACGACTCATACTCCCATGCAAGCTCCAGCTAAGCATCTAACGATCTGCAAGGCATGTAACAACGAGCAACAACAAAGTTGAGCGAGTTCACAGTTGATGTTTATTTTAAAGTTGTTCCAAAAACCATAAGTTCATTCGTAAACCATGATTTAACCAATTCCTTGTTTCCCAAACCATAACCAGTGGGGGCTACCCCATGTTAACCACTAGACCCGTTACCATATCGACAACTGACTAGAGTCATGTTTATGTGCCCTACGTCAATGTCTATCATCATTGACTAAGTGCCCAGATCCATTAGTCCACTCCCGTTCTCTGCGGCACGGTGTGAGGCTTGTCAAACCTAATAGCGCTATTTAACTAATGACCCGCTCGCCATTGGCCCGGCGATTAAGTTGATATAAAAATGAGGGACTTCATGATAGAGTTTTGTCTAGTATGTTATATGTTGTCATCCTTCCTATGGAGGATGGAGGTACGTAATCTACCCAAGGAGAATACGCAGGATTAAATGTTGCCATCCTTCCCATGGAGAATGGAGGTACATATTCTACCCAAGGAGAATATGCAGGTTCCGTTTTAGTTCCTTAACCCATTCCGAAACCACCGGGAATCCCATGCCTTATAGAAAGTGTGAACTCACCTTTGGTTGCTCGGTTTGACTCTTAAAAATAGCTAACAATCAAGGTCGGTCAATCACGTCCTAGTACGATTTCTAGTTAGTTTATTAGTGGTTTCAAATAGGGCACAAAGTTCCTACACGTATCTAGCACGTAGCACATTCAATCATACAATGCTAATTATCACAACATAGTTTAGCGACAACACAAGTGTCACAAAAGGTTCAAAATACTCTTCAATAAAATTCAGCAATATAGTGCATTTTCGGACAGTTTTCGGAGTGTTATCCGGAATAGTTCATGTACAGTAAAATTCCCAAAAAATTACAGAATGTTTTAAACGATCCAAATATTATTGTGTCAAAATCTTGGGATCCGATTCACCACCAATTATTTTATAAAATTCATTTACCGGGCTGCAATCATATTCGTCACTTTCTGACTGCAGTCCACGGAAAAATTCATATAAAATTCATCGTAAGTCCGATTGACGAAATTCCAGTTGGAGGTTTGCATGGACGCTTAAGAGCATCTACAGTAAAAGTTTCAAGTCTAAACTGCAAACACATATCAAGTTATAGCACAAAACGTGAGCTGCATTTTCTGCAGAAAATGACAGCTTAGAGTAGTTTTACGATTTAATCCGTTAGAAATACTTAAACCTGTCCAAAAAAATATGAAATCACTGTGGTTTGAAAGCTACTTCCGGATACTTGATTTTAGGCTTAGAAAACACAGAGTTTTGGATAAGTTTAACTCCCGAAAAGGACTGCCGAAGTTGGCGTATTTTCTGCAGAAAATCGCTTAATGAAGGTTACTTGTTTTAAATTGTTTTTCATGTATCCTACTTTAATTTAGTTCATGCACATGCACCACTTATCACATTATCTGTATATAATATACAAGCTTCCATTCAATCTATGTCATATCATGCATTCCGTATATATATATATATATATATATATATATATATATATATATATATCATATATTGCATACATCTGCATCACATTTATTCATATATATTCAACTTGATCACACTGTACATAACTTCACATACATAGATTCTATTTCCTTTCATGTCTAAACATACACACAAGTTTGCCTACGAGTTCATGTTTCTAAACCGAGATCGAACCGGATCTTGTATTCACCCTTGTTCTTTACATTTTCTTTTAGTTACATATATATATATACACACATACGCAGTTACATATACAAATATTACACGGATTCATGTACGGTCTTCATGGTTTTAAACACAGAGTCGACCCGTAACTCTCATACATCCAGCCAACTACATGCACTTCACAATCAAGATCAAGTATCAATTCCAAATATATTACATAAAATCATAAGTCACAGTTTTCATACGTATAGCTGCACCTAAAATTTTCGACAAGAGCTTTCATGAACAAACAAAATCAACAGTTTCATATATAACACCTCACACATACTTTCATAACCCTCAAGTCTACATTTAATCACATATATAAACGTATACATACAACACCCATTAGACCAAGTTTGTGAACACCTAAACAGTTAAGCATGGCCTTATGTGAACATGAAATCACGACTCGAACCGAAACTGTGTCGAGTCTTTTAACTAGAACTACGGAACCACAGACGAGAGGGGGAGAGAGGATCTTACCGGTGTTCGTAAGAGGCTAAACTTGTTGGAGAAGAAGGTGGTAGCGGCTGGTTCGTTGCAGGATTCCGAGTAAAGGAGCGGTGAGGAAGACAATGGGTTCTGTGGAGGGGCGGGTAGGGTTTTGGAGTTTTAGAAACCTAATGAGATACATGCACATGTTACGCAACTTAATAACATGTTTGGCGGTGATAACTCTAGGTGGGCCGAAACCAAGCAGAAAAGAAAAGGAGTGTGTTTGGTGGTGGGCTTGAATCCCCCACAACTGGGCCGACTTTTGTTGTTGTTTGTACTCTTTTTGTTTTTTTATTATACTAAACCAACAAATATATAGATATACAATGAATTAGCAATGTCATGTATAATATCCACGCTATGTTTTGACCCTCAAAGGTTTCGGGTTGCGCGAGTAGGTTGGGTCGACTAGCGAGACATGGCTACGGTTCAAACAGTTCGAGTCGGTTCAACGCGACATGATAAAATATAATTTGGTCGGAATATAATTAATTCATCAAATAAAATAAGTATAGGATTTGATTTATAAAAGCGAAACAAACGGTTTCTATCTTGAAGTTACGGGTTGTCACAACCACCTCTCGCAATCATAGATTTAGCCAAATAGATTCATCATAGATTAACCAAATAGATTTCATAACTCCAACCTGAGCCTACAAAACTACGGACTTCACTTAGCGCGTGGTACGAGGGTTCGGTAACATGCCAGAAACACTTATATATAGGAAGTACTAGCGGCGTATCCACCGTGTTTCAGACATGCCACGTCTGCCTGGTCTTCGGCGCTAGGCTACATTTCGCATTTTGTTTCTCAAAACCACTCATTCATAGATTACACATAGTTTACGCTAGAATACTCATAGATTGCACATAGATCTCACATAGATTCCACATAGATTACACAAGTAGTTTCCCATAGTTTTAGAATTCACAACCTCATCTCTGGTCTGCAAAACACTAAGTCTCGCATGGCACTTAGTACGAAAGTTGGCAACATATCAGAAACACTTATATATAGGAAGTACCAGCGGCGTATCCACCATGTTTCGGACACGTCACTTTCCCTTTGTATTCTATGCCATGTGACACTTAGAGTCTTACAACCACATAGATTCACCATATAGATTCACATAGCATCGTAGTTGATCAAGATTCCCGCATAGATTGTCATCATGAATAAAGCTTCATAAATTTAGTTTGATCCTGAGATTAGAGTTGACGTTATAGATTGCGGACATACGTACAAAATTTGTGTAAATAGTCTCGAAATAAACAAAGAATCAAGATAAGCAAAGAATCGAGTTTAAAACCACACATAAAATCGAGATGACATAAAGGATAGGCTCATAAAACATAGGATTGTTCTGGGTAGAGGAACGGCGACTAACCAAAGTGATTCGAACCCCTTTCGAATGGAGGTAACGTGTCTTGACTTACTTAGACAAATACGTCATCGATGTTAGGCCTACGATATTCGTCCTTTTGGTCATTTCACGTTCCTAATTGAATGGAAGTTTCGAGACTTTGGCTAGACATAAAAACATCAAAGAGTGGGACTAGTTATCAAGATCTGAGTTTCACCTCTAACTTGACAACACCGTACCCTAATAGCGTTGGTACTTATCTGCAGACAAGACCTACTAGAATAATATGGAGGTTTCCCATCAAGGTTCGGATGTCACTCCTGACTTGAGGGCAATTCTCGTGCAATACTACAAACACTGGTTAACAGTGTTTTCAAAGTATCAAGTGTATATTGTATCAGCCTTAGGAAAGGCATGTAAGTTTAGCAGGAAAATGTGCTGCTAGGAAGCAGATACGGTAGAATGCATAAGTCTTTAACAACATATAAGAATCAGGATTCCTAGAACTATAGACTAGGGTAAGTATTCCTACTTATCCTAATTCCCTATAGTTATGGCTCTGATACCAATCTGTCACACCCCAACCGACGGCGGAAACATCGGGGTGCGAGCACTAAGTGATCAGATTGCTCATGAGATTCCATAACACTAGATAGTTTCATTATAAATTAGATTGATTCAAACTTTTTCTAAAACCAAACAACCATCACAAGTATCAAAGTACATCAAGTCTCAAATATTTTTCAAAGACTTAATTATCTAGATGAGTTTCTAAGCATCGTCCTAGCTTGATTTCAAAGAATCCTAGCATCCTGTTAGCCTGCAACATGTATTAAAATAGAGCCAGTACAAAATGTACCGGCGAGTATACAAGTTTGAATAATAGAATAATAGATTAAAACAACTCATATCCATATGTAAATGATAAAATAGTTTTAACCATGCTAGTGTTCGCAGTCCAACAAGTGATAGCCCAAGTATCCTGATGCTTTAGTGTTTTCCCAAGTCTCAAGGAAAACTAGAATCCTCCTAACAATACCCCCGAGAATAATGGGGAGGTGCATCTCCTATAGCGCTACTATTGTTAAGGCGGAACTACACACCCTGGATTAAACGTCCACATAGCACAAATAGAATACAAGAATCACAAGTTTCACATGCACATAGGATAGAGTTTAGTTTCCAAAAGTCTCAAGTATCATAGTTTAATAGAATACATGTTGCATCCCAGAGTTTAAAACAAAAAGGGATCAAGTATACTCACAGTGATTGCTTAACAGATTAAATGTTATTGGATCAAAGGGAGCTCTTTAGGTTTAGCCTGATTAGATTACAACAGATAAGTGTCAGGTAGAATAACGAGATAGCACAAGTGTCGGACCAGTCACTGGATCAGATGGCTATCCGGTCGGATGGCTATCCGATCGGATTGCCATTCGATTGATGTGGCTGTTGTGAGTGTGAGACGGATTGCCATCTGATCGGATGGTCATCCGTTCGGATGGCTATTCGATCGAATGGTCGTTCGATTCAAGTGTCATGCTTTCAAATTGATACCAAGTTTTCAAGTTTCTGAAAAAGTTTCCAAGTGTTGAAAGATTCCAAGAGACATGTCACTTTGATCGGATGGCTATCCGATCGAATTGCCATTCGACAACCAAAGACTCAAAGTATCAAAGTGTTTAGGGTTAAGAGGTAAGTGTCACTCGATCGGATGGCTGTTCTATCGGATGGCTATCCGATCAGATTGCCACTCGATCGGGTTGTCCTTGTCCCGTTCCTAAACTTGTAAAGTTTCTAAGTTTCTGTTTGAACAACGACGACGTGTCCCGCATTGAGACAACGGTAACCACATCAGTGTACAGCCGATCTGATCGGGTGGGAATCACCCCAGTCCGTTCAGTTGTCTGTTCGTGATGGTGCTTAGGTCAGAATGCATACTCCGGTCATCTTCTACGGCAACAATCCTTCTCCAAACCAACTCCAGACTAATCATTAAGTCTACAGTCAGTTTAAATCCAGATCTCACCGTTTTAGGTAAAAGTCTAAAGAAAGATGAAGATAAACATAAGTTTTAGTTTAAAAGTCTAGATTTAGTGTAAAACACATGAAATTCCTTAGATCTGAGTTAGATCTTGGCAGGAATGACATCACACCATAGTTTATACCAACCACTATGATGACGTCACCTTCAAGAGCTCAAATCTTAGAGATTTCACGGTGAAAAGTGAGATTTCAAAGGAGAATCATGTAGAGAATGATGTGTAAATCATGGATGTACAAGAATCTAGTGTGAAACGTACCGAAATCGCCGAGAAATGAAGAAAAGTAGGAGTGTGTGCGTCTGGATCGAGTGAGGCTGTCACATCAGTGAGAATGATGATGTGACAGGCCTTTTTATAGTGTCAAAGTGAGTTGAGGCGGTGTGCAGCGGGTCGGATGGCAGCTCGGTCGAATGGCCATCCGATCGGTTGGTTATCCGATCGGATGGCTATCCGATCGGATGGTCATCCAATCGGATTGCCATTCGGCCAATCCCATCTTTTCCGTCTAGCCGTCTTTGATTCGTTTTGCGAGTTAGATTAAGCGTTGCGCTGCGTATTATTGGGTAAAAGTATCACATAACTCGATTATATCACTAACACAAAAGTTTCCATAGTTTCATAGTGTCCGCCAGTGACATGACTCCAGTCCCTCGTCCAACCTGGTCTCAAGTTTCACGAGCCTCAGGAGTCAAGCACCAAAGTATCAAGAGTCAAGAATCTAGCTTCCAGTATCAAGAATCATAGAATCAAGTCTCATAGAATCATAGTATCATAGAATCATAGTTTCCATAGTGTCATAGTATCATAGTCTCCAAGTATCAAGCATCATAGTTTCCTTAGTTTCATAGCATAAGATTCATCAAGTATTAATAGTATCAAATATCACATAGTTTAGGGGCTAAAAGTGACAAATGCTAAAAGTCTAGGGACGCAGACGTTACATTCCAAATCTTCACTGTCACTAGTCTCTTTCTTCTTTTTTGAATCATCTTAACTGGCTGGTTCGACTTTCGTATGATTCATTTTGTTTTTTTGTTTTTCAAGTAGTTTTTTTTTGTCGCCGTTTGGAAGCACAAAGTCTGACATCAGCATCTTTTTCTTGAAGATTTGTCCATCTCATGCAGCAAAATGTTATTGAGTTTACACCCTTCAGCCAACAATCTTGAATTTTCCAGTGAACGATGTTTGATTTTTTAATTTTGGCGTTTTGCCGATAAAAAGAACACCAGTAAATAAAAGCACCTTAAACCTCAAAATTTGATCATGCTAAAATCAATAATGTTTTGCTGTATGAGATGGACAAAATTGTTAATCCTCGGTTAAGAAAGATAACTGACAATGTTGTCTACCCCATACAGCTAAACTTTATTGACAACAAACCTCAATAATGTTTTTGTATGTTTTTACGTTATAAATTGGATGGAAGTTGAGGATAAAGTCAATAAGATTTTACTCAATGAAATGGACAATATCCTCACTTAAGGATTTTTGTCCATTACATTGAGTGAAACCTTACAGACAACCAAACTGAATTTCAAATAAACGTTTTGGTTTAGAAGATATTTGATGTTTGGGTTTTTTTGCGTTTCTAAGACGAATGGTATATATTAAATACGGCGTTTGGGGTTTTGTGTGTGTTTTTAATTGAAGGTCTGAGATGTTGTATATATAGGATTTTATTGGCGGTTTTTTTAGGCGGGATTTTATTATAATTAAGTTTGGCGTTTTATATCTAATGACGTTTTTAGTTAGAATGGTGTGTGCTATTTGTTTGGCGTTTTATTTCATGAGATGGCGTTTTGTGTGGAGAAGTCAAAAGACTTTTTTTACCCTTAATGAATCGCGTCCATGTAATAAAATTGGTGTTATTTACGAAAACGCCACCACGCCAATCTAGTCCATAGATTGTTTTGATCGGACGATTCATAAGCGTTCTCACCATTCTCACACTTTCCACTGTTTTCTCTAAATCCTGACCCTATATATATAAGATTGATTAAGAATACCAACAAATAAAGATTTAGTATAAACATATATTTATTGATTTCGATTATGAATACAAATCAAAAATGGCTAAAGGTATAGATTTATAGTTTTCATAACAACGGGTTTTGGCTACAAACATAATATATGTAATTTATTTATATCGCGATAAAGTATATATAGTTGATACAATGTGATCAAAATGTTTATTTAATCAAATATATACTTTTAATGGACGATACTTAAATTTAGTGACAAAAATATATAATAGTCCATAATATTGTCTGAGGCATAAATATATACTTATAGTCCAATGTAACCAAAAATATACTTATGTCTAATTAAACCATTTATGTCAATATGGTTATAGCCCAAAACTAATTTGATTAAACCTATGATCAAAACTTCATGTTTAATTAGTATATAGTTAAAGGCAAAATTTATAGGTTAATATAATATAGATTTCTAACGATTTATATATTTTGCATAATGTATACATTAAAATGATAAACTACAATTAAATTAGTAAAAATTATATCTAAGAATTTCCTAATTAATATTATGAAAATTCAATAATTCTACTAATCTAACATTTTTTAACAAGATTTTGTAGCATGACAATCCTAGCAAAATATAAGCACATATACTAGATTATGAGAAGAACAAATTCTATAAAAATAAGTAATCATGATTCACATGAACACTACTAAAATTACATCTTAACATATGTTTAGAAACATTGTAGGATAAATTAATTGATACAATTTTCTAAAATATAGAAATCCCCAAATACTTATGAACCCTAGAATAAGATTCTTTAAGTTGAGAATGAACTGCCCTTTATCAACGAAAATTGATAGAGGGCTTTTGTAGATGCCAGAAAATAAATAGGTTTAGGCTCAAGAATTACCCAAATGGATTAGAATCGAGGTTGAACTTGTTGAAGAAAGTTCCAAGCCATAGAATGAGAATTATTGAATTGCATTGGGTTTTATTTTTTTATTTGTGAAATTGATGGAATCACCAAACAAGCCTTTTTTCGGTGCTAGTAGTTTGTTTGGGATTTTGAAGTATTCAAGATGAGGAAACATAGAGAGAGACTATGCATATGAAAATGATTATATTTTCTAATCAAGGTTGTATAAAAGGATTTATAATATCAATATTATGAATGCATTTACTTGCCAACTAATGAGATAAGTGATGTTAGCTTAAAATATACGTATTTTGTATTAGTTCGCGTCAAGTTTTAGTGTAAAAAATATGTTAAGTCGTTAGTGTTTAGATATTTATTATGGGTATTGATGTGTTTGATCTAACAGGTACTAAACGAGATTATACGAGAGAAACAAGTGGAAAATGGATTTGACAAGTTAATGAGGGATATGAACAGCTTTCGCGACACGCGGTTCACGACCTTCACGGGATTTCTTATGTAATTGCTAAAGTTGATTATTAGAGGATCCATGTTCAGAATGTTGGCCCCAATGGATCTTTGATCTCTAGGAAATCGAATAACTTAAATAGATAAACTGAGAATTTGTACAATGGAATGTAATCAACTATTTACAAATGAGAAATATATCCCTATTTATACTATTTTAAAGGTGTGATCCAATAGACGTGTCCTTTCACGAACGGGTGTGTCTCTTGAATATGTGGATGTAATTAAACATGAAGGGGTGTGTCTCTAGAATCAAAAGTCGCGTCCCTTCCTTCTTCCTTTGCAGCCATCGATCAAGGGGTGTCTCCCAAGGGATTTTGCCACCCTTGGGGTGGTGGTTACCAAGTTCTGTCTCGTCACAAATAGCCCCTCAACTTTGTAACCACCAAACTTTATACTAATTACCATATAACCCTTGAACTTAAGGATGTATAGGGATTATAACTTTCATTCACCCCTAATCACGAACATCCTTGAGTTGTTGTAGATCTTGAACTCTGAGTAGTTTTATCTTCTCGAGTCTCTCGGTATTTAACACTTCACATGGATCTTCTTATACACCAACCTTGCTCCTTACGAACCTTGCTTCACGCAAACACTTTGCTTCACACTTGTCTTGACCGTACTTGATTTGTATCACACGAACCTCCTCTTGTGTAGTTGTCTCAACACGAACTCCAACGGTCTTGATTAACTTGCCTACCATCATATCACATGACTTGAATCCATATCGCATAGATTTTAGACATTCTAACTCACTCAGATCTCTAGTGGTTGTGTCACACAACAATTCTTTCTTCTGACCCAGTCACATAATTACTTGTTACTTCACACGCGTGCCTTCTTCTTGGTCTATCACAGGTTTAATCTCGTCATCATGGTTGTTTCTCATAACGGGTTCTTCATCATTTATTGCTTCCCTCACGGATTCTCCACTTTTACCGGATCCACTCACTGGATTGTTTTATTGCACTTACTATATGAAATTCTGCATTCACTGCATGTATTTCCCAGCATTCACTGCTTCATTTTTCCTCTACATTCACTGCATCTTTCTGCACTCACTGCAACAATTTCTCTTCTTGTTTCCTGCATTCACTGCATCATTTTCTCTTTTCTGCATTCGCTGCATCACCTTGTTTCTTTGCATTCGCTGCATCTACAATTGTTTATTCCGCATGGCACTTTGTTTCTGATTGAAAAAACCTTCGAGCCTTCACTTGGTAATTCTAGATTCTTCTAACACACTTCGAATTACTCGAATGATTCCGTCTTTACTCGCTTCTTCTTCACGATCGACTCACTCGATTTTCTTTTTCCCAATTGATTCGCTCAATTTTCTTTTCTATACTATGAATTTGGCCTTCAAACCTTCACCCGCGAATAAAACTGATCGCGTATAACTACCGAATTAAATTCTGATTCTTCCTAGCACTCAAAACGAAACAAAAATAACCCTTTTATGCGCTCCTGTACTCGGTTCGATGCACTCACGAACCCTAGTCTGATTGCTAACTTAGAATTCTCACAACCCTTACATTCTTGTTTCTAAAATTTCTTGGCCACCAATATGAAACCACTGTACCGGTAAATTCAATTCCCTTGAATTCAACAAACTCTCAAATCTTTAATCCGCATATAACCACAACACGTAATAACCGAAAAAAATCTAATTCGCACTAAACCCCGGAATCAAAAAACCCTAGATTCCTAACCATGGTTCGATAACCTTGAACCCATAAATCTAAAAACTTAAGAATTGAAAAATAGAATGATGAAACCTGATCGCGAATAACCAGCGATTCGATGCCTTGCGATTCCCGTGCCTAGAGCCTTATGCTCTGATACCAATTGTTGGCCCCAATGGATATTTGATCTCTAGGCAATCAAATAACTTGAATAGATAAACTAGGAATTTGTACAATGGAATGTAATCAACTATTTACAAATAAGAAATCTATCCCTATTTATACTATTCTAAAAGGTGCGATCCAATAGACGTGTCCTTTCTCGAACGGGTGCGTCTCTTGAATATGTGGATGTAATTAAACATGAAGGGGTGTGTCTCTAGAATCAAAAGTCGCGTCCCTTCCTTCTTCCTTTGCAGCCATCGATCAAGGAGTGTCTCCCAAGGGATTTTGCCACCCTTGGAGTGGTGGTTACCAAGTTCTGTCTCGTTACAAATAGCCCCTCAACTTTGTAACCGCCAATCTTTATACTAATTACCATATAACCCTTGAACTTAAAGATGTGTAGGGATTATAACTTTCACAGAATAGCAATTCAGCCGTCACATAAAAGAAAATGGTGGATGAGCATTAAATTATTATTTAAAATGACATTTATAGTCTTTGAATATGAGCCCACATATTAGAAAACCTTAAAAGGAATATTATATATAAGGGGAGAACGTACAAGAAAGAAGGCATCACTTTTTATAATATAGAATTATTGCAATTCTCGTTCTAAAAATTGGCAGCCGCCATTATATGAACATTAGGGACGAATTTTAGTACTTTTCTTCTTCTCTCAAGCCAATCAATGAAGTCGGATCATCTCGGGATGACAACCGAAGCTCTGAAGATCACCATGCGCGGTTAAACTCCTCGTGACTTCTACCCGGATGAACTTTGCTTGTTTTTGCATTGAACTTTGTTTACGAATTCTTATAACTAGTACAGCTTGACTACTTGTGTCGGATTATTGGTAAACGTTTCTTGTGTTGAATTATTTGTCGTTTATTAAGCGTATTGGCAACTTTCTTGCGTTGTTAGCGGGTTAGTAAATTGGTGGGTGGTTGATACAATCAAACGGGTTATTAGGTTGCATAGTGAATCTTAAAAACTATCCATACTAACTAATCAAATTCATTAATTCCGAGGTCATGTCTATGTGGTGTTTTGAATCGGTAAATAGGTTTTTATGTTAAACGGGTAATTGGGATTCCGTGTGGAAGTTACTTTTTCTCACATTGATTATAACTCTCTTAATTAGTTCTTTAGTTTTTAAAATCAAATTCATCAAACCCCCATTTTAGTTAACTTAGTTCTTAGATAGAAACGCAACATTAACCACAAATTCCCCGTGGATACGATACCCTACTTACGCTATCTACATAGTTTAAATAGGTTTTTGATTGCCCTTAACGACAGTCGTCAAAATGGCGTCGTTGCCTGGGAATTCATGCGCTTAGTGTTAGTTTAGTAGTAGTTGTTTCTTTTATTGTTTTTGAAAAAATTTAAAAAAAACCAAAAATATTTCTTTTTGTTTATTTTTGTTTTGTTCGGTATTACGCGCTTTTTCTTGTCTACTTGTGTGTAGGTGATCTTTTTGCATGCATACTAGGTTTTCAGGAAGATCTTCACCGCTATTGTTCGATCCTGAAATTGAAAAGACCGCACGCCAAAATTTACTTCTTCGTTCAGCCTTGAAAGGAAAACGCCACAACAAACACCGATTACTGAGATGCCACCAATGCCACCACCTCCGTTTACATCTGAGCCACAATAACAAACCCAAACTCAACAAACTCCACCCATTGCACCATCATCAAACACGACCACCCAACCAACATCTGCTCCAATTGGAGAATTTCATTTTATTGGTGGACCACTTTACTCTTTAGAAAGCCGACTACCACCACAGCCCAATCTGTTGCGGGCCGTAAATCAACCAAATTTAGTGCCATACCCGAACCAGTAGGGTACTATGTTTGAGCAAGTGAAAAACAGGGCGAGAACCGAAACATGGGATGACGGATATGGAGATGAAGAGTGGGGGATAAACGAGGGTTATATGGGATATCCATGTGGTTTTCAAAATCCGACATTTAACCGTAATCAGCCGATGTATCAGCAACACAGACAACCGCGGGGAGTAGATGCTTATCAGACCCCGCCGCAGGTTCATCGGGCACCGGTTGCGCCTCGTCAAAGGCAAAGAGACCCTCGATTTACGGATCCGAATATTTGAGGGGTCGAGAGCCACTTCAGACCACAGATTGCTGAACATGCATCACCGATAGTGATGCCAGTTGCGCCGGGTAATGCAGACCGTTCTTTTGAAGCAAAACCACACATTCTGAATATGCTACCTACCTTTCACGGGAAAGGTATTGAGGAGCCGTATGCACACATTGCGGATTTTGAGGCAGTTTGTAGCATGATTGGTGGACACGGGTTCACTACGGATCAGGTGAAGTTAGTGTTGTTTCAGTTTTCACTAAAGGATGCAGCGAGGGATTGGTTTACATCTTTGCCATTTGCTAGTATTCATACATGGCAAGAGCTGCAGCAACAATTCTTGGAATAATACTATACCCCGCAAAGAACCAAGTCGGGGAGAGCAGCGATTAGAGAGTTCCAACAGTTACCAGGTGAGCTTCTTTACGATTCTTGGAAACGGTTCAATCAATTGATCCGTAATTATCCTCACCATGGTATTCAAAGATGGGAATTAATCACCGCATTCCATGATGGGATTTCAAATGAAGATAGACGAGACATTAAGGCTACCACTGGGGGTACCTTTTTGAGGAATCATGTGGATGTGGATTGGGACTACTTGGAGATTGTTGCGGCGGATTCAAAGAGACAAGCACAATTGGATAGGAATAAAAAGTATCCGGTTGTGGCACCAACTAGTACGGGAGTTTCTAATACTAGAGTTGCTCAATTAGAGAGAGAGAGAGAGAGAAGGAGGCGTTAAAATTATTAGTTCGGACGAGTTAAAATTGTTATATTTTTAGTCGAACGGACAATTTTGTGATTAGGGCGTTGTACCGGAAAGTTATATATTTTTGCAAGATGTCTTTCCACATTAGTGTTTTCATATATATATGGACATAGTTATGTTATTCATATGTCATTTTTCATGGTTTCATTTTGTTTTCACGGTTTTGCTGTAATGAATAGTGTGACCATGAATAGTGCACGCAACACTTTCTACCAACACTTTTAGGACATAGTTTAATTGGTTTCGCAACACGACGAAAACCAACATGTGTTATAGCATTGTTTTCTTCTCCTAACACTGTAATCTAGTGTACGACACAGTTACGTAATTAAATTTACGCTAAATGCGTGAGATTATGTAATAATAATAATAGTGATTAGATTGTATGGAATTTCCGGTTAATTGCCATTTTGTCACATGTGAGGCTGTGGCTAGGTGCAGGAGAAAAGGGCTAACCGGTTGTTCTGGCAGTTCCGTATATGTTCGGTTTGTATACTGCTTGCTTGGGATGCATTAAGATGTCTCAAGTTAACTGATAATCCAAGGCATTTGATTGATTTACTATGAAATAGGTTTTGCTAAATTTGTATATGCTTGATTGATTTTGCAAATGATTTCAGGTGGAAATTCTACAGTTGCTAGGAATCAGGTAGTACATGTTGTTTTCATCATTTTAGGCAAATATCAAATAATGGTTATTTAATTTATCCCAGTTCATTTAAAGTTTTTGCCCAATCTATGTAGACTGGCAACTATTTCACAGCAGTCAACGGTGACATATGACCGCCAGAGAAGAGCGGCAAACCGGGCTATAACGACCTGATAGCGTGCAGTTTTGGGAACAATTACGAGGCTGAATCATGACATACGAAGCAACAGCGAATTAGAATTCTTGACAACTGTGTATGCGGTGTTTTGGTGCTGAAAAGGTACCTAAACAACCATGATAACAAACGACAATGGCTGCCAGAACAGGTCATAAACGGGACGCCATGCTCCAGAGGTTCGGGTTCAGTCTCAAAGCCTAATAATGGAGTACAAACCGTGAATTCGTAAGGTACGTTAATTGTGAATACTATACCCCGTTTTATTTCTTTTAATGGTTTTGGGCCGATATGATTTGTAACAGGAATAAAAGGAACCTAATGAGTATTTAGACATTTAGTGATGATCATTTTGAAATGGGATGATGGGTGCAAAATAATTTTGTGCGGGTGCCATTTGATAAACTAACTAATCTTTTTAATTGTTTTACTTAATCAACAAATTAGTATCTTCGTTAAGTTCACAGAAAATACATATAGATATTGTTTTAACTAAGATACATGAGATGGTTATGTAGTTATATAATTTCTTTCACACTCACAATATATAAGTAACTATATATAAGTATTTATGTTGTTTTCTACTTAAAAATGTTATGTGTTACAAATAAAAAATTATTATTGCATGGGGTTTGTTTGTGTTTGCAGGGATTTGTTGACTCAACTGCCGCTTGGGTCAACTACGCGAATCCTCAAGATGGTTAGTTCTGTTTGAAAAGTTGTATACAGTTTATATTGTAACTCTTAGTTGTGTCAATATTCAAGGTATTGTTGATGTTTGGTGGCTGATCTAGATGAAATAATATTGCGTATAAGATGGCTTTTAAAAAAAATTGTTCTTTTACCAAAGTAAAGATTATTGTACTCATTGCAGGTATGCTTAATGATATAACAAATTTGCCCCTTAGGGATCAGTGGAGGAATCCGGAGGAATCCGAGCCTGGTATTGGGGTTTATATGAGGGGCTATAACCAATCAATTTCATTCATTGTGCTCGGTTGCGTAACGGCTGATAAAGAAGGTTGCAGAAAAGGATATAGCTTTGTTTTGCACATCTCTCATATATAGGTTAGGCGATGTAACTACGGAATATTGGTGTAACAAATACTTGGGTTTTATTTAATATGACGCATATGAATGGATCCCTGCCGTATCGCGTATAGAAAATTGTAATCTCAATGCCATGTCATTTTTCACACCTCATCGCCAGGAAATGGCCCTGAATCCACCCCTCCATTGTTTCACATAGTTATTGGAAAGGGAGTCACTCCTGTGAGCAAAGCCATGTGGTGGACCAGCATCCAACTCAACTTAACACTTGAGAAAGCCGGTGCTAAATGGTCTATGGGTATTCAACTTTATTTTTCCTTAGAAAGAAAGAGGTGAAATATTAAACATAAATTAAAACCTAAATTACCTGTATATTAAAAATACAAATGAATGAATGGTAATATCTTATTAAAAATACAAATGAATGAATAGTAATATCTTAAGTGATGAGTAAATGGTATCGGCTACCGGTATCAAATTTACCAAATTGGGTGTATTTTCGGTATCGTTCGGCACCCGTTTTTACCCTCAAATACCGGTGCCGTACCAGTACCGACCGGTACCGAACCGTACTGTAACCGACATATTGGTACCTGTACCCAGTTTTGGGGATTTCGGTAACGGTATTTTCGATACCGGTTGGTATGGAGCTCATCAAATCCTGTAGCAACGTAGCAACGCAAGTAATTGCACCGTTTAGATTACTTTTTATACACACAGTAAGAAAAATGCATTTCGTTTGAATGAGGTTTTATATACACAACAACTTATTTTGCTTTCTTTTTTGTCTTTTTCTGTAATAAATGAATTGTATCATGTAAAATTAACTTGGATATTTAGATTATTGATGAGCAAATCGTATCAAATCCTGTAATCAAACCGGTATCGTATCGGTACCAAATTTACTATACCAAATCATTTTCGGAACCAATTTGGTACCCACCTTTTGGCGTTTTCAGAATCGTTACTTTCGGTTCGACACCGGTCTAGCACCATACGTGTATTTATTGATTTTTGTCACACCCCGACCCGCAGCGGAAAAGGTGATCGGCGAATGATTGGGTTGATCTGAGAGCTTATGACTTGCTATTGCGTGTTTTAAATATTCATTAATCTAAATTGAATGGTTCACATAATAAACAATCCAAATAAACAATTACATATGAGACATATAACAATTAAATTCCACTAAACAATTACATTCTCCACCACCGAACAAGTCATAAGGTCTTTGGAGGGTTGTAACGGGGCTAGGTTAAGGGTATGGAATAGGATTTTTTTTTTTTTTTAAGTGGCTAAGGTGATAAAAAAAATTCGATTTTTATTACAAACGACTACTTTAAACAAAGCTAAACTATAAACATCAACTACGAGGCAACGATTTTTTTTTTCGCCCTTTTATTCAACAACTAATAACTCATATTTTTGTATTTTCACAACGATTTTCTATTCTCTTTTTTTTTCGCAACATTTTCTGATTGATATATATATATATATATATATTTTACAAACACAACTATACAAACAAATAATCCTACAATCGAATTTTCATCACACGGGTTTAAAAGAAAAGGTTTAACGGTTGTGGGCTAAATGGGTTGGTCAAACGAAAGGATTAGGCTCAAAGTTGGCTACTAAGGGATAATTTTTGGGTAAGGGTATAAGAATGGTGTAAAAGGAAAAAGGTTCACCTAATGCCATAATCATTCTCGTGCTCGTATTCGGTCTATGGTCTTGAACGTATCAAAAGTTGCAAGTTCTACAATACGCGACTAATGGTCCACTCAAACAACGAATATGTAAATGTAAATCTATGATATATAAGTGGCTCAAAACCTCACGTATAAGGGTATGATATGTGATATGCATCAAATGCTAGTTCCTTAGGCGAATTATTCCCAAATAACCACCCGCTAAATACCCTTCATGTTATTAATTTGAACTTGACCATGACAAAAGACCAAATGGGTTGTGCCATCCCTCGTTGACTTAGTTACTTGTGCTTTTAAAATTGCTTTTGAAACAAGAAACTTTTTTTTAAAAATTTTTGAAATTTTCCCCCATCCCCACACTTGAGATAAACATTGTCCTCAATGTGTAGTATTTAAATGAACGGGTCCAAATCGAAAACTTTTACTACTCCCCCATCCCCACACTTGAGGTAAACATTGTCTCAATGTGTAAGAACTAGAGTTTTTAAAGCGCACACGGGATGTGACACGGCTAACCCTCCCAAAGTTTCACCCTGAAAAAAAAATACAAAATA
The DNA here is from genome assembly GCA_030545235.1 of Helianthus tuberosus. Classification (NCBI taxonomy): domain Eukaryota; kingdom Viridiplantae; phylum Streptophyta; class Magnoliopsida; order Asterales; family Asteraceae; genus Helianthus; species Helianthus tuberosus. The sequence continues at coordinate 163,632,163 of CM060399.1, read as the reverse complement.
CAATCCACTTATTACTAAACTAATAATCAAGGTAAAATGGAAACGCATGCACCTGATTTTGTCGCTTGATGCCCATATCTTCTTCTCTTCATAAAAACGGTTGTCTCGCGAACATCATGTACCTACAAATTCTAACCCTTGTGTAGAAGCACGCTTCTCACAACCATTGAAATTTGTTAGGTGATTAGTTCTACCATTTTTTTGAAAGTGTTACCAAATCATGCGTTAAATTACCTTAATTTTTGTGGAAAAAATTACAACAATAACAAGCCTAACTCACTTTCGTAGGAATCACGGTTGCATTTAGCTTATGCAACAAGCCCTTTTAAACCCCCCAATAGCTTGGGAGGACGAGAGGTCTCGTGAGGGTTATATAGGGAACACACCCACAACGTTCATAAAATAACAATAATATACAAAGAAATAAAGAAAACATCACACACTAAGAAATTATTATTATTATTATTCGTTTTTTTTTATTATATTATTTTTTTTTTCGTTTTTAATTTTTTTACGTTTTTTTTTATATATAAAAAAATAAAGAAAAAATATATATATTTTTGTGGTTTTGTAAATTTTAAATTTTCTCTTCTTTTTTTTTTAAAAAAATAAAAAAATTAAAAAAAAATCACATAAACGATATAACACTAAGCGCACTAGCTCCCCGGCAACGGCGCCATTTTGATAGACTGTCGTCGGGTCTATGCAAAAACCTAAAATTACCTATAGACAGGGTAAGTCAGGTATCGAATCCAGAGGAGCATGTGGTCAGTGTAATACCGTTTAACTAATCTAAACTTACTTTATGAAATTTGCTAGTTTATCTATTTTTGTAATTTTTATGAATAAGTATTGTGAAATTGAAAAAAACAATGATAGGAACGTGACCACTCCGGGATTCAGATTCTGTAAACACCTAATAATCTAATTATTATTTATTTGGATGCCACTGATTAAATGGTAAATGTCACATAAACCAATTACTTATACAAGATCCTAGCATAATACCAATTGATCAGAGAGATATTAACCACAAGCATAAATAATTATTTAATCAGCAAAGACACAATTAGATTCAACATAAATACGTCTCTGGTTATCACCAGGATTTGTCTGTCACACAAATTGTATATATGTAAATGCAATTCGGTCAACACCTAATTACAATCTAATTCTCAAACAAACAAAACTAAATTAAAAGTGAAATACAAGAATCATCACCCGGAGTGTCACTGGAGGGTTAACCGATCATGGCAGGTTGTTGATCTTCAGAGGCTCCAACCATAGTTGAAACCCCTTTCTTTCGTCCGAGCTCTCCCCCTTGATCGAACTCTCCCTCCTGATCGAACTCCCCTCGTCAATTATATAAGCTCCCAAAATAAATAAAGGTTGTTGCCATTTCCTTAGTAGAGATGATGGTGATGTTTTATTACGAGGGCCCCCAAAAATAATAATGATGCCTTGATGCTTTTTCTTTCTTTGATTCATTAATTGAGTTTCACAATTAATGCTGATGATGTTGACATTGTGTACACAAGTCCCTTCACATGCATCTATCTCCCCTCTCTCTCTCTCATGAATTAAGTGTGTTCAGATCGTTGTAGAATTGAAAATAATATAATAATAATATAGTTCCTCCTTTTGTAGAAATGGTGGGCATCTAATAATAATTAGGAAAGATGATATTGTTGACTAACAAAACCTTCTGCCGTCAATATTGATGATGGATGATACTACCGGGCCCCCAAAATATGTCGGTCTAATATTAATTTCCCCAAAGAAATTTTGCTAGCCATCTTGTTCCCCATGTATTCGTGCATGTCTTTTAGACTCAACCAAGCTAGCATGTCCGATACTAATCCCGAACAACACCATTTACTATGTTTATCAACTTCTGCCATTCCGCTTCATCTCTAACCACTCTAACTTCACCATATTACGCGTTTAACCTGGAAAATTACAAACTTGTGTAGTCAACATATTCAAAGCGTATAATCAACTAAACGGCCATAAACATGTAATATAACACACTTTAAGGCACAGGTTTCACTCTCTCCATCAATAAACAATCCAAATAAACAATTACATATGAGACATATAACAATTAAATTCCACTAAGCTAATCCGTTTCTTGTTAACTAAGGCCCATCCTATGTCCAATCTTCTCTTCGTACCTGATCACCTGTATCATGTGTAAAAATGGTTTTTGGGTCAACAAAAGTTGGCGAGTGAACCTTATTGTTATTGGAAAAATAATTTGTTTAAGTTTGATTTATTGTGAAAACGTGCGTTAACCAATGAAAGTAAATATGTTGTATGTCATATATCATAACTCATAACACAATCTCAAACAATAAACAAACCAACTTAAATGATTCAATAAATGCATGCATGTTGCACGGTATTATGTTGTGCCAATGAATGAATGTATGTTGCACGGTATTATGGTGTGCTGCAAGGTCTAAGCTCAATCAAACGGAGCTGACCTCGCATGGTTGGCAACGTCAAGTTCCGCTCATAGGTAATGGGGAACAGACGAGCCTATGATGATGTGATATCCAATATGTATGAAATGCACCAAGTGATGAACAACCAAACAACACATAACACAACCTCAAACAATAAACAAACCAAATATAATGATTCATATGAATGTACGCATGTTGCACGGTATTGTGGTGTGCTGCAAGGTCTAAGCTCAATCAAACGGAGCTGACCTCGTATGGGTGGCAACGTCAAGTTCCGCCCACAGGTAATGGGGAACCGACGAGCCTATGATGATGTGATGTCCAAATGAGTGAAATGCACCAACATGATAAACAATCAAACAACACATAACATCGATACTCCACATAATGGTAATTGCACGGAATTCAACTTGTAAAATGCGATAAAAAACATTGCGACACATGATACACCCCAAAACGTATAAATAAAATGGAAAAAAAAGGGAGTTGTAAGATTCACTCACAGCTTGCGTTAGCGATTCCTTGTCAAATTAAACGTACGAATAAGATTTGATAACTTGGAATAATGGAGGGTTATCCTAAAAACAGAAACGTGCAAAATAAATAAAAAGAAATAACATTCGGATTTATCTAGTTGATATACTATCCTTCTTTATCTTATAAAAAGAATGGTTTATTTAATTTATAATAAAATGTTTTATTTAATTTAATTAAGTCATAACTGATTTAAATGTAAATCACTGATTAAAATATAGATATAAAAATAGTTTCTTTTAAACCAAAAAAATTGGAACAAATGTGTGAGAATCCCGAATCGAACTCGGGTCCTCCGAGTTGAAACACAATGGACTGCATGCTATCTGTTGTTTGTTAAAGGATTTCTTAACATACTAGTGGAAAACCCGCGCGTTGCGGCGGAGTCGGCAATTTACATCTAAATTTTTAACTAACTTCTCTAAAATTACAAAACACATTTTATGATTCGTCCTTAACTCTAAAACCTAAACCCCATTTCTAAAATATGTACAGATCGATATGTGAAATTCCCATTTTAACCTTGTGTAACATCAAGGACCATTGATACATGCGTGCGTGCACACTTTCACCATTGACCCGATTGTGTCCTTCTCAAATACCGTCTTTTCGCTCCAGGTTGCGTGCTCATCATTTCCATAACCTGCTATTATTCAATCAACAAGAAAGTGTTTTGTGGGTCAACCAAATACTATGTACTTTGTCATGTACGAATATAACACGTACCTAAATGTCATACCCACCTATATCATATGTCACCTTCTCCAAAACAACTATACCAATTTTAATAAAATTAAAAAAAATGATTACAATACCTGATTCTGCTGCATTTGCATCATCTCAGCCTGTAGAATATAAACAACTCTTAAAAAATGATAAAAATTTCTTCAGATATATAGTTTATAACTTCATTTTTTTTATTATAAATAATTATTTTTTTTACCTTTCTTTTCAGTTCTTGATTTTCCTCTTTCAGTTTTTCTACTTCTGCTTCCAGTTCCATAGTGTATGCCTAAAACATACAAGTCACATTACAAACAAGAAAAAACCGAAAACCGCAACTAAAAAACCCGTTAAACCGACACGAACTTGCTTACGAGCCCGCGACCGAGCAGCCGATTCTCGGTTCTTAATCATTCGTCTTTGCCGCCTTTCTAACCGCCCCACTTTTTCTCCCCCTCACAATCCAACTAAACTCATAACGCGAAGGCGAAACCGAAGACGTATCTCCATTATTCTTCCCCATCTCTTCTGACGAAACCGCAGGCGACCCTACCGCCGTTACCCTGGGTCCCACTAACCCCATGTTACCACCCTGTAACACCCCATCAGAAAGACCCATGATCCCATTCCTAATTACAGGACGACCCTTCATACCACCACCATAAGCAACATTAGTTTGCTTTGGAAACAACTGTTGACTTTTCTGTTGATTTTGTTGTTGACTTTGTGCAGATCTAACTCCATTCACATTCAATGGCAGATTATGATTGTTTGTACTCACACCTTGTTGGAATCCAACAACCCCGAAAATCGGTTTGTTTTGCGTGTTTTGCGAGTTCGTTAAATTACAAAACAACCCGTTATCATTTGGTTTATCAACCAACTGATTTTCTTCCCTTACAACTCCAGCCTTGACCAAAAACTCCTCAAGAGTCATTTCCCCTAACGTTTGTTGCCTTTGAGACAAATTCGGTTGCCCGAACGCGTTAAACTCTTTCGATATATCTTTCCAAACCTCATCAACTGTCTTTTGACTTATTGTTCTTGGTAAAGTCAAAGACCCTTGTCTTTGTATCATTCCACCACCTTCGACAACACCGTTGTTAACCGCGGTATTATTATTAATATTTGTTTGAGTTTCTTCTGCATTCCAAATGCTTTTTAACAACTCATCCATATTCATTGACCCAAAATCTTTACCAATGCTGGTACCCATGGTGGTTTGTAGCTCATCAAAGGTTAAAGAGTATATTGATCCTTGTCTTGCTAGATGGAAGTTTCCAGGCGGTCTAGCGTTCCCGCTCGCATCTCTGTTGTTGGTTGATTATTGAAGCTTTTGTAGTTCATGATTCTGTAACACTGCCACAAAAAATAAAGTCGTACTATACCCAATTAATAAGATTAATTAGAATAACTGCATGAACCAACTGCATCATGATACACCTACAATAATGCATCGCCTCCAAAACTGTAATCTTCCTAAAAATTAAACCGAATAGTAATAGAGAATACAAACCTTTAAAAATAACCTTAAGCGCATCTGTACTGAATCATAATAAAGGCCAACTTACAATAGAGACAAGATAGGCATGATTAATATAACTACATTATTTAGAAATTAATCCAACTTTTTGGAGAAAAAGGATTTGCTGTAAACACTTAACTACACTTAATGTCACTTTTGCCCATTCAACCCATTTGATATCTTATCTTGTTATTTCTAGAATGCAGACCTTCCAAAATGTATAGGAAAGTTTCTCACTTGTGACCAGTCTGCACAGATAAGAAATTTAGTAGTAAGTACGCATTCAACGCGTACCGTTTCGACGCGAATCGTTTTGACGCGAACCGTTTCGACGCGAATAGTTCGATCTGTACCGTTTCGACCAGTACCGTTTCGAATTGAATCGTTTCGACCAGTACCATTTCGAACCGAACCGTTTCCACCCGAACCGTTTCGAATCGAACCGTTCCGACGCGAACCGGTACTGGTCGAAACTTATCGAAAATCAACTGAAATTGTCCGAAATTTGACAAACAACCTGCAACTTTTAATTGACCCGTCATGATTCATGCTTTACCAAGTAGCAAATTAGTTTTTAGTCATTTTTCTGTTAACTGATATCACACTCCTTTCAGTAGTGTATAGCGATAGCAAAACGTAATTAGGTTCACACTCCTCTCAGTAGTGTATCCTCTCAGCAGTGAATCTTCGATGGCGTTTAGGCGAATCCACATTTGCTGATTAAAGGTCTTATACAATTAAATGTGTTTCCTTTCTTTTGAAAATCCTTTAGCTTAAACAAGATATGTATAGATAACCCGATTTGACCCATTTGTATATAAATGGGTCGAAAATGCCATTTCTACAGTTTGCAAGAATCTAAAAATAGCAAAAGAGCTAGAGAATGCGACCTGGGAAGCAAAATGCTTGTGGACTGCATTAACCAGTTGTTCCTATGTCGGATTAGAGTGAATATTTCCCTAAAAGAGGAACAAAAAATTACAATTAAAATGAATTACGACAAGCAAGAAACACATGGGTGTGGATAGTTTTATATATGAGACTCACGAGGTTAAATGTACTGTAATATCGCCATAACGTGTTGGTTCCTAGCTTTGAGAAGTTCACTTTCTGTTCATCCACATGGAAGCATCAAATAACAACTGTTAGATCATATTTGGATATGCATCTCAAATATTTGGGTCAAACTAACTAATGTTTTAGGTTCTGAAATGTTACTTATTTAATTCATATTGCTAGATTTGAAGAATATATTATATTTGAATTTACAAATACGTATATTTGACCACAAAAGTCAACTTACAGGATAACACATGTGCATGTTGGATTGAGTTTCTCTGCAAGCATTACGGCTACCAGACTTCATCATTGATGGAGATAGGCCCCACGGTCTTGCATATCAAACTATTGGGCTGTTTAGTTTGCTGAACTCATTAGGGGCGGCTGTGAATGCGGAGCAAACCAACTTAAAATCAACAAATCTAATAAATCTAAAACCAGCAATGTTAAGCATACCAACTTGTTTCCGAGCGCGTGATCTAGCCGCAGACTCTCGGTTCTTAATCATCTTCCTCTGCCTCCTCTCCACAACTTTCTCAATAGCCCCATTTTTCCTCCCCCTAAAAACTCCATTAAAAACATAAGGAACAGGCGACACCGAAGACGTGTCACCCCCATTACTCTTCCCTAACCCATCCGATGAAACCGCCGGAGACCCCGCGACAACTGTAACCCCCCCAGCCCCGCCCCACCCAACCCACCCATCATCCCCATCCCACCTAACCCACCACCATTCATAACCGAATTCGAATTATAGACAATCACCATGTCATGAACCATTCAAAACTCAGTTTCACAAATAAAGGCCATAAAATTTAACATCTTGAAACAAATCACAACATAAAAAAAACAAAGACAAACCATCAGATCATTCATCAACAATCACTCGACCAAGAATTCACAACCAAAAAAACAACAATTAACAACAACTACCTCCCTTTGGTGCCTATTTTGATGATATCAACAATCACTCGACCAAGAATTCACAACCAAAAAAACAACAATTAACAACAACCACCTCCCTTTGGTGCCTATTTTGATGATAACAAGCTTCTTCTTAACAACAATTTCAATGAAGACGGAATCTATTGTTGGTAGATACAAGAGATCTAGAGGTGAAATTGGAAGAAGTTAAGGTGTGATTTGATGTTTCCATGTTACAAACAATAAACATAAATTGAAGGCTTAATGGACTTATCTTTCAGAGATTTAGAAACAAAATAAGCAATACCACATATATATCGAAAAGGTGCAAACCTTGCTTTGAACCATAATCGGGAAAACTGCACTTGATTAAATTAGCATTGCCGATTTCAACTTCCTCTTGATTATCATGCCAAAACCCTAATCGGCAAACCTCAAAATTCGAAACAAACACTGTGAAATCGAAACGGGTGTTCGATTAATCAACCGAAACAGAGGAAAGCAAGCGAATTCAAAAGAAAATTTTGTGGATTGAGGCGAATAATTGTTGGGTGAAAACTATTATACATTTTTCCTCTGTTTCTTCATCAGCATCCTCTTTCACAGGAACAGGGTCAACTTTAACAGGCAACGGATCTGCCGTCTTAAAACTTCAAGTTGCAACTCCAATAAACTATTATCGGTTTAATAGGGCATCCAAACACTCCCGTAAAATTGCGTGTTATCTTTACACCAACACAATACAGCCTGCATCTTCAATTAACATAAATTACCAAATCAATTAACATATCCCATTAATAATTTCAACAAAACTCAAAACAAATACTTGAAAATTAAGATTCTACTGGTTGCTTCACAGCTACCACCATTAGGGTTTTCTTCCGAGATCAATTTTTTACCAAACCCTACATACTAATTTTGATAAATTTAAGATTATAGTAAAATATACAATGGAAAGACGAACAATCGATCAAGAATTAACAAAAATCTTACATCTTTTTCTATTAGAGGAACTCTATCACTTCCAAAAGAGATAATCGATCGGCTGGTCCAAGTGCTGGAGAGGGTGAATTGATCGGATTTATGGGATTGAAATCGTAGGGTTTTGGTGGCTTTTGGTGTGATATCAGTTTCATCCACCAAACCTTAATGTGTTATCAGTAATTGATTTCAGTTTCGTGGGAAGAATTGATTTCAAAGTTGAATGTATTAGTAATTGCACTGACGTTTGCTTCTCCTCTATTCGACTGGTTGAATTCTTTGTAGCGGAGACATTGAATTGAGGGCAAAACTGAGAGAAAGGGTCGTGATTTTAGGGAGGAACTCATGACCATTTGTCTGCCGTCTGAAAATTTTAAAGGAAATTACCATTTTGTACATTGGAGATGTATTATATAGTATTATAGATATTATAGATAAATTATTAAACTCATCATCCATTTGGTCCTCTAAATAACAAAAAGAAACAGTAACATGCTTAGCGAAAGTGAAGGGGCAGGACACGAACCCGTGCCCTGTGCACGTTATGTTTCATTACAACGATCCAACCACTATGATGTGTTATGATCTGGTTTCCCGTAAACTTTTTGACAGATCCGAGGGAAGGGAGATCCACATTGCGCCCCGCGGACGTTTTAGTTTTCGGGTGGTGATGAAACAATGGTTAACCGGGTAGGGTTAACTCACTGGTCTCGTCAAGAGGGTTAATCCCTTCTTTCCGAGGATCGCTGGCTGGATCGTCTGGTGGTGGGTTTCCTGCACAAGGAAACAAACCGTGACTCGTAACAAGGAGGATGGGGTGGGGGGTGCTCCTTGTTACCACTCTCCGGCGTGAGAATCAGTAATTTGCTTGAGAAGCAAAGTATGATAGTAGTAGTGAGAGAGTTAGAAAGTGATACCTCAAACCTGGTTTGGGGTGAGTATTTATAGCCGAGGAGTGAAGGAGGGTAGTTGAGTAGCTAGTCCGACATCGCACAGCTGTTTGCAGGTGTGTCAGACCTGACGGATGCTGTGGTGATGCCACGTCCTGCTGTGGTGTCAGACTGCTGTTCATACGTGGGCTAGTAGGCGACTGTTCCCAGTGCCACTTGCACTGTGGTGTCAGACCCACTTGCCTTGTAGGCAGGATGCGGTGCCAGGCCGCATCGCTGCTTGCGGTTTACTGATGTTGTTCCCGCATTGGTTGTTCCATCCATGATTTGCGAGGGATGCGGTGTTGTGCCGCATCGCCTGTTGAGTGACTTACTGTTGTCCAGATCCCTTGTCGTGACGAAAATGTTCATAGGATGCGGTGCGAAGCCGCATCTCTATGCGTAACATTAGTTTCCGTCCTTAAGGTAAGTCTTCTCATCAATGGACAGATTGGACCGCAGTGTTCGCGTGTTGTCTACGCGGACACTGGATAGTTAATTGCTGTTGGGGGTTTTTAATGAGGGTAATGGTCATTCGCGGTCGTGCTGACGCGATATTTGGGACCATACCCCTTCAAGTCCCCCCAGTCTAGTGTTCCTTCCGTATGCGAGTCGCATGTGGGAGGGATACTGGACTATGTTGTCTAGAAGGTTAAGATTATGCCATGCAGATGGCATCTTCTTTATTAGTAGGCCCTTTCTAGTGGATTGTTTCTTCCTTTGAGAAGGGTGCATGGTGAGCAAGTTCCGTCTGATGCGGAATTCTCAGCCAAGGTCTTGACTCTTGGTCTACCTTTTTCTGATGTCATCAGTCACCTGTTGGTGTTTCGGACCAACCTTTGAGATGGTGACTGAAGGTATTAGCAGGGTTCGAACCAACCTTTGAGATCGTGACTGAAGATGTCTTCTTCAGTATAGTTGGAACCTCTGCGTCAGCTGGTGCAAAGTTGTAAGGACTTTGCTCAAGCTCTATGTTCAGCAACTGGACATCTAACGATGATCCCTGTTTTGTGGGGTGTTCGTGTTCTCCAGTTAAGCTTTCTAGTAACCGCGCGTATTCTGCGGTTTATCTCTCAAGTAACCGCACGTCCTCAGAGGTGTAGCTCTCTAGTAACCGCACGTTCTTTGCGGTTACCTCGTTGCCGATCCTCGTTTGCCATGTTTCTTTGGGGATCGTGGGTAGTTGCGTCATTGTTGGCCGTGTTTGGTCGAACAATGTGAATCTGGACTATGGGCAGATAAACATGATCATAGGCAGGGTTGTTCCCACCATTGTTTATTCTATGCGGTCCATAGGTGGGTAACTAGTCATAGGCAGACTTGTTACCGCTGTTCTGGAGCCACTTTCCTTCACGCTTTGGTGGAAAGTAGTTTCTCTGTAAGTAGCGTTGCCGGAAGAGATCGTCTGAGATACTTGGGAAGTTGGTTGAAACTCTTCCGCATTCGTTTTGTAGCCACTTTCCTTCACGCTTAGTTGCAAAGTAGTTTTCCTTGAAATAGCTTTGCTCTTCCGCGTGGTGGCTTAGTTGTGGCTCTTCCGTAGCTACCGTTCGCATAGTTGCGGTTTGCAGTAACTACGCAAGAATGGTTGCGGTTTGCAGCAAAGAACTCGCTTCTAGATGTCTTGTAGCCTGGATGTGGCTCTTGAAGGTTCAGGGGACAGGGTTGCTGATGTGCGGTTGCTCAGCATACTTGTCCTTTTCCTTAAGGAGAAGCTGTTTGCGTTCCCTCCGTGGTTGTGAACCGGAAACGAGGGTTTTGAAGCTTGAAGAAGCTTTCATGGAGTGCGGTTTACCGTATCCTGAGAAGCGGTTTTCGCAGTCCAAAGAACCGTGCTGGTTCTGAGTATCTGACACACCTGTGCGAGTTGGTGTGCGTCATCTCCGCATATTCCGCGTGTGCTCGTGGATATGTGCGGTTTATGACTTATACCCCCTTATATTATATAAAGATATATATTTTGCCTTTTTTGAGGGGTATGTAAAAAACGACATGCGGTATGGGTTATGGTGCGGTAAACCAGGGAAACCGCATGCCGCTTGTGTTTGGATAAGGTTGTCGTTTTCTGTTGCCTACGTCATGATTGCACGTGTGGGTTGTTGAAGTTGGTAGGATTCTGACATGTGCTGATTTGAAAAGACGTTTGTTCTGACCGAGGTCATAACTGCACTGTAGCAGGGAGTTAAAAGTCTTGTCTGTCAGGCGCGTGCGCGGCCACGCGCGCGTGATAACCGTCAGCGAAAAGGTCGCTGAACACGTGTCGTCTTGTAATTTGCCTATTTTGAACGTGTTTGAGGCGGTTACTGTATCGCATTTATTGCGATGAGTATATAAAGTGGGAAACGTTTGGTTTCTCCTCACTGTTCAAATTTTTCGAAAAATTTCTGGTGAGAGAGAGAGAGAGCATTCCGTTCATCTTCTCCGATCATTCTGTCTTTTATTCCGGTGATCTGAGGTTTTTGAGTTTTTGTTTCTCAAAACTTTGTTCTACATATTTCTGATGGCTGATCCATCTAACCCACATAGTGTGGAGGGTGAAAACCCTGAGGCATCTTCTCCGGTGGCCGGAGAAGAAGAAGATGATGGTGGCAGTGTTCCAGGTGGTGGTCTACCACCATTGAAGTGGCCGAAAGCTTCATTTGACCAACTGATGGCCAAGATTGAGATGCCTCATGAGTTTGGGGCTGAATATCCCCAACCTGGTGATACTGGTGCCAGTGCTCCGGCCGGTTACATTACCATGTGGGCGGACTGTTTTACTGATGGTAACTTTCGTTTACCATTAACAGTTTTTGTTGCTCAGGTCTTGGAATATTACAAGATCCATATCTCCCAGATGAGTCCTTTTGGGATGATCCGTATTAGACATTTTGAATCGACTTTTCGAGCTCTTGGTCTGCCGGTTACCGTTGAAAACTTCCGGGGGTTTTACCAGTTAACGGTGAACACCGGTTTCTTCTCTTTTAGAGAACGGTATGGAAGCATCAAGTTGATGACCCCTCCGAAGGGTATTACGAAGTGGAAGTGTAAGTTCTTTTATGTTAAAGCTGCCGCGGTTGTCGTGGACATGAATATGCGGAACGTCAATGAGCCTATCCCTGCGGAGGATATTGCTATGCCTTCCGCAGAGACTGCGGAGTGGTTCTCAAAGCTGAAACCCATTGAGCATAGGCAGCTGACCAACAATGAGTTGTGGGTGCTGCGGATGATGTTGACCCGGCCTAAGAGGAATTTCATGCCTGTGGTGCGGGAGAAAACTGGTGGTAAGTGTTACCACTCTTGTGCGGTTGCTTTATTCCCGTGTTTGTTATTAATTTGGATATGTATTATCAGAAATTGTGGAAGTGTGGAAGATATTTGATCCAACTTTTACCGGCAAAGTTGATCTTATTCCGACTGCGGAGGGCAAAGGTTTTAACTTGACGATTGTCCCTCTCTTCCGCATTGCTTCACGCGCGGTGATGACCGCACCCCTGCCGCAGGGTAAAGGTAATAACTCATAACCTTTAGTGCTTTACCAGGTTTGTTGCTGATATTTTATACGCAGGTACACTTGGGGACCTTGGTAAATTTGAGCCAAAGGGCGCCCCTAAAAAATATGCGGAGAAAAAGCCTGCAGATAAACCTGGTCGGGGTCGCGGTGTGAAGAAATCAGCAGGTATCTCTCGTTCTCATTTCCGCAGATATACCAATTACGTGGTAGTATCTGACACCCTAGAGGGCCTGGGTGTTCCAGGTGTTGGTGCGGCCACCGGTGGCACCACTGCGGGTTCAAAACCGGGTGATGAAAGGAAGAGAAAAACGGAGGATGCTGGTGATGCTGGTAGGGGAAAGAAACCGAAGATTCAGACCAGGCGCAAGCCTTTTGTTGTACCAACAAAACCCGCGGTTGTTTCTGGTACGTGATGCATGATTTTAACAAGTATTGTGTTTATACTTGTATTTTAAAGTATCTGTGTTGGTTTCAGAACCGCAAGATGAAGGGTTCTTCGACTTTGATACTATTCCTCCCCCTCCTCCGCACGACGCTGCTGCGGGTGCGGGGGTTCATAAGGTTGTTACCCCTGAAGCCTCTGTACGGGGGGTGGACACTGGGAAGCGTCCCGCGGCTCAAATCCATGACACAGTTGATTCGAGTGGTAATGTTATCACCCCAGAGGATACTGTTGATCTGAATTTGAAGTTTGGTGAGGCCGGAAAGCCAAAGTCTCCAGCTGCCGAGAAGGCTTCCGGTTCTGTTTCTGGTGATGCGGGTTTTGTAGAGACTCCCATTCAGCCTGATGAAACTGAATTGGAGTATTATTACCGCTCCTACACAGAAGACCGGGCTACGTCCTATCACCGCCCCCCGTGGACTGTATTGCAAGGGGACGATATTACCATTGACCCCTCCGCTTGCAGGGAGGTTTTGAGTGGTGTGGGAACTCCTTTTGAGGTAAACCGGGCCCGTTCGTTACCGGCTGAGGTCCAAATGAACCAGCTCTCCTCCATGCTTGTGGGGAGCTCCATAATGGCGAATGCGCTTATGGAGAAATGCAAGGTGCTGGGGCGCGAGGGGGAGGAGAATGCGCGTTTACAGGCCGAGGCCGAGGAGTTGGTGAAGGCTGCACGTGAGGGTGCAGCGCAGCTTGAGCGGGATAGAGAGCAGCTTGAGAGGGATAGAGCTGCGTTTGAGAAGCATAAGCAGACTGAAGAATGGGCTGCAACTGCTGAGCTTAAACAGGTTCGTACTCTTGCAAAACTGCTGTCTGATGAGCGTAAGCGTTGGAAAGAAACCCTTTCTGATGAGCGCAAGTCGCTATCTCATGAGCGCAAGACTTGGAAAGAATCTTGGGGTAAACAGAATGAAACTCTCTTTCATGTTCGTCAGGAGCTTGTCAATGCCAAGGCAGCGATTTCTGCGTTGGCTAAAGAGAAAGCTGAGGCTGTTGCGGCTGCCCAAGAGGCTAAGGAAGCAGAGGTTCGTCTTGCCAAGGCTCTAGAAGAGGCCAAGGAGGCGGAAACTCGTGCTGCAAAAGCTTTTGAAGGTGCAAATGTTGACCGCACCAGGTTAAGCAAAACAATCTTGGACCTTCAGGTACAAATTTTTCCTAACTTTGCAACTGCGTTTCATAAGCATGTTTATTTTTATGTAAGCTTCTGATTTCTTGTTAAAAGGCTGAAGTGCGGACCCGGGGGGCCGCTGTTGAGGAAATCTCTGCACGTGCTGCTGAAGCTGAAGTGCGGGCAAGGGAAGCTGAAGAGGCTAGAGATAGCCACGCTTCTTCGGTTGAGTTGCTCAAGGCTGATCATGAATGGATGCGTTTCCGCGGGATCGGTCATGTAAGTATCCGTGGCCTTGTTATTTTTGTTGTAGGTTTGCCTTTTATAACCGTTGTATTCATGTTCCGCAGATTGTTACTGCCATTCTTGACGCACCCGAGACCCGTGCGGGTGTTAATGAGATCAGGGATCGCGCTCGGGATGCTGGTTTTAAGGCTGGCTACAATCGTTGCATTGCTCATATGAATCTTGTATCCGAGGGCGGATATACTGATGAGCGATCCGGTTTCAAGGATGTGGATACTGAAGCGCTTCTTGCTGCTGCGATTCATGATTTTAATGATACAACCCTCACCGGTCTTGAAGAACTTGAAAAGTGTCTAGAAGCGGAGGATTATGTGGACCGCTTGCGGGTCTTATATGCTGATGAAGACGAAGAGGATGAGGAAAAGCCGAACATTGAGGGCACGGATGGTGCGGGCCCCAGTTTTACGAAGGAAGATTAGATTGTCCTGCGTGCCTCTTTTGCTCCCTTATGTAAATGTTACAAAACTTAAATGTAAATTCCTTGTGCACCGCGCAGGTGTAGGAATTTTTTGAATATAAAGAATTGTTATTTCAATTTTTACAAGTGTTTTTACTTGTATGTTTGAATTTGTACGCGTTTAGTGTTACTGTGAGTAATACTAAATTTGTAATTGCCTTTTGCATGTCTGGGTGATATGCAAGTATGATATTTGTCTCTTGTTAGACAAACAGTGTTACCATTGCTGGCCTATTACAATAGTTGCGTGTGGTTACCATTCTGTGCAGGTATCACGAATGAAGATTTTGCTAATCTGTTTTTGTGTATACCTCAGAGTGGAACACGCATTTGTAATAGAATTATATTTATTTGCAAATGGCCTGCGGCCCGATAGATTACATGTAGAAAACATGGGTTACATATAACAGCGTCGAAGTTGCTGTGCGTTCCATGTGCGTGCGATAGTTACGCCTGCTAATGTTTGCAGTTTATACGCGCCTTTGCCCAGGACCTCTTGGATGAGGTACGGTCCTTCCCACTTGGGGGCAAGTTTCCCTGGGCGTTCCGCGTTTGATGCTTCGTTGTCACGAAGGACGTAGTCTCCAGGGTTGAAAGTACAAATACGAACGCGTGCATTGTAGTACTTTTCCAACTTGGTTTTGTACTTGGCCTCGTTGATGGCAGCGTTTTCGCGCCTTTCTTCCAAGAGGTCCAAGTCAACCCTGCGTTCCTCATTGTTGTCCATCTTGTTGATGGCCAACATTCTAGGTGAGGGGAGGCCTACTTCCGCGGGGATCACCGCTTCAGTACCGTAGACCAGGCTGAAGGGGGTCTCGCCGTTGCTTGTTTTTGGGCTTGTCCTGTGAGCCCATAAAATACTTGGGAGTTCATCAACCCAGCCGCGTCTGGCTATTCCCAACCGTGCTTTGATGCCTTCGACTAAGCTTTTATTGATACTCTCGACTTGGCCGTTCCCTTGCGGATGCGCCACTGAGGAGAATATGTGTTCAATGTTTAGCTCTTTAAGCCATTTTTGAAAGTCGTCGGCAGCGAAGTTGGTACCGTTGTCAGTGACGATGCACATTGGTAGACCGAAACGGCAGATGATATGTTCCCACACGAATTTCCTTGTTATCATAGCGGTGGTTGATGCAAGTGGCTTTGCTTCTACCCATTTTGTAAAGTAATCAACAGCTACTATGATAAATTTCACTGCTCCTGGCGCGTCTGGAAATGGTCCCACCACATCGATTGCCCATTTTTGGAATGGCCATGCGGTGGTGACGGGGATCAAGTTGTTCTTGGGACGCAAGGTCTTGGGAGCATGTCGCTGACAATTGAAACACTTGCGTAAGACTTTGACCGCATCTAGGTGCATGCCCGGCCAATAGTACCCGGCGTTCATGATTTTGGCCACCACCATGCGTGGTCCTGCGTGTATGCCGCATATCCCTTCGTGAATTTCATTGATAAGGTATGTGGCATCTTGGGAGTTGACGCATCGTAGGAGTGGCCCCAGGTATGATTTACGGTATAAGATACCGTCTATCATTTGGTAGTGACACGCTTTGTATTGCAACTTGCGTGCCTCTGCTTTGCTTTCGGGAGTAACCCCTGATTGTAAGTATGCAATGAGCGGTGTCATCCAGGATGTTGTACCGTATTGGATGACATTGACTTGGCGCAGGGGTACCGAAGGATTTTGCAGGACTTCGATGCGTACCTCTTTTGCCAGGTGTTGGAAGCTGGTGGACGCAAGTTTTGATAGTGCGTCCGCGGGTTTATTTTCACTCCTGTTGATGTGGCGAATATTGAAGGAGGTAAACTTTGACTTCAGTTGTAGGGCTTGTTCGAGATAGAGGATCATGGTATCCCCCTTTGCGGCATAGTCACCGCGTATCTGCCCTGCAACTAGTAGTGAATCGACGTGTGCTTCCAAATGCTTGACGTCAAGTTTAATTGCTAAACGCAACCCTGCCAGTAGAGCCTCATACTCCGCTTCGTTATTCGTACTTTCGAAATCGAGGCGTATTGCATAGGTTAGCTCTTGGCCATCGGGGCTGACAAGTCGCAAACCTGCGCCAGAACCATCTTCGTTGGATGCACCATCTGTAAATAGTGCCCAGGCTTCTGTGGAGGATGGTTGTGATACAGGTTTTTGTTCTTCTTCGCATTCTTGGATGCGGTTTGCTGGTATTTCAGCGACGAAGTCAGCCAAGACCTGGCCTTTGATTGCTGGGCGCGGCTTGTAGTTCAGTGAAAGCGCGCCCAGCTCGATTGCCCATTTTGCTAACCTCCCAGAGATGTCGGGTTTTGATAGGATCGGGCCGATCCTATAGTTGGTTAACACTGTGATGACGTGGTTTGCAAAGTAACGTCGTAAACGTCTCGATGCGTGCACTAGTGCCAGTACCAATTTTTCCATGATGGAGTACCTTGTCTCTGGGTCGTTGAGCATTTTGCTGATGTAGTATATGGGTGTTTGGACTCCTTCCCGCTCCACTATAAGTACCGCGCCTACCGCGTTGTCCGCGGCAGACAGGTATAAAATAAGGGGCTCATCTTTTCGTGGTGCGGTTAAAGTTGGGAGTTGTATCAAACACTCTTTCATTTCCCGAAAAGCTTTTTCGGCCTCTGCGGTCCATTGGAATTGTTCCTTTTTTAGACAGCTCCGCAGGGTTTTGATGAAAGGGTAAGACTTAGCTGCATGGTTGGCTAAGAATCTATTGAGTGCGGCTAGCCTGCCGGCTAGTCGTTGCATTTCCTTCATCGTAGAAGGCGATGGCATGCGCTCGATCGCCTGAACCTTTTCCGGGTTGACCTTGAATCCATCTTTGGTTACGATGAATCCAAGGAATTTGCCTTCTTCCATTCCAAACGAGCATTTCCCTGGGTTAAGCTTCATGTTAACGCTTCGCAGAGTTTGGAATGTTCTTTCGATATCTTCGAGCATGGTGTTTTCCTCCATGCTCATGACGACTAGGTCGTCCATATAGATTTCGACACTTTTACTGATTTGACCGCGAAAGGTGTCGTTCATCAACTTTTGATAGGTTGAGCCCGCGTTGCGCAACCCGAACGGCATTTTGGTGTAGCAGTAATTCCCGGTAGGAGTGCGGAATGCCGTTTTGTCCTCATCGTCGATTGCCATCTGTACTTGGTGATAGCCTTTGTAACAATCGAGGAAGCACTTCCATCGAAACGGTGCGAGGTTATCGACTTTTTCGTCGATCTCTGGAAGTGCGTAACAATCTTTGGGGCAGGCTTTATTGAGGTCTTTGTAATCGACACACATGCGCCATCCCCCGCTTGGTTTCTCTACCATGACTGGGTTGGAAAGCCAAGTCTGGTATTTCACTTCCCGCAGGATGCCTGCTGAGAGCAGTTCTTGTACCTGCTCTTCCATCGCTGCGTTCTTTGCTGACCCGAGATGGCGTTGGCCTTGGATCACGGGCTTGATACCTGGCATGGTATTCAAGAAGTGTTGCGCAATCTCGCGTGGTACCCCTGTCATATCTGCGGGTTTCCATGCGAAAATATCTTGGTTTCTGAAGAGGAGTTGCTTCAGGCGCGCTCTGATAGTAGGTGTCAAGGCATGGCCCAACGTGACTGTTTGCTCTGGGTGTCTTGCATTAAGAACCCATTTTTCTGGTTGAGTGTTGGGGGTAGGCCTTGCTACCTTTGTCGGACGCAGTTCGTCCGTAGACATGACTTCTCTTTGGGCGTATATTATCGCGATCCCCGTTTCGGTTGGAAAACCGATGGCAGAGTGGGGGACGGACGTTATCATGTTGAAGTCGCCTTGGGACTCCCTCCCGAGAATTACGTCATACTTTGAGGTGTGAGGTAAAACCATGAAGTTCACCTCCTCCGTCCTTGTGTGCCTGCCGTTGGTGAGGCGCACAGGGAAGGTAATTTGTCCCAGGGGGAACACGGTTTCCCCTGAAAATCCAGCCAACGGGTAGTCCGCTGGCTGCAGTCGATCTTTGTCTTCTTGATCGAACTGGTTGAAGCACTGCTCGTATATAATATCGGACGTACTACCCGGGTCGATGAATAATCGCTCGGTGCAGTAGTGAGCTAGGTGCCCAGTGATAACCACGGCGCGCCTATCGCGCGGTCCGCCTCGGACTTTTGGAAAGACGACTTGCTCGTCCTTCCAGTCATTGTCCGGTCTTCTCGCCGCCTTACGCGGTCTTCCTTTTCCTCCATTGATCATGTGGGTAGAGGCCACGTACATGGCCCTTTTACCCGTGGAGGTGCCCTCGTTGTGGGGAGTGATGCGCTTGGTAGCTTTTTGTGCGCCTGTCAACAAGTGTTGCAGTTTCCCCTCCTTTAGGGCTCGCTCAATCTCCAGTCGGAGACTGATGCAGTTGTTCGTGGTGTGGCCCGAGTCCTTGTGATACTCGCACCAGAGTGCGGGATCTTGATTCTTTTTGGACTTCATTGGTTGGGCCGGTCTCAGGAATTGTGCATCCGTGAGAAGAACGTCGCTTGGCGACTGGTTGATCTCGGTCCAGTTGCGGTCCCGAGACTCTTTCTTTGACGCCCGGTTTTCTCGTTGGGCGTTGATTGTAGCCCTTGCGTCGGGCTGATTGTTCCGGGGGACATATGGCTTGGGATCGCTGCCGCGATTCCATGTGTCCCTGTTGCGCTTATTGCCGCGCTTGGGCTCTTGGCGGGAAGACTGGCCTTCCGCTAGGGGTTGTGCCTTTGACATGTGCGGTCTCAGAGACCGCTGAGTCTGGGCATAAGTTTTGACCTTAGCCATGACATCTTCCCACTTCTTAGGCAAACCGTTGCCGCCAGAAATATTCATAACCATTTGTTCGTCTTTTACTGCAACAATGAAATGGTTACGTGCCATCTGGTTGTCAACGTCGCCTATCTCTAGGATCTCTTTATTGTAACGGACAACGAATGCGTCAAGTGATTCGTTGTCTCTGCGCCAGATGTTCATGACGTCCATTGAATCTCGTTCATGGCGTCGTTGCTGGCTGAAGTGCGCGAGGAACTTTTGTTGTAAGTCCTCGAATGAGGTCAGTGACCCTGGTGGTAGGGAATCGAACCATGCCCTGGCCAGACCTGTTAGGGTCTGTGGGAAAAAATGGCACCAGGTAGGTTCGTCCCATTTACCGTTGCACCCGGCACCGACGAAGATGTTGTTGTGATCATCTGGGTCGGTCGAGCCGTTGTATTTCCCAATGTTTAATGGGAATTTTGTGGTGGTGACATCGGCGTTGGCGATCTCCGGGACAAACTTCGAGTTTTCGGCCGCAGATTTCGGCCTATAAGGTTTGCCTTGGTTGCGTTTTGCAGCGCGGAGGTATGTGTTGCGGGGTTGAGTGGGAGGAACATAGTTGCGTCCGCCCGGTCTACTGTTGGTGGAATGGGACTCCCCACGGTATGTACTGTCATCTGGATCAGTATGGTCATACCCTTCGAGGTGGGACTGTGGTCCCAAACGACTATGAATGTTCGTGTTGCGGCGTGTTGTAGACTGCCGCCTTCTTTCTTCTTGAGAGCCTAAACGGCTATGTACGGAGTGCCTGCGGCGGGACCCGTATGAGGAATCGTCCTCATTGATTGTGCGGACATCACAATAGGAGGAGCCGCGGTCCTCTTGCCTGCTTCTGGAGGCTGGATGCGTGGGGGTCCTGTCGTCGTATCGTAAAATACGACCGGCAGGTGTACGCGGTATCGGGGTATGTTCGATACCTCCTTGTTCGTCGGCGCAAGCTCTGTTGTACGTTGCGGCCAGAAGGGCTGCTTGTTGGTCATACCAGGTATGAGGGCTCATGCCTGAAGGTATGACAGCAGCGTATTGTGACAAATCGTGTCCAAACGTAAGGGATGCGCCCCCTTGCGCTGATGTGCCAATGTGTTGGGCATTTGGGGGTAGGGGAATGGTTCCCGCAGGCCCTTGGTTTGCGGGGTTTAGGTTATCCCCGGTAGTGTTGTTTTGACGCTCAGACATCTTTGGAAAGAAAAGGATGATTGGAAAAATGTGCTAAGAGTAGCGGTGGGCGCCAATGATGAAACAATGGTTAACCGGGTAGGGTTAACTCACTGGTCTCGTCAAGAGGGTTAATCCCTTCTTTCCGAGGATCGCTGGCTGGATCGTCTGGTGGTGGGTTTCCTGCACAAGGAAACAAACCGTGACTCGTAACAAGGAGGATGGGGTGGGGGGTGCTCCTTGTTACCACTCTCCGGCGTGAGAATCAGTAATTTGCTTGAGAAGCAAAGTATGATAGTAGTAGTGAGAGAGTTAGAAAGTGATACCTCAAACCTGGTTTGGGGTGAGTATTTATAGCCGAGGAGTGAAGGAGGGTAGTTGAGTAGCTAGTCCGACATCGCACAGCTGTTTGCAGGTGTGTCAGACCTGACGGATGCTGTGGTGATGCCACGTCCTGCTGTGGTGTCAGACTGCTGTTCATACGTGGGCTAGTAGGCGACTGTTCCCAGTGCCACTTGCACTGTGGTGTCAGACCCACTTGCCTTGTAGGCAGGATGCGGTGCCAGGCCGCATCGCTGCTTGCGGTTTACTGATGTTGTTCCCGCATTGGTTGTTCCATCCATGATTTGCGAGGGATGCGGTGTTGTGCCGCATCGCCTGTTGAGTGACTTACTGTTGTCCAGATCCCTTGTCGTGACGAAAATGTTCATAGGATGCGGTGCGAAGCCGCATCTCTATGCGTAACATTAGTTTCCGTCCTTAAGGTAAGTCTTCTCATCAATGGACAGATTGGACCGCAGTGTTCGCGTGTTGTCTACGCGGACACTGGATAGTTAATTGCTGTTGGGGGTTTTTAATGAGGGTAATGGTCATTCGCGGTCGTGCTGACGCGATATTTGGGACCATACCCCTTCAAGTCCCCCCAGTCTAGTGTTCCTTCCGTATGCGAGTCGCATGTGGGAGGGATACTGGACTATGTTGTCTAGAAGGTTAAGATTATGCCATGCAGATGGCATCTTCTTTATTAGTAGGCCCTTTCTAGTGGATTGTTTCTTCCTTTGAGAAGGGTGCATGGTGAGCAAGTTCCGTCTGATGCGGAATTCTCAGCCAAGGTCTTGACTCTTGGTCTACCTTTTTCTGATGTCATCAGTCACCTGTTGGTGTTTCGGACCAACCTTTGAGATGGTGACTGAAGGTATTAGCAGGGTTCGAACCAACCTTTGAGATCGTGACTGAAGATGTCTTCTTCAGTATAGTTGGAACCTCTGCGTCAGCTGGTGCAAAGTTGTAAGGACTTTGCTCAAGCTCTATGTTCAGCAACTGGACATCTAACGATGATCCCTGTTTTGTGGGGTGTTCGTGTTCTCCAGTTAAGCTTTCTAGTAACCGCGCGTATTCTGCGGTTTATCTCTCAAGTAACCGCACGTCCTCAGAGGTGTAGCTCTCTAGTAACCGCACGTTCTTTGCGGTTACCTCGTTGCCGATCCTCGTTTGCCATGTTTCTTTGGGGATCGTGGGTAGTTGCGTCATTGTTGGCCGTGTTTGGTCGAACAATGTGAATCTGGACTATGGGCAGATAAACATGATCATAGGCAGGGTTGTTCCCACCATTGTTTATTCTATGCGGTCCATAGGTGGGTAACTAGTCATAGGCAGACTTGTTACCGCTGTTCTGGAGCCACTTTCCTTCACGCTTTGGTGGAAAGTAGTTTCTCTGTAAGTAGCGTTGCCGGAAGAGATCGTCTGAGATACTTGGGAAGTTGGTTGAAACTCTTCCGCATTCGTTTTGTAGCCACTTTCCTTCACGCTTAGTTGCAAAGTAGTTTTCCTTGAAATAGCTTTGCTCTTCCGCGTGGTGGCTTAGTTGTGGCTCTTCCGTAGCTACCGTTCGCATAGTTGCGGTTTGCAGTAACTACGCAAGAATGGTTGCGGTTTGCAGCAAAGAACTCGCTTCTAGATGTCTTGTAGCCTGGATGTGGCTCTTGAAGGTTCAGGGGACAGGGTTGCTGATGTGCGGTTGCTCAGCATACTTGTCCTTTTCCTTAAGGAGAAGCTGTTTGCGTTCCCTCCGTGGTTGTGAACCGGAAACGAGGGTTTTGAAGCTTGAAGAAGCTTTCATGGAGTGCGGTTTACCGTATCCTGAGAAGCGGTTTTCGCAGTCCAAAGAACCGTGCTGGTTCTGAGTATCTGACACACCTGTGCGAGTTGGTGTGCGTCATCTCCGCATATTCCGCGTGTGCTCGTGGATATGTGCGGTTTATGACTTATACCCCCTTATATTATATAAAGATATATATTTTGCCTTTTTTGAGGGGTATGTAAAAAACGACATGCGGTATGGGTTATGGTGCGGTAAACCAGGGAAACCACATGCCGCTTGTGTTTGGATAAGGTTGTCGTTTTCTGTTGCCTACGTCATGATTGCACGTGTGGGTTGTTGAAGTTGGTAGGATTCTGACATGTGCTGATTTGAAAAGACGTTTGTTCTGACCGAGGTCATAACTGCACTGTAGCAGGGAGTTAAAAGTCTTGTCTGTCAGGCGCGTGCGCGGCCACGCGCGCGTGATAACCGTCAGCGAAAAGGTCGCTGAACACGTGTCGTCTTGTAATTTGCCTATTTTGAACGTGTTTGAGGCGGTTACTGTATCGCATTTATTGCGATGAGTATATAAAGTGGGAAACGTTTGGTTTCTCCTCACTGTTCAAATTTTTCGAAAAATTTCTGGTGAGAGAGAGAGAGAGCATTCCGTTCATCTTCTCCGATCATTCTGTCTTTTATTCCGGTGATCTGAGGTTTTTGAGTTTTTGTTTCTCAAAACTTTGTTCTACATATTTCTGATGGCTGATCCATCTATCCCACATAGTGTGGAGGGTGAAAACCCTGAGGCATCTTCTCCGGTGGCCGGAGAAGAAGAAGATGATGGTGGCAGTGTTCCAGGTGGTGGTCTACCACCATTGAAGTGGCCGAAAGCTTCATTTGACCAACTGATGGCCAAGATTGAGATGCCTCATGAGTTTGGGGCTGAATATCCCCAACCTGGTGATACTGGTGCCAGTGCTCCGGCCGGTTACATTACCATGTGGGCGGACTGTTTTACTGATGGTAACTTTCGTTTACCATTAACAGTTTTTGTTGCTCAGGTCTTGGAATATTACAAGATCCATATCTCCCAGATGAGTCCTTTTGGGATGATCCGTATTAGACATTTTGAATCGACTTTTCGAGCTCTTGGTCTGCCGGTTACCGTTGAAAACTTCCGGGGGTTTTACCAGTTAACGGTGAACACCGGTTTCTTCTCTTTTAGAGAACGGTATGGAAGCATCAAGTTGATGACCCCTCCGAAGGGTATTACGAAGTGGAAGTGTAAGTTCTTTTATGTTAAAGCTGCCGCGGTTGTCGTGGACATGAATATGCGGAACGTCAATGAGCCTATCCCTGCGGAGGATATTGCTATGCCTTCCGCAGAGACTGCGGAGTGGTTCTCAAAGCTGAAACCCATTGAGCATAGGCAGCTGACCAACAATGAGTTGTGGGTGCTGCGGATGATGTTGACCCGGCCTAAGAGGAATTTCATGCCTGTGGTGCGGGAGAAAACTGGTGGTAAGTGTTACCACTCTTGTGCGGTTGCTTTATTCCCGTGTTTGTTATTAATTTGGATATGTATTATCAGAAATTGTGGAAGTGTGGAAGATATTTGATCCAACTTTTACCGGCAAAGTTGATCTTATTCCGACTGCGGAGGGCAAAGGTTTTAACTTGACGATTGTCCCTCTCTTCCGCATTGCTTCACGCGCGGTGATGACCGCACCCCTGCCGCAGGGTAAAGGTAATAACTCATAACCTTTAGTGCTTTACCAGGTTTGTTGCTGATATTCTATACGCAGGTACACTTGGGGACCTTGGTAAATTTGAGCCAAAGGGCGCCCCTAAAAAACATGCGGAGAAAAAGCCTGCAGATAAACCTGGTCGGGGTCGCGGTGTGAAGAAATCAGCAGGTATCTCTCGTTCTCATTTCCGCAGATATACCAATTACGTGGTAGTATCTGACACCCTAGAGGGCCTGGGTGTTCCAGGTGTTGGTGCGGCCACCGGTGGCACCACTGCGGGTTCAAAACCGGGTGATGAAAGGAAGAGAAAAACGGAGGATGCTGGTGATGCTGGTAGGGGAAAGAAACCGAAGATTCAGACCAGGCGCAAGCCTTTTGTTGTACCAACAAAACCCGCGGTTGTTTCTGGTACGTGATGCATGATTTTAACAAGTATTGTGTTTATACTTGTATTTTAAAGTATCTGTGTTGGTTTCAGAACCGCAAGATGAAGGGTTCTTCGACTTTGATGCTATTCCTCCCCCTCCTCCGCACGACGCTGCTGCGGGTGCGGGGGTTCATAAGGTTGTTACCCCTGAAGCCTCTGTACGGGGGGTGGACACTGGGAAGCGTCCCGCGGCTCAAATCCATGACACAGTTGATTCGAGTGGTAATGTTATCACCCCAGAGGATACTGTTGATCTGAATTTGAAGTTTGGTGAGGCCGGAAAGCCAAAGTCTCCAGCTGCCGAGAAGGCTTCCGGTTCTGTTTCTGGTGATGCGGGTTTTGTAGAGACTCCCATTCAGCCTGATGAAACTGAATTGGAGTATTATTACCGCTCCTACACAGAAGACCGGGCTACGTCCTATCACCGCCCCCCGTGGACTGTATTGCAAGGGGACGATATTACCATTGACCCCTCCGCTTGCAGGGAGGTTTTGAGTGGTGTGGGAACTCCTTTTGAGGTAAACCGGGCCCGTTCGTTACCGGCTGAGGTCCAAATGAACCAGCTCTCCTCCATGCTTGTGGGGAGCTCCATAATGGCGAATGCGCTTATGGAGAAATGCAAGGTGCTGGGGCGCGAGGGGGAGGAGAATGCGCGTTTACGGGCCGAGGCCGAGGAGTTGGTGAAGGCTGCACGTGAGGGTGCAGCGCAGCTTGAGCGGGATAGAGAGCAGCTTGAGAGGGATAGAGCTGCGTTTGAGAAGCATAAGCAGACTGAAGAATGGGCTGCAACTGCTGAGCTTAAACAGGTTCGTACTCTTGCAAAACTGCTGTCTGATGAGCGTAAGCGTTGGAAAGAAACCCTTTCTGATGAGCGCAAGTCGCTATCTCATGAGCGCAAGACTTGGAAAGAATCTTGGGGTAAACAGAATGAAACTCTCTTTCATGTTCGTCAGGAGCTTGTCAATGCCAAGGCAGCGATTTCTGCGTTGGCTAAAGAGAAAGCTGAGGCTGTTGCGGCTGCCCAAGAGGCTAAGGAAGCAGAGGTTCGTCTTGCCAAGGCTCTAGAAGAGGCCAAGGAGGCGGAAACTCGTGCTGCAAAAGCTTTTGAAGGTGCAAATGTTGACCGCACCAGGTTAAGCAAAACAATCTTGGACCTTCAGGTACAAATTTTTCCTAACTTTGCAACTGCGTTTCATAAGCATGTTTATTTTTATGTAAGCTTCTGATTTCTTGTTAAAAGGCTGAAGTGCGGACCCGGGGGGCCGCTGTTGAGGAAATCTCTGCACGTGCTGCTGAAGCTGAAGTGCGGGCAAGGGAAGCTGAAGAGGCTAGAGATAGCCACGCTTCTTCGGTTGAGTTGCTCAAGGCTGATCATGAATGGATGCGTTTCCGCGGGATCGGTCATGTAAGTATCCGTGGCCTTGTTATTTTTGTTGTAGGTTTGCCTTTTATAACCGTTGTATTCATGTTCCGCAGATTGTTACTGCCATTCTTGACGCACCCGAGACCCGTGCGGGTGTTAATGAGATCAGGGATCGCGCTCGGGATGCTGGTTTTAAGGCTGGCTACAATCGTTGCATTGCTCATATGAATCTTGTATCCGAGGGCGGATATACTGATGAGCGATCCGGTTTCAAGGATGTGGATACTGAAGCGCTTCTTGCTGCTGCGATTCATGATTTTAATGATACAACCCTCACCGGTCTTGAAGAACTTGAAAAGTGTCTAGAAGCGGAGGATTATGTGGACCGCTTGCGGGTCTTATATGCTGATGAAGACGAAGAGGATGAGGAAAAGCCGAACATTGAGGGCACGGATGGTGCGGGCCCCAGTTTTACGAAGGAAGATTAGATTGTCCTGCGTGCCTCTTTTGCTCCCTTATGTAAATGTTACAAAACTTAAATGTAAATTCCTTGTGCACCGCGCAGGTGTAGGAATTTTTTGAATATAAAGAATTGTTATTTCAATTTTTACAAGTGTTTTTACTTGTATGTTTGAATTTGTACGCGTTTAGTGTTACTGTGAGTAATACTAAATTTGTAATTGCCTTTTGCATGTCTGGGTGATATGCAAGTATGATATTTGTCTCTTGTTAGACAAACAGTGTTACCATTGCTGGCCTATTACAATAGTTGCGTGTGGTTACCATTCTGTGCAGGTATCACGAATGAAGATTTTGCTAATCTGTTTTTGTGTATACCTCAGAGTGGAACACGCATTTGTAATAGAATTATATTTATTTGCAAATGGCCTGCGGCCCGATAGATTACATGTAGAAAACATGGGTTACATATAACAGCGTCGAAGTTGCTGTGCGTTCCATGTGCGTGCGATAGTTACGCCTGCTAATGTTTGCAGTTTATACGCGCCTTTGCCCAGGACCTCTTGGATGAGGTACGGTCCTTCCCACTTGGGGGCAAGTTTCCCTGGGCGTTCCGCGTTTGATGCTTCGTTGTCACGAAGGACGTAGTCTCCAGGGTTGAAAGTACAAATACGAACGCGTGCATTGTAGTACTTTTCCAACTTGGTTTTGTACTTGGCCTCGTTGATGGCAGCGTTTTCGCGCCTTTCTTCCAAGAGGTCCAAGTCAACCCTGCGTTCCTCATTGTTGTCCATCTTGTTGATGGCCAACATTCTAGGTGAGGGGAGGCCTACTTCCGCGGGGATCACCGCTTCAGTACCGTAGACCAGGCTGAAGGGGGTCTCGCCGTTGCTTGTTTTTGGGCTTGTCCTGTGAGCCCATAAAATACTTGGGAGTTCATCAACCCAGCCGCGTCTGGCTATTCCCAACCGTGCTTTGATGCCTTCGACTAAGCTTTTATTGATACTCTCGACTTGGCCGTTCCCTTGCGGATGCGCCACTGAGGAGAATATGTGTTCAATGTTTAGCTCTTTTAGCCATTTTTGAAAGTCGTCGGCAGCGAAGTTGGTACCGTTGTCAGTGACGATGCACATTGGTAGACCGAAACGGCAGATGATATGTTCCCACACGAATTTCCTTGTTATCATAGCGGTGGTTGATGCAAGTGGCTTTGCTTCTACCCATTTTGTAAAGTAATCAACAGCTACTATGATAAATTTCACTGCTCCTGGCGCGTCTGGAAATGGTCCCACCACATCGATTGCCCATTTTTGGAATGGCCATGCGGTGGTGACGGGGATCAAGTTGTTCTTGGGACGCAAGGTCTTGGGAGCATGTCGCTGACAATTGAAACACTTGCGTAAGACTTTGACCGCATCTAGGTGCATGCCCGGCCAATAGTACCCGGCGTTCATGATTTTGGCCACCACCATGCGTGGTCCTGCGTGTATGCCGCATATCCCTTCGTGAATTTCATTGATAAGGTATGTGGCATCTTGGGAGTTGACGCATCGTAGGAGTGGCCCCAGGTATGATTTACGGTATAAGATACCGTCTATCATTTGGTAGTGACACGCTTTGTATTGCAACTTGCGTGCCTCTGCTTTGCTTTCGGGAGTAACCCCTGATTGTAAGTATGCAATGAGCGGTGTCATCCAGGATGTTGTACCGTATTGGATGACATTGACTTGGCGCAGGGGTACCGAAGGATTTTGCAGGACTTCGATGCGTACCTCTTTTGCCAGGTGTTGGAAGCTGGTGGACGCAAGTTTTGATAGTGCGTCCGCGGGTTTATTTTCACTCCTGTTGATGTGGCGAATATTGAAGGAGGTAAACTTTGACTTCAGTTGTAGGGCTTGTTCGAGATAGAGGATCATGGTATCCCCCTTTGCGGCATAGTCACCGCGTATCTGCCCTGCAACTAGTAGTGAATCGACGTGTGCTTCCAAATGCTTGACGTCAAGTTTAATTGCTAAACGCAACCCTGCCAGTAGAGCCTCATACTCCGCTTCGTTATTCGTACTTTCGAAATCGAGGCGTATTGCATAGGTTAGCTCTTGGCCATCGGGGCTGACAAGTCGCAAACCTGCGCCAGAACCATCTTCGTTGGATGCACCATCTGTAAATAGTGCCCAGGCTTCTGTGGAGGATGGTTGTGATACAGGTTTTTGTTCTTCTTCGCATTCTTGGATGCGGTTTGCTGGTATTTCAGCGACGAAGTCAGCCAAGACCTGGCCTTTGATTGCTGGGCGCGGCTTGTAGTTCAGTGAAAGCGCGCCCAGCTCGATTGCCCATTTTGCTAACCTCCCAGAGATGTCGGGTTTTGATAGGATCGGGCCGATCCTATAGTTGGTTAACACTGTGATGACGTGGTTTGCAAAGTAACGTCGTAAACGTCTCGATGCGTGCACTAGTGCCAGTACCAATTTTTCCATGATGGAGTACCTTGTCTCTGGGTCGTTGAGCATTTTGCTGATGTAGTATATGGGTGTTTGGACTCCTTCCCGCTCCACTATAAGTACCGCGCCTACCGCGTTGTCCGCGGCAGACAGGTATAAAATAAGGGGCTCATCTTTTCGTGGTGCGGTTAAAGTTGGGAGTTGTATCAAACACTCTTTCATTTCCCGAAAAGCTTTTTCGGCCTCTGCGGTCCATTGGAATTGTTCCTTTTTTAGACAGCTCCGCAGGGTTTTGATGAAAGGGTAAGACTTAGCTGCATGGTTGGCTAAGAATCTATTGAGTGCGGCTAGCCTGCCGGCTAGTCGTTGCATTTCCTTCATCGTAGAAGGCGATGGCATGCGCTCGATCGCCTGAACCTTTTCCGGGTTGACCTTGAATCCATCTTTGGTTACGATGAATCCAAGGAATTTGCCTTCTTCCATTCCAAACGAGCATTTCCCTGGGTTAAGCTTCATGTTAACGCTTCGCAGAGTTTGGAATGTTCTTTCGATATCTTCGAGCATGGTGTTTTCCTCCATGCTCATGACGACTAGGTCGTCCATATAGATTTCGACACTTTTACTGATTTGACCGCGAAAGGTGTCGTTCATCAACTTTTGATAGGTTGAGCCCGCGTTGCGCAACCCGAACGGCATTTTGGTGTAGCAGTAATTCCCGGTAGGAGTGCGGAATGCCGTTTTGTCCTCATCGTCGATTGCCATCTGTACTTGGTGATAGCCTTTGTAACAATCGAGGAAGCACTTCCATCGAAACGGTGCGAGGTTATCGACTTTTTCGTCGATCTCTGGAAGTGCGTAACAATCTTTGGGGCAGGCTTTATTGAGGTCTTTGTAATCGACACACATGCGCCATCCCCCGCTTGGTTTCTCTACCATGACTGGGTTGGAAAGCCAAGTCTGGTATTTCACTTCCCGCAGGATGCCTGCGGAGAGCAGTTCTTGTACCTGCTCTTCCATCGCTGCGTTCTTTGCTGACCCGAGATGGCGTTGGCCTTGGATCACGGGCTTGATACCTGGCATGGTATTCAAGAAGTGTTGCGCAATCTCGCGTGGTACCCCTGTCATATCTGCGGGTTTCCATGCGAAAATATCTTGGTTTCTGAAGAGGAGTTGCTTCAGGCGCGCTCTGATAGTAGGTGTCAAGGCATGGCCCAACGTGACCGTTTGCTCTGGGTGTCTTGCATTAAGAACCCATTTCTGGTTGAGTGTTGGGGGTAGGCCTTGCTACCTTTGTCGGACGCAGTTCGTCCGTAGACATGACTTCTCTTTGGGCGTATATTATCGCGATCCCCGTTTCGGTTGGAAAACCGATGGCAGAGTGGGGGACGGACGTTATCATGTTGAAGTCGCCTTGGGACTCCCTCCCTAGAATTACGTCATACTTTGAGGTGTGAGGTAAAACCATGAAGTTCACCTCCTCCGTCCTTGTGTGCCTGCCGTTGGTGAGGCGCACAGGGAAGGTAATTTGTCCCAGGGGGAACACGGTTTCCCCTGAAAATCCAGCCAACGGGTAGTCCGCTGGCTGCAGTCGATCTTTGTCTTCTTGATCGAACTGGTTGAAACACTGCTCGTATATAATATCGGACGTACTACCCGGGTCGATGAATAATCGCTCGGTGCAGTAGTGAGCTAGGTGCCCAGTGATAACCACGGCGCGCCTATCGCGCGGTCCGCCTCGGACTTTTGGAAAGACGACTTGCTCGTCCTTCCAGTCATTGTCCGGTCTTCTCGCCGCCTTACGCGGTCTTCCTTTTCCTCCATTGATCATGTGGGTAGAGGCCACGTACATGGCCCTTTTACCCGTGGAGGTGCCCTCGTTGTGGGGAGTGATGCGCTTGGTAGCTTTTTGTGCGCCTGTCAACAAGTGTTGCAGTTTCCCCTCCTTTAGGGCTCGCTCAATCTCCAGTCGGAGACTGATGCAGTTGTTCGTGGTGTGGCCCGAGTCCTTGTGATACTCGCACCAGAGTGCGGGATCTTGATTCTTTTTGGACTTCATTGGTTGGGCCGGTCTCAGGAATTGTGCATCCGTGAGAAGAACGTCGCTTGGCGACTGGTTGATCTCGGTCCAGTTGCGGTCCCGAGACTCTTTCTTTGACGCCCGGTTTTCTCGTTGGGCGTTGATTGTAGCCCTTGCGTCGGGCTGATTGTTCCGGGGGACATATGGCTTGGGATCGCTGCCGCGATTCCATGTGTCCCTGTTGCGCTTATTGCCGCGCTTGGGCTCTTGGCGGGAAGACTGGCCTTCCGCTAGGGGTTGTGCCTTTGACATGTGCGGTCTCAGAGACCGCTGAGTCTGGGCATAAGTTTTGACCTTAGCCATGACATCTTCCCACTTCTTAGGCAAACCGTTGCCGCCAGAAATATTCATAACCATTTGTTCGTCTTTTACTGCAACAATGAAATGGTTACGTGCCATCTGGTTGTCAACGTCGCCTATCTCTAGGATCTCTTTATTGTAACGGACAACGAATGCGTCAAGTGATTCGTTGTCTCTGCGCCAGATGTTCATGACGTCCATTGAATCTCGTTCATGGCGTCGTTGCTGGCTGAAGTGCGCGAGGAACTTTTGTTGTAAGTCCTCGAATGAGGTCAGTGACCCTGGTGGTAGGGAATCGAACCATGCCCTGGCCAGACCTGTTAGGGTCTGTGGGAAAAAATGGCACCAGGTAGGTTCGTCCCATTTACCGTTGCACCCGGCACCGACGAAGATGTTGTTGTGATCATCTGGGTCGGTCGAGCCGTTGTATTTCCCAATGTTTAATGGGAATTTTGTGGTGGTGACATCGGCGTTGGCGATCTCCGGGACAAACTTCGAGTTTTCGGCCGCAGATTTCGGCCTATAAGGTTTGCCTTGGTTGCGTTTTGCAGCGCGGAGGTATGTGTTGCGGGGTTGAGTGGGAGGAACATAGTTGCGTCCGCCCGGTCTACTGTTGGTGGAATGGGACTCCCCACGGTATGTACTGTCATCTGGATCAGTATGGTCATACCCTTCGAGGTGGGACTGTGGTCCCAAACGACTATGAATGTTCGTGTTGCGGCGTGTTGTAGACTGCCGCCTTCTTTCTTCTTGAGAGCCTAAACGGCTATGTACGGAGTGCCTGCGGCGGGACCCGTATGAGGAATCGTCCTCATTGATTGTGCGGACATCACAATAGGAGGAGCCGCGGTCCTCTTGCCTGCTTCTGGAGGCTGGATGCGTGGGGGTCCTGTCGTCGTATCGTAAAATACGACCGGCAGGTGTACGCGGTATCGGGGTATGTTCGATACCTCCTTGTTCGTCGGCGCAAGCTCTGTTGTACGTTGCGGCCAGAAGGGCTGCTTGTTGGTCATACCAGGTATGAGGGCTCATGCCTGAAGGTATGACAGCAGCGTATTGTGACAAATCGTGTCCAAACGTAAGGGATGCGCCCCCTTGCGCTGATGTGCCAATGTGTTGGGCATTTGGGGGTAGGGGAATGGTTCCCGCAGGCCCTTGGTTTGCGGGGTTTAGGTTATCCCCGGTAGTGTTGTTTTGACGCTCAGACATCTTTGGAAAGAAAAGGATGATTGGAAAAATGTGCTAAGAGTAGCGGTGGGCGCCAATGATGAAACAATGGTTAACCGGGTAGGGTTAACTCACTGGTCTCGTCAAGAGGGTTAATCCCTTCTTTCCGAGGATCGCTGGCTGGATCGTCTGGTGGTGGGTTTCCTGCACAAGGAAACAAACCGTGACTCGTAACAAGGAGGATGGGGTGGGGGGTGCTCCTTGTTACCACTCTCCGGCGTGAGAATCAGTAATTTGCTTGAGAAGCAAAGTATGATAGTAGTAGTGAGAGAGTTAGAAAGTGATACCTCAAACCTGGTTTGGGGTGAGTATTTATAGCCGAGGAGTGAAGGAGGGTAGTTGAGTAGCTAGTCCGACATCGCACAGCTGTTTGCAGGTGTGTCAGACCTGACGGATGCTGTGGTGATGCCACGTCCTGCTGTGGTGTCAGACTGCTGTTCATACGTGGGCTAGTAGGCGACTGTTCCCAGTGCCACTTGCACTGTGGTGTCAGACCCACTTGCCTTGTAGGCAGGATGCGGTGCCAGGCCGCATCGCTGCTTGCGGTTTACTGATGTTGTTCCCGCATTGGTTGTTCCATCCATGATTTGCGAGGGATGCGGTGTTGTGCCGCATCGCCTGTTGAGTGACTTACTATTGTCCAGATCCCTTGTCGTGACGAAAATGTTTATGATAATTTGTAGGATAACTTTACTCATCTATTTCTTTGATTATATAACCAATTATGAAGTAACACTTAACGAATAGAAGTTTATTCCTTTCCGATCCGTAGTTTGACACATGATTACCGATGTATTTGACACAATTTCTGGGACATTTTGAATGTTCAAATACATAGTCTTCTAAAAATAGGAAGTCGTAAAAATATGGTATTAAACGAACTCCGATTGAGCTCATTATAGTGGCATTGGCATCGTCTCGTTGAATTCAACTATCTTAGATTTTATCTTTTTGCTATTCGATTTTTACCTTATAGATTTAAATATTTTTGTCTATATCATTTTGACTTTTTATTTGGCATTATGCCTTTTATATTTGCGTTATTTTGTCTTTTTTGCGATTCATCGTGTTTTTGTCCTTTGTATGGTGTTATATTTATCGACATTGTGTTATTTTGCGATCCATTATGTCTCTATACACTTCCTAGATTTAGGAGACTTTGTAGGATAAATTTACTGATCTATTTCTTTGATTATATAACCAATTATGAAGTAACACTTAACGATTACACACTCATCCCTTTCCGATCCGCAGTTCGACACATGATTACCAATGTATTTGACACATTTATTGGGACATTTTGAATCTTTTTTGTCGCAACCCCCCATCCCTGATCCCCGGGAACGGGCGGCCGCGAGCCAGTTTCGGTGGTATCTGATATTGTCTAATTTGGCAGCGGAATTTTTCTTCATGACCGTAGTTAGGAAATATTTGATCAGAGTAAAATACCACATTTTCATAGTATTAAACATATGGGATAAAACCCAAGTTTTGCATTACACACATTTTCATAGGAATAAATCCTATTTTATTAAATAAAAATATCTATTTTATTTTAGGTAACTTTATTGCCACTTTTCCAAGCCTTCAGTGCTGTCCATCTGGCTTCTATTTGGCTTTAACAAAATGTGAATCCCAGTTTAATCAAGTTTCAATAAAAACCATTGTACAGTATTGAGGGCGATCCCACAATTATGTTTGTTTCCAAGACATCACAATTAACATCCATGGTACTGTCGAACCCGACTTGTGGAAATGTTACTCCTTGACCAGGTGGTAACAAATTTTGTATACAAAACCCCAACATACTCATGATAATTGTATTCTTACAAATACTCAATTACTGTTTAATATATAATTAATTAAGTGAGGTTTTGTAAAAACAGTTAACAAAAAGGAGATTACTCACATTGCTGTCTTAGATTTTCCGTAAGGGTTTCCTGGTGATAATCTATAATTTACACAAATGCACAGGCGTTAGTATAATAACCCATTTTAACATTAGTAATACCCTCCCCGAGACGGCATTCCAACGACTACGTCGGGCAGAACCACGACAGCCGTTACGGAACCCTAGATCAATCGGGAAGCGTATCTAATACGTATCCAGGGGAAATAATACTTACAACGGAGCAGAACCTCGCTATTTAGGGGGGTATAGTACCCGATTATATTGCCTAATATTCAGAATTGAGAGAGAGATTTCGATTTTGAACGATTTCTGAATGAAACCCGATGGCCTGCTTATATAGGTGCTGAGTCTAGTTCTCTCGCGGCCGGCGTAACACAAGATCAGGGCCTACGCGGCCCACGTTGACCCCAGGTCAATGCGTAGGTGATCCGGGTCATCAGGTAGGTTCGCCGGGTGTTGGGCCACGTGGCCGCACCGGGCTGCGCCACCTTTTAAGCTCACGCGGCCCGCGTGAAGGTTGGGGTGGGTCTTACGCGGCCCGCCTCAACTTAAAAACTCAATTTTTAATTATTTTTAATACTATTTAGGGTATTTGGGGTCCGTTTTCTCGTATGGGGTGTATTTTGGGATATTTTAAAATATATTAGGGTGTCGGAAATTATTCGAGGGTGTCGGTTTATTTAGGATTGTTACATCCTCCCCACCTTGTTTTATAGCTCGTCCTCGAGATCTACTGGAACAAGTGTGGATATTTCCTTTGCATTTCAGATTCAAGCTCCCATGTGTACTCAGGTCCTCTTTTGGAGTCCCACTTCACTTTGACTAGAACTAATCTCTTGTGCTTGAGATTCTTAACTTTCCTATCCTCAATCTGTAGAGGCCTTTCTACAAACTTGAGTTGTTCATTTACCTCTATATCCTTAAGAGGTACTAATAGTGATTTATCGGCTAAGCATTTCTTGAGATTTGATACATGAAATACATCATGTATTCCTGCCATTTCTTCTGGCAGTTGTAGTTGATAGGCTACAGGCCCTATTCTTCTAATAATCTCAAAAGGTCCAACATACCTTGGACTTAGCTTCCCCCGTTTGATGAATCTTACCACTCCTTTCCAAGGAGAGACCTTTAATAATACTCTATCACCTATTTGAAATTCCAACGGTTTTCGTCTGTTGTCCACATAGCTTTTCTGTCGATCATGTGCTGCTTTCAGTCGTTCCTTGACTTGAATAATCTTGTCAGTTGTCTCTTGCACTATCTCAGGTCCAGATAGTTGCTTTTCCCCAATTTCTGCCCAACAGACTGGGGTTCGGCACTTTCGTCTATAAAGTGCTTTGAATGGTGCAGCATTGATACTTGTGTGATAACTATTATTATAAGAAAATTCTATTAAAGGTAAGTGATCATCCCAATTACCTCCAAAATCAATTACACAAGCTCTAAGCATGTCTTCCATCGTTTGAATTGTCCTTTCGCTTTGTCCGTCTGTTTGAGGATGATAAGTTGTGCTTAGATTTAACTTGGTTCCCATTGCCTTTTGGAAACTTGACCAAAAATGAGAGGTAAAACGGCTATCCCTATCAGAAAAAATTGATAAAGGTATTCCATGTAATGAAACAATTTCATTTACATATAATTTAGCTAACTGTTCCATAATGAAAGTTTTTCTCATCGGTAGGAAATGAGCTGACTTGGTTAGCCTATCTACAATCACCCAGATTGTATCATTACCTTTCCTTGTTTTAGGTAATTTAGTAACAAAATCCATTGTTATTAGTTCCTATTTCATACTGGCATTTCTAACTATTGCAATAAACCTGAGGGTTTCTGATGTTCAGCTTTAACTTGTGAACAAGTTAAACATTTAGAAACATAGACTGCTATGTCCTTTTTCATTCCTATCCACCAGAATTTTTTCCTTAAATCCTGGTACATTTTATCATTTCCTGGGTGCATCGTATACTTAGACTTATGGGCTTCTTCTAATATACGATGACGTAGGTTTCCTAATTTAGGTATCCACATCCTCTTTTTATGGAATCTCCAAATTCCATCTGTTCCTTGTTCTAATTCCTTAATCATCCCTTTTAATTTTTCAGTATCATCCTTGATTACTGATTCTTGTGCTTCTCTTATTTGATTATTTAAATCTACTTGTAGATTTAATTTAAGAGAACGTACCCTTTTTGGCTTTTCATGATACTTTCGGCTTAAAGCATCAGCAACTACATTTGCTTTTCCTTCATGATACTGGATATCACAATCATAATCACTAAGCATTTCCATCCAGCGTCTTTGTCTCATATTCAATTCCTTTTGCCCGAAAATATACCTTAAACTCTTATGATCTGTGAAGATGGTAAACTTACTACCATAAAGGTAATGTCTCCAAATCTTAAGGGCTAAAATTATAGCTCCTAATTCTAAATCATGGGTTGAATAATTCTCTTCATGGTTCTTAAGTTGTCTAGATTCATATGCTATAACTTTTTGGCGTTGCATCAACACACATCCATAACCTAGTTTGGAAGCGTCACAATAGACTACAAAGTTTTCAGTTCCTTCTGGTAAAGCTAGTATGGGTGTATGGGTTAATCTTTGCTTAAGAATTCTAAATGCTTCTTCTTGTTTTGGTCCCCATTCAAACTTAATGGATTTACAGGTTAATTTAGTTCAAGGAATGGGTATTCTAGAGAAATTTTGAATAAATCTTCTATAATAACCGGCCAATCCTGAGAAACTTCTAACCTCGGTTGGTGACTCAGGGGTTTTCCATTTGTTAATCGCCTCGATTTTTGTGGGATCCACATGAATTCCTTCATGATTGACTAAGTGTCCAAGAAACTGTACCTGTTCTAACCAAAATTCGCACTTTGAAAACTTAGCATAAAGCTTTTCTTTTCTTAATAAACTTAAAAGTGCATGCAAATGCTTTGCATGATCCTCTTTATTCTTAGAATAAATTAGAATATCATCTATGAAAAAAATTATGAATTTATCAAAATATGGCTTACATATTCGGTTCATCATGTCCATAAATGCGGCTGGGGCATTGGTTAAACCAAATGGCATGACAGTAAATTCATAATGGCCATACCTCGTTCTAAATGCGGTCTTAGGAATGTCCTCTTTCTATACCTTTAATTGATGATATCCTGACCTTAAATCGATTTTAGAGAAAAATCGAGCTCCCTGCAGTTGATCGAACAGATCATCGATCCTTGGTAATGGGTACCGATTCTTAATCGTGACCTTGTTCAATTCACGGTAATCAATGCACATACGCATTGATCCATCCTTCTTTTTAACGAATAAAATTGGCGCTCCCCAAGGCGATGAGCTTGGCTGTATGAATCATTTCTCTAATAATTCATCTAACTGTTTCTTTAGTTCTTGCATCTCGGCGGGTGCCAAACGGTAAGGTGCTTTGGCAGTCGGTGCTGTTCCTGGTAGTAGATGAATTCTGAATTCAACTTCTCTGTCCGGCGGTAGTCTTGGTAATTCTTCTGGAAATATATCTGAAAACTGAGACACTACTGGAACGTCTTTTAATTCTTTTCCTTTAGTGTTAGTGATTATAGAAATCAAATACACTATAGATCATTTTCTTATATAACTTGCAGTTTTCATCACAGAGATGAATTTTGTGGATCTAAATGGTTTATCACCTTTAATTGTGATCTTTTCACCTTCGGGTGAATTTACTTGGATTGACTTTTGATCACACAAAATACTGGCTTTATTGGTTATTAACCAATCCATTCCTAAAACAACATCAAATCCTGCCAGATTCATGGGATAAAGGTTTGTCATAAACTTTTGGTTTAAAATTTCTACTCTTGCTTCCTGCAAGATTTAAGAAATCCTAACAGTTTCTCCATTAGATGTCTCTACTAGACATTCTTGTGGTAGTTTAGTTAATGACTAATTTAGAAGTTTGCAAAACGAAGTATTAATAAAACTTTGGTTTGCACCAGAGTCAAATAATACTTTAGCAAAAACATCATTAACTAAAAACGTACCAGCTATCACGTCTGGAATCATCTTGGCTTCATCTGCAGTCAAAACAAATGCTCTAGCATTTTTTGTGTTCCTGTTGTTCACAACTGGAGCCAATTTTGGACAGTTTGGCCTAATATGACCTTTTTCTCCACAGTTGAAGCACAGTCCATTACTGGATTTCTTTCTGCAATCTTTTTCCTTGTGTCCGGGCATTTTGCAGAAATTGCACAGAGTGGAGCATTTTCCCGAATGCTTTTTCCTGCAAACCCTGCAGAATGGTGCAGAGGTAGAACCCATATTCCTACGGTTGTAATTCCCAGAACGGAATTCTTGGGTAAGTCTTTGGGTTAGGTTTCTCATCTGGTCTTCCTCTCTAGTACGGATTAACTCATCTGTCAAGGTGTTGCCTAGTTCTACAGCTTCTTCTATAGTTTAGGGTCTAGCTTCCTTGACTACATGTCTAATCTCTCCGATTAATCCCCAGATATAACGGGAGATTAATACCGGTTCAGGTGATGCAAGGGTTGGTACCATTCTAACATATTCAAAGAATAACTTTGTGTACCCTTTACTATCTACCTCGGTCATTCTTAAGTTTAGGAACTTATTTGCTATCTGTTCTTTTTCATTGGGATGGCAGAATTTCCTTTCTACCATATTCTTAAATTCCTCCCATTCCATGTTGTATACCCTATCACTTCCTCTTGACTGGAGGACAGTGTTCCACCATTCTAAAGCTGAGTTTTTAAACAGATTAGAAGCAAACATTATTTTGTCCTCTTCAGCACACTTGCTTATTTTCAGAACAACCTCAGTCTTTTCTATCCAGCGTAGAGCTGCAATAGGTTCTTCATTGCCCGAGAATTCTATTGGTTTACAGGACCAGAATTCTTTTTAAGAACAACCATAAGGCATGGTTCTTCTTCTTTTGGGAATGGGCACTGGAAGTACATGGCCGTTGTTCACGCTGTGTTCTGGTTCAGTTGGCCGCTTACTGCTATGTTTACTTTTATTATTCGCTTCTTGAACCATTTGAATAATAAATGGCATTGCATCTATAATTCCTTGTGCCACTACGTGTTGGATAGCACTATTATCCACTTGGTTTCCATTGTTATTGACGCTTGGATTCTCATTAACCAAGTTAATGTTACTCTGGTTATCGTTATTCAGATTTCCTTCATCGGCCATCTGAATTTTAAACAGTTACCCCGTATTAATATCACAAAATAATATTTTAGTATAGTCAATCACATGACACGCATTTTGGGAAAAGCGTCGATCATTGCGACTTTACTCTATTCATATACTATGTGTCTATTACACACCAGTACTGAAATAAAGATTACAATACCAACTGAAATAAAATTATACTAATAATAGTAGGCATCCGTACACACATATTTTATTTTATTTTATATTTTATTTTATTATTTATAATATTATTATTACTATTACCGTCTCCACCATCACATTACGGATATGGATTCATCCAAAAATCCATATTGTGCTCGTCATACTTCCAG
Source organism: Helianthus tuberosus (assembly GCA_030545235.1). Lineage (NCBI taxonomy): Eukaryota > Viridiplantae > Streptophyta > Magnoliopsida > Asterales > Asteraceae > Helianthus > Helianthus tuberosus. The sequence goes on along the minus strand of CM060399.1, from coordinate 163,591,714 downwards.
ACGAGTCGCTCTCCCACCTGTCTCATTCGTTCACTACTCTCTAAAATTTCCTCACCAAATATCCTAAGTTCTTGTATGTTTTCTACACTCATTGGGGGTGCAGGTTCTAGGACTGGGTTTGGAATCTGGGGTACGGGTTCCTGATATGGGGGTGTAGGTGCCTGGAATCGGTAAGGATCTTCTAAAATCTCCCTAACGTATTCATCGTGGAAATAGGGATCTAAAGGATCCAAACCTAGGTAAGCTCCTACGTTCTGCATGGGTGTATCTTCATGTATCGGGTAGCGTTGCACATAGTCCCTAACGTCATCCCACCAGGGGTCGTAATTTGGGTCTAAGGGGTTTGGTGCTGCTACCCTAGGTATTTCTTCCAGATTGAAGTCATGCATCTCTACTTGGTTTTCAGGGTTTTCTATCTCCATGGGTTGGTCAGGGATTGGTGGTTGTGGTTGGGGTGCTATTATTTGCTCTAGATTAGGGTCAGTTGCAGTGGTTGCTAGGATGTGGATGTTGGCTATACCCCTATTTATCATGTCCTGGGCATAGGCATCGGTTTCTCTTTTGGCTGCTGCTAGTACTCTCTGTTCTTGTAACTTTTCATACGTTTTCTACGCTCGTGTGCCCCTCTACTGAACAATCCCCTCTTTTTCTGAGGAAACGACTCTTCTGACTGAGCCTTAAAAACAAAGATTCCTTCTTCCGTATTAGCAGAGTACCCTGAGAGGGCAGGCTGAGAAGAGGAGGTGCCTTCGCTTCTAGGCGAACCAGACAATTAACGATACGCGTCAGATGGTCCTTGGTCGCTCATACTGTAAACTAACAAATAGTCAAATAACACATAACAATTAAATACAATTATGCACGTTTTTCCACAATTTATTTCCTAACAGATTGAATTTTGATGTCAGTAGAACACTTCTGTGGCTGAATCAGTGGCTTAGCTCTGATACCACCTTCTGTCGCAACCCCCGATCCCTGATCCCCGAGAACGGGCGGCCGCGAGCCAGTTTCGGTGGTATCTGATATTGTCTAATTTGGCAGCGGAATTTTTCATCAGGACCGTAGTTAGGAAATATTTGATTAGAGTAAAATACCACATTTTCATAGTATTAAACATATGGAATAAAACCCAAGTTTTGCATTACACACATTTTCATAGGAATAAATCCTATTTTATTAAATAAAAACATCTATTTTATTTTAGGTAACTTTATTGCCACTTTTCCAAGCCTTCAGTGCTGTCCAACTGGCTTCTATTTGGCTTTCACATTTTATTACCTGAAACGCGTTTTAAAAACATTTGTCAGTGGGAAATACCGGTGAGTGAATCCCAGTTTAATCAAGTTTCAATAAAAACCATTGTACAGTATTGAGGGCGATCCCGCAATTATATTTGTTTCCAAGACATCACAATTAACATCCATGGTACTGTCGAACCCGACTTGTGGAAATGTTACTCCTTGACCAGGTGGTAACAAATTTTGTATACAAAACCCCAACATACTCATGATAATTGTATTCTTACAAATACTCAATAACTGTTTAATATATAATTAATTAATTAAGTGAGGTTTTGTAAAAACAGTTAACAAAAAGGAGATTACTCATATTGCTGTCTTAGATTTTCCGTAAGGGTTTCCTGGTGATAATCTATAATTTACACAAATGCACACGCGTTAGTATAATAACCCATTTTAACATTAGTAATACCCTCCCCGAGACGGCATTCCAACGACTACGTCGGGCAGAACCACGTCAGCCGTTACGGAACCCTAGATCAATCGGGCAGCGTATCTAATACGTATCCAAGGGTTATAATACTTAAAACGGAGCAGAACCTCGCTATTTAGGGGGGTATAGTACCCGATTATATTGCCTAATATTCAGAATTCAGAGAGAGAGATTTCGATTTTGAACGATTTCTTAATGAAACCCGATGGCCTGCTTATATAGGTGCTGAGTCTGGTTCTCTCGCGGCCCGCGTAACACAAGAGCAGAGCCTACACAGCCCGCTTTGATGTAACGCCCCAATATTCGAATTACTTAGTTGCCAGTATGTTAACGCGTTTAAAAGAAGGAAATGTAATAACTAGGTTATTAAACCTAGTTAAATGTTCCCCGGCAACGGCGTTTTATTTTACCCAAAAAAAAAACCTAGTTAAATGCCTAGCAAAACAAGAAAGGAAATGAAATTGGGTCAATTATGATTAAGTGACAAACATGAGGGGTTAGTTTTGAATGAGTGAAAAGATAAAATATAAAAATAAAATTAAAAACCCCACACCCACACCTGGGCGTATGTGGGTGTTCGACCAGAGAAGAGAAAGAAGGGGGAAACCCCTTCTCAAACCCTAATCGACCAAATTGGATGGATTCTGGCTGAAATCGAACTTGCATGAACAAGATGCTTGATTGTTCAACTCTGTAAAACACATGGTAAGTGGTAATTTTGGATTTGATGATTTTTGTATGAATCAGGTTATGATCAATTCATGAAATTTTATGAAATCGAGCACGAATATATGTTAGAATTATCATATGGACTGTGAATTTATCAAGATTTTGGTGTTAATTGAGGTTTGAAGATGAAACCCACTTGGGCTAACGAAAGTGGCGACATGGGTATAACACCTATGTCGAATTCTTGTTCAAAAATTGATGTAGCATGTTGTATGCGATGAATGTTTGTTTGATAGTTTGAGTATGGTGTGATTTTAGGTCGATTTCAATAGTATTTGAATTTTTAAAGGCAAGAATAGGAAGATGAACATAAGATACTTGTACAATATATTCTATTAATGTGAAACCCATCAAGTGTTTGATAAAATGCCTACATGAAACTTGAATTGATTCAAGTTTGTGTTAAAAAGTTAGTAAATTCGTCACTTTTAACAGCCCTAGATAGTCATTTTGTAAAGGCCGTATCTCATTCGTTATTAGGAGTTAGACAACGAGCCTTATATCGTTGAAAAGCTTGTTTCGCATATTACATTTCATATTTGGTCACAAGAGGCTGGTTATGAGATTTAGTGGGTCAAAACAGCATGAAAAGTTAGTAAATTCGTCACTTTTGACAGCCCTAGATAGTCATTTTGTAAAGGCCGTATCTCATTCGTTATTAGGAGTTAGACAACGAGCCTTATATTGTTGAAAAGCTTGTTTCGCATATTACATTTCATATTTGGTCACAAGAGGCTGGTTATGAGATTTAGTGGGTCAAAACAGCATGAAAAGTTAGTAAATTTGTCACTTTTGATAGCCCTAGATAGTCATTTTGTAAAGGCCGTATCTGATTCGTTATTAGGAGTTAGACAACGAGCCTTATATCGTTGAAAAGCTTGTTTCGCATATTACATATCTTATTTGAAAGTCGAAGTCAGATTATGTGATTAAAAAGGGGGAAAGTGACCCCGAACAGCTGCTGCATGAAAAATGCAGCAATGAAAATAATGTGTTTTATGAACTTAAAACATATGATTTTCTAGTCACCAATTTACTAAACACTAAATATTGCTTCGGGTGAATGTTTACAGTTGTTAAGGTGTGTTTAAAGCGTTACTATGTGTAAAATTGATCTTGTGAATAAGTAGGTATAACCGTTGACTTTCTAAAAAGTCAACGAATATACGAGCGACATGATTAGACTTATGAATATGTTTATGAGATTTTAAAGAATCATGTATATGTGTTAGAACAATTATGCGTACGTACGTATGATAATAAATTTGAGTGAGTGAATGTTGAATATTGTGGTTGTCGGTTCATGTCATATGCATGATAAGCTTGACTAATGAAAGTCTATGTAGCTAAGAGCTAGGAATGGATGTGATATGAACGAACATGCATACTAATTATGATATGGACGTAATGACTTGAAATGATAGGAATCCCAATTGACATGGACTCAAGAATGGAAGGCTAACGGATCAAGGGTAAATAAAGAAGCTATGCACAAACTCGGACGCACGATGTAAGTGATTTCAATTCACTTCTTAGTGTGTACGTAGTATTTAATATTTATGTGTAGAAAAATATGCAAGAATCATGTAATGAATGAGAAGTATTGAGGTAAGTATTATTTTAGTATAACAAAGGAGTTGTTTATAATGAAAGTAAACTAGTAGGATTAGACGGGTCAAATAATGTATAAAGGGGTTTATAACCCGTTTGCTTATAAATCAGCTTTTGATGTGACCCGAAGTGATAAACGGATCCGTAATTAAATTACGGGCGCGTAGGAAAAAGAATCGGGTAAAACGGATAAAAAATGAGAGAGTTATTTCCGTTTCGGTAAGAATTAATGGCTGGGAAAAGTGCAGAGCTGACACGGCCGGGTGGTTAATCCGACCCGGCCGGGTCACGGGGCTGAAAAAAAAATAATAATATATGTAAGTAGGAAGTGGTTGCTATGAATGCACGTAAAAATTAGGAATGTATACGTTTGTGAATGCGAAATGTTATAAATGTATAAAGGAATGGTACGGAATGGTTTCATTATGTTCGAGCATTAATGATTGCTAATGGTGTGTTTGAGATTGAAATGTATTGCAGGTATATGAACACCGGGTTCTTGAAGTATCGAAGTCGAACTCTGAATAAGAAAATACGAGAGGATAGTTAAATAAATCAAAGTTTCATTGTTAAATGTTATTCACTATTAGATTATATAAGAATCATGTTGTATAACGTTGTCAATGACTAATGGTTAAGTTGTATGTGATGTTCACAGGTATTGCACGTATCTCTACCACTACTATCGAAGATAAGCATGCATTGATCGAGCCCCAAATTAAGGATTGTACGGGAAGAACGGCCACATAGTCTGATTTATGTATTGTCTTGAAGCATTACTTTAATGTGGTTATTGTTAATCCCTTTTTTTTGTAAATGTTTATCATTTGTATTTGAGCTTTTAAATAAGTAATGGGTCTAAATAAGAAAGAAAATTTTTGGGCTCATATTTTCCGCTGCGTCATGTTTAAGTTCTTACAGGGAATTGTTCATTATACGAACGGGTCATGCCCGAATTTTGTAATTAATAATACTTATTTGGAATAAGAAATATGGGCGTTACAAGTTGGTATCAGAGCCCTGGTTTGAGGGAAATCAAGTATGAGGAGGCAAATACTTGAACTCAAACCTGCGTGCTCTTGTAACCAGGAACCCGTACAATCCAGGACTCGATCAAGATCTAAAGGTAAAAGCGAATGTAAGTATGTATTTATGCATGTGAATAAGGAAACTAACGGTTTTGTATGTGCAAGGTAAGCATAAGTGTTTGAAGAGGATGGTCCGTGGATGCAGAATAGGATGAATACTAAGGCAGGCAAAGATTCAAATAGGCAAATTAACCCCAGGTATACGCTATTAATATGTATGGGTACTGATGTTAAAAGAAAAAGGAAGAGATCTCCTTGGGAGGGTAATTATTAAACGAAAGACAATGATGTGGTCTTGGGGAAGTTTTAGAAATATGCACGAAACTGAAACCCACTTCTCGGACATAAGGCGATGATTACACGAAGGCACGAAACTAGTATGTGGATTGCGCACCTGGCCAGTACGCAAGAAGCATATGACATACGTGAGACCGTGGTAATTATCGCAGGTATGTCTGGTAGAACTGGGTAGCAGGTGGGCGTGCGGGTGAAATGGGTAATAAGATTCTCGGGAAATTGAGGATCCTACGTAAGAGTAAAAAGTATAAATGATAAGAATGAAGAATGTTGAATCCGTAAGAAAGTACGGATCAACAAGATATGAATGCAAAGTTTGAATCCGCGAGATGGATTCAAAGAATGAAATATATGAATGATATGTTAGAATCCGCGAGACGGATTCAAAGAATGAAAGATATGAATGATATGTTAGAATCCGCGAGACGGATTCGAAACATGAAAGCGATGAAAGATATGAATGATATGTTAGAAACCGCGAGACGGATTCGAAACATAGAAGGGAATGAATGATAGAATGAAAAAGTTCGAAATTTGTAAATAGGCACGAATCAGATAAGTAAGAACGGATGACAAGAGTGAAGGGCTCAAAATTTTTAATAAATATAAGATAGAACGAGTAAATATTCCTTGTGAAGCGGATATTACTATTGCTATGTTTTGAACTTATATATATGTAAATATATGAATATAATTACGCTCAAGTATTGTATGAAACGATGGCTGAAAGGATAAATGAGTTATGCGGGTCAAATGGTGAGTACCATTTGAACCAGGTATTAATGTTTGAAATGGTTAAGTTATTTAATTGTAGGTGAGCATGATGTACGGAAATGTAATGTCACAAACTGGAAGGAAATAGTCAAGCAAAATATGGATAACAAGTCAAGGGATTTCGACTTGTGCCAGGTATGTATAAAAGTTATGCATTTAATAGGAGTTTATGACTCGACTAGAGATGGATGCGTCAGGATAGAATAATCGATAGGCATATGTAAGATTGTATTTACAAAGTAGACTTCCGAAGGTCAAACGAAATATAATGATAAGTAATAAAGCAAGTAATAAAATGTGGGTAAAAAGGTGATTGTAGTTTGACTCTTGAGAAGCCGAATGAAGATGAATTGTTAATAATAAAAGAAGTAATAAAGAATGGATAGATTAGTTCGGTCCATTAAGTAGGTATGAAACATCGAAAACGGTTGATGCGGCAAGAAGTTGTAGCCGTAAGAAATAAACATTGGATAAATTACAAGCGTGAAATATGTTGATACTTGACTCTAGAGAGTCAAAGTGAATGACGGGTTACGACCCGGGCGAAAGACCTAAGCTTTAATGGAAAGGAGAAGTGTACGTGAGGAGCACTAAAGCATAAAGCGATGAAATTAAATATATGCTTGAATTGACAAGAAGTACAAACATGTACTTCGTTATGTGTATTCATAAAAAGAAGTACTTCGTTATGTGTATTCATAAAAAGAAAGAAGTGGCAGGTTGACTTTGAAAAGTCAAACTGCAGAAGTTGATAAATAAGTTAAAGAATTACGGAAGAACAGTTATGTATTGAACCATCGTGAATGGGTCAAACAACTAAAATGATATGTTAAGAAATGGTCACGTATAGACCTGTTTTGTATAGGTGGAACGCATCAATGTTCTACGAAGGAGTTGAGAAAGTATTAATATATAAATAAGGAACCAGGATGTGATAATCCTAGTAAGGTCAGTGAAAGAATGTTCATAAGCGAAAGCTCGTCACACGGATGAATGAGGTCAATCCGAAACATGGTATGGATGGTGACGAAGAGCACCGGCTCGTTGCTGCATGTTCAAGTACTGCGTCAGGGAAATAAGGTTAGCAAATTATTTAATAGATGAATATAAAATTTTACGCTATGATTGGACTTCTGTATGAATTATTGATAGCACAAAATGTGACATGAAAAGGAAGGTTTGACTCTTATAGGTCGACCAAGGAATGAATTTCAATTCGAACTTAATGTCATCGAGCTGTATGAATGCTAGTGCCTAATAAGTAAACCATGAAACGAGTTTAACCAGCAAGTAGTAATCGTAAGACACGGATGATAGCCGTAAATTACGGTGGGTTTAAAATGAAAGCTCGCCTTAGACTCTAAAACCCATATGTGAATAGAACTTGAACCTACAAATGTGTTAAAATATGTTATTTGTACGAAGGGACGAAACTCGTTTATAAGTAGGTCTATTGTTAGATGATTATATGCATGAATGAGTACGATGTGTTGAATGCGTACGAGTGAACGAGATTGTATGTAGAAATGAATGAAATAATGATGACTATGGGATGTGTGACTAGTTTAAATTCTCACAACATGCTTATGTAAGTCTTCCAATGTAACTCGAATGAATGAACAAACGAGAATAAAACTAGACGGTTTATGGCAGAAAAGAAAGAGGTTTCGGGGACGAAACCTTCTTTAAGGGGGGTAGATTTGTAACGCCCCAAAATTCGAATTACTTAGTTGCCAGTATGTTAACGCGTTTAAAAGAAGGAAATGTAATAACTAGGTTATTAAACCTAGTTAAATGCCTAGCAAAACAAGAAAGGAAATGAAATTGGGTCAATTATGATTAAGTGACAAACATGAGGGTTAGTTTTGAATGAGTGAAAAGATAAAATATAAAAATAAAATTAAAAACCCCACACCCACACCTGGGCGTATGTGGGTGTTCGACCAGAGAAGAGAAAGAAGGGGGAAACCCCTTCTCAAACCCTAATCGACCAAATTGGATGGATTCTGGCTGAAATCGAACTTGCATGAACAAGATTCTTGATTGTTCAACTCTGTAAAACACATGGTAAGTGGTAATTTTGGATTTGATGATTTTTGTATGAATCAGGTTATGATCAATTCATGAAATTTTATGAAATCGAGCACGAATATATGTTAGAATTATCATATGGACTGTGAATTTATCAAGATTTTGGTGTTAATTGAGGTTTGAAGATGAAACCCACTTGGGCTAACGAAAGTGGCGACATGGGTATAACACCTATGTCGAATTCTTGTTCAAAAATTGATGTAGCACGTCGTATGCGATGAATGTTTGTTTGATAGTTTGAGTATGGTGTGATTTTAGGTCGATTTCAATAGTATTTGAATTTTTAAAGGCAAGAATAGGAAGATGAACATAAGATACTTGTACAATATATTCTATTAATGTGAAACCATTCAAGTGTTTGATAAAATGCCTACATGAAACTTGAATTGATTCAAGTTTGTGATAAAAAGTTAGTAAATTCGTCACTTTTGACAGCCCTAGATAGTCATTTTGTAAAAGCCGTATCTCATTCGTTATTAGGAGTTAGACAACGAACCTTATATCGTTGAAAAGCTTCTTTCGCATATTACATTTCATATTTGGTCACAAGAGGCTGGTTATGAGATTTAGTGGGTCAAAACAGCATGAAAAGTTAGTAAATTCGTCACTTTTGACAGCCCTAGATAGTCATTTTGTAAAGGCCGTATCTCATTCGTTATTAGGAGTTAGACAACGAGCCTTATATCGTTGAAAAGCTTGTTTCGCATATTACATTTCATATTTGGTCACAAGAGGCTGGTTATGAGATTTAATGGGTCAAAACAGCATGAAAAGTTAGTAAATTCGTCACTTTTGACAGCCCTAGATAGTCATTTTGTAAAGGCCGTATCTCATTCGTTATTAGAAGTTAGACAACGAGCCTAATATCGTTGAAAAGCTTGTTTCGCATATTACATTTCTTATTTGAAAGTCGAAGTCAGATTATCTGATTAAAAAGGGGGAAAGTGATCCCGAACAGCTGCTGCATGAAAAATGCAGCAATGAAAATAATGTGTTTTATGAACTTAAAACATATGATTTTCTAGTCACCAATTAACTAAACACTAAATATTGTTTCGGGTGAATGTTTACAGTTGTTATGGTGTGTTTAAAGCGTTACTATGTGTAAAATTGATCTTGTTAATAAGTAGGTATAACCGTTGACTTTCTAAAAAGTCAACGAATATGCGAGTGGCATGATTAGACTTATGAATATGTTTATGAGATTTTAAAGAATCATGTATATGTGTTAGAACAATTATGTGTACGTACGTATGATAATAAATTTGAGTGAGTGAATGTTGAATATTGTGGTTGTCGGTTCATGTCATATGCATGATAAGCTTGACTAATGAAAGTCTATGTAGCTAAGAGCTAGGAATGGATGTGATATGAACGAACATGCATACTAACTATGATATGGACGTAATGACTTGAAATGATAGGAATCCCAATTGACATGGACTCAAGAATGGAAGGCTAACGGATCAAGGGTAAGTAAAGAAGCTATGCACAAACTCGGACGCACGATGTAAGTGATTTCAATTCACTTCTTAGTATGTACGTAGTATTTAATATTTATGTGTAGAAAAATATGCAAGAATCATGTAATGAAGGAGAAGTATTGTGGTAAGTATTATTTTAGTATAACAAAGGAGTTGTTTATAATGAAAGTAAACTAGTAGGATTAGACGGGTCAAATAATGTATAAAGGGGTTTATAACCCGTTTTCTTATTAATTAGCTTTTGATGTGACCCGAAGTGATAAACGGATCCGTAATTAAATTACGGGCGCGTAGGAAAAAGAATCGGGTAAAACGGATAAAAAATGAGAGAGTTATTTCCGTTTCGGTAAGAATTAATGGCTGGGAAAAGTGCAGAGCTGACACGGCCGGGTGGTTAATCCGATCCGGCCGGGTGAAGGGGCTGAAAAAAAAAGATAATAATATATGTAAGTAGGAAGTGATTGCTATGAATGCACGTAAAAATTAGGAATGTATACGTTTGTGAATGCGAAATGTTATAAATGTATAAAGGAATGGTTTCATTATGTTCGAGCATTAATGATTGCTAATGGTGTGTTTGAGATTGAAATGTATTGCAGGTATATGAACACTGGGTTCTTGAAGTATCGAAGTCGAACTCTGAATAATAAAATACGAGAGGATAGTTAAATAAATCAAAGTTTCATTGTTAAATGTTATTCACTATTAGATTATATGAGAATCATGTTGTATAACGTTGTCAATGACTAATGGTTAAGTGGTATGTGATGTTCACAGGTATTGCACGTATCTCTACCACTACTATCGAAGATAAGCATGCATTGATCGAGCCCCAAATTAAGGAGTGTACGGGAAGAACGACCACATAGTCTGATTTATGTATTGTCTTGAAGCATTACTTTAATGTGGTTATTGTTAATCCCTTTTTTTTTGTAAATGTTTATCATTTGTATTTGAGCTTTTAAATAAGTAATGGGTCTAAATAGGAAAGAAAATTTTTGGCTCATATTTTCTGCTGCGTCATGTTTAAGTTCTTACAGGGAATTGTTCATTATACGAACGGGTCATGCCCGAATTTTGTAAATAATAATACTTATTTGGAATAAGAAATATGGGCGTTACAGTTGACCCCAGGTCAATGCGTAGGTGATCCGGGTCATCAGGTAGGTTCGCCGGGTGTTGGGCCACGTGGCCGCACCGGGCTGCGCCACCTTTTAAGCTCACGCGGCCCGCGTGAAGGTTGGGGTGGGTCTTACGCGGCCCGCCTCAATTTAAAAACTCAATTTTTAATTATTTTTAATACTATTTAGGGTATTCGGGGTCCGTTTTCTCGTATGGGGTGTATTTTGGGACATATTGGGATATTTTAAAATATATTAGGGTGTCGGAAATTATTCGAGGGTGTCGGTTTATTTAGGATTGTTACATTTTTGGTATTCTAGGTTTGTGATTACGAATGTGCACCTTTGATACACTTTTGAGACGTTTTTCATGTTTTAGGTAAAACAAGAAAAACTCCAAAGTGGTACCAAAATGTTGAAGTACCAAAGCCTGGTACTAGTATCAATCCCACACGTTTTTCAGTATGTGTTTTTTTCTTGCTATATCTATAGATGGGTTAGGCGAACATATGTCGTCGGTGGAGTACCGTACTATCCTTAAGTATCTCCTCATGATGTTGGGTTATTTTTTACTCATGAGAAAGCCCAACCTATCTTATACTACATGAGTTTTATTACTATTATTATTTTAGAGTAATAAAAAAAGAAAAAAAGGATATACGTGGTCTTTGGATTGTGACGTAAGTTTGTGTGGGCCAAGACCAAACAAAACATTAAATTTGTAATGTGGGCTTGCGTGACAAAAGCATCACACGTTTTGTATGCTCGAAAGACCGGGAACAATAAATTGTTCTTGATTAAACAGTTGATTAACTTGAAGTACAACGATGGAACTCCTGTTACTGATCACTTGAATGTTTTTCAGGGTATTATTAATCAGCTTGCAGGAATGGGTATCAAGTTTGAAGACGAGATACAAGGCTTATGGCTTCTTGGTACTTTACCGGATTCTTGGGAGACTTTTAGGACATCATTGTCCAACTCTGCAGCAAATGGTATTATTACTATGGAAATGGCTAAAGGCGGTATTTTAAATGAAGAGATGAGAAGAAAATCGCAGGGTTCCTCTTCACATTTGGATGTCTTAGTCATAGAAAGCAGGGGGAGAAGTCAAAGTAGAGGTCCGAGTAACAAAGGGAAGCATCGTAGTAAGTCCAGAGGTAAGTTTGCTGATTATGAGTGTCATCATTGTGGTAAGAAAGGACACACAATTAAATTTTGCAGACAACTGAAAAAGGAGAACAAGAAGGCTAATTACAACAATCAAAAGAACAATCATAAGAAAGATGATGGTGGCAACGACACTGCGGAAGTTAATTCTGCTAGTGAAGAGTTCTTTATTTGTTGTGATCATGGTTGTAAAACAAGGTTTCCAAGGCCGAGTACTCTCCGAGTAGTCGCTACAAGGTAGGCTGCCGAGGCGACTTTCTTCGACTCCGCCTAATTACTCGGAGTCGGTCAAACGCGGTCAACCTTGGCCAGAATTGGATCTAGTAGGTCAACTCGGGCCTATTTTGACTTAAATAATAATAATAAAACATAATTTCTATGCCCATCATATTAAAGAATGAATATCATTTTCACGTATTTTGTTATAAATATTAGTAAATTTATGCTATTTGACATATATTTAACCTCCAAAAAGTAAATTTTCTTTATAATTTAACATGTCCGAGTACTCCCCTAGTACTCTCCGCCTAGACCGAGTACTCTTAACTCCCCGGTCGACCGACTAGGGAGCGCCTAGCGACTTTTGTAACCATGGTTGTGATTATGACATGGTGAACATTACACATGATGATTCGAGTTGGGCTGTTGACAGTGGTGCTACATGCCATGTGACATCACAAAGGGAATTTTTTTTCATCTTATACACCTGGTGACTTTGGGGTTGTTAAGATGGGTAATAACGGGCTATCAAAGATTGTAGGTGTTGGGTACGTTTGCTTGAAGTTTGACACTAGGATGGAGTTGGTTTTACACAATGTAAAACATGTTCCGGATAATAGACTCAATTTGATCTCCGCAGGTTTACTTGATGATGATGGTTACCATAGTACCTTTGGTGATGGTATTTGGAAACTCACTCGTGGTTCTTTGATTGTGGCAAGAGGTAAAAGAACTTCAAAATTATACAGAACGCATCCGAAGATCTCTAAAGACACGGTCAATTTGTTAGTGAATGCTGATATAACTGACTTGTGGCATTGGAGACTTGCTCACATGAGTGAAAATGGGATGTCTATTTTGTTGAAGAAGAATGCCTTGCCCGATTTGCATGATGTTCATTTAAAGAAGTGTTCTCATTGTCTGGCAGGTAAGCAAAGAAGAGTTTCTTTTATGAGTCATCCTCCTCATAGGAGAGACAATATACTTGATTTAATACATTCGGATGTTTGTGGTCCTATGAAGACTAGAACACTTGGGGGCTGCTTGTATTTTGTCACTATTATTGATGATCATTCGAGAAAAGTTTGGGCTTATACTCTGAAGTCTAAAGATCAGGTATTAGATGTGTTTAAGCAGTTTCATGCCTTAGTTGAGAGACAAACTGAGAAGAGGCTCAAATGTATTCAGACAGATAATGGAGATGAATACATTGGTCCTTTTGATGCTTATTGTAGAGAGAAAGGTATTCGACGCCAAAAGACTCCTCCAAAGACACCACAGCTGAATGGTTTAGCAGAACGGATGAATAGAACATTGGTTGAAAGGGGTAGATGTTTGCTATCACATGCAGGGTTGCCTAATTCCTTTTGGGGTGAAGCTTTGAACACCGCAATAAATGTTATTAATCATACTCCTTGTGTTTCTTTGTCTTTTGATGTTCCTGACAGGGTTTGAGTGGCAAAGATGTTTCATACGATGATTTGTGGGTCTTTGGATGCAAGGCTTTTGTGCATATTCCCAAAGATGAAATAACAAAGCTTGATATAAAGACCAAGCCATGTATATTCCTTGTTTATGGGGGAGATGAGTTTGGACACAGGTTTTATGATCCAATCTCGAAGAAACTCATAAGAAGTTTCGATGCTGATTTTATTGAAGATCAAGGTTTGAAAGATATTGAGAAGACCAAGATAGTTCCTCAACATACTGATGATCTTTCTGATTTGGATCCGGTCCCTCCTCAGCACATAGAGCCACATAATGAAGATGACATTCAAAATGATGAACAACATGGTACTGATAATCATGATATTCCAGAGCAGCACGAGTTGGATGAGGGTTCTCATCCAGAGTTACCAGTAACAGGTATGCCAACATTTGTCCCACTCAGGCGGTCTACATGAGACCGTCATCCTTCTACCCGTTTTTCTGCTGATGAGTATGTCTTACTATCGGATGGGGGAGAGCCCGAGTGTTATACAGAGGCTATGGAAGATGAACATAAAAGAGAGTGGTTTGAAGCTATGCAAGATGAGATGAATTCCTTGTATGAGAACAATACCTTTGAGTTGGTGAAGTTACCTAAGGGCAAAGGAGCTTTGAAGAACAAGTGGGTCTACAAAGTGAAGACTGAAGATCATACCTCACGGCCTAGATACAAAGCTAGATTGGTGGTCAAAGGGTTTAGTCAAAGAAAGGGTATTGATTTTGATGATATTTTCTCTCCGGTCGTGAAGATGAGTTCCATTTGAGTGATTCTTGGTTTGGCTGCTAGTCTTGATCTTGAGATTGAGCAAATGGATGTCAAGACAGCTTTCCTTCATGGTGACTTGGACAAGGAAATATATATGGAGCAGCCTGAAGGTTTTCAGGTTAAAGGTAAAGAAGACTATGGGGCTGTTTGGTAGCATCTGAATGACATTAAGAGGCTACATCTTAATGAAATCATTTAAGAGTTTAACAAAGATAATGTAGAAGAATGTGACATGTGATGGTTTACCATTCAGATGTTACCTCTTATCCAGTCAGACATAAGGTTACCTCTTATTCATTCAGACATAAGGGCCACAAATGATTTCATTAAGAGACAGCCTCTGAATGGATTAAGAGGCTACCAAACAGCCCCTATGTCTGTAAGCTTCAGAAAAGTCTATATGGGTTGAAGCAAGCACCGAGACAGTGGTACAAGAAATTTGAGTCCGTTATGGGGAAGCAAAGCTACCGAAAGACTATTTCAGATCACTGTGTTTTCTTTCAGAGGTTTGGTGATGATGATTTTATCATTTTATTACTCTATGTTGATGACATGTTGATTGTAGGCAAGAATGCAGAGAGAATTGTTCAGCTGAAGAAGGAATTGAGCAAGTCGTTTTCTATGAAGGCTTGGGGCCAGTAAAACAGATTCTTGGCATTCGGATTACTAGAGATAGAGCTTCAAATAAGTTACACATGTCACAAGAGCAATACATTGAGAAGGTGCTTTATAGATTCAACATGGCTAAGGCCAAAGCGGTTAGTTCACCTCTTACTCCAAACTTTAAACTAACCGATAAAGATTGCCCTTCTTCTAAGAAGGAGATTGAAGAGATGGATAGAGTTCCATACGCATCAGCGGTTGGAAGCTTAATGTATGCAATGGTGTGCACAAGGCCTGATATTGCCCATGCAGTAAGTGTTGTTAGTTGGTTTCTGTCAAATTCAGGTAAGAAGCATTGGGAAGCGGTTAAGTGGATCCTTAGATATCTACGTGGTACTTCCTAATTGGGTATAACATTTGGGAATGAAGAACCAATGCTTGTTGGTTATACGGATTCTGATATGGCGGGAAATAAGAACAACATGAAATCTACTTCTGGTTATTTGATGACTTTTGCAGGGGGAGCTGTGTCTTGGCAGTCTAGATTGTAAAAGTGTGTTGCTTTGTCTACTACAGAGGCTGAGTATATGGCAGCAACAGAAGCATGCAAAGAACTATTGTGGTTGAAACGATTTACGCAAGAGCTTGGTTTTATGCAACAGCGCTACGTGGTCCTTTGTGGTAATGAAAGCGCTATTCACCTTGCGAAAAATTCTATGTTTCACAAAAGAACAAAACATATTGATGTTAGGTATCATTGGATTAGAGATGCTATTGAAGACAAGCTATTTGAACTTGACAAAGTTCATACTGATGATAATGGTTCCGATATGTTTACTAAATCTTTAGCAAGGGAAAAGTTGAAGGTATGTTGCTCAATCGCCCGGATGGCGAACTCTTTCTCATAGACAAAAAGAGGGAGATTTGTTGGGTTATTTTTTGCTCATGAGAAAGCCCAACCTATCTCATACTACATGGGTTTTATTACTATTATTATTTTAGAGTAATAAAAAAAAAAAGAAAAAAAAAGATATATGTGGTCTTTGGATTGTGACGTAAGTTTGTGTGGGCCAAGACCAAACAAAACATTAAATTTGTAATGTGGGCTTGCAACTGACAAAAGCATCACACGTTTTGTTTTGGTGAACATTCTGGAAGCAAGAAATAAAAGAAATAGGGTTTATTTCCTTTGTGGTTTTGGCGCCTGACTTGAAGACGTACAGACATACAAAGAAGAAAAATCAAGAGTTTTATTCTTGGGTCTTTTGTGAAGATAAGAGACGTACCAAAGATCGTTAATTCCTCGTTTGGTGATAGCTCTTACTTGCTTATTCGTTTTGTTTATATTCCATATACTTGAAGTTAGTTTGTACCAAATATATGATGATTTTGTATGCCTCTAGTTTTAACTAGGAAAGACTTTGTATTGCTATTATTGGTGATAGTGGATTTTAAGCGGCTCTAGTAATCCCGTGGTTTTTACTCTCTTTTTGGAGAGGTTTTCCACGCTAAAATTCGGTGTCTCCTTATTATTATTATTATTATTATTATTATTATTATTATTATTTTATAGCCTATTTGTTTGCATCCTCACATGTTCATTCGAGTTGGGAAAATTTTTGGTCGAACGAAGTTTGCTTCCGCGGTTTTTGTTTACCGTTTGTGACCGGGTTGCGCGTTTTTCCCATCACATGATTCCTTTATTCCCAGTTGATGAGGTATGCCCTATTTGTCATAAGGCGTGTTTGGATTTTTTTGGGAGCATGCAGTTCATTGTAGAGAGCTCCCGAAGTTAAAATACTGATATGATTTAGTTAGGGATGTCCTTTTTTGACATATTCAGGCGCGCTGATATTTTTTTTATGAACGAGATACCCGTTAATTTCTTAACTTACCTGTTGGAAGGGAGATCTACCCTTCGACCAGCCGACATTCTGGTCTTTGGATGGGTAGGAGGAAAACATGTCTGTGTGGATCTAACAGGGGTTTCCTCGGTTATGGGCTTAGGGGTAGTGCTTTCACGGTGGGTTAGGCTGCTTTAAAGGCTGCTTCGGGTAAAATGAACAAACACGAGAAAGTGTGCTTTGACAACCAGTACGTGTTTATCCCATTTGCTTTTGATACTTTTGGTTTTCTGGCGCTAGAGGCTGTAGACCTACTTAGTCGGGCAGTGGCGTAAGGCGTTTGGGGGACTGAAGGTTCTCGGCGAAGGGGAGTGGATGAATATGAGGTGGTGGAGATGGTGGCGGGTACAACAGTGGAACGTTCATCACTCTCCCATATCCGGTCCGAATTGGTGGTGGTGTTGGAGGAACCACAGTCAAAGAGGTAATAGTCAGTGGCGTTGTATGGTGGTTCAGTAGTGGTGGTGGAGAAGTGGAGGAGCAAAGAAGAGAGTGGCAAAGTGAATGTGAACAGTGGCATAATGCTTGATAGCTTTCCTTGTGGGTCTGGGAAAATCATAGTGGTGGTTAAAACTTATAAGTTAAAACTAAAAGGATAGGCTGATTGACATGAAAAGTCTTCTAAAATTTTCTACTAGCAAACAGTGCAAAAGGATTAATCAATAGTTGGCCACTTTCCCGCACCCATAACACATGGCCTATCATTCAGATTCACTTAATTATAATGGTTTAAAAGCCAAATCATTCAAACTCTTATCTGCAAATACCTTTATATATGCAACTTTACTTTCGCACACGATTTTAACTACCTTTATCACTTTATCTTTATCTTGATGTTTATACCTTTAGGGGAATGTTCAAATGAAAACCACTAGTTATTGTGAAAACTCGAAAACTAATTAAAAAAGCAAAAAAAAACATACCAATTTTTTTTTTTTTTGCATATTAATTTTCGCAGGTTCTTTTATATAAAAAAAATTTCAAAAAAAAAAAGTTTTTTTTTGTGTAGTGGACATGTGTAATACTACACATGTGTATGTGTACTACACATGTGTATTATTACACATGTGTACTACAAAAAAAATTATTATTTTTTTTTTTGAAAAAAAGTTTTTTTTTCATATATAAAAACCAGCGATTTTTATAAAAAAAATTGAAAAAAAAAAATTTGTGTGTTTTTTAGGCTTTTTTTAGTTAGTTTTGGAGTTTTCACAATAAGAGTGGTTTTCATTTGAACCATCCCCTATACCTTTATCACTTTAATAATTCATCTTTATCATACCAACTTTGACTTGTTGACTTCGTTAGAGATTGTATGAAGTCTATTCATTACATAATGCTATTATACATCAATATGTAAAGGAAACGATTAATGCAAATTACATACTATTCTTCTAAAATTAATCATCAAATACTCAAAATTAAAATTTATATGATAAAGACTTGTTGATTTGGCTCTAAATTCCCAGCTTCCACATCATCTTCCAGCGGGCTTCTGAATCTCAGAGAAAACTGTTTCTGACTTGAACTCTTCTTTGGTGGTACTAAACGATGACATGCCATTTCTTATCGTGCTTGATCCTGTGAACACATCATCGTCTGTTGTTGTATTTCAGACACGGCTTCACCAACCGTTTTATCAGCAGCTTTTTGTAGCTCCAATGCAAACTCTAGTCCCCAAACTACTTCTTCCATTGATGGCCTTTCATTTCTTTCATCTTTCAAGCAACTAACTGCCACCTCTCCAAACTTCTTTAAACACTCTGGTGCAATCACACTGCTTACATTTGGATCTATTATTTTGTTCAGGGTCCCCTTCTGGTAACAAGATTTTCCCCACTCTGCCAAATTCACTTCCTCTCTGGGCAGCTTGGGATTAATAACAGGTCTTGCACACAACACTTCAAGCAAAACAACTCCAAATGAGTACACATCAGATTTCTCCGTGAGTTTTCGGCTTCGGTAATATTGGGGATCCAGATACCCGAAACTACCCTTCACGACCGTGCTAACGTGCTGGTCTCTAGGGCCTAGCTTTGACAGACCAAAATCAGATACCTTAGCAACCCACTTTTCATCCAGTAAGATATTTGTGGACTTGACATCCCGATGAATTATTAAACGTTTTGAACACGTGTGGAGATAATTCAGCCCTTTTGCTGCACCGATGCAAATCTCGAGACGTATTTTCCATGGCAGAGGAGGCTTGTTTGTGTTGTACAGATGGTCCCGTAGAGTCCCGTTAGCCACGTAATCATAAACCAGTATCATCTCTCCGTCATCGTTACAGTATCCTATCAGGGACACTAATTGGACATGGCGTAGTTTAGACAGGAACCCTATTTCCGCATGGAATTCTTGAACTCCTTGGTTGGATGATTCATTGAGCCGTTTGATTGCAACAGAGGTTGCAACGTTGTCTATATACCCTTTGTACACCTTGCCAAACCCTCCAATGCCAATGACAAATTCGTCATTAAAGTCCTTCGTAGCTGCTCTCACTTCTGTAAGTGAGAAGACGGCATCGATCTGAAGGCAGTGTTGAATATGAAGACTTTGATTCACTATACGCTGGGCCGTATGATGACTTGTTGTCGGTGGCATCATTGCGTTTGGATCGCCTTCGTTTCTGGAAAACTATGAGAACTAAGATAGACAACAAGACTAACGCTCCTCCAATACCTCCAATTATCGCGGCATATGTGTTGGGAATTTCCGAGTCAACCTCGTGTCTAGAACGTGTGAAGGGAACAACTAGAAGCTCCGTGTCTAGAGCGTGTGAAGGAAGCGGCGTGGCGGCTAGAAGATTAACTTAGTTTATAAGTTAACGCGTGATGTTTAGCTATATATATCAATCTAGTTTGTAGGGATTGTAATAAGTTTTCTTATTCAGTAATAAGTTTTCTTCTTTTTGATCCAATTATATCTTTCAATTGGTATCAAAGCTTCAAGGTTGAAGACGTGTGATCGGCTAACCCTCGATTACACAAGGAGAGACCCGTGAAGAACAACATACCTGCGTGTCAAGGGGTTGTTGTTGATTGATACTTGCGATCGGAAGTATCTAGCCGGAACCATACCTACGAGCGAAGGGGGTGGTTGACAAGGAAAGACTGAACCTGCGAGTGAAGGCTGTTCGGTCGGATTTACAGGAAGAAGCTTGGTTGTGGGCGATTGGCTGTTGTTGTTAACAGGAAGAAGCTTGTTCATCAGAAAAAGAGAAAGTCATATATAGCTAATCAATTAGTGGATATTCCCTACCAATTAGTGCATATTCCCTACCAATTGATTGGTATCACAAAAGAAATTGGTACTGGTGGTTCTACGAAAGCACTACCTACATAAACAAAGCTTTTGTTGAAAAAAAAGAAATTCTCATTTCTCTTTAAGACCAAGTGTCGTTACTTTAAATTTGTCAAAGAAAGCAAATTTAATTTGTCAAAGGAAATTTCCTTTTTAAGTGGGGTTTTGCTTTTGTGAAAAGAAGGCAATTATTGTTTTAAATAAAGCAATTATTGTTTTATGAAGGCAATTATTGGTTACTTCCACTAATTGATACCAAATAAAGAAAAAAAAAGGAGTTCAAGAATATGGCCGATGATAAAGGAGTTCAAGGACCACTCGCTAACGTGGTTAAAGATTCGGGTAGTGCGTCTCTACGATGCCTGAAGTTAACGGCTACAAATTACACCGCATGGTCCATCATGATGGAAACGGTGTTAGCGGCACATGGCTTGGAGGAAGTCATAGATCCGGTGACCGGTGGTGCCGCCGATAAGAGGTTGAAGAACACCGCTAAGGCTCTTATTTTTCAATCGATTCCCGAAGACGTTTTGCTTCAGGTAGCAAAACATAAAGACCCAGCAGATGTTTGGGAGGCTTTACGAGTTCGCTATCTCGGAGCAGACCGAGTACAAAAGGCTCGACTAATGACCTTGCGTAGTGAACTAGAAGGATTACATATGAAGGAATCTGATTCCATAGAGGAGTTTGCCGGAAAGCTTTCGAGTGTGCAAACCAAATTCAAGAGTCTTGGCTCAACTCTTGAAGATGAAGTCCTTGTGAAAAAATTACTTAATTCTGTACCCGATAAATACCTACCCATAGCCGTTGTTATTGAACAAACCACTGACCTCGAAACCCTTAAATTCGAAGAGGCCATTGGGCGGCTTAAAGCATTCGAGGAGAGAACGAAGATGAGGAAGGTTGTGGGTGAGAATCAGAGTAAACTCTTGTTTTCGCGTACTGAAGGGTCTTCAAAACAGAATTTTGATAATGGCAAAGGACGTGGCAAAAGTAATACCGACAGGGGTCGGGGTAGAGGACGAAGCCGAGGAAATTGGAGAGGCCGCGGAGGTCGATCATATTCTCAAGGTCGTCAGGAAGGATCAACGGGTTATGATAAGTCAAAGGTAACTTGTTATAAATGCCAAAAATTGGGTCATTATTCAAACGAGTGCCCAGACAACGCCGAAAAAAAAGATGAAGTAAACCTAGCAGAAACTCAAGCGGTAAACGAACAACTATATATGGGCGTTGTGATACATGAGGAAGACGATTGTGTACTTCTCAACGAACAAAATATAGTTCCTGGAAACTATAAAAAAGAGACGGGTTTTTGGTATTTGGACAACGGTGCTTCTAATCACATGACCGGGGTTAGAAGTCACTTTACAGAACTCGACGATCGAATCGAGGGAAGTATGCATCCTGAAGATGATGGGAAGCTTGATCAGGCACAAGCCCAAACTGGTTTATGTGAGAATCGTGAATGCAACGATGATGCAGAAGCGTGCAAGACCACCAATATTGAGCAGCTATTGGAGAAGAACACTGATGGTGATTCCATTCAAGATAGATTCGATCAAGCACCAACTGAATCTGATTCAATTATATGTGAGAATCATGGAGTGGAAGCTACAGTCTCACAAGAAGGCTGTAATACCAGTGCTGAGCTGCAATTGGAATCGCATAATGATCAGGCGCCAGCTGAATGTGATAGGCTGCATAAGGAGGATCATGAAGTGGAAGCTACAAAGTCGCATGAAGCCAATGGCAAGTCGAATAAAGAGAAGTCCGATCAGGCACCAAGTGAATGTGACGTTGAAGCTAGAGACGATGGTGGTGCAGATGTGAACGAATCATATTATCGAAGATTAGTCGGTTGTCTTCGCTACTTAACTCATACGAGACCGGATCTAAACTATTCGGTTGGAATAGTGAGTCGGTTCATGGCGTCACCAAAAGAAGATCACCTACAAGCAATTAAACATATCCTACGGTATGTGAAGGGAACCATAGATTATGGGATTCATTATTACAAGAAAGGAGGAAAAGAATTAGTTGGTTTTAGCGACAGTAGTCATGCTACCAATCGCAACGATGGAAAAAGTACAACCGGTATGGTTTTCTTTCTCGGAACCGGACCGGTTGCTTGGGCTAGTAAAAAACAACAGACGGTTGCGTTATCGTCTTGTGAGGCAGAATTTATGGCTGCCACGGAAACCGCGTGTCAAGCGATTTGGTTGCAAAATATATTGAACGAGTTAACTAGCTGGGAAGTAAACAAAGTGAAACTGAAGGTTGATAACAAATCTGCGATTGAACTCATGAAAAACCCGGTGTTTCATGGTAGAAGTAAACATATTAATACTCGATATCACTTTATAAGAGAATGCGTAGAAAACGGGTTGATTGAGATTGAGCATGTGAGCGGAGAAGAGCAAAGAGCAGACATTCTCACCAAGGCGTTACCAAGGCTCAAGTTCAAGGAGATGCGTGATCTACTTGGAGTTGAAGACCTCCCGTATACGACTCAGAAATTCAGGGGGTGAATGTTGGGAATTTCCGAGTCAACCTCGTGTCTAGAACGTGTGAAGGGAACAACTAGAAGCTCCGTGTCTAGAGCGTGTGAAGGAAGCGGCGTGGCGGCTAGAAGATTAACTTAGTTTATAAGTTAACGCGTGATGTTTAGCTATATATATCAATCTAGTTTGTAGGGATTGTAATAAGTTTTCTTATTCAGTAATAAGTTTTCTTCTTTTTGATCCAATTATATCTTTCAATATGGAGGTTTCTTCTTGTTCCTATTTACAGGAGTTGTTGGCCCGGGTGGTGGGGTTGTAGAGATAAGTTCCGGGTTTGGGCTAGCAAGACTTCTATCCATGCTTAGCTTGAAGACTTCCAAACCGTTCAAATAAGCATCAAGATATTTGTTAGAATTGGGACTTGGATGCAGTGCGACCCACAAATCTTGCTTGCCTCTGCTGCGATCCGGGTCAGTGACAAACACAATGTAATCTTTGATTACAGGATAACCACTACCTTGGGTTAACTGGAATAGATCAATTTCCTCGTCAGCAGTTTGATTATTAATAAAGATCTTGAAAATCACCTGACCTTCTTCTGTGTATTGAGGTATAATGTTGCAAAAGTGGAGCCTGAGCATGTAATAAAACCCAGAATCAACGGGAAGTATCCAAGTCAGATTGTACGTGGAAGACAGTTTGCCCATACTCCTTTGGCTTCGATAAACTTGCTCAGTATAACTTGGTGTCTTGTTGGTATACATAATCTGCTCCTTTGGATCATAATAAATAGGTGTCAACCCAATTGATGTTCCATTAATTATGTAGTTAATATCTTGTTCCCATGACCGGTACATACCAGTATCTTCAGTACCCAGTATATTTCCCCCACCCACGTTTAACCTGTAAATATTTTCAAGCGCCACTTTGCTGTTAATTTCAGGTCCTGTTTCTACACCGACGTATTTCAAGCCACCACTGCTAGAGTACAGTGTTTCCGGCATTGAAACAATTTCAATACCATTGATGAAGGCATGTGAGTTGGGTGAGGGTGTAAAGGTAACGTTTAGGATTTGTGCATCTGTTACACTGATGATGAATTCTTTGATGATGAATTCTTTGACAACGCTCTTCCTTTTCAAATAGGAGGTAGCTAGGAAAGCACTAAAGTTGGTTAACAGAGAGAAGCCATTGGATGATACCGAAAAGAAAAACCCTTCCGGTTTGAGGTTGGAGTAGGTGGCAGGATAGAAATGCAGGCGGAGGAATTTGGGTCCTTGGGACACTGGAAATGTGTAAGTGGACGAAGAAGAAGCGTTAAAAATTCGGGCAGAGGTATAAGGGAGGGTTCTGGATACTGAAGAATCTGGTGGAAAGGGAGTGGAAGGAAACGAAGTGGTGATGATGTTGGAAGGCACGAATTTGGAATTTTGATCACCATCCCATCTTGGGTCAGAAGCGGCTGAGGAGGCGGATGAACCGCAGTCGAGGAAGAAGCGATCAGTGGCGTTGTATGGTTGTGCAGTGGTGGTGGTGGAGACGAAGAGGAGGAGCATAGAGAAGAAGGGGACACTGAAGGTTAACATGGTGGATGAAGAGTAGTATGAATGCTTGAATAATTAGTTAAAGTATATACCAATGGTGTCTTTATATATCACAGGAGCAGTGTTCAAGTGTGGTTCTGTTATAAGTTGTACTATGGAAATTGACATGCATACTAGATATTAAATATTGCCACTTTTGATTTTTAATCAAACTATAATTTAATTAAAAGAAAAGAAAAGAATGACAACAGTTCATCAATCATCTCAGGGCTTTTGCTTCTTTATCTATCACAAAACCAGCCGGTTCATTTTATATAATAAACCGATGACTTCAAGTCTTCGGTTTTCAATAACCCGACTGACGGGTCTAGTCCGATTTGAAAAGTGGGAGATACCTTACATCGCTTTCAGTTGCAATGCACGTGAAGAAAAATCCATTTATTAGTCAATAATTTATATTTGAGGTAGTTAGATAATAGAATATTCCTATATAATAAAGCAAGACTTTGCAATCCTAGGTGTCAGAATTCTAGGCCCCTCCCTCTATTTTTATCCTATGTGTCATTTTTCTAGATTTTTTAAATTTTTTTTAATTATGAAATCCTATATGTCATTTTCCTAGACTTTTTGATTTTTTTTAATTATGAAAAATACAAAGTCAAAGTCGTATATTTTGCGTATCTCTGAAACTTCTCTTTCTCCCCAAACCACAGACATATCTGGCTTTTCAATTTTCCAAAAACAACTTAACTCATTCAAAATTCAAATTGATTATTTCCCCTGCACTTTATTTCCCCTTTCCTTTCAACCGAGAAACCCTAAATTCAAATTCGTTGTTCTGCTTCACAATCATTTTATTCTATCTGTGAACTATAATCAGGTATGAATTCCTTCCCCTTCATTGTTCTACTTCATCATCTTTCCCCTTCATGTTTATGTTTCTTTGGTGAATCGATCGATTGATATATATATATATATTTTTTTTTAAGTTTATGATGATAAGGGTTGTACGCACTATGAATGTGAAATGGGTTTCATTAGCAGAAACCAGCCGGTTCATTTTATATAATAAACCGATGACTTCAAGTCTTCGGTTTTCAATAACCCGACTGACGGGTCTAGTCCGATTTGAAAAGCGGGAGATACTTTACATCGCTTTCAGTTGCAATGCACGTGAAGAAAAATTCATTTATTAGTCAATAATTCATATGTTAAGGTAGTTAAATAATAGAAATAGAATAGTTAATAAAAATCAAATACCACATAAACAATTTGATTGAAAACCAATCAAATCTGATCAACGAAAGGACATCAACCTAAATTACTTGAAAATTTTGTTTTGGTGTTATTCTTTATCTATACCCAAGTGGTATCGGATAGTGATGTGTTTGTGAAAACACATTGTAATTGTATAACTATATACATGTTTTAGTCGTTTAAAAGCGTCGTTTCGTATTTTTATGTTGTACTATGTTGTGTCGAGTTTTATAGGCTTAACGGGTGCTAAACAAGGTAAAAGGAACATCCAAGGAGGAAAACGGGTTCGACGGATCACCCCGAGAGTTGTAGCATGAATTATGCAATAGTGTCTCCCCTGCACCATGCGGGTAGCAGGCGAAGGATGGCGTGACTCGCCTGAGCGACAACTTTGTGGGCCCTATTAGGATTAGCCATGTGCCTCACGAATGGACCTGAAGGCTCTCCCGCGATGCGCGGGAGTGTGCCGACTTGGGAAATTTTGCTTTTTGACCTAATTCGCAATAGAGACATCCCATTCCGTTTTCAGCCGATTTGGATGATCCCAAAGCTCAGCATAGGCAATTTTGAGAGTCCTGACACCTCAATCTTTTGATTTCTTCATGCAAGTTCATTCTGAATTGATAATTGAAGCTGTGATGACAACCATGCGCGGCTAATTCGTTTGTGAGTTTCCCCGGATGAACGATTTCTAGGTGTTTCACATTAAACTCTGTTTTTTGGATTTTTGTAACCGGTATTCTTCATCACTTGTGCTGACTTGGTAAACATGTATTATATTTTAATTATTTTTCTTTTATCGAGCGTATTGGTGATTTCCTTACATCGTTAGCGGGTTCGTAAATTGGTGGGTAATTGGTATTATTTAACCGATTGTTATAGTTATTATTAAAAACTTTTCCTAACCGTTAATCAAAATCATTAATTCCAAGGAAATGTCTATGTGGTGTTTGAATCAATAAACTGGTTTTTGGTGTTAAAATGGTAACTAGAATTCCAGGTGGGGATTATTTCTTCTCATTCTGATAACACTTTTTCTTAACAATTTATGTTTTTCCCAAACAATCAAACAGTCCCCCAATTTAGATAAAAGTAGTTCATTAGTTAAATCTTTTTACAGTGACCACAAATTCTCTGTGGATACGACCTTACTTACCCGTATTAGTATTTGCATTTAAGTAAAAAAAGTACTTTCTTTTAACTAGCTCACGAGAGCTATGATAGATAGATAGATAGGAATGGGGATAGGGGTGAACTTCTTTTACTGAATACCGATATCGTATTAAACTGACACCGATCGAGCAACATTTTTTTTTTTTAACATTGATGTGTGTAAAATGCAACATATAAATTACATCAAATGAGGCATAAAACTAACCCTTTTTAAGTACTAATGTTAGAAAAAGAGTGTTTTTGTCTTCCTTTTGTATTTTCAGGATTAAATGAGCTCAGATTCACAAAAGAAGCAAAAAAACAGCTAAATCTAACATAAATACAAGAAAAGGAACATAAGTGGACTGCCCGACCCCTCAACGGCATCTTCCCAAGCAAAATAGAGAAGGCAGAAGACTGAACACGCCCCGTGCTCAGCCAGCACGGGGCCGTGCCCAAGAAGCAGCAGAAAAGACAAATCTATAGAAGCTTCTATTGCCCACCACGGGCCGTGTCCAGTGAACACGGGGGCGTGGCGAAAGTACAGCAGGCGCATTAATTGTAATTGCGAATTACAATTAATGAAGAGAGAGAATGTCAGACAGGCACGGGGGCGCGTCCAGCGGACACGGGGCCGTGCCCAGCCTTCTGTTCAGCCTATAAATAGGAGTGCTTGGTTTCATTTCAACTCATCCCTTGGCACACCACCTCTCTCACACTTCACCCACCACCCACCACCACCATAACACCATCATCCACCACCATCATCCATTGTCCATCATAGAGTGTGTGAGTCGTCTCGGGATCCAAGATTGATCGTAAGAGTTCTTGACAATCAAGGCCATGTTTGCCTAAGTCTCTTACATCACTTGGTGAAGACAAAGTGTCTAGTTTAATACTTTTTATTTCTAATCTTTTGCACTTTTTATTTGGTTTTGTATTAATGACTTTAATAACTAGTTGCTTATGTTGAAGGTGATCTTTCTTTATCGTTTGTCCGTGGTGTCTTGGCATTATTTTACTGTCTATATAAAATAAAATATTTTCACCATTCATATCTCCACGGTCTATATGGAGGTATGTTGGCTACCTAGTCGGGGGTTAAGGGAACGGTTTGGTAAAGGTCTTGCCATTGTTCAGCGTTTAGAGGTCCTGCAATGGACCTGGGTCAAATTTAGTAGGACCTCCTTCAATGCTTCACGGTATTGGATGGCGGGGGTTCAAACTCTTTGACCCCCTCATAAGTTAACTACCATTAATACTATAACCCGACTATTTAGGACTGTATCCCTGCTGACTCAGACTACTTAGCCGAGGGTAACGTCACCGCCAAAAGCGGGGCCTACCATAATATTGCATTAATAACTTAATTCATTATCTTCCAATAATCCACCCTTTTAGGATTGTATCCTTGCTGACTCAAACTACTGGGGTGAGGGTAACGTCACTTTCAAAAGAGGGGCCTACTACAATAACTAAGATAATCTCTTAATTATGTGCAAAAGTGCGGAAATAATCAAAGGTTATACTAGATACGAGTCGGAACCAAGTGATTCATCTTGTCTATCTGTTTTTTTTTTATTTTTATTTTCAGCATTTTAGTTAGCTTTTATTTTTTCTTTTTCTTAGTTTAAAAATCTTTTTCTAAACTTTTTATTTTGATTAGACGTTAAGGATAAACCGGTACTAAAAGCTCTTGTGTCCTTGGACGACCTCGGTATCTTACCAACACTATACTACGCTCACGATGGGTGCACTTGCCCATATGTGTGTTTAGTGTTAGTGAAATATCGTGTTTTATAAATTTAAAACTTGGCTAAAATAAGTGTTAAAGGGGCTTAAAATATACACCTAATATATATAACACTTCACACGCATCAAGTTTTTGGCGCCGCTGCCGGGGACACAAGGATTTTAAGAAAGATAGGAATCAACGGCCTAATCATTTTTTTTCTTTCAATTTTTTTAGGATTTTCTTAGTTTTTCAGCTTCTGCAGAGCTCAGCACGGGTCGTGCCCGCTGAACACGCCCCCGTGCTAAATCATTGGAACTGGCAATCCTGTTTTAAGTCAGACAGTAAGCTGAACACGGGGCCGTGCTCACTCAACACGCCCCCGTGCCCAAGATTCACTTACTGAAAACAGAACCGTTAGATCCCGGCGGTTGGTAATTTCAGACATAAACATGAGTGATAGTAATTGTTTTTACTTTCGGCACTCTTATGGTACGTGGTGTCAATTATGTGGAGGCGAACATAGAGAATTAGAATGTTACTTTCTAAATTATAGGCCCCACTACATGGACCCACCGAATCCTTATAACCTTAAGAGGGGCGAAAGTAAAAATAAGCCCTATCCCTCTCTCGAATGCGCCCAGCCAGATATTCTAGGGGAAATGCTCCTTGACGAGTTATTTCAACTAGAAAATCTAATTCTAAATTGGTTAAAAGAGCTTAGGAAGGACTTTATTGATCCGCCCCAAGACGATGACCATGAAGAAATGTTGGAACCGCATTCCGAAAACCTCGGTACTCCCAAAAATACCTTCATACCTAGCAAAGACGTGGACGATAGTCGTCCCTGTGCCGATTGTGCCGTGAAGGACTCTCCATCGACTTCGTTTGATGCATACATAGACCTGAGCGATTCGGCATACACCTTCTTTAACGAGAGCCCGGGAAAGGGTTGGACTTGTCCACCTAGAATGAAAATAGGAATTACCCTCACCGACAACCTCTTGCGTTCTCGCCTTAGTTTAGGACAATTAAGGTATCTTAGGCACTTTGGGGTTGTTCCAACCAATCAGGAGCCACCCGATACTAATGAGTTCCTTAAAAAACTAGACAACTTCATAAAACAGTCCCTCGACACGGGGCCGTGTCCAGCCAATACGCCCCCGTGTTCACCAAAAGATTCCCTTCTGATCAGTACGTCAGAATACGGACAAACTGTGTCAGAACTCCACCTGCACACGGGGCCGTGTCCGGAATGCTGTTGTTTTCTATAAATGCAGCCAAGAATTCTGCACATTTGGACCAACTTGGGACAGAGATTTGAAGGAATCTTCTCTCAACTATCCTAGGTAAGTCTAAAAGAAGATTCCAACAACCCATCTTGTCCTTTCCTCTTTTAGCCATTTCCTTCTTCTCCATCTTTCTCCAAGAACTTCCATTAAAAGTTTGAATTCTTCCAACTTTGTGGTAGGGATTAGTGAGTTTTGTTCAAGGAATCTTGGTAAAAATACGTTATATAACATTGTTTTAAGTTATTAATGTCTAAAAAGACCCCACAAGTTCAGAAAATAACTTAAAATTCCAAGTTTCCTTGCTCCAAAATTCTGCAGAAAGATGAACACGGGGCCGTGCTCAATGAGCACGGGGCCGTGTCTGGTCACTGTTTCATTAAATAAACTATTTTTCAGTTTATTTTTCGTAGGATGTCGAGTGAAAACAGCGAAAAATCTTCCGTGCATTCATCAAACAGCCGAAGAGGAAGGAGGCCCTCCGTTGAAGCTACACTTGTGCACTATGTGATAGCATTAAGGGAGGCTCTCGACGAAATGACATCAGTAGAGGAGGTCCTAATCGACCGTATTAACGATCTTACGGTGGGACTCAAAAGCAGCTTCCAAGAAATTAACCTCTTGCACCAAAGGTTAAATATTCTTGTAGCACCCCCGATGGAACCAGTCCTCCCTCAACAGGATTGGAACCTCGCACTCGGAATAAACAACCCTGCCGGATGGGAAGATTTGCCAGCGGAACCTCCCGTGGAACACCAACAAGAGATCCCGGTGGAAATCGAAACTCCTCAAACCAATGCCAATGAGCCTTCTTTTCTCCTTCCAAGGGAGGTGGAGGAGTGGCTCGCCGACATATGAGGAGAGCCGCACCCGGAAGAAGGAGTTCTAAAAGGCCTTGTCTAACCAAGATTAGTAGCTTCTTGGAAATTTTGCTTATTAAAATAAAGTAGAGGCCAGAACTCCATGGTTTAATATTTCTTTGTTTTCATTTCTAGTTTAAATTTAGGACTATGTAAGGTCTCTCTATGATGCAATGAAATGATGGTTTTTTAAGTTTGGATGGTTCATAATAAATAAAACACACTCATGGCGGTAAGGGATGAAAAGGGGAACGAGAAAAATGACTCCATACACAAGAACAAGGCAACCCGACATCAATCTCTCCATTACAGAAGGTTCAACACGGGCCGTGTCCAACCAACACGGCCCCGTGCTGAACCCCCTGCAGAAAAATGTCCAGTTCAGGTAACTGGACACGGGCCGTGTTCACCCAACACGCCCCCGTGTCCAGACTTCTGTTTCTCTTGTTTCAATTTTGTTACTGGCACTTGAACACGGGGCCGTGCCCGGATAACACGGGGCCGTGTTCAGCGCCCAGTAACACAAATTTTTTGTTTTTTAACACCATTTTACACATCTAATCAACCTAAAAATTTATTTTTGGGACACATTGAGGACAATGTGTAATTTAAGTGTGGAGGGGATGCTAAACCTTGAAATTTTGCAAGTCCTAAATACAAGCCTTACACAAAACTCTATTGGAACCGCTAATCACCCCAAATTTTTTCAAAAATTTCATTTTTTTTACTTGTCTAGGTTTAACTCGGGAAATTCAAGTTCTCAAAAAGGTTATATTTTTACGAATTTACAACCAATAGCGTCGTGATAAAAAGAACCAACATAAGAAAATTATGAAAAGGCATGGCAAACTTAGTTAAAATTTGATTATATATACTTGATCACATAAAAACCCATTCCCACAAAAGTGAGTTTTGAGCCTTTATTGAGCATACAATTACATATCATTAAACTAAATGCTCATTTTTCGTTTCTTGTGTGAATAGCCGTTTGGTTCTTACAACTCTAGAACTTGCCATGACGATACATTCCCGGTCCTTATCAACTTAAACCCGAGTAAGTAAATGATGGAGGCATTAGGACTAACCCTTTTATTTTTCTACACCATTATTTTTCTTTTTCTTTTACCACCTACCCAAAAATCCCCCTAGTTAGCCCCTTTGAGCCTAAACCCTTTCATTTCATAACCCAAACCAAACACCCTTTTTACCCACCAAAACCTTTTTCATTTTTAAACTCTTTGTTTTAGTAACAAGTTCGGTTTTTCGTATGATCGTTCAAAAAAAAATGTGTTGATGATGAAGCAAAAGAAAATAAACAAACAAGTTCATCAAAAATAACTTTGTTTGAATAATAGCTTCATCAAAAATAAAAAGTTACAAAAATAGAAAGTCCTACGAAAACCGACACTTGTTACGCTTTTTCACCCTTTTTTCTACTAACCACTAACCACTAACCCAACCACCTACCTTTAACCCAAGCCTAACCCTTCACCCGCAAAGTCCTCTTGATATTTACAAAGGTATAAAAGTTAAAAAGGAGGAGGATTGATTGCTTGGCAAGCCTATGGTAGGAATAAGTTCCATACCGCTCTCGAGTGATCCACAAAAATACATTTTCGGCCGAGTGTTGAGTGATCCCCGTGAGGTATGTGAACTTGTATATAAATAGAATTTTAAAAAAGGCATGCTATGCCCTAATAAATAATTTCTCTTATGAAAAGTTTTAAATAAATCATGACGAATAGGATTGTAAATAAATAAAAATAAAACTTCATAAAGAATCTTGGAAATCCCGACACTCTACGACAAGCCCAAAAACCTTCTCTTCTACCCATTCCATTTGGGAGTGTAAGCCACATATTAAAGAGTTTTGCTTGAGGACAAGCAAAAGATCAAGTGTGGGGGTATTTGATGTGTGTAAAATGCAACATATAAATTACATCAAATGAGGCATAAAACTAACCCTTTTTAAGTACTAATGTTGGAAAAAGAGTGTTTTTGTCTTCCTTTTGTATTTTCAGAATTAAATGAGCTCAGATTCACAAAAGAAGCAAAAAGACAGCTAAATCTAACATAAATACAAGAAAAGGAACATAAGTGGACTGCCCGACCCCTCAACGGCATCTTCCCAAGCAAAATAGAGAAGGCAGAAGACTGAACACGCCCCGTGCTCAGCCAGCACGGGGCCGTGCCCAAGAAGCAGCAGAAAAGACAAATCTATAGAAGCTTCTATTGCCCACCACGGGCCGTGTCCAGTGAACACGGGGGCGTGGCGAAAGTACAGCAGGCGCATTAATTGTAATTGCGAATTACAATTAATGAAGAGAGAGAATGTCAGACAGGCACGGGGGCGTGTCCAGCGGACACGGGGCCGTGCCCAGCCTTCTGTTCAGCCTATAAATAGGAGTGCTTGGTTTCATTTCAACTCATCCCTTGGCACACCACCTCTCTCACACTTCACCCACCACCACCATAACACCATCATCCACCACCATCATCCATTGTCCATCATAGAGTGTGTGAGTCGTCTCGAGATCCAAGATTGATCGTAAGAGTTCTTGACAATCAAGGCCATGTTTTCCTAAGTCTCTTACATCACTTGGTGAAGACAAAGTGTCTAGTTTAATACTTTTTATTTCTAATCTTTTGCACTTTTTATTTGGTTTTGTATTAATGACTTTAATAACTAGTTGCTTATGTTGAAGGTGATCTTTCTTTATCGTTTGTCCGTTGTGTCTTGGCATTATTTTACTGTCTATATAA
This sequence comes from Helianthus tuberosus, assembly GCA_030545235.1. Lineage (NCBI taxonomy): Eukaryota > Viridiplantae > Streptophyta > Magnoliopsida > Asterales > Asteraceae > Helianthus > Helianthus tuberosus. Next base: position 163,558,234 of record CM060399.1, on the reverse strand, counting down.
AATAAAAGATTTTCACCATTCATATCTCCACGGTCTATATGGAGGTATGTTGGCTACCTGGTCGGGGGTTAAGGGAATGGTTTGGTAAAGGTCTTGCCATTGTTCAGCGTTTAGAGGTCCTGCAATGGACCTGGGTCAAATTTAGTAGGACCTCCTTCAATGCTTCACGGTATTGGATGGCGGGGGTCCAAACTCTTTGACCCCCTCATAAGTTAACTACTATTAATAATATAACCCGGCTATTTAGGACTGTATCCCTGCTGACTCAGACTACTTAGCCGAGGGTAACGTCACCGCCAAAAGCGGGGCCTACCATAATATTGCATTAATAACTTAATTCATTATCTTCCAATAATCCACCCTTTTAGGATTGTATCCTTGCTGACTTAAACTACTGGGGTGAGGGTAACGTCACCTTCAAAAGAGGGGCCTACTACAATAACTAAGATAATCTCTTAATTATGTGCAAAAGTGCGGAAATAATCAAAGGTTATACTAGATACGAGTCGGAACCAAGTGATTCATCTTGTCTATTTGTTTTTTTTATTTTTATTTTCAGCATTTTAGTTAGCTTTTATTTTTTCTTTTTCTTAGTTTAAAAATCTTTTTCTAAACTTTTTATTTTGATTAGACGTTAAGGATAAACCGGTACTAAAAGCTCTTGTGTCCTTGGACGACCTCGGTATCTTACCAACACTATACTACGCTCACGATGGGTGCACTTGCCCATATGTGTGTTTAGTGTTAGTGAAATATCGTGTTTTATAAATTTAAAACTTGGCTAAAATAAGTGTTAAAGGGGCTTAAAATATACACCTAATATATATAACACTTCACACGCATTAACATCAGTATCGATGCATGTATTTATTTTTAGAGTTTTCGGTTTCAATACTAACCAACATCGGTACCTTTTTTCCAATATTCCCCATTTTAGTACCGAATTTATGTTAGGGAATTTGTAGAGTTCTTTTTTGGTAATAACATTGATGAGATTGGTAATATAACTAAGGCTATTAGGCATGTGTTGACATGTCGTTGGGGTCATGCAAACATCTAAATAATCTATATAGCTAGGGTAAGTAGGGTATCGAATCCACGATAATTATGTGGTTCGTATTACACGTTTCGTTTAATTATTTATATAAAAAATAACTAAATTAATTTAAAACTGAATATGGATTTGTTTAATCTAATAAAATAACTAAACAAAACTTAGATTAGGTTTAACAGAATATATGAGAAAGATCACCAATCTCTAGGTTTTAGGTTTACAAAAAGCTAGTGAATTAATTAGACACCACATAAACATAGTGTAGGAAAATCAGTTAACATGGCAATCAAAGACGATTTTTGTCATCAAACCATATGGCTCAATTACCTAATTTATTAGTGTCAAGTTAACCCTCTTTAGTAACTGTTGGAGCTCAATTTTAGAGAGAGAAACAATAGAGAGAGAGAAGACCCAAAACCAAGCTGATTCGTTATTACCAGACTTAACCGTTTATAACGGTATGACAACTGTTACAGAATTAACACTTAGTCCCTGATGTAACAACCCGACTTTTTGAAGTCAAAGTACAAGTCGAAGTCAAAGTACAAGTCAAAGTCAAAAAGAAGAAAAGATTGTTACTAAGATCCGACATTTCTTGCTTGATTATTGCTTGTACTCTCGAACCTCGATAATCGACGCTTTAGTTTACGCTATTTTGATTAACGATTTGTATTATGTGAAGTAACAATGCGATAAACGCAATTAAACGCCAATCTACTTAACGCTACCTCATCACTATCGCATCGCAACTCGAATCACAGTTATTGGTATTGTTCTATGTGTGTGTGCTATTATGTGTTACTTGTGCATGTTTATTTATGTTAAAAGGTGTTAATCGCAAACGCAATCGCAACTCTATCGCACCGCAATCTCATCGCGAACTAGAAACGCAAGTTTACTTTCTGGGATAATTAGTAGTTATGTTATTTGTGTAACTAATGTGTAATACTATCGCATCGCTTGCTCGCAACTCGATTAAACGCAATGCAACGCTCAACGCACGAAATAAAAGTCGGAAAACCAACTCGCAAAGGCCCTCCGATCGAAGGACCATTCGATCGAATGGACATCCGACCGGATGACCATCCGATCGAAAGGCCCTCCGACCCGTTAACCTCCACCGCCTTTCTCCTCGTCACCTATAAATACCTCACCTGTCATATCAACTGTTCATTGATGTGACAGCTCCATCCGACCCAGCGCATTCTCGGCCACTTTTCTCTCGATTCCTCGCGATTCTTGTAAGTTTTCACTCCAAATCTTGTACTTCTATCATCTACACACACTTTCTCATCATCTTCACCATGAAATCTCACAATTCCACCATGAAATCTTCTGATTCGGGCTGTCCTAGGATGATGTCATCATGGAGTTCTTATGAACCTTGAAGTGTGACCTCATTCCACCAAGAACGGTTCGGATCTGAAGGATTTCTGCAATGTTTAAACACTGATTTCACCTAAATCTAAACATTTTCCAACTCATTTCCACTTTTCCTCAACATTCTCAACTTTGCACTCAAAACCGATAGAATCTGAGCTCGTTCGGGCCTTCTATTAATTCTCTAGGGAAGTGTCGGTTTGAGAACGGATCACTATCGGAGAGACAACCAATTCACGGGTTGAACATGAAACACCGTCATGAACAGCTGGTTCGAATAGAACGGGGTGATTCCCGTCCGACCAGATGAGTTGGACCTGATATGGTTTTCGTTGTTTAACACGCCGTCATAACGTCTCTGTCAAAATCGTCAAATTTACAACTTTTACAAGTTCTTTTCAAACGAAACAGGTTCCTCGAACGGATAACCGTCCGATCAGACCACCATCCGATCGAACGATTATTCGACCGGGTGACTTGTGGTTTTCAACACTTAAACTATTTTACAAAACTTCGAATAATATCAGCTTCCAAACGAATAGTCATCCGATCGGACGACCATACGATCGAATGATTATCCGGACAGGAGACTAAGTTCTTTGTAACCTTCCACTCAAACGAATCACCATCCGAACGGCCATCCGTCCGGATGACCATCCGACCGGATGGTTGGACATATAATGATATTTCTCACTTTTCAAAATGCTACAACGAAAACTTCAAAGTTCAAACATTTCACAAGCACATTCATTCCATCGAACGGCAGTCCGACCGAATAGTCATCCGTCCGGATGACCATCCGTCCGAACGGTCATCCGATCAAATCACTGTTCGTCACTCGTTCCACTCGACGCACTATTTTACACGCTGTTCAACGCTTATACTGTCGTACTGTGATCAGGCTAACTTTCTCAAGCGCTCCCTTCAATCCAAGGCTGTGTTTATTTACTAAACACGATCTGTGAGTATACTCGATCCCTTTTGCTTAACGCACTTTTGGGTGTTACATACGTTACTTACATCAAATCACATCTACACAAAACGCAAACACTTTTATACGCTAACCGCTCTGCATGTTATACGTGTTATTCGATGAATGCTTGTATGTTATGTTTACACAGTGATTGTTTCCTGACACCTTAGCAACGATAGTACTATAGTTTGGACTCAGCACCTATGGTGGACAAGGGTTGTTAAGGGTATTTCTTCACGTGTCACAGTGGTGATATATGTTGCGCATTCTACAACTCGCAGTCATGTCTGTGCATATTTCATTGTCGATAGCTCACATGCTTCACATTTCTACGTGTTACATGCTGGTTATGCGTAAAACGCTTTCGCTGCTATTATACTATTATACAATTAAAGTTGTATGCTCACATTTACACCATATGTATTGACCTATTTTAACGTATGTGACAGGTGCTTAGGATGCTATGCTATATCTTGCTTCTGTGGAACCAAGCTAGGGGAGTCTAGAAACAAACTGAATAAATTTATAAGTTGTCGGAACAATGTTATTGTCTTTGAAAACTATGTCTGTAACAACTGTTTTACTTGATATGTTATGGTATGGGATCTGACGTTAAATATTTGGTAATTTTAGTTGTTATGGATTCTCCTGGACAATCTGTTTCGCTCAGTGCCTCACCCCGATGTTTCCGCCATCGGTTGGGGTGTGACAGATTGGTATCAGAGCCATAATTATAGGGAATTAGGCAAGACTCGACCTAGTCTGGGTCGATGTCATAGAAATGACCTAGTCTATAGTCTAACTGCCAACAGACCGCCTTGTGCAACCCGGTAGGAGTTCTGCATAAGCCTATTTCTGTTATTTCTCTCGAACTCATCCTTGCGTGAACACCGCATACTACAGCTTCGCGCAAAGCCGGTCTTTCCTAAGACTGGAAACGCACTAACGCCTTTCCTAAGGCGGACATGACACACACGATTTTCGAAAAAAATGAGTGATTGGGTCAAGATTAGGTGTGAAAACCGCAAACTCTCGACTAGATCGCTCGTTCGACGCGCAATTTTACTATAAACACGAGAATTTGCGTTGAACCAGGAGTGAAATCCATACTTCGACGATATTCTCTCTCTATCTCGTGATTCTATCACACAAACAGGAATAAAGTCGTTAAGTTAGGGGTGAAACCCGAATCTTGATGACCTGTTCTGCTCTCTATTTTGGTTTTACAAAACTCTCACCAAAGTCTCGATGGATTCCAACGACTCAGTTCACGTAGTAACCAAAAGGATGCGTGCCATTCACCATATGCCGGTGAAAGAGCACAGTCTATTAGGCCAAAGCTTGTACTCGAAGTCCTTGGGAATAGTCGAATCACTTTGGGTAGTCGATGTCTAACAACCAGGACAATCTATTTTCAACGATTGTGGGACGATCTCGCTGATTTTATGTGTTTTATGTGGTTTTATATGTTTATGTGTTTCAATTTTGGAGATTTATACGCTTTTCCGCTGTTCGCTTGATAAACACGCACTGCACATTTACCTCAACACGCTAACAAATCGTAGACGCTACGCTACATGCTATGTTACTCGCTTCTCGCTCTCGCTACTCTCGAACGCGCTTCGCGACCTTGAATGATAGGTGAATATGTGCAATATATGTAGGTGAATACGTGCAAAATATAGTTGAATATGTGCTTCTGTGCTCTACGTTCTTATGTGCTTATGTGGATTATGTGTGTGACAACCCTAGATTTCAAGGTCCTTCCTATACGCATCACTTGGTTCTCAATCCTATTTTACAATTTGTTTTACGTGGTGTCGCGTGCAGTTTATCTGAATGATTAATGTTTTATGTGTAATGCTTAGTTGTTATATGTGTGTTGATTATTGTTTGATGTGGAATGAAAACCCTTGTCGACGAAGGTTAGGGTTCTTCGCCCAAACTTCGCCCAAACCTAAGTCGACGAAGATTGAGTCTTCATCCCAATCAACCTTCGACGAAGGTTGATCCTTCGCCGGATGATACTTCGCCGAACTGAGACTTCGGCCCAGATTAGTTCGTGGCCCAGAGTGGGCCGGACTATTAGTTTAAGTGTATAACCCCTCATAATCTATAGACGTAAATACGAAACCCTAAAGTTCTCTCTTCCTATCCTCCGTGCGATGGCAGTTTGGGGAATCTCGAAGCGTATTTCTTGTACCTAGCATCGATCGTCTCTCGGTGAGTATGATTACGAGTGTAGTTATTTGTTTGATTGTGTTCGACTACGTGTAATTGGTTAATATGTATGCAACAATGATTTAAACCATGTTGGTCTAGAGTTGTAGATTAACATGATTCATACCACGAGCAATAATATCTGTTGAAAACAAACAAACTTAGGTTGATCTATTAGTGTTTTTTTACTGTTATTAATCAATAACAAGGGTATGAAATTCGGTGTTAATACTGTGGGGTTATTAGTTCCGATGATAAACGATGATTAGGGTTGAATGAACGTCCTAGAATAACTATTGATTGATCCAATACTCATGCCAGTAAAATTGTTAACTGTGGTTATGAAATTGAGTGAAATGTAACCGCTGTTGAGGGCGGCGGCGGAGGATTCTTGAAGAAGAATATAACTCGACGAAGAATGGGTTCTTCGTCGAGTGGTGCTCGACGAACTCTCATGAATCTTCGCCGTACATATACACGACGAGGATTAGTCCTTCGTCTACTTGTATTAGACCAACCATCTGGACTCTTCGTCGTATTCATACTCGGCGAAGAATCAACCTTCGCCAAAATAGATTCTTCGTCGTTCAGGCAACTGTTTGGGACAGGGAAATAGTGAGGGTGTTTATGTTGTTGGACACGTGTGTTTGTGATAATCTATTTGTGGCATGATTGTAATGTTAACTAGATATGTGGGTCTCGACTTGACTCGTGTGGGTAGTCAATCCACCTGTTATATGTTATTATGATAACTGAGTACTTGGTATGCAATATAAGGTGATCTTGTGATAGATGCAAACTGTGTAAGTAACTTGATTGATTGTGAAACTGACGTTGATTGGTAACCATGGTAGGGTTTGGGTTGACCAACTTGGACGGGTAACTTAAGATACCGAGCAAATCAAAGGTGAGTTCATTCCGCTTGAGCATGCGTCCCGGTGGGTGGGACAATCATTGGGTATTCCTGAGAGGAATAAGTCATTTGGGTAAAAACTGGAATGTTGGATAATACACTCAATTCCTATCACCATTAAGTCCCGTCTTGTTTGTTACCTGAGAGGTAACGGGGTATTAGTTGATGCGCTATTTAGGTTTGGCACCCTCACCCCGTACCTGAGAGGACGGGTGTGAACTAATGACCTAGTCATGACCAATGCTTAGATATGGGGCATTGGGGAAGGGCAAAAATAATCTGGAGCCATCTTGTACGGTACTCGAGTTATTATCAACATTATATTCAATGAACTGAACTAAGCACTTGGTAACTATCGTTTTCGTAAACTATGAACTCACCAGCGTTGTCTGATACACTTTTTGCATGCTCGCAGGTCGTTAGGTACTATGGACAAGGAACTTGCTATCTGGATTTGCTGGAGTGTTCATGGGTCGCGTAACTTGGATAAGCATGGCTTGTTTATTGATTTCACATACTCTTGGTTTTGAAACGCTTAAACAATGTTTTATTATTTGCTTCTGCTGAACATGTTAAACTTGGATTATGTTTATGAATGTTTTATCATCATAAATGGAAACTTTGTTTTATAACTTGATGTTAGTTCAATGTGATTGGTGGTTAGATCCTGGTACGTCACATGCCTAGCGGGGACACCTCATGTGGTATTTTGGGGGTGTGAGAATGTGCCTATGTGATTATGTGCCTCTGTGTAGACGTGTTCCTGTGCTTTATATAAGGTAGCTCGTGGTGATACGTAAGACTATACTAGATTTAATCGAGATCTCGTCTGAATCCTATGACGATGTCTGTTGTAGACAATGTCGTCATTTGGATCTCACACTGCTCGCGCTTCCCGCCGCAACCACACTGACAAACGCATCGCCTCGCTAGTCGCCAAGGAAATGGCCAAGGTCATTCCGCAAATCGTCAGCGAAATCAACGAGATTGGTAGCAAGTCCTCTGAGGAATCTAGGACTGACTCGCCTAAGTCTACTTTTAGCTTCAAGCAGTTTATGGCCTACGACCCCAAAGACTTCACTAGTGAAGACGGGCCTACTGCCATGTTTCAATGGTTCGATTCGATTGAAGTCACTCTGCGCCAAAGCGGTTGTCTCGATAACCTCTGCACTGTCAACGCAACTGGCGTTTTCCAGTCCAGGGCTCTGGATTGGTGGACCGCCGAAAGGAACAGGCGAGGGAACGACGCAGCCTATGGGCTTACTTGGGAGGAATTGAAGGAAATCACGATGAAAGAATTCTGCCCTCCGCATGAGCTCCAGAAGCTGGAGGACGAGTTTCGGAATATCAAGCAAGAGGGTGGCGACTATGCTGGCCTAACTGCTCGCTTTAAGCAGCTAAGTATCATTTGTCCCAGCCAAGTCTCAACTCCTGACATCACCATCAAGAAATATATCCGTGCTTTACCGGATTGTGTTGCTGATTTCGTGCAAGCCGCCAAGACAACCACCATCGAGGAGACTTATCTACTCGCTGCAGAAATCAATGACAAGAGAGTTAGGGCTGGTTACTTCAAGAACACCACCAAAAGTCTCCACCAATTCACCGCTACCACCGCTTCTGAACACACCGCACCGCAAGCTTCCAAGTCTTCACGCCGCAAGTGCAAGAACAACAACAACAACAACAAGAACTGCGCAGTCACCGTCGCTCCTCTTAATGCTGTCCCTGCTCAACCCCACAACCAGAACCGCCAAGTAGCGGCACCAGTGATGTCACACCCTGACCGCGAAAAACAACAAATCGCGGCGGAATTATCGGGAAGTGTTGTAACAGAATCATTGTTTCAAAACACACGAAAATTTGAAGTTTCGTTTTATTAACATTAAATATTTACATCGTCTGGAAAATCCAAACAAACAAGTTTATTAAGTTACTAAGGCCTCGTCCAGTCCTATATGAGTATGCATCCTAGCAATCAACATCATTCAACAACACCTGAAACATATGTGAAAACAAAGTCAGCAAAGAAATGCTGGCGAGTACATAGGTTTTGTGAGAGTGTCAGATTCATGGTTCGTTTATACGTTGGAATAAATTGTGCAACTTCGTTAATTGTCATTAGAAAACCTTGTTTTATAAAATGTTTGTATCGTAAAATGAATAACCAAATCAAAATAGTTTGGTTATAATTTATAAACCTCGAAGCCATGAATCTTAACCCAAAACATTTGTTTTCGTAAACCAAATCGTAAATCATTCTCGTAATAAAGCTCGTATAGTTTATATCATTTCGAAAACCTCGTTTGTGTGACATCGCTTCCAATTGTTTACCCAAGTGAACTAAATAACGCCACGGTATGTAACATAATGAAAACATATATATATATAGGAAGTACCAGCGGCGTATCCACCATGCTTTCATCACATTACACCCGTCCCGTTATCTAAACACTAACCGAAAACCAATCGTTTACCCAAATCGTTTAATTCGTTAAACATCGCTTTAGTCGTTTAAATCATTCTCGTTTCAGATTGTGAAACTACTTTTGGTCGTCTCGCTAATAACATTCAAACCTGTGTGACTCGTCTATTGTTCAACTCGTTTTCGCATTAACAAACCTCCAAAGGGTAAGTTAACAATCATCAGATTCGGTCGTTACCCACCTAACCCACACATAATCATGGGTCCGGTCTGATAACGGGATTTGTCGGATCCTATGGTACCATAACCTAATACTGGTCGGTTTGGCCGAAATTAATGAATGTCATTCGTTATGTAATTACAACCAACAAGCTTGTTCACATTATTGAAGTCGTTATTAGTTTGGTATAAACCATCTTACTCGTTTTGAAACCATCGTTAAAACATCGAAATCGTTTTGATACATATGAATCACCCCAAAACAATCAAAAACAGTAAAAGAGGGGAACTATGTACTCACCTTTGGGTGCGTTTTTATATGTTAACACAATCCCTCAAATCGTTTATTCATCCTAAATTAAATAAGAATGCTTTAATAACCAAAACCCACAAAATACATGCAAAATACTACTTATGTCATTTCTGTTTTAATATATATGAAAATGGACTGTTTTCGGATATTTAAATAAAATAGTTAACTTATTCCAAAAATTCCCAAATGTTTACAGAATGTCTTATAAGATCCAAATATTATTGTATAAAAATATCGGGGTCTAGTTCATTACCAATATTTTAAAAAATTCATTTTCCCAGACTGTGATCAGACTTGTTACCTTCGGACCGCAGCCTACAGGATAATTCGTTTAAAAATCATTGTAAGTCCGATTTACGAAATTCCAGTTGGAGGGTCACAAATACATCAGTGATCATCTATGGTATAAATTTTAGGGGCTGGTTCTACCCAGGTTTTGAGTTATGACTGAAAACGTATCGCTTATTTTCAGCAGTAAAAATCAGCTTTAGCTGCAGTTAGAAATCAGGTCTTTAAAAATAGTAAACCACCTCGAAAAATTACGATTCTAGTGCCATTGGATCAGTTTTTCGAAAATACACAATTTAGGCTTCAGAAAATCAGTTTTTCAACCTGTTATGGTCCGGTTACAGCCAGTTGAAGTTGGCTGAAAAAGTAACTCAGCATGTTCTTTCATAACTTAAATGTTACTAAATCGTATTAACAAGTGTCCGAACAACGGGTTTATCAAAAAAACAACGATCAATCATCATTCATGTTTTTAACCAACCCTAGACCCACAAGTTTTCATCTTTATAACTCATCCTTATGTAAACATTTATGTAAGATTTTGTGTAGAGTTCTATGTTCATCTTATTATTGTTTCTTGTTCTTGTGATCTAGACAACAACATCAAACTACATAACATAACTTTGAACAAGATGAAACAAGGTACAAGAAACTTACTACTAGCACAAGGCGAGGGATGATTCTCTAGTGTAAAGGCGAAGAAAAAGATGAAGAAACAAGCAAGAACAAGGCTCCTTTGAAACTCTTCAACTTGCAACCTCCATGGAAGCTTGAATGGAGCTTGTTTATGAAAGAGATGAAGATGAATGATGAAGATGGTGGGATGTGGTTTCGGTTGTGGTGGAACCGAAAAGAGAGAGAGAGTAGAGTGATGTTGGAGTGTGAATGATGGTGGAAGGATATGAAGGAATGATTGAGATCTTTGGTGTCATACTTATAACATGTTCTACAATATTTTGGTAAACTTTACAAGCAACAATCACAATCAAATATTAGGATTAGATTTTAGAAGTATGGTGGAGTGATATGGTGGGTCCACAAGGGACCAAAATCGGTCATATGGGAGAGCGAGTGAGGAAGTTTGAGTGTTCTTGTTGATTGAAATATTTGGAAAGATAAATAAGAGATTGCAAGATCTAAAAATATCCAAGTAAATCTAAATAAAATCCAAGAAATCTCATAAAGGACTTGCAAGATCTTGGAAAAATATTGTGGTGGGGTCACCATAATATTTGGACCGAAATTGAGAGAGAGGAGGGTGATGAGAGAGGTGAAAGATATGGAATGATGATAATCTAAGTCTTCCATACTTATAAGATTACTTCTATATCTTGTTCAATCCCACAAGTAATAAATCTAATAAACAATGGCCAAATAATCAAAACAACTATATGAAGTATGGAGGAGATTGAGTGTTGTAAGAAGTAGGGTGATCTTGGAAGGATTTTATAAGAGATTTCATATCTCTAAAAAAAAATCAAGGAAAGATCATGAATTATATTTTGCAAGATTTCACAAATAAAAAGTGGGGCCACCCAATATATTTGAACCAAAAATTTGATGGGGGAGGGGGGGGGTCCATGTTCCACTTTTATATAAACATGCCATAAGTAGGCTGAAACGGGTGTTTAACTGGATACCAGATATCTTATCTAGCGTTCAATCCCGATTTATGGCGTTCTAAATTATTTTTATTATTCTATAAAAATAATCTCGCCAAAATATTACTGAAATAAATTTCAGTTGCCAGGACTGGGTGCGTTGTCCGCGTTTCGCAGTAGAAGCACTGTGTCGCGCAAAAACACACCGTACGCGCTTAAACTTGAAAAATAACATTTTTAGGCGTTTTAATTTATTTTTCAACATGGACCTGATTAAGATAAAATTTTAATCATAACAGAATATTTTTGGGATTTAAATATTATCCGGGCGGTCACCAACGTTCGTTTCGCAGTTTTGTCGTAATTAGTTCTTTTAGTTCAAATAAACGTGTTTTCGCGATACCGAATCTTTCGAAACTTATTTCTAAGTTATGTAAAGGATATTTAGGGTATGTTTGGCTTATGTCATAGTTCCGGAGTGTACGTTGCGTTAAACTGATTGCGTTTACGCACCAGTTTGCGTATAACCTTCCAGAAAGTGATTTAAAGCTTGAAATCGGAATCGAATTAAATTGTAAAATCATCAAACACAATAACACATATAATAGCACCAAAGCACATTGTTTTATTGATAACCAACATTGTTTTACATTATACGGTGCTCACAGAACACAGTTGTCACAGTCTCTCCTACTTTAGGAAATTTCGTCCCGAAATTTTATTTAGAGGAAACTTGTGAAAGCTTGAAACATGAAGTCGAAAAGATGAAACAACACTGGTTAAAGTTCCGAACTTCTAGTAACTTAAATAACATTATGCTTGCAAGGTAAGAGGGACACTTATACATAAGTATATGAAGCGTCATTGGTGCGTCCACTGTACCTCAATTACATTGTTCACGTTTCGTTATTGTTGTCACTATTGGTTCTTACACATGATAAATCTTACTGTGGTTTCCGTGCACTAAATTTTTATAATTATGTACGCGTCCATAATTATGTAATTCCTTGCATAGTCCACACAGTGCATTTAATAATGTGTAGGGGAAAAACCAAATGAATGAACCTGTGATGAGTGTGACTGGACCACCATAGGGTCCTTTCAGCTGTATCATCACATGCCACTCTTAACCAGATTCTGAATCAATCTTTAACTAGACCACTCAAGGGTCTATTTTCGAATCATGGGATGGTACTATATAACCCAAGGATCTTAACTACCACGTAGAAGCCCATTAAGGTTTTAAGATAGTACCTTTTGAATATCCTATTATGAATCCCTCATATGAGGAGATGGAAGATTCTATGAGGATTTGGATAACGAAAATCGGATCACATAATAAAAGAGAACACCTAAGCACCTAATCGCATTAATCGTTTAACTTGACCTTTAATTTGTTATCTTTGGACACGGGTATTTAAAGCATACCAAGAGTCCAATCCGTGGATTTCATTTGGTACTTTAAATATTTACAAGAATCTAACTATGAAGATAGGAAGATCATAATAGGAATTTGGTTTGTCCTTATTGTGTTGTAATGTACATATTAAGGTGTACAAGGAATCCAATCAGGGCTCCAATTTGGGCGATAATCACCCACAAGGATTCTTAAAATAGAGCAACCCATCGCCCTTCAGTTTCGAGTTTAAGCTCGTGTTGAAGTAGTAGCTCATATTACAATAAGCCTTCGTATACACAAAATCGTTGTTCTTGAAGGACACGAGATTGAATATCAGATAGAGTTTGAACAGAATGAAGCTTGACTTGCTCCTTTCGACCAAGCGCATCGGCTACGACATTCGCCTTACCAGGAAGGTAGCGAATCTCGAGATCGTAATCGTTCAAGAGCTCAACCCATTGTCGCTGCCTCATGTTCAGCTCCTTCTGATTAATGATGTGCTGGGGACTTTTGTGGTCTTGTGAGAACCACACACTTCATTCCATGGGGGTAGTGTCTCCATATTTTGAGAGCAATTACCACAGCACCTAACTCAAGATCACGAGTTGTGTAGTTCTTCTCGTGAACTTTCAACTGTCTTGACGCATATGCTATGACTTTACCTCATTGCATAAGAACACAACTAAAGCCTAGATTCGACGCATCACAAAAGACAATAAAATCATCGTTTCCATTGGGCAAGGACAAAACAGGAGCATCACATAGCTTCCGTTTCAGTGTTTGGAACGCTTCTTCTTGCTTGTATCCCCACTCCAAAGGCTTATTCTTCTGAGTCAAAGCAGTGAGTGGCACTGCGATCTTTGAGAAGTTTGAAATAAAACGATGATGATAACCAGCAAGACCAAGAAAAGAACGAACTTCCGTAGGTGTCGCTGGTGTATTCCAATCCTTAATTGCAACAATCTTGGATGGATCTACATGAATACCCTGCTCATTGACAATATGACCAAAGAACTGAACTTCTTTAAGCCAGAATTCACAATTGGAGAATTTAGCAAAAAGTTGTTCCTTCTTCAGAAGTTCTAATGTCAAACGAAGGTGTTGCTCGTGATCGGCTCGAGACTTTGAATCAATGAGAATATCGTCGATAAACACAATAATGAACTTGTCTAAATAAGGTTTACAGAACCTATTCATTAAGTACATGAAGATAGCTGGGGCATTCGTCAAACCAAAAGGCATGACCGTGAACTTGTGATGCCCACATCTTGTACGGAATGCAGTTTTGGGAAAATCTTCTTTGAGTACACGAAGTTGATGATACCCAGGTCGTAGGTCGATCTTGGAAAAGTATGCAACACCTTGCAGCTGGTTGAAAAGATCATCAATTCTAGGTAGGGGATATCGATCCTTGATGGTAAGCTTATCAAGCCTACGATAATCGATACACATTCGAAAAGGTCCATCTTTCTTTTTCACAAAGAGGACAGGAGCTCCCCAAGGCGAATAGCTTGGACGGATGAACCTTTTATCAGACAACTCTTGAAGCTGTTTTGATAACTCTAGCATCTCTGACGGTGCAAGACGATAGGGTGCTTTTTGTAATCGGGTTGGCATTGGGTACAAGGTCAATATGAAACTCGACTTGACGAACTGGAGGCAAACCAGGCAGTTCATCGGGTAACACCTCTGGATAATCCCGAACAATCGGAATATCCTGAATACTTTTGCTCTTGCCTTTTTCCTTGGTGACATGTGCCTGGAAAGCAACATATCCTTTCCGCAAATAACTTTGGGCCTTTGTACACGACATAAGCTTCAATCCACCAGATGGTTTCTCGCCACGAACTCCCAGAACATCGCCAGACAGAAGAGGGATATGAACAATCTTATCGAAACAAACCACAACAGCATGTTGTTTGGTTAACCAATCCATCCTTATGATAATGTCGAAACTCCCAAGTTGCATCGGTGTGAGGTCAAAAGGAAAAAGGTGATTATCAAAGTTAGATTGACAGTCACAAATAACATAATTGACTACAAAAAGTAACTTTGATAGATAAGGGTTTCCTTAGTTATGTAACCAAGGAATTAAAGTGATTACTCAGATTGCCAATTTCGTTTCTTAGAATGAAACGAGCACTTAGCATCTTCGAGGAAATCATGAGCGATCATATGAACAAGAGAACTACAAATACGGTTCTTTTGGTGTAGGTATCATAGGGCATGCCATACACACATGCAACTATATTTGTACATCGGAAATGCAAATAAAGATTTATTTATAAACAAAAATCGATTGTTTCCGAGTTCAAAGGAAAACACTAGAAACATAAACATAAGATCCGGATTATCCAAAGCAGCAGCTTCTTCTAATCGGCCAAATGCTCATCCATGGGTCGGATTTGCATTGACAAACTTTGGGCATTTGTTCCTGAAATGACCCATTTCGCCACAGTTGTAGCAAGTACCAGGCGGAAAACGAGCTCGTGCTGGATTTGCTTGAACAACAGTAGGATTTGCAACAGTTTTATTTTGGATCGCATAACGACATGTTTTGATCAAATGTCCCCATCGTCCACAGTGCGTACATTTGAAACATGGTGTTTGATCTGGATGATGACCATTGCATTGATTGCACAAGGGAGCAGTTCCCAAGTACGGCTTCTTGGCTGGTTGTGCTGCCACATGGCTAGGTTCTGCTTGATTTGGTGTAACGGCTACGGGATTCTTTGGAGCTTTACGCTTCTTTGACTTTTTCGGAGGCTCGGCTTCTGCTTTCTTTGATGCTTCTTGGGTGGCTTCGTTATTGAGACGAGACATGGCGACATCTATTCAACAGTCTTCAGGATAACTTCGCCTATTTGCTGGGCAAATTTGGCAGTTTGCTCGGACATGTGAATGTCGTTGCGACGATGAGACATTCTATAGGAAGTGAAAGACGTAGGAGAGAACAAGTGAAATGTTATCGGATAATTAAAACAGAACAACAACGCATAAAAGGTGCGATCATATGTTTGCTACTTAAGGCAAACAAACATGATGACGTTTAATCAAAGTAAACGGGTCACATTAATGTATCACCGAAGACATGCTCGCCTATAAGTGAACACTCACCCCAAGAGTTCCCAGGTAAGAGTGACTGGTCCGATACTGGGGATTTGTACGAACACTCTAGCCTTAGACAGAAAATTCAGGGTACAGGCATTCACTCTTCCAGTTTGCACGTGTTCACACTATTTAGACCCAAACTTTGACAAGATTTGAAAACTTAAAGGGTTCAAAACCTTACAATAAATCATCCTAGAAAAGATGATTGGTTTTCAAAGCGGATTCGAAATTTGTGTCCTTGTTGTGGTTGTCACCTAAGGATAAGTGACGGTATTGTTTTAGGATCTAAACACAAGAATCTTGTGTTAGGGTCCTAGGAAGGTTATAGACTAGGTCAAAGTATTACTAATAACCTAATTCCCTATAACCATGAGCTCTGATACCGACTTTTCTGTCACACCCCGACCGCGAAAAACAACAAATCGCGGCGGAATTGTCGGGGAGTGTTGTAACAGAATCATTGTTTCAAAACACACGGAAATTTGAAGTTTCGTTTTATTAACATTAAATATTTACATCGTCTGGAAAATCCAAACAAACAAGTTTATTAAGTTACTAAGGCCTCGTCCAGTCCTATATGAGTATGCATCCTAGCAATCAACATCATTCAACAACACCAGAAACATATGTGAAAACAAAGTCAGCAAAGAAATGCTGGCGAGTACATAGGTTTTGTGAGAGTGTCAGATTCATGGTTCGTTTATACGTTGGAATAAATTGTGCAACTTCGTTAATTGTCATTAGAAAACCTTGTTTTATAAAATGTTTGTATCGTAAAATGAATAACCAAATCAAAATAGTTTGGTTATAATTTATAAACCTCGAAGCCATGAATCTTAACCAAAAACATTTGTTTTCGTAAACCAAATCTTAAATCATTCTCGTAATAAAGCTCGTATAGTTTATATCGTTTCGAAAACCTCGTTTGTGTGACATCGCTTCCAATTGTTTACCCAAGTGAACTAAATAACGCCACGGTATGTAACATAATGAAAACATATATATATAGGAAGTACCAGCGGCGTATCCACCATGCTTTCATCACATTACACCCGTCCCGTTATCTAAACACTAACCGAAAACCAATCGTTTACCCAAATCGTTTAATTCGTTAAACATCGCTTTAGTCGTTTAAATCATTCTCGTTTCAGATTGTGAAACTACTTTTGGCCGTCTCGCTAATAACATTCAAACCTGTGTGACTCGTCTATTGTTAAACTCGTTTTCGCATTAACAAACCTCCAAAGGGTAAGTTAACAATCATCAGATTCGGTCGTTACCCACCTAACCCACACATAACCATGGGTCCGGTCTGATAACGGGATTTGTCGGATCCTATGGTACCATAACCTAATACTGGTCGGTTTGGCCAAAATTAATGAATGTCATTCGTTATGTAATTACAACCAACAAGCTTGTTCACATTATTGAAGTCGTTATTAGTTTGGTATAAACCATCTTACTCGTTTTGAAACCATCGTTAAAACATCGAAATCGTTTTGATACATATGAATCACCCCAAAACAATCGAAAACAGTAAAAGAGGGGAACTATGTACTCACCTTTGGGTGCGTTCTTATATGTTAACACAATCCCTCAAATCGTTTATTCATCCTAAATTAAATAAGAATGCTTTAATAACCAAAACCCACAAAATACATGCAAAATACTACTTATGTCATTTCTGTTTTAATATATATGAAACTGGACTGTTTTCGGATATTTAAATAAAATAGTTAACTTATTCTAAAAATTCCCAAATTTTTACAGAATGTCTTATACGATCCAAATATTATTGTGTAAAAATATCGGGGTCTAGTTCATTACCAATATTTTATAAAAATTCATTTTCCCGGACTGTGATCAGACTTGTTACCTTATGACCGCAGCCTACAGGATAATTCGTTTAAAAATCATTGTAAGTCCGATTTACAAAATTCCAGTTGGAGGGTCACAAATACATCAGTGATCATCTAAGATGAAAACTTGTCGCTTATTTTCAGCAGTGATCAGACTTGTTACCTTCTACCCAGACTTGTTACAAAATTCATTTTCCCGGACTGTGATCAGACTTGTTACCTTCTACCCAGGTTTCGAGTTATGACTGAAAATTTGTCGCTTATTTTCAGCAGTAAAAATCAGCTTTAGCTGCAGTTAGAAATCGGGTCTTTAAAAATAGTAAACGACCTCGAAAAATTACGATTCTAGTGCCATTTGATCAGTTTTTCGAAAATACACAATTTAGGCTTCAGAAAATCAGTTTTTCGACCTGTTATGGTCCGGTTACAGCCAGTTGAAGTTGGCTGAAAAACTAACTCAACATGTTCTTTCATAACTTAAATGTTATTAAATCGTATTAACAAGTGTCCGATCAACGGGTTTATCAAGAAAACAATGATCAACCATCATTCATGTTTTTAATCAACCCTAGACCCACAAGTTTTCATCTTTATAACTCATCCTTATGTAAACATTTATGTAAGATTTTGTGTAGAGTTCTATGTTCATCTTATTATTGTTTCTTGTTCTTGTGATCTAGACAACAACATCAAACTACATAACATAACTTTGAACAAGATGAAACAAGGTACAAGAAACTTACTACTAGCACAAGGCTAGGGATGATTCTCTAGTGTAAAGATGAAGAAAAAGATGAAGAAACAAGCAAGAACAAGGCTCCTTTGAAACTCTTCAACTTGCAACCTCCATGGAAGCTTGAATGGAGCTTGTTTATGAAAGAGATGAATATGAATGATGAAGATGGTGGGATGTGGTTTCGGTTGTGGTGGAACCGAAAAGAGAGAGAGAGAGTAGAGTGATGTTGGAGTGTGAATGATGGTGGAAGGATATGAAGGAATGATTGAGATCTTTGGTGTCATACTTATAACATGTTCTACAATATTTTGGTAAACTTTACAAGCAACAATCACAATCAAATATTAGGATTAGATTTTAGAAGTATGGTGGAGTGATATGGTGGGTCCACAAGGGAACAAAATCGGTCATATGGGAGAGAGAGTGAGGAAGTTTGAGTGTTCTTGTTGATTGAAATCTTTGGAAAGATAAATAAGAGATTGCATGATCTAAAAATATCCAAGTAAATCTAAATAAAATCCAAGAAATCTCATAAAGGACTTGCAAGATCTTGGAAAAATATTGTGGTGGGGTCACCATAATATTTGGACCGAAATTGAGAGAGAGGAGGGTGATGAGAGAGGTGAAAGATATGGAATGATGATAATCTAAGTCTTCCAAACTTATAAGATTACTTCTATATCTTGTTCAATCCCACAAGTAATAAATCTAATAAACAATGGCCAAATAATCAAAACAAATATATGAAGTATGGAGGAGATTGAGTGTTGTAAGAAGTAGGGTGATCTTGGAAGGATTTTATAAGAGATTTCATATCTCTAAAAAAAATCTAGGAAAGATCATGAATTATATTTTGCAAGATTTCACAAATCAAAAGTGGGGCCACCCAATATATTTGAACCGAAAATTTGATGGGGGAGGGGGGTCCATGTGCCACTTTTATATAAACATGCCATAAGTAGGCTGAAACGGGTGTTTAACTGGATACCGGGTATCTTATCTAGCGTTCAATCCCGATTTATGGCGTTCTAAATTATTTTTATTATTCTATAAAAATAATCTCGCCAAAATATTACTGAAATAAATTTCAGTTGCCAGGACTGGCTGTTGTAGGATCGATTCGCGACCTGAAAGAGTCGTTCAGAAGAGCTCTAGTCCATTTCAGAGGCGGAAACTAAGAAACGGATGTAAACACAACTTGATTCACACTTTAATCCTCTTGTATATTGATTTTACAATGTTTACAATCAAAGGATAAACCGGCAGCACCTCGGTATCACTCTGAGAACTCTGTTACAAATGAAATGACAACATGCCTATATGTAGTATTCATGCTTTCGCTTGAAGCTACACATGCAATTCAAGCGAAACCCACAAATAACTCTCAAGCGAAACCTCCTATTGACTTTCAAGCGAAACCAATCAATAAATGAAATCTAAAATCTGTTTCATGTTTGCATGCAATTTCACGTGATGTTGTCATGTTGTGATGTCATCATTGATGTCACATGCATGATGTCATCATCAAGTATGATGACATCATCCTTGATCAGCTCCGTAACGAACTTAACACTCGATATAAGACGAAGACGACAGATGTGTGCACCAACAGACTCCCCCTCAGATGTTGACGAGTCTTAAATGTCGAGTCTGCACATCTTCAATCTTTATCAGTCCTCTCGAACTCTTTGAAGTGTTTGACGTTGTAAGAATCCTCAAATCTTCTCTCTTCTCTTTTTACCATCAACAGACTTCCCACGAACAATCTCTACTCATATGTCTTCAGACTCCCCCTTTCGATATGCTGGGATCGCAGTCTGGCATGTTGAAATCACACATTCCTCAGGTATCGGAACCTATCTCTCTATCATCAGGTTCAAGATCGAAACCTGGCTACACCTGCACATTCTTAACCCAGAAATAAATTTCACAAATTTAACATTTAACAAATTTATAAACCCAGATTCTCTCTCAAATTAAACCAGAATGATCTATCAATGATAAATTCTGATGAACCATTTGAAAAAAAAATTAATCATTTTTCTTTTCAAAACACATTCTCCCAAACCATTTGTTCATCATGTCTAGCACTTAGAATTTTGAAAATCAGCTCTCCAACACCAGTTGTCGAAAATCTTTTTGTATTTTTCAAAAATTATGCTAAAACACACTGAAAATCTTTTTGGATTTTGAGATATTAAGAAATGCAGTAAAGAAATATTTACAGACAATATTTTTGTGAGTTTGTGTAAGAGGATCATATCAGTTTATGACAAGTCACAAGTACCGTTGAGCTTAGTTACACATTAAGAATTAAACAATTCACTTAGATTGCCGATATACTGATCCACTTAAATTTTCACACAAATTTCAACTAATTCAGGATATGAGTTAGGTGTTTTAAGGACTTAAACTCATTCATGTGTCCCACCTCTTGAATATACTCCCGTATCCAGATCCCATTATTCAGTCTTACAGGTGAGTATACCACAGATGATATCTGTAAGGGAATAAATTATAGCACGAAACCGTGAGAGCTCAGGTCAGAACTTCCATTCAGCAGAGAGATGACGGCTCGACTTTTGGTGTGTCCCCTTTAGAGGATCTTTTATATTACAACAACAATGACTATCAATTTTATTGTTTCATCAATTTGCTGAGGGCGGCGCTATGTTTCAAGCAAGCAGAAAGTATTCTCCGGGGACTAGATCAGAATTTCCATTCAGCAGGAGTCCCGGGATAATACCCCAGATATCACTGAGCATAAAGACCTAGTATCTCAGAAAGAGGGACCTTTCAAACAAGATTTCGGAGGTTACCCATATATCCGAGATATGTTTCCCCACGATATAAGCAACTTTAAATTTAGGTTTATATCTCGTCACAATCTACTAAATGTGCAAAAACCTATTGGCACATCATCAGTGAGACCGTTTATCACATTTTGACTTTCCAATTCTTTAGCATGCTGTGATAGTCCACTGATGTACTATCATTTCCTCTTCTTTGACACAAAAACTCATTTTTTATTTTATCATGTTTTTGCCTTTTTCAAATTTTCAAATGTTTTGGATTTTCTAAAATTTTTACTCCCCCTAAAATGCAAACACATTTTAGGAAATTTGAAAACAAACTATACAATAAAATTGACAACCGATATCGAATCACTTCACTTCTCCATCCACTTGGCATAAACAATCAGAACTCCCCCTTACACAAAACTATTTTCTCATTATGATTTCAAAACACTTAAGTTTGTTTTAACCAAAATGATTTTTCCAGAAAATAAGTTTTGTTAAATTTACCACTTGTAAAGTTAGGGGTTTGGTTCATCACATTTTCCTCAATCATTTTTATAAAATCAGATACAACTTAATGTCCCTGATTTACCACTTGGAAGTGAAAATTTCCATCAACCACTTGTAGGAATACCTCATCTACACAAAACTATTTTACCAATAAAAATGCCGATTCCTGCTTCACACTTACCAACCGGGAAGCTCCGGCAATTCCTCAATCTGTAAAAATTTAGACAATTTTAAAATTTTTCACAAAAACAAGTTTAACAAGAATGATGCCGATTCTTGATCCACGATTACAAACTTGGGATCTCCGGCAAGTCAGATACAACTTAATGTCCCTGATTTACTACTTGGAAGTGAAAATTTCCATCAACCACTTGTAGGAATACCTCATCTACACAAAACTATTTTACCAATAAAAATGCCGATTCCTGCTTCACACTTACCAACCGGGAAGCTCCGGCAATTCCTCAATCTGTAAAAATTTAGACAATTTTAAAATTTTTCACAAAAACACATTTAACATGAATGATTCCGATTCTTGGTCCACACCCGCTATGCCCTACTTGTACTTATAATCATCCTGTTGGGATCGCTTGTCGATTTTATGTTCACTGCAACATCTACGACCACTTTACTGCCAACTGCCGTACTGGTCCCCGTCAAGTTCAAGCTCCTGCACTGCCTGCTCCTCTTCCCGCTCCACAGGGTCAACAAGCAGCTCCTGCTCCCTCTGCTCACGCAAGAGCCTGTTTCGCATGTGGTGATCCTAAGCAGTTTGCAAATGCCTGCCCGAACAGAGTGGTGAAGCAAGAGCCACAACAGCAACCAGTGCAGCAGCAACATCAACAGCAGCAGCAGCAACAGCAACAACAGCCAGTAGCCTGCGGACGAACGTTCAACATCAATATCCGCCAGGCACAAAATGACAAAAAGGTGGTTAATGGTACGTTTCTTGTCAATGGTATATATGCTTCGTGTTTATTTGATACTGGAGCCGATAACTGTTTTGTATCGTTAGAATTCGAAAAGCTCCTATAACGTAAACACGCTAATCTCCCTACAACATTCAACGTAGAAGTTGCCACTGGAAGAACCGTCACTGTTAGTTCTGTTCTACGTGATTGTACTCTTGAGCTCAACAATCACGTCTTCCCCATCGATCTCATTCCAATGCAGCTTGGTAGTTTTGATATAATAGTAGGCATGGATTTTATTCGTGAAAATCATGCTGAAGTTGTTTGTTTTGATAAAATGATTCGTTTCTCTCTCGCGAATGGTGATCAACTCTGTGTCTATGGTGAAGTCTCATCAAAGGATCTCAAACTCATGTCGTGCATACAATCTAGCAAGTATCTCCGAAAGGAATACAAAGCTTTCTTGGCGCACATCGTAGTAGCGGGGGAAAAGGAAAAGAAGGCAATGGATAAGGTGCCTGTGGTTCGTGATTTTCCTGCTGTCTTTCCTGACGATTTACCTGGTCTACCCCCGAGTCGTGATATTGATTTCCGAATCGACCTTATTCCTGGAGCTAACCCTGTTGCTAAATCTCCCTATCGTCTCGCTCCGTCTGAAATGCGCGAACTTTCGAGTCAACTTCAGAAATTGCTTGATAAAGGCTTCATTCACCCTAGCACCTCTCCTTGGGGCGCACCTGTCCTTTTCGTTAAAAAGAAGGACGGATCGTTCTGGATGTGCATCGACTATAGGGAATTGAATAAGCTCATAATCAAGAATCGCTATCCCCTGCCCCGAATTGACGATTTGTTTTATCAATTACAAGGCACTACATGTTTTTCCAGGATTGATTTACGCTCAGGCTATCACCAGTTACGAATCCAGGTGGAAGATATACCCAAAACCGCTTTCGGAACCCGTTACGGCCACTACTAGTTTGTCGTTATGCCCTTTGGACTAACCAACGCACCCGCGGTTTTCATGGATCTGATGAATCGCGTGTGTAAGCCCTGTCTCGACCGCTTCGTCATCGTGTTTATCGATGATATCCTTATCTATTCGAAATCGAAAGCCGAACACGTGCAGCATCTACGTTTGGTTCTCGAATTACTCCAAGGGAATCGACTCTTTGCCAAGTTCTCCAAGTGTAAATTTTGGCTTGAGGAGGTTCAATTCCTCGGTCACATCGTCAATAGTCAAGGTATTCACGTCGACCCCGCAAAGATTGAAGCTGTTAAGAGTTGGGTTACACCAAAATCCCCGTCCGAAGTTCGTTCGTTCCTCGGATTGGCGGGTTACTACCGCAGGTTCATCACAGATTTCTCTAAAATTGCTGTGCCGCTTACCTCTCTCACGCATAAAGACAAGTCTTTTGTTTGGGGAACCAAACAAGAGCAAGCCTTTCAAACCCTCAAGCATATGCTCTGCAATGATCCTATCCTCGCTTTACCTGACGGAAACGATGACTTCGTACTCTATTGCGATGCCTATAACCTCGATCTCGGTTGTGTGCTCATGCAACGAGACAAGGTTATCGCGTACGCCTCTCGTCAGCTCAAGATCCACGAGAAGAACTATAAAACCCACAATCTCAAGCTTGGTGCAGTTGTTTTTGCGTTAAAGATTTGACGACACTACCTTTATGGTACCAAGTGTACGGTCTTCACTGACCATAAGAGCCTGCAACACATCTTGGACCAAAAGGAACTGGATATGCGCCAACGCCGATGGGTTGAACTTCTTAACGATTATGACTATGAGATCCGCTACCATCCTGGCAAAGCAAATGTCGTAGCCGACGCCCTAAGTCGACGAAGCTATTTGCATAGCGTTCGTAATACTCACGCCCAGCACGACCTCGAAGCCTTAATTCGTGACGCTCAACACGCCTATTTCATTGAGAACACCTTGCGAGAGGAAATGAAGAAGTGTGGTGCTGAAACTCAATTTGTCACCAAATCGAACGATATCTATTACTATCTCGATCGCATCTGGATTCTAAGTCGCAATAACCTTCGGGAGATATTGCTGACTGAAGCTCACAAGTCTCGATATTCCATTCATCCCGGTGCCGACAAGATGTACCATGACCTCCATCTGCGGTATTGGTGGTCTGGAATGAAGAAGGATATCGCTATCTATGTTTCGAAGTACCGACTTGTTCAAAAGTCAAGGCTGAGCAACAAAGACCCTCTGGCTTACTCATATAACTCGAGATCCCTATGTGGAAATGGTAGAGTATAGCTATGGACTTCATAACGAAACTTCCCCGCACGCCATCAGGTTACGATAGCATCTGGGTTATCGTTGATCGTCTTACAAAATCTGCTCATTTTATGCCGATACGAGAAGAATTTAAGGTAGAACGATTAGCACGGATCTATACCGACGAAGTTATATGTCGACACGGACACCTCGTGATATCATCTCTGACTGCGATGGTCGGTTTACCTCACGTCTTTGGGAAACGTTTCAATCCACTCTCGGTACTACTCTTAATCTAACTATCTCCTTCCATCCCCAAACTAACGGTCAAACTGAACGCATGATTCGCACCCTAGAAGACATGCTTCGCTCGTGTGTGATAGATTTCGGTGGTAATTGGGATTCACATTTACCTTTAGTCGAATTCTTGTACAATAACAATTATCATTCTAGCATTCAAATGGCACCATTTGAGGCATTATATGGAAGAAAATGTCGATCGCCTATTGTATGGCACGAGATCGGAGATGTGCAAATTACCGGTCCTGAGTTATTACAAGAAATGACTAACAAGATCCTCAAGATACGAGACAATCTCCTGAAAGCTCGGAGTCGTCAAAAGAGTTACGCCGATAGATGCCGCAAGCCCCTTGAATTTGATGTTGGCGATCACGTACTCCTAAAGGTTTCACCTTGGAAGGGGGTGATCCGATTCGGCAAGAAAGGAAAGCTCGCGCCTCGATATGTTGGACCCTTCAAGATTCTGGAAAGAATTGGTAAGGTGGCCTATAGACTCGAATTACCGGAGGAACTCAGCAACGTTCATCTGACTTTCCATGTTTCGAACCTCAAAAAGTGTCTAGTCGAGCAGAATTTACATGTACCTCTTGAGGATCTACAAGTGGACGAAACATTACACTTCGTGGAAAAGCCAGTCGAGATCATGGACCGAGAAACCAAAAAACTCTGATGCTTTCGCATTCCCATAGTGAAGGTTCGCTGGGAAGGCAAACGCGGCACCGAGTTCACCTGGGAACTCCAAAGTGACATGAAGGCTAAGTATCCACAGCTATTCGTTACGCCTGCGCCTTGATTTCGGGACGAAATTCCCTAAAGTAGGGGAGGCTGTAACAACCCGACTTTTTGAAGTCAAAGTACAAGTCAAAGGAAGAAAAGATTGCTAATCAGATCTGACATTTCTTTCTTGATTATTGCTTGTACTCTCGAACCTCGATAATCAACGCTTTAGTTTACGCTATTTTGATTAACGATTTGTATTATGTGAAGTAACAATGCGATAAACGCAATTAAACGCCAATCTACTTAACGGTACCTTATCGTTGTCGCATCGCAACTCGAATCACTGTTATTGGTATTGTTCTATGTGTGTGTGTGCTATTATGTGTTACTTGTGCGGTGTTAATTGCAAACGCAATCGTAAATCTATCGCACATCAATCTCATCGCGAACTTGAAACGCAAGTTTACTTTCTGGGATAATTAGTAGTTATGTTATTTGTGTAACTAATGTGTAATACAATAGCATCACTTGCTCGCAACTCGATTAAACGCAACGTAATGCTCAATGCACGAAACAAAAGTCAGAAAACCAACTCGCAAAGGTCCTCTGATCGAAGGACCATTCGATCGAATGGACATCCAACCAGATGACCATCCGATCGGATGGCCATTCGATCGAAAGGCCCTCCGACCCGTTAACCTTCACTGCCTTTCTCCTCTTCACCTATAAATACCTCACCTGTTACATCAATTGTTCATTGATGTGACAGCTCCCTCCGACCCAACGTATTCTCGGCCACTTTTCTCTTGATTCCTAGCGATTCTTGTAAGTTTTCACTCCAAATCTTGTACTTCTATCATCTACACACCCTTTCTTATCATCTTCACCATCAAATCTCACAATTCCATCATGAAATATTCTGATTCGGGCTGTCCTAGGATGATGTCATCATGGAGTTCTTATGAACCTTGAAGTGTGACCTCATTCCACCAAGAACGGTTCGGATCTGAAGGATTTCTACAATGTTTAAACACTGATTTCACCTAAATCTAAACATTTTCCAACTGATTTCCACATCTCCTCAACATTCTCAACTTTTCACTCAAAACCGATAGAATCTGAGTCGTTCGGGCCTTCTATTCATTCTCTAGTTAAGTGTCGGTTTGAGAATGGATCACAGTTAGAGAGACAACCGATTCACGGGTTGAACATGAAACACCGTCATGAACAGCTGGTTTGGATCGAACGGGGTGAGTCTCGTCCGACCGGATGAGTTGGACCTGATGTGGTTTCCGTTGTTTAACACGCCGTCATAACGTCTCTGTCAAAATCGTCAACTTTACAACTTAACAAATTTTACAAGTTATTTTCAAACGAAATAGGTTACTCGAACAGATAGCCGTTCGATCGGACCACCATCCGATCGAACGATTATTCGACCGGGTGACTTGTGGTTTTCAACACTTAAACTATTTTACAAAAGTTCGAAGAAAATCAGCTTCCAAACGAATAGTCATCCGATCGGACGACCATCCGATCGAATGACTATCTGGACAGGAGACTTAGTTCTTTGTAACCTTCCACTCAAACGAATCACCATCCAATCAAACGGCCATCCGTCCAGATGGCTGGACATATAATGATATTTCTCACTTTTCAAAATGCTACAACGAAAACTTCAAAGTTCAAACATTTCACAAGCACATTCATTCAATCGAACGACCTTCCGACCGAATGGTCATCCGTCCCGGATGACCATCTGTCCGAACGGTCATCCGATCAAATCACTGTTCGTCACTCGTTCCACTCGACGCACTGTTTTACACGCTGTTCAACGCTTATACTGTCATACTATGATCAGGCTAACTTTCTCAAGCGCCCCCTTCAATCCAAGACTGTGTTTATTTACTAAACATGATCTGTGAGTATACTCTATCCCTTTTTTCTTCACGCACTTTTGGGTGTTACATACGTTACTTATATCAAATCACATCTACACACAACTTAAACACTTTTATACGCTAACCTCTCTCTATGTTATAGGTGTTATTCGATGAATGCTTGTATGTTATGTTTACACAGTGATTGTTGCCTGACACCTTAGCAACGATAGTACTATAGTTTGGACTCAGCACCTGTCATGTTTACACAGTGATTGTTGCCTGACACCTTAGCAACGATAGTACTATAGTTTGGACTCAGCACCTGTCATGGAAAGGGGTTGTTAAGGGTATTTCTTCATGTTCCATAGTGGTGATATGTGTTGTGCATTCTACAACTCGCAGTCATGTTTGTGCATATTTCAATGTCGATAGCTTACATGCTTCACATTTCTACATGTTACACGTTGGTTATGCATAAATCGCTTTCGCTACTATTATACTATTATACTATTAAACTTGTATGATCACCTTTACACCATGTGTATTGACCTATTTTAACGTATGTGACAGGCGTTTAGGATGCTATGCTATATCTTGCTTCTGTGGAACCAAGCTAGGGGAGTCTAGAAACAAACTTAATAAACTGTTTTACTTGATATGTTATGGTATGGGACATGACGTTAAATATTTGGTAATTTTAGTTGTTATGGATTCTCCTGGACAATCTGTTTCACTCAGTGCCTCACCCCGATGTTTCCGCCATCGGTTGGGGTGTGACACCTGAACTATTACAAAATTGACACTTTAGTCCCTGAACTACTACAAAACGAACTAAAATTACTCAAAGTATTTTCTAATCTAACAATACTTCCCCCTCAACAATATACTTGTCCTCAAGTATCAAACTCTAGAAATCTTAAGCGAAAATCCTCCAAAAACTCCCATGAAGCATCAGAAGCCGGCAACCCTGCCCAATGGACCAAAATCTTGATAGCCACCTTAGAATTCTTCTTAACCATCTTTCTGTCCAATATAGCCTGAGGTTGTAGGCTAAAACGTGGTGCCTCAGGCAATGGTGTAGGAGCAATAAGTGGACCAGTAGCAGCTTTCAGTAAAGACACATGAGAAGCTTGGTGAATTTGAGCATCTGGTGGTAGATCTAACTTATAAGCGACCTTGCCCACCTTCTGAATAACCATAAATGGTCCGTAAAACTTAGGACTCAAGTTAGTGTACCCGTTGGCCCTTAAAGTAGATTAACATAAGGATGCAATTTCACAAACACCCATTGCCCTACATCAAAGTTTCTATCTGATCTGTGAAAATCTGCCTGATGCTTCATTCTATTCCTTGCCCTTGACAAATTGAACTTCAATACTTGCAGCACATTTTCTCTTTCCAAAAACAATTGTTCCACAGAAGCCACAGTAGTATCATTGGGTATAAATGGAACATGTAAAGGTGGTATCATCCCATACAAAGCTTGGAAAGGGGACATACCAATAGATGAATGAAAGGAGGTGTTATACCACCATTCAGCCAAAGATAAGATCTTTGGCCATTCCTTAGGAACTTCCATAACCATACACCTCAAATAAGTCTCCAAACACCTGTTTAACACTTCTGTTTGCCTACCAGTTTGTGGGTGATAAGAGGTAGACATGGCAGACACAATGCCTTGAAGTTTTAAAAATTCCTGCAAAAAATTGCTCATGAATAATGTATCCCTATCAGATACTATGGTTTGTGGACAACCATGCAACTTGAAAATATTATCCGGGAACGGTTGAGCCAATTGAGTAGCTGAGTAAGGATGTATCAGAGGTAAAAAATGAGCATACTTAGTAAACATGTTTACAATTACCCAAATCCATTCTCTTCCATTCACTTTAGTCAAACCAGAAATGCAATCCATGGTCAAATCACTGAAAATAGCTTGAGGGACAGGTCAGGGCTGCAACAACCCAGGGGATGATATTGGCTCATACTTAGCTTTTAAACACACATTGCACTGTTTGATGAATTTTCTCACATCATTAGAACATCTTGACCAAGTAAAGTACTGTTTGATCCTTTTATAAGTAGGAATGAATCTAGAGTGTCCTCCAAGAGTTGAACTGTGATAAAGTGTAATGATTTCCTGCCTTAATTGTTGATCACAGAAAATCACAATCCTATTTTTCTTCAACAACTTCTGACCATCCCAAACAAAATTCTTGACCATTTTACCCTCAGACAGTTCTTTTATTATAGCTTGAAAATTAAGATCAGATTCCCACGAAGCTTCAATTTTTTTCCATAACAAGGGTCCAACAGAGCTTAACCCCATCTGTAACAAACACATACCTTGCTTCCTTGACAGTGCATCAGCTGCCTTGTTTTCACAACCTTTTTTGTACTCTATCTCATAGTTATAGCCCATGAGTTTTGACAGCCAAGTATGTTGCAAAGGAGTAACAACCTTTTGTTCCAACAAATGTTTCAAACTTTTTTGATCAGTTCTAATGGTGAACCTGTTAATGATCAAATAATGATGCCAATTCTTCACTGCCATCAGAATTACTAAAAGCTCTTTTTCATAAACAGATAAACTTTGTTGTCTAGCTGACAAAGCCTTAATCATATAAGCCAGTGGGTGTCCTTTTTGCATTAACACTGCCCCAATGCCTCTAGAGGATGCATCAGTTTCCAGAATGAAGGGATCATTAAAGTTTGGTAGGGCTAATACAGGGGAGTGAATAAAGGAATTCTTAAGATTATTAAAGGCTTGCGTACCTTTATCAGTCCACTTAAAAAACATCTTTTCTCAACAAATCAGTTAAAGGATTAGCAATTAAACCAAACCCCTGAACAAAACGTCTGTAATAACCTGCCAACCCAAGTAAACCCCTTAACTGTTTGATTGTTTCAGGAGTAGGCCAATCTTTGATGGCCATTATTTTTGTAGGATCAGTTGAAACTCCCTCCTTGGATATAATATGCCCCAAATATTCAATCTTTGAACCAGCTAAAGAACACTTAGATATTTTAGCCACCAATGAATGTTGTCTAAACAAGAGAAATACTTGTGATAAATCTTCCACATGCTGGCCTATATCAGAACTGAACACTAGGATATCATCAAAGAATACTAGAACACACTTCCTGATGAGATCCTTAAAAACTGAATTCATTAAGGCTTGAAAAGTAGCCGGTGCATTAGTAAGGCCAAATGGCATTACTAAGAATTCAAATAACCCTTGATGGGTTCTAAAAGCTGTCTTGTGTATATCTTTATCATACTTTCTAATTTGATGATAACCTTGTAGGATAACTTTACTCATCTATTTCTTTGATTATATAACCAATTATGAAGTAACACTTAATGAATAGAAGTTTATTCCTTTCCGATCCTTAGTTTGACACATGATTACCGATGTATTTGACACAATTTCTGGGACACAATTAGATTTTATGTTTTTGTTATTCGATTTTTAGCTTATAGATTTAAATATTTTTGTTTATATCATTTTGTCTTTTTATTTGGCATTATGCCTTTTATATTTGTGTTATTGTATCTTTTTTGCAATTCATCGTGTTTTTGTCCTTTGTATCGTGTTATATTTATCGGCATTGTGTTATTTTGCGATCCATTATGTCTCTATACACTTCCTAGATTTAGGAGACTTTGTAGGATAAGTTTACTGATCTATTTCTTTGATTATATAACCAATTATGAAGTAACACTTAACGATTAAAAACTCATCCCTTTCCGATCCGCGGTTTGACACATGATTACCAATGTATTTGACACATTTTTGGGATATTTTGAATGTTTTTGGTATTCTAGGTTTGTGATTACGAATGTGCACATTTGATACACTTTTGAGACGTTTTTCATTTTTTAGGTAAAACAAGAAAAACTCCAAAGTGGTACCAAAATGTTGAAGTACCAAAGCCTGGTACTAGTTGTGACAACTCGAGTTTCCGACTTCCACTTTCACATTTATTGCACGTTGACTTTGACTGTTTAGTTGTTTGACTTGTTGGACTTGTAATTGTACACGTTGTGTTTTAATGAAACGTGTTATCATTGTGCATACATGTGACTACTTGTTGTTGTATAAGATAGTATTAGAATTATTATAAAACACTTGGACTGGTTAAATCACGTAATGCCCGACGAATCGAGATGTGATTCATCATCAAACAACTCGACGAATCAGAGTTGTGATTGCCATGAACATACTCGACGAAACAAGCCTGTTTCGCCAAACCGAACTCGACGAAACAAACTGTTTCGCCGGCCCAGTAATACGCCGAAGCCCAGTTATGGGCCCAACCTTGTTACGTGAGTTATATCTCACAAAACCGTTCATTCGTGAAACTCATCACCACAATCGAAAACCCTAGAGACTTGTGACGGCAAGCTAGCAACCACCGGAAACTCTTGTGTGATTCAATCATCATCCCGGTTAGTCTTACATGTTTGAGTAATTGAACATACTTGTTTACGTGTGGTAATATGTTATGCTGTGATTGTTGTGATCATTGTTTTCTGTAAATCAATATCATAGGGAACCGATACGTATGATTGTTAGAGTTCTCAATAATGATAAATAGGAATTGTTGATTTAATCGGATGGTTCATTACGTTGATGTATGTTCGATCGTATGCTGCATTAGGTTTTAATATTTCAATATGTTGGCATGTTAAGACCAAGGGATTTGTAAAACTGTTAATGATTTGAGATACATGATACCTGTATAACTATGATGATGATATTTCTGTGCTTAATGATTCCTGTATAATCTATCTCGTACCATATGACGGCAGAATTAGGGTTTTTACGTAACTGAATATATGACGTAACTGATGCTTGTGACGAATCACAAATTGACGAAATGGATTGTGTTTCGCCATGGGTAGTTGACGAAACTGAAGGGGTGTTTCGCCAAGGGTTGTTGGCGAAACAGAATGTGTTTCGCCAACATGTGTTTCGCCAAAACCGTGTTTCGCCAATTTGAATACTTTGCACTGTAACTTGATTTAACTACGCCAAATGTTAACTGGATTGATTAACTGCTGTTAAGTGATATGCTTGACTTGTATGATATGGAATACATGTTTAGTACTTATGTGATTATAGTTATACGTGAACAACTTTGTGAATATGAACTGATTATCATATACATGCATACCGTAGGACGTGATTGATTTATTTGAGCACTTACTTAGCATACCGAGCAAACCAAGGTGAATTCACACTCTTACTAAGGCATGGGATTCCCAGGGCTTGGGAATGGGATTGAAGGAATAAGGTTGAATAGATTCGTACTGACACTATTACTAGACTACCATACCATCGTCCTCGGTTGTGCAGGACACATACGTAAAACCTACGTATACTTGTGCTACTCACTGTCCTCAGGTTGCGAAGGACACTCACGTAAAACCTACATGAACTTATACTCACTACTGCCTCGGTTGTGTCAGGCACTTACGTAAAACCTACGTAAACCCCCGCGTACCCCTATCCTCGGTTGTGAAGGATACTTACGTAAAACCTACGTAAAACTTGTACGTATTACTGTTCTCGGGATACGAAGAACACTTATGGTTACTAATAGTCTAGTGGATATACAACATGGGAAGCCCCCACCAATAGACGTACTATCGGCCCAGTAGAGCCACATGTTACATACGAACTTACTATTACGCATTTACTTTCTGTGAACTCGCTCAACTAGTTGTTGATCCTCTATTACATGCCTTGCAGGTCGTTAGATACATGGAGCTTGCACAGGGAGGAGCTGATCGTTGTGGGCTTGGATCGTGATTGTTTCATTAAACACTTATGACTTTTCATACTATATTATGTTGGGTTTTACTTATACGCTTCCGCTAAACAGTGATAACATATTTATGTTTTGGAACACCTTTCATATGGATTGGTTTGGTTGAATTGCAATTACTTTTACTTTTTACATTGTTCTATATGATTGGTGCAATTACTTTTACTGTTAAAAAATCAAAAAAATTCTAAAAAAATCAAAAAAATCATAAAAAATCATAAAAATTCAAAAAAATAAAAAAAAAATCTAAAAAATCATAAAAATAAAAAAACTCTAAAAAATAAAAAAAAATTCAAAAAAAGCAAACGTTTCGATGCGAACCGTTTCGACCCGTACCGTTTCGATCCGGACCGTTTCGACCCGTACCGCACCGCCACCACCGCCACCACCACCACCACCACCACAGCCACAGCCACCGCCACCGCCACCACCACCACCACCACCGCACCGCCACCACCACCACCACCACCACCGCACCGCCACCACCACCACCACCACAGCACCGCCACCACCACCACCACCACCGCCACCACCACCGCCACACCGCCACCGCCACCACCACCACCACCACCGCACCGCCACCACCGCCACCGCCACCGCCACCACCGCCACCACCGCCCCGCCACCACCGCCACCGCCACCACCACCGCCACCACCACCACCACCGCACCGCCACCACCACCACCACCACCACCGCACCGCCACCACCGTTTTCGAAACGGTCCGGGTCGAAAACGGTACGGGTCGAAACGGTACGGGTCGAAACGGTCCGGGTTGAAACGGTCCGGGTCGAAACGGTACGGGTCGAAAACGGTCCGGGTCGAAAACGGTTCGCGACGAAACGGTACGGGTCGAAACGGTACGGGTCGAAACGGTACGGGTCGAAAACGGTTCGCGACGAAACGGTACGGGTCGAAACGGTACGGGCCGAAACGGTCCGGGCCGAAACGGTGCGGTACGGGTCGAAACGGTACGGGTCGAAACGGTCCGGGCCGAAACGGTACGGGTCGAAACGGTCCGGGTCGAAACGGTACGGTTCGAAACGGTTCGCGTCGAAACGGTACGGTTCGAAACGGTTCGCGTCGAAACGGTTCGGGTCGAAACGGTTCGCATCGAAACGTTTGCTTTTTTTGAATTTTTTTTATTTTTTAGAGTTTTTTTTATTTTTATGATTTTTTAGAGTTTTTTTGATTTTTTTGAATTTTTATGATTTTTTTATGATTTTTTTGATTTTTTTGATTTTTTTTGATTTTTTTAGAATTTTTATGATTTTCTTGAATTTTTTTGATTTTTTTTTTATTTTTATGATTTTTTTATAACTACAGGCACTGTTTGTGTAATAAATAAAACTTAAAACTAGTAAATTATAACTACAGGGACTGTTTGTGTAATAAATAAAACTTAAAAACTAACTTCAGTTAAAAAAAACTAACGGAGGTCTATTCAGTGCCAACATATTGAAACGTAGGATTATTATATACCAATTCTGTACGTTGGATTATTATTTACCAACTGGGCAAAGGTTGGTTTATTAAAAACCAATTTCCCTAAATTCAATCATGTATACATACATTGCAATATATATCCAACGGCAGTAAAAAGAGTAAAGGGGTAAACATACATTTTGAAAGAGGTTCGAAAAAAAACCTAGTACTAACAAAAATGGAATAAAATGATATGTAAAGCAAATATTATCATACGACATAAATGTAGTCACTAAGCAGCCTAATTCCCTAAACAAATTAAATCCAAAATGAAGAAGAGACAACCAAAACCAATGGCATCACAATCCCACCATCTTCCATTGCATAGTGAAAATAGATCTAACAAAGCACATGTTCATTTCAATTCCATTTTTCTCATGAATTAACATGTTACTACAAGACTGACTTATCTTTTGTCTTTCAGGTTATGCAATTCAGTGGACCCCTTTTAATGATTTGGAATTAATTTAATATGCATTTCTTCTTTCTTGTGGTGAAGTTCAAGTAAGTCTCAACCAAGATAGTGGCTATAGTCTTATTCAACTGATGACCAAGAGCGACATAAATGAAATAAAAGATAAAAGAAGAGCAAATGAAGAAGCACGTAGTCAGGCAAGTCAAGTCACAAGTCGAACAAAAAAATACCTGTGTTCGTGGGTAATTAGAAACACCGATGGTAGTAGAGGTCGTGAGGCGATCTTGATGCATGGTTAAGAATCAAAGATGAAATGAAGTTTTGACCGTCGCAACGATCATAACAACAAAGATTCAATATGACGACCTCAATTTTAGGGTTGTCGTCTGGTCTGAAAAGGGGTTTTTCATATTAGGGTGTTTTTTGGGGAAAACTGAACTCATACAAACCGCTTGTAAGCATCAATTTGTAGAAACAATTCAATAGGAAGAGTAATTGAAGGGTTTTTAATTACCTAAGCGCGCGTCGATTGGTCGAGCAACAAAGCGGCCGTCGGATCTTGAATCGTCGGACATGGATTGATAATGATTGATGATTACCCGGGAAAGCAATATGTCTGCAGATTTTGATTGCGATATGAAACAATGAAAATAAATTAGAAAGATGAAGCAGCGCAGAGAAACTTGGAGATCTAGGGTTACAGCACCCCCATTGTCAGTCAACTGTGGAGGTGAAGGTGCAAAAGAGAAAAAACGTAGGGTGCAAA
The DNA here is from genome assembly GCA_030545235.1 of Helianthus tuberosus. NCBI lineage: Eukaryota > Viridiplantae > Streptophyta > Magnoliopsida > Asterales > Asteraceae > Helianthus > Helianthus tuberosus. Next base: position 163,521,876 of record CM060399.1, on the reverse strand, counting down.
ACACAAAGTCGAGTCCATCGAATTTGTGTTTTAAGATAGATAGATAATGGGTAAATCCAAGTATAGTATGTGTAATCGTCAATTAGTACCAAGTAATATTTATATCCATGTTTACTTAATATCGGTGACATCCATAAATCACAATGCACCATGTCAAATGGAAAAACAGTACTAGAATTGGATAATTGAAATGGTAAACGTTTATTCTTGGAAAGTTGACACGACTTGCAAACAAAAGTACGTTGTTGTTTATTACAAGTAATAAACTTATTTGAACAAAGAAAATCTTGAACTTGAAATCCGGGATGTCCTAGACGATTATGCCATGAAGTGGAATCGGACAAAGTGACAAAACCTGAAGCGGTGTTGGATGCAGGTACGGTGAGTGGATATAGAGTGCCAGAGCTATTGTGGTGACTCAAGATCTTTCCAGTCTTGTAATCCTTCACAGAAAAACCAAACGGATCAAATTCCACAGTTACCCAATTATCTTTGGTAAATTTTCGGACTGAAATAAGATTTTTGATAATGCCCGGTGTGTGTAAAACGTTTTTTAAGTTGGAGTGGTTTAGAAGAGTAAGGTAGTATGATGTTACCCGATCCAAGAACTGGTACTCGACTGCCATTGCCAACCAATATAGATTTAATAGAATTTATACATGGGTCTGTAAACACACCTTGATCCTGGTTAAGATGGTCCGTTGCTCCCGTGTCCATAATCCACCGTGGATTAGGTGCTTCCATTGACATAGCTTCAAACGCGGCCCCTAACTCACTTGGCTCTAGAGGGTTGACATCTGTGATATGTGCCTGAGCAGGGTCAGAAGACTGATTAGAGCTGGAAGAGCTGGGCCGAGATGAACTGGCTTAGCTGGTCCGTTCCATGGATAGGCCCAACCTGCTTGGGTTGGGTAAGGGCAGGGTGGCGGTGTGGGCCAGTAGGGTGCGGCCCAATAAGGAGGCATCTGTGGGTATTGGGACAAAGCCCAAGGAGAACGTTGTTGTTGGGCTTAACCAGTAGGCTGGTTTGGCCCATTTTGGTGTGCACGAATAGGCTGATGTGCAGATCCAGATGTTCCAGGTCCACGAGGACGGTTGGGCCTGCGACCTGTTTGGCGAGGCCCATTTATTTGGTGTGATTCACTTCTGTTGTTTTGAGGAGGTGCTACTGCAGCCATAGCTTCAGGAGGTGAGTTTTGATCCCGAGCCGATTGCCTTGATTGTTCAAGCTGTAACATACTGCAAGTGGTCTCCCATGATGGCAGACTCTGATTGATGAAAGATCCGGCCGTATCAAACTCGACAGGTAAACCACGTACCAGTTGAAGAACGAGCCGTTTTTCATTTACCGGACACTCCACATCGTTGAGTTGATCCGATAACTCCTTCAGCCTTTGGCAGTAGGCATCGAGTGATGGCATATCACTCAATTTGAGATTGTTAAATTCGTGTTCGAGAGCTGCAGCCCTGGCTCTTTTGTTGTTCAAAAATATGTTGCCAATCTTGTTCCAGGCCTCACGAGCAGTGGTATAACGTCCTTACCATTATTTAACGATTTTCGTATGATAATCAACAATAAAATGGGTAATTAAGTATATCCATTCATATAAAAATGCGGGTTTATTAAAAACTTTTACAAATAAAAGTTATACAACATAATCGAATTAGGTTCGTTGTTAAAAGAACATAGTAGCAATGCGCAGAAGCTCGAATCTTGAACGTGTTCGGTTCTTTGTTGAACTTGATCATCCTCCGGTACAAGAATTTTGCCTACAACTCATAAAAACATGAGTTAGATTATTCATACGTAGCTTAAAACGCATTTCAATGGGTTCGCAATGCATAAACGGTTAAATAACGAATTTTCGCGAATCTGGCACCCCGTCGCGTCGCGCGACGGCCTAAGGTCTTCCCCGTCGCGCGACGCCTTAATTTGTCCAGAATGTTTCAGCTTGCTGTTGCATTTTCCCAGCTCCGATTTCGTTCGGAATTCTAACTTCAAAGCTTCATAACTTTTTGTCTACTTATCCGTTTTACGCGATTCTTTTTCCTACGCGTTCATAATTTAATTCTCCATCTCATGGAGTAAAAATCCGACATCTGAATTTACAAATTTTTTTATTTCAAGCTCTTGGCTTGAAATTCAATTTTAACACTTTTGACCCGTTTGTGATTTTATCAATCAAACTTGTTTATTACCTTTAAAATACCATGAACATCATGTTATATTCACTTACCAATATTTAAGGTTCAAATTACGGGTTTCTTATGAAATCTTAACCCGTTTTTCATATTTACTCATTTTGACCCATTTAAAGCGATTTTCATGCATTTAGCATCAAACTCGCACTTCTCTTTCTACACTTCGTATTTCCATTTTTTAAATAGCCTCTTATATTCCACCACAACTATTTTGTGGTGGATTTAACATAACGGACCGTTATCCTTAATTTTTACCCTTTGGATAGTCATTCTACGTAATTGACATGTTCTTAGGCATTTGACTCTCAAGGTTTATACTTACAACTCTTACATATATCTAACAGTTGCATAATCATAATACTAGTATCTAAACGACCTCTAAGGGTCGTTTGCCCGGTTTACCTATCAAGGGCATTTTGGTCATTTTTAGTCCTTCATTTACGACGAAGGACTTTCACTACTTATTTGACCAAAATTGCACGTTTAACTAACAACTTATATATGCGTACCTGGCCCGGGTCATAATATCGACCAATTACAACCCTTTCACTATTAATCACTAGCTAATAGTAACGCGAGCCTTATGTTAATTCATGTGAATCACAAAACTCAACAAGCGATTGTCAAATGTTATTGTCAAATGGTGTTAACAACACCATTTGACCCATTTAGTCTAATTGACCATTTGTCCGTAAGAGATGGTGTTTAATTACCATTTCATCCCTTTAAACTTATCCTGGTTTTTATTACCAAATCCTTTTTCTCTTAACTCTTTTCTTACAAATTCAACCCATTTCGGCTTACGCCATGGGTATCCTTTTAACCTTGATTTACATTAGTCGACACTTGACCAATTTTCATTTTTACCCTTTTCCTCATTATTAGATTACACTACAAGATAATCTTAACGAAAATCCATATTTTCAATATTATCGTTATCGCGTTTATAACGTATAGAATAAACAAGTATTCTACATAAATGTGTAAATTACACTTACCTCTCATCCGGTTTACGCCTTTGTTCTCGTGCTTGATTCGTTTGACCGCTTCTTTCCCAAGCCTCCACCTAGCTCGTTAAGCGTCAAACTATTGTCAACATTTACAAGGTGGTTAGACTAGTCATTAAAAATCACGACCATTCCACCTTACTTATTCTCTATGTCGAAGCTACTATTCGACTGCATGATTAGTTAACTTAGTTTATCAAAGTTAACTACTTTCGATCACATGGTTTACAACATTAAGTCTAAATCAACATAATATTTAGAACCCTTATCTCTTCATATTACGCATAATTTCCATATCATTCAATTACGCGTTTTCACCCTAAATTTCAACACTTTAGTTCTCATTTAGGCATTTTAATAAACACCTAATGTGCATAATTTTACATATTTACTAACTAGTTCATAACTAGTTATTTTTACCAAGATTTACATCAAAAATCAAACCTCTATGTCTAGTGTTCATGAACTACATCTAGAACTTATATCATAACATCAATATTCATCAATTTAACATTCTATTCTGAGTGTTCATCATATTATCATAAAACCCGCTTAGCACATAATAGGGTAATTTTCAAATCCCTAGTTTTGACAACAATTCTTCAAGTTTTCAACTAGGGTTTGTTTCTAAACGAAAATTTCATCACAATAACAATCATAGATTCAACATGCATTCCAGAATTTTGATTATGATTGTTCATCATAATCTCAAAGTATCACCAAATCATAAATTCAACATACCTTGTGATCCCCACGACTAGGTGATCATTTATATGTGTTCATGCATTGATTTGGGGATTGAATTGAGCTTCAATTTGTTGATTTTGTGTGTGTGTGTGTTTGTGTTTTATTTTCAATTTTAATAAAACAAGTTTCCCTTCTTGGCCATATTAGTCCCTCTTGTTTCATTTATTATAAAAGAAGCTATAACTCATAGCTTTTCATTTAATTACCCATTACTAACTAGGTTAACTATTCCTAGTTAACTTGGTGGGTGTGGGGAATTATAACCCGTTTTATTTTTATGTCCCGTTAACTCGGGTTTCTAATAAACCATGTTTTCTCAAAGCGTTTATTCCTCTTTTTGATTAATATAAGATTATTTATTTAAATCATAATATTCACCGGGTTAATTTTACCACAAACGGTATTTTACCCGTCTTTACTATTAACGGGGTTTGATTACCAAACCCATTTTTGGGGTGTTACAAGTGGTTTCGGGTTCAAGAACCCGTATGAGCAGGTTGTCAGACAGTGTTACGTAGATCCACTGTAGTACGATGGCGTCGATCTCCACCCAGGAATCATATGACGGATCATCCTTAGATGGGGGATTTGTACCATCGATGTGATGGACAACCTTGTACCCGCATGCGTGAAGCTGAAACAGCTTCACCCACGAAGCGTAAGACACCTTCGTTCCGTCTAAAACATGCACCTTCTTCTGGATGTCGGTGACAGTGTAAACGGGATGAAGAGTTTTTTGTTTGGGGTTTATTTCTGGTTGTTTGTCGGCATTTGAAGAGATGAGAAAGGGTAGGAACAAGAAAGGCGGTGATCGGATTTGAGATTGTCGACTGCGGCTAGGGTTTATTAGGTATAGAGCAAGTGTGCTCTGATACCATGTGAATACTCAATATTAATTCGATGATCTCATTCAAAACCACAACAGAATATATATACACGTACAATGCCATCTATTCTAATCTAACTCTACTAAGACTCCTAACATCCAGGAGGATATTTACAGAAATATACCATGTGCTACAAATATAATAATACAAATAATACAATCTATACTATATAATAAAAGAAACCACTTAAGAGACACATGGCGCACTATGAGAGAAAATCGATTATTGATAATATTAAATTTAAAATTTGTAGAAGATATTTGGGATGATTTTTTTAAACTAAATTGGGATATAATCTCATTGATTGTATCATATTATATTTATGTTCAATTAAAACTTAAGTTTACCGATAATATTATATTATTTAATTAATTTCAACATTTGAAGACTTTTTAAACTAAATTGGGATATAATCTCATTGATTGTATCATATTATATTATATTTATGTTCAATTAAAACTTAAGTTTACCGATAATATTATATCATTTAATTAATTTCAACATTTGAAGACTTAATAATTTTTTTCTTTGACACTTGAAACTTAATCAGTTCTAAATGTATCAAGTCATAATGAACATACGGGTGTATATGTGATTAAACAATATTATAATATATTCTAGACAATATTACACAAATCAACCTTTATATTATACCTAAACTGCACTTTATACCTTTCACTATGAAATCGGCCAAAACCAACCTTTATGTTCATGTTTTGTTACATCCTATAACCTTTACAATTAACACCATTTGTTTTTTGGTTAACATCCCTCACATGCAAAGCATGTGAGGGTATTAATGTCTTTTCCCCTAATTTTTTAATTAATAATTTCTTTTAAGTAATAAACCTCCACAAAAAACACCCTTTTTCTGCAACACCCCTCCATCACAGCCTCCATTGTCAACGTTGCCCCACTCAGCAGAGGATCTATCTTGTTAATTGATACTAAGGGTATGATAACGTAACTAAATCTCACTTGTTAATCGACCATTCCGGCAGAAACGACACCGTATACGTCAACGAACAAACAAAAAATGTACACTACCGTCAACGACTACTCACCGACGGAAACCTTAATCACCTTCGACCACCCAATCCCTCTTCTCCGACACCCCACATAACCGACGGTTCCCTCATTCTCTGTTTCCCAAACCTTAAATCATGGGTGAACGCATACAAACAATGCGAATCAAACATCATAAACCAATGAACATCCGGTGATCGGATTGGGTGCTCCGTCAGCGCATCGAGAGAAGTGTGAAGAGAAAGAAATGGCGGAGTGTTTGGCCGGCATGAGTTGTTTGAACAATTTTTCTTTCCGATTTTGATGATTTCTTCTCAATATTCTATCTTCGTTCAAGATCCTCTTTTTACTCTTTTTATTTTATTTGATATTCAACTTTTTTTATTATAACTGAGGGCATGTTTGGGTAAGCTTTTTGAAACAACTTATTGACTTATTGGCTTTTTGAAAAGTCATAAGCTCTAAAATGATGTTTGGCAAAGAGGGTGTATGTGAGGGGAAAAAGCCAATAAGTCAATAAGTCACAAAATCCTGACTTTTCCAAGAAGCCAATAAGTCAATAAGTTGTTTCTAAAAGCTTACCCAAACATGCCCTGAATTATATTGTTTTTTACATCTTTTTGCAGTGTTTATGTTAAGTGAGTGTTTGGATAATAAATGGAAACAAAATCATAAAAATTATATTTACCTCATCAGTTTATAAATCATAATCATTTTTATGAATATGAATTGTCACGAATGTAACATAAGATAAAGCCCCACAGGAAGGAACCAATCAAGAAATTAATACATAAATAAGTATTCATTTAAATTGAATTGATAAAAGTGAAAAAGACATAAATGCCCTCACATGCAAAGCATGTGTGGTAATTTAACTAAGAAATTAAACAGAGTTAGTGTTAAAGGTTGACCCTCGTATCAAAACATGAACATAAAGGTTGGGTTTGCCCGATTTCATAGAGAAAGGTATAAAGTGCAGTTTAGGGATAACATAAAGGTTGTTTTGTGCAATTTTGTCTATATTCTATTAACAGGTTACATATGTATAAAATAACTTAAAAAGTAACATAATATTAAGATTTATTTTTTATTACTCTTATTCAAAATATGGTTTTAAAAATATAACTTTTTTTATTATTAGATATATAAAATTACATTTATTCAACCCGTACAATATGGTTCTTATACATATAACTTTTTATTATTTGATATATAAAATTACATTTATTCAACTCGTGCAATAAAAAGGTTTTTAAAGATATATTGTTTTATTATTTAGTATAAAAAAATATTTATTCAACCCGTGTAATACACGGGGTTATAACCTAGTACACTAATAGTTAAAACTTATAAGTTAAAACTAAAAGGATAGGCTGATTGACATGAAAAGTCTTCTAAAATTTTCTACTAGCCAATAGTGCAAAAGGATTAATCAATAGTTGGTCATGAATCACGATGGAACTTTACTTTCACACACACGATTTTAACTACCTTTATCACTTTATCTTTATCTTGATGTTCATACCTTTATCACTTTAATAATTCATCTTTGTCATACCAACTTTGACTTGTTGACTTCGTTACAGATTGTATGAAGTCTATTCATTACATGACGCTATTATACATCAAATACTCAAAATTAAAATTTATATGATAAAGACTTGTTGATTTGGCTCTAAATTCCCAGCTTCCACATCATCTTCCAGCGGGCTTCTGAATCTCAGAGAAAACTGTTTCTGACTTGAACTCTTCTTTGGTGTTACTAAACGATGACATGCCATTTCTTATCGTGCTTGATCCTGTGAACACATCATCGTCTGTTGTTGTATATCCTTGCGTCGGAAAGAGAAGTTCTTTGTTTTCAGACACGGCTTCACCAACCGTTTTATCAGCATCTTCTTGTAGCTCCAATGCTAACTCTAGTCCGTAAACTACTTCTTCCATTGCTGGCCTTTCATTTCTTTCATCTTTCAAGCAATTAACTGCCACCTCTCCAAACTTCTTTAAACACTCTGGTGCAATCACACTTCTTACATTTGGATCCATTATTTTGTCCAGGATCCCCTTCTGGTAACAAGATTTTCCCCACTCTGCCAAATTCACTTCTTCTTTGGGCAGCTTGGGATTGATAACAGGTCTTGCACACAACACTTCAAGCAAAACAACTCCAAATGAGTACACATCGGATTTCTCCGTGAGTTGTTGACTTCGGTAATATTGGGGATCCAGATACCCCAAACTACCCTTCACCATCGTGCTAACATGTTTTTGTGATTGGTCTCTAGGGCCTAGCTTTGACAAACCAAAATCAGATACCTTAGCAACCCACTTTTCATCCAGTAAGATATTTGTGGACTTGACATCCCGATGAATTATTAAACGTTTTGAACACGTGTGGAGATAATGCAGCCCTTTTGCTGCACCGATGCAAATCTGGAGACGCCTTTTCCATGACAGAGGAGGGTTGTTTGTCTTGTACAGATGGTCACGTAGAGTCCCGTTAGCCATGTACTCATAGACCAGTATCATCTCTCCCTCTTCGTCACAGTATCCAATCAGGGACCCTAACTGGACATGGCGTAGTTTAGAGAGGAACCCTATTTCTGTTAGAAATATTTAAACTTAGTTATGTTTTATCTATTATTTGTAATATTATTATTCGTAAGTAACAGGTGATAAGTGAACAATTAGTTAGATAATAAGTTAATGTTATATCATAAGCGGTTGATTAGCGGGAAAATAATTTAAATAACTGTCACCACAGTTACCCGCTCAAGATAACCGCCAAAACTCTTATGTATTTAATCTTGTTGCCGGCAATTATGTTCGGTTATCAAGACAGTTTCTGTTACACTGAAATTGTCCACTTTCATTCTGTTGCTTTTACTCGTATTCTCTGCATCATCTTGATACTCAAACATGGCTGCAAATCTCGTAAACAATTCCGCTGCGTCTGCATGTTCTTATGTACGAGACAGGAATGATCCGGATGTCCAACATGGTGGTATCAGAGCCACTACAAGATCTGATGCGGAGATTAAACCAACTGCCACATCAATGCCTTGTCAACATTGCATTGATGAGAAGAACGAAAGAAAACGACGAACTCGACGTGAACGATTATGTTACTACTGCCACATGCCTGGTCATCAGATTTACACGTGTAAATCCAAAGAGAATGATGAAGAGTCGCAACTTATTCGTCAAGCGATTAATATCGGAACAAGAACTCAGGATGAGGATGTGCATTGCAGAGAAGAGATGGTTGTTACAGGAACCGACGGAGGGCAATGGAAGGATATCTGGTATGTCAACCCGACATTTAATCATCATTTTGTGAACAACATAGATGTTTTTAAGCGTGTTAAACATATAATGGGGGTAGAAACAAGATCCGGAATGAATAATTTTTTATTCATCCGAGGAGTGGGTGTGGTTGAAATGAAAATGGGAAACGAAACACTGAGCGTTCCTAGTGTTTTCTACTCGCCGGACATAAATCGAAACGTTCTAAGTCTTGAACAATTAACTCTTCAAGGCTTTACGGTTCGACGATCCGGTGACACATGCAAAATTTTTCCCATGTTCTCATCTCCGGTGATGAACACAAGGAATGATGTGACGAGGTTATCGAAAGAAGAGGAACTAGGAATGAAAGAGAAAGAAAGGCTGAAAAATATGTGTGGAATAGATGACGAATTCAAAAACGACTACCTGAATTCGTATTTCGAAACTCTAAATGTTTCGGATGAAGCAGAAGTTGATTGGAATCTGATGATCTTAAAATCATTGGAATTCCGCGAGTTTGAAGATTGTAAAGCGCTGATCAATATGCTTGATGATCGTGAATACGTGTTCAAGTATAGAATTGATCTGCAAAAGAAATTCGAAGAGTTGGTTAAATGGTTTCTAAATGATTATTTAGGGATCACTCATAGACCAATTCCACCACACACTAAGAATCAACAGAAAATAGATTTACTAAATTTATATATGTTGGTTGATAAGGATGGAGGGTATCGAAATGTTACAACAGAAAATATGTGGCCAATTATTGCAAAGGATATGGGGTTGGAATATAAAGATGGTGATTTCATGCGGATAATATATGCAATGTATCTAGATACTCTAGAATACTACTACAAATTCAAAATGGTTCAAAGTATGGTGCATGACAAGGAAGTAATAAAAGAAGATGCTGAATGCTCAAGGAGAAACCACAGGAAGACTAGTAGTGAAGACATAGAAAGCTGCAACCATACTGCAAGAGAAGAGGACCGAGAAGTCGAGCCATCACAAACTGCGTTTTTTGCAGGAATTAGGGATGATAACAGGAATCAAATGAAGAAACGGAAGAGATTCAATTTCAACCATGCAAGACGGGCCGTTGAAGAAGCTAACCGAAGCGTAATGAAGCAGGCTCACAAACATAACCAAGTTTAGAGGGGTTATGTTAGAAATATTTAAACTTAGTTATGTTTTATCTATTATTTGTAATATTATTATTCGTAAGTAACAGGTGATAAGTAAACAATTAGTTAGATAATAAGTTAATGTTATATCATAAGCGGTTGATTAGCGGGAAAATAATTTAAATAACTGTCACCACACTTACCCGCTCAAGATAACCGCCAAAACTCTTATGTATTTAATCTTGTTGCCGGCAATTATGTTCGGTTATCAAGACAGTTTCTGTTACACTGAAATTGTCCACTTTCATTCTGTTGCTTTTACTCGTATTCTCTGCATCATCTTGATACTCAAACATGGCTGCAAATCTCGTAAACAATTCCGCTGCGTCTGCATGTTCTTATGTACGAGACAGGAATGATCCGGATGTCCAACAATTTCCGCATGGAATTCTTGAACTCCTTGGTTGGATGATTCATTGAGCCGTTTGATTGCAACAGCGTTGTCTATATGCCCTTTGTACACCTTGCCAAACCCTCCAATGCCAATGACAAAATCATCATTAAAGTCATTCGTGGCTGCTCTCACTTCTGTAAGTGAGAAGCGACAGCATCGATCTGAAGGCAGTGTTGAATATGATGACTTGTTGTCGGTGGCATCATTGCGTTTGGATCGCCTTCGTTTCTGGAAAACTATGAGAACTAAGATAGACAACAACACTAACGCTCCTCCAATACCTCCAATTATCGCGGCATATGGAGGTTTCTTCTTGTTCCTATTTACAGTAATTGTCGGCCCGGTTGGTAGTTCCGGGTTTGGGCTAGCAAGACTTCTATCCATGCTTAGCTTGAAGACTTCCAAACCGTTCAAATAAGCATCAAGATATTCGTTAGAATTCCGACTTGGATGCAGTGCGACCCACAAATCTTGCTTGCCTCTGCTGCGATCCGGGTTATTGACAACCACAATGTAATCTTTGATTACAGGATAACCACTACCTTGGGTTAACTGGAATAGATCAATTTCCTCGTCAGCAGTTTGATTATTAATAAAGATCTTGAAAATCACCTGACCTTCTTTTGTGTATTGAGGTATAATGTTGCAAAAGTGGAGCCTGAGCATGTAATAAAACTCAGAATCAACGGGAAGTATCCAAGTCAGATTGTACCTGTCAGCCTGATTGCCCATACTCCTTTGGCTTCGATAAACTTGCTCTGGTGCAGTATAACTTGGTGTCTTGTTGGTATACATAATCTGCTCCTTTGGATCATAATTAGGTGTCTTCCCAATTTCTCTGTATATGTAGTTAATATCTTGTTCCCATGACCGGTACATACCAGTATCTTCAGTACCTGATATCTGTCCCCCACCCATGTTTAGCCTGTAAATATTTTCAAGCGCCACTTTGCTGTTAAATGCAGGTCCTGTATCTGCACCGACGTATTTCAAGCCACCACTGCTAGAGTATAGAGTTTCCGGCATTGAAAGGATTTCAATACCATTGATGAAGGCATATGAGTTGGGTGAGGGTGTAAAGGTAACGTTTAGGATTTGTGCATCTGTTACATTGATGATGAATTCTTTGATGATGAATTCCTTGACAACGCTCTTCCTTTTCAAATAGGAGGTAGGTGGCAGGATAGAAATGCAGGCGGAGGAATTTGGGTCCTTGGGACACTGGAAATGTGTAAGTGAACGATGAAGAAGCATTAAAAATTCGGGCAGAGGTATAAGGGAGGGTTCTAGATACTGAAGGATCTGGTTGAAAGGGAGTGGAAGGAAACGAAGTGGTGATGATGTTGGAAGGCACGAATTTGGAATTCTGATCACTATTCCATCTCGGGTCAGAAGTGGTGGAGGATGAACCGCAGGCGAGGAAGAAGCGATCAGTGGCGTTGTATGGTTGTGCAGTGGTGGTGGTGGAGGCGAAGAGGAGGAGGAGGAGGAGCATAGAGAAGAAGGGGACACTGAAGGTTAACATGGTGGATGAAGAGTAGTATGAATGCTTGAATAATTAGTTAAAAGTATATACCAATGGTGTCTTTATATATCACAGGAGCAGTGTTCAAGTGTGGTTTTGTTATAAGTTGTACTATGGAAATTGACATGCATACTAGATATTAAATATTGCCACTTTAGATTTTTAATCAAACTTTAATTAAAATAAAAGAAAAGAAAAGAATGACAACAGTCCATCAATCATCTCAGGGCTTTTGCTTCTTTATCTATCACAAAACCAGCCGGTTCATTTTATATAAAACCGATGACTTCAAGTCTTCGGTTTTCAATAACCAGACTGACGGGTCTAGTCTGATTTGAAAAGCGGGAGATACTTTACATCGCTTTCAGTTGCAATGCACGTGAAGAAAAATCCATTTATTAGTCAAGAATTCATATGTTATGGTAGTTAAATAATAGAAATAGAATAGTTAATAAAAATCAAATACCACATAATCAAACAATTTGATTGAAAACCAATCAAATCAGATCAACGAAAGAACAATTTATATATTCCCAAGTGGTATCGGATAGTGATGTGTTTGTGAAAACACATTCTAATTGTATAACTATATACATGTGTTAGTCGTTTAAAAGCGTCGTTTCGTATTTTTTGTTGTACTTATGTTGTGTCGGGTTTTATATGTTTAACGGGTGCTAAACAAGGTAAAAGGAACATCCAAGGAGGAAAACGGGTTCGACGGATCACCCCGAGAGTTGTAGCATGAATTCTGTAAAAGTGTGTCCCCTGCACCATACGGGTAGCAGGTGAAGGATGGCCTGACTCGCCTGAGCGACAATTTTGTGGGCCCGGTTAGGACTAGCCCTGCGCCTCACGAATGGACCAGAAGGCTCCCCGCGACGCGCAGGAGTGTGCCGACTTGGGAAATTTTGCTTTTTGACCTAATTCGCAATAGAGACATCCCATTCCATTTTCAGTCGATTTGGATGACCCCAAAGCTCAGCATAGGCAATTTGAGAGTCCTGACACCCCAATCTTTCGATTTCTTCATGCAAGTTCATTCTGAATTGATAATTGAAGCTGTGATGACAACCATGCGTGGCTAATTCGTTTGTGACTTTCCCCGGATGAACGATTTCTAGGTGTTTCACATTAAACTCTGTTTTTTGGATTCTTGTAACCAGTATTCTTGATCACTTGTCCTGATTTGGTAAACATTTATTATATTTGAATTATTTTTCGTTTATCGAGCGTATTGGTGATTTCCTTACATCGTTAGCGGGTTGGTAAATTGGTGGGTAATTGGTATAATTTAACGGATTGTTATAGTTATTATTAAAAACTTTTCCTAACCGTTAATCAAAGTCATTAACAGGTTTTTGGTGTTAAAATGGTAATCAGGATTCCGGGTGGGGGTTATTTCTTCTTATTGTGATCACATTTTTCTTAACAATTTACTTTTTTCCCAAACAATCAAACAAACCCCCAATTTAGATAAAAGTAGTTCATTAGTTAAATTTTTTACACTGCCCACAAATTCTCTGTGGATACGACCTTACCTACCCATACTAGTATTTGTATTTAGGTAAAAATTTACTTTCTTTTAAGAGTAAATTACAAAAATCGTCCTTTATGTATGCTACTTATTGCAAATTGTGTCATTTGTCTTTAATAAGTACATTAAACATACCTAATGTTTACAAACCTTTGCACGTTATGTCCTTTGACCCTAACTCAGCTAAATTTCATAGTTAAGTTTGACCAATTGGACCCCACATGAGGGTATTTTAGTCATTTTATCTTAAATATTAAAATAATCATAAATAATAATAAATACATTAATGATTTTTAAAAAAGATTATACATTTGTACATATATAACCCATAATTCTCTCCTTGTATCTCAATTATATCTCTCCCACTCTAACTTCCCTTCCACCCCTGCATACTCCTACCGGCCAACACCACAACCACCATCACCACCACCACCATCCACCTGCCACCACAACCACCGTCACCACCACCCACCTGCTTGAGGGTTTTCAAGCAACAGTCATCACTCAACCGGTGCGGCAGCAAGTAACGGCGGCGAACACCATCACATCTCCGTCACCATGGGTCGAATGCACAGCAAAGGAAAAGGTATTTCTACATCAGCTAAGCCATACAAGAGGACTCCTCCAAGCTGGTTGAAGATCTCCGCTCAGGATGTTCCGGACAGCATTTGTAATGTTGCAAAGAAGGGTCTAATAGCTTCACAAATTGGTGTTATTCTTAGTGATTCTCATGGTATTGCTCAGGTGAACAGTGTGACTGGAAGCAAAATTCTCAGAATTCTCAAAGCACATGGGCTTGCTCCTGAGATTCCCGAGGATTTATACCACCAATTCTCCTTTATGGGTTTTGATTCTACAACCCCTATCTTCATCTAGGGAACATAAAAATCCAATCTTAATTATAGGTTTCTTGATTATGGTCAGTAACTTTGATGAGGTTTTCGATGGGGATATAGTTGGTGAACAATTTTGATGGGATTTAGGATGGGGATATCACAGAGGGAAGAGAGAGAAAGAGATAGATTGATAGAGAGGTTGAGAGAGTATAAGCAACTGGTTGAAAAAGAGGGGTTGAATTAGGGGTTTAGGGTTTTAATACAAGGAAGATAAGTGCGTAGGTTAAATGACTTATATACCCTCACGTGAGCCCCATGTGACGTGAGTTAACAAGAAAAATAAACAGAGTGGGGTAAATGATATAACTTGCTAGGGTTTGTAAACATTAGGTATGTTTACTGTATTTATTAAAAACAAAGGACATAGTTTGCAATATGTAGCATACATAAAGAACGATTTTTGTAATTTATTCTTCTTTTAATTAGCTCATGAGAGCTATGTTAGATAGATAGGAATGGGGATAGGGATGAACTTTTTTTACTGTATACCGATATCGTATTAAATTGACACCGATCAAGCAACATCAGTATCAATACATGTATTTATTTTTAGAGTTTTCGGTTTCAATACTAACCAACATCGGTACCTTTTTTCCAATATTCCCCATTTTAGTACCGAATTTATGTTAGGGAATTTGTAGAGTTCTTTTTTGGTAATAGCATTGATGAGATTGGTAATATAACTAAGGCTATTAGGCACGTGATGACATGTCATTGGGGTCATGCAAAAATCTAAATAATCTATATAGCTAGGGTAAGTAGGGTATCGAATCCACGATGATTATGTGGTTCATATTACACATTTCGTTTAATTATTTAAATAAAAAATAACTAAATTAATTTAAAACTGAATATGGATTTGATTAATCTAATAAAATAACTAAACAAAACTTAGATTAGGTTTAACAGAATATATGAGAAAGATCACCAATCTCTAGGTTTTAGGTTTACAGAAAGCTAGTTAATTAATTAGACACCACATAAACATAGTGTAGGAAAATCAGTTAACATGGCAATCAAAGGGTGTTTGCCGCTCGGGAACACCGCTGCCTACCCCCCTTTGCCGCGTGGTGTGAAGCTCGATCAGGGACAGAACGCCGCTCGGGAAAGTTGTTTCAAACGGCTATATAGCCGTTACATTAATAAAAAAATCAATTTTTAACTTTATAAATTAAAACAAATCCATTTTCATTTTCACCAAACAAACCCAACCTCCATATTCACTACAATTCTCACTCAATTTTTCAAATCTTTTCAAAGAAATGGAAGGCTCAAACAAAGGTGAAGGCAAGAAAAAAAATGTAGGGTCCGGTTTGAAGGCGAGGGCTCAAGATAAACGCGGTGGTTCGGGTGGTTCTAGTGTGCCGTTTCATCCCCAACTTGGTTTTGCGAATCAAACCCAACCTCCATTTTTTTAACCAACCCATGCATCCAAATTTCGGTTATGATAGCCAACCCCTCCAAAATTGGATGTAACACGGTTCGACGATGGTTTAACCCGGTTTTTATGATTACCCCCTAGACGCCCAAAATGCTTTTCACCCGTTTGCTTTTCAAACCCCAAGCTCGCAATCACCGAGAGACATAGAAGATGACACCGATGAAGAGTTCCTGCTGAATACCCAAGAGCAACATTATGATGAGGATGAAGATGTTGCGATTCAAGAAAATCCCGTGAACCAAAATGAAGCTGCACCGGAAAGAAGAGGAAAAGCGAAACGGGAAAATTGGACGCCTAAACAAGAAGAGGCGTTGGCAAAGGCTTTTGTTCATTGCACTTTGAATAAAAAGAAAAGCAATCAACAAAAGGCGGATGGTTTTTGGAAGCAAGTTCTAAACCAATTCAATCAAACGGTTGGAGGAAGTAACCGAACCCACCACCAAGTTCGATCAAAATGGCTCGCTGTTGTTGCATCCGTCTGTCGACTTCGTCTTGTATCGAGTCTTGTATTAGAATTAATAGATCAGGGCACGTAGTACGGGAGATATGTCAAAAATAGATTGGGAGGTTGTAGGATCGTTTTCAGACCCGAACGAGTCGATCAGAAGAGTTTATCTCTAAACGAAAGGCGGAAACAGACGTGTAGAGTTCAATTCAGCTAGATTTACTCTTTAAACTGTTGTATGATTCATTTCGTAACGTTTTACAACCTGACAACACTTCGGCAGCACTTCGTTGCTCTGGCCGGAAAATTACAAATGAACAAGACATGAGGGTATTTATAGGGAAGACCCTTCCGTTTGAAGGTGTCATGGCACCCTTCAAACGGTTACAAGTTCAAATGGTACCCTCTCAAACGGAACCCTCTCAAACTTTTGTTTTCAAACGGATTGCCTAATTTACTTCAAACAGAACCTTCTATTTTGTCTTCATGTGTTGATCTTTCATGTGTAGATATGCCATGATGCAATAATGATGTCATCTCTCTATGATGTCATCATCAAATATGATGACATCATACTTAACCAGATCCGCAACGAAACCGAGACTCGATATAAGACGAAGTCGACAGATGTATGCACGAACAGACTCCCCCTCAGATGTTGACGAGTCTTCAGTGTCGAGTCTTTGATTGTCAAACCTTCAGTCTTTATCAGTCTGTTCACTTTCTTCAAAATTCTCCATTGTAAGCATCCTCAATCAATCTCTTACTCTTTCTCGTAATCTTCAGGATCTGAATCTGGCTATACTATCTTCAGACTCCCTCTCGATGTCTTCAGACTCCCCCTTTCACTAGGTTGGGATCGTAGTCTGGAATTCACAAGATCATAACCTGGCTTTCATCCTGCTCTGGATCGAAACCTGGCCAACCTGCATAAACTCTACCCAAAAATAAATTTTCTGATATCCATTTGTGGATAAGATTTTCAAATCTAATTTACCACTTGCAGGAATAACGTTTTTATTGCAAAACCTTTTCTCATTTCATTTCAACAATCCTCAAATACTTTCACCCAAACCATTTGTTCATCATGTTTAGCACTCGGAATTTTGAAAATCAGCTCTCCAAAATCAGTTGTCGAAAATCTTTTTGGATTTTTCAAAATTTATGCTAAAACACACTAAAATCTTTTTGGATTTTTGACTTTAATGAGATGCAATAAAGAAATATTTACAGACAATATTTTTGTGAGTTTGTGTAAGATGATCATATCAGTTTTTGAAATCAATCACCAACACCGTTAAGCTTTAAACATTTTAAGCTCTAAACGATTCACATTGATTGACGATATTGTTGTTAACTTAAACTCAATCTAAAAACTTTCGAAATGCTTACTGATACGTTAAGGTATATTAATTTTGCACTAAGTTCTTATGGACCCCACGATCTTAGCATATCTCCTCATCATGTAATACACTTTCTCAAGCAATGCCTTTAAACTTTTATCAACTGTGATTTGTGCGAAAACAAAGCAGAATGTTTAAACATTAACAATCAGGTCGATACTTCCGTATACGCAGAGAAAGTCCAATGTTTAAACAAAATAAGAAAAATAAAACAAGTTGAAGTTGTTTAGGCTTTAACCACCAGGTCGATACTTCCGTATACGCAGAGGAGGTCCAAAGCTTAAACGAAACACCAAAGAAAATAAAGCAGAACGTTTAGGCAACAACATCCAGGTCGATACTCACGTATACGCATGTCACGGCCCCCGACCCGGTTTTACCCGTTTCAGGAGCCGCGGGACAGAAAATCCCGTGATATTTATTTAACAGCGGAAGTTTCTTCAGGATCTTTTTAAAACTGCAATTTCCCAATTATTTTATTTCACAACTCGGGATAATACCCCGGTAATTTACAATCATAAGATTTCATGGAGAAATCTTTATTTTACAAAACATGTTTCTTTATTTTATATTGAGCCACTTCCTTAAGCTTGTAGTGCTACGCGGCACTTTTCCTTGATCACAACAGATCACCTGAAACATGTTTGAAAAAGGTTTTGTCAGCGGGAAATACTGGTGCATCATTCTTTTTATGAAAAATACTCATTTGTTATAATTTACAGTATTAAGAGCGATTACAATGTTTCAAATATCAACCAACTACCCTCGGTATTTGTCACTCGACTCGTTTCTGTGACTATGGTCATATCACCCATTGGCTAACTCGTTGTCCAATGGTGAAGATTATCAAGTAATGTATACAAAACCCCACATACCGGCTGTAATATGGAGATTACAAAGACTTAATCCCTGTAATTATAACTCTGAAAATAAACATGATTTTGAAAGTAATTTGATAAAAAGAGAATGACTCACATTGCAGATTTAATTGAGCAGAGCCTAGCCTACTGATTAGCCTTTTAACCTAAATTTAATAACATGCACACAACTCAGTTAGTAACTTAATACAGCATTTACGATAACTCACGAGATTAAAACCTTCACAACGAATGACAAAGTGCAATACTTAAACATCCATCGAATTAACGACGAATGACAAAGCAATAACCCTAATGTGGGCAGTACTTAAACATCCATTGGATAGTTTAATCGATCGGACATTGAATCGTAGCAGCGATCGAGTTATTACCCTGTTTTGCGGCAACGATTTATGATCGTGTGTGTTTTAGAATTGTTTCTGCGATATCTCAGTGTATAATTGGAATTTCTACGTCGTTCAAGTGCCAGAAATCAAGTCCCAAAGCCCACTATTTATAGTTAAAATTTGACCCCCTCGCGTGACGTGAGGGGTACCCCTGGGGGCGTCTCGTGGCGCGAGGGGTCCCTATTTACCATAGGGTAGCCACGTCCCTAACTAGCCTTGCTGACTTGACGGATTCTTAAAATTCGATTTTGACAGCGTTTTATGTTGATAATCGTAACTAGGGTTTACCCCCCCTGAGTTTTAGGGGCCCTGATCCTGATTCTGATTGTTCTGAAAATTTTAGGGTTTATGCAGAATCACTTGGGTGTCTCAATTAGGGTTTCCTATTGGACAGATTAATTTAATAAATATGACTTTTGATGAGAGTTGTTACATCCTCCCCACCTTAATAAAAATCTCGTCCTCGAGATTTACTGGAATAAGTAGGGATACTTTCGCTTCATTTCTGATTCCAGCTCCCAAGTGTATTCAGCTCCTCTCTTTGAATCCCACTTTACTTTAACTAGCACTAGTCATTTGTGCTTGAGAAACTTCACTTTTTTGTCTTCTATCTGAAGAGGTTTCTCAACAAATTTTAACTTTTCGTTTACCTCTATATCTTGGAGAGGTACTACCAAAGATTCGTCTGATAGACATTTCCTGAGATTGGATACATGAAATACATCATGTACTCCAGCTAACTCCTCTAGTAGTTGTAAACGATAAGCTACGGGTCCTATACGTTGGATTACCGAAAATGGTCCTACGTACTTTGGACTTAACTTTCCTTTCTTACCGAATTGAACTACTCCTTTCCAAGGAGAAACTTTCAACAGTACTCTGTCTCCAATTTGGAATTCTAACGGCTTACGTCGATTGTCGGCATAGCTCTTTTGACGATCTCGAGCTGTCTTCAGTCTTTCCTTGATTTGTGTAATCTTGTCGGTCGTTTCTTGTACTATCTCAGGACCTGACAATTGACTTTCTCCTATTTCTGCCCAACAAACTGGAGTTCTGCACTTTCTTCCATACAGGGCCTCGAATGGGGCAGTTTCAATACTTGAATGATAACTATTATTAGAGGAGAATTCAATTAAAGGTAAGTGATCATCCCAATTTCCACCAAAATCTATTACACATGCTCGGAGCATATCTTCTAGAGTTTGGATTGTCCTTTCACTTTGCCCGTCTGTTTGAGGATGATATGCAGTGCTTAGGTTTAGTCGAGTTCCCATTGCTTCTTGGAAACTTGTCCAGAAATGAGAAGTGAAACGACTATCCCTATCCGAAACAATGGAGAGTGGAACTCCATGTAAGGATACTACTTCATCTACATACAACTGGGCTAACCTTTCCATGCTAAAAGTTTCTTTCATAGGTAGAAAATGAGCTGTTTTGGTTAATCGATCTACAATTACCCAAATCGCATCATTACCTTTTCTGGTTTTGGGTAACTTAGTAACAAAATCCATTGTTATGAGTTCCCATTTCCATACAGGCAATTCTAATTGTTGTAGTAGACCTGCAGGTTTCTGGTGTTCTGCCTTAACTTGTGAACAAGTAAGACACTTAGAAATATATCTAGCCATATCCTTTTTCAAGCCTATCCACCAGAAATTATTTCTTAAATCTTGGTACATCTTATTATTTCCTGGATGCATGATATACCTAGATTTATGAGCTTCTTCTAAAATCTTATTTCTTAATTCTCCTTGTTTAGGTACCCAAATTCTTCTTTTGTGGAATCTCCAAATTCCATCAGCTCCTTGTTCTAATTCTTTTATTCTTCCTTTCATTCCTTCAGCATCATCCTTGATTGCTGTTTCCTGAACCTTCTTTATTTGTTTTATTAAATCTAACTGTAGATTTAATCTGAGAGCACGAACCCGTCGTTGTTTCTCATGATACTTACGACTTAAGGCATCTGCAACTACATTTGCCTTTCCTTCGTGATACTGAATATCACAGTCGTAGTCACTTAGGATTTCCATCCATCTTCTTTGCCTCATATTTAACTCTTTTTGCCCAAATATGTACCTTAAACTTTTATGATCCGTATAGACAGTAAACTTACTTCCATACAGATAATGTCTCCCAATTTTAAGGGCAAAGATTACAGCTCCTAGCTCTAAGTCATGAGTTGTATAGTTCTCCTCGTGCTTTTTCAATTGTCTTGAAGCATACACAATTACCTTCTTGCGTTGCATTAGCACACATCCAAATCCTAATTTTGAAGCATCACAGTAAACTTCAAAATCTTCAGTTCCTTCTGGTAATGCTAAAATTGGAGCATTTGTTAACTTTTGCTTTAAAATCCTAAAAGCTTCGTTTTGCTTCGGTCCCCATTTAAACTTAACTGCTTTACAGGTTAGCTTAGTTAATGGTACAGCTATCTTGGAAAAATCCTTAATAAACCGTCTATAATATCCAGCTAAACCTATAAAACTTCTAATTTCCATTGCAGATTGTGGAACTTTCCATTTGGTAATTGCCTCTATCTTAGCAGGATCTACATGAATACCTTCATGATTCACCATGTGACCTAAGAATTGCACTTCTTGTAACCAAAATTCACATTTCGAGAATTTGGCGTACAGTTTTTCTTTTCTTAACAAAGTTAAGAGTAAATGCAAGTGCTGACAATGTTCATCCTGACTTTTGGAATAAATAAGTATATCGTCGATGAAAACAATTACAAATTTATCCAAATACGGTTTACAGATCCTATTCATCATGTCCATGAATGCTGCAGGTGCATTCGTTAATCCGAAGGGCATGACTGTAAACTCGTAATGACCATACCTAGTTCTGAAAACAGTTTTAGGTATTTCTTCTTCTTGTACCTTCAATTGATGATATCCGGAGCGTAAATCTATCTTAGAAAAATATCTAGCTCCTTGAAGTTGATCAAATAGATCATCAATCCTAGGTAATGGGTATCGATTCTTAATTGTAACCTTATTCAATTCTCTATAATCAATACACATTCTCATTGAACCATCCTTTTTCTTTACAAACAACACTGGTGCTCCCCATGGGGATGAGCTAGGTTGTATGAAACCTTTACTTAGTAATTCATCTAATTGCTTTTTCAGTTCTAACATTTCTGTGGGTGCTAACCGATAAGGTGCCTTAGCTATCGGTGTAGTTCCTAGAATTAGATGAATCCTAAATTCTACTTCCCTATCTGGTGGTAATCCCGGTAATTCTTCTGGGAAAACATCTGGGTATTCTGAGACTACAGGAATTTCCTTAAGTTCTTTACCCTTAGTGCTAATGATTACCGAAATCATATACACTATTCCTTGCTTTCGTTCATAACTAGCAACTTTCATTACTGATATGAACTTCATGGGCTTATGTGGGTTATCTCCTGTAATCATAATTACTTCTCCGTTTGGTGCCTGAATTTCTATAGCGTTTTTATCACAGAAAATTCGAGCATGGTTGGCTACTAACCAATCCATTCCTAATACAACATCAAATTCGGCTAATTTCATAAGTAACAGGTTTGCAAAGAATTTATGACCTGAAAGTTCTATATTTCCTTTTTGCAAAACTTTATCTATACTTACAGAATTTCCGTCTGCCGTTTCGACTGTAAAAATCTGCCTAAGGTTGGTTAAAGGTAAGTTAAGAGTTTAGCAGAATGAAGTATTGATAAAACTTTGGTTTGCACCAGAGTCAAATAATACTTTGGCATAAATGTTATGAACTAAGAACGTACCAGCTATCACATCAGGGATGAGTTCTGCTTCTTGAGTAGTCAGCTGGAATGCTCTGACATTCTTTTTAGTAGCTCTGTCGGTCGTCTTGGCTTTATTATCTGCTGATTTGACTAATTTAGGACATTCTGGTTTAAAATGTCCCTTTTCTTCACAGTTATAACAGATTATGGTTTTCTTTCTGCAGTTTTCTTCCCGATGTCCTACAACTTTGCAAAAATTGCAGGTTACATTACATTTTCCAAAATGTTTCCTTTTGCAATTCCTGCAGTAAGGCGGATTGGAGGATTGTCCTGTTCCTCTTTTCCTGAAACTGCTGTTATTACCCGTACGAAATCCTTGGGTAATTTTCTGAGCCAATTCTTTCTTCTTGTTTTCATCTCGTGTACGTACCAGTTCGTCAGTTAGGGTATTAGCTAATTCCACTGCATCGTCAATAGTACGAGGTTTCGCAGCTTTAACGATGTTACGGATTTCACTAATCAGTCCCCAAATATAGCGAGAAATGAGTACTGGTTCTGGCGAAGCCAGTGTTGGTACCACTCTAGCATATTCGAAGAATGTCGAAGTATAACCGCGACAATCTACACCCACCATTCGATGGTTTAAGAACTTATTTGCCATTTGATCTTTTTCATATTCGGGACAGAATTTTCTTTCTACAAGACTCTTAAATTCTTCCCAATTCATAGCATACGCCATCATCCTTCCTTTTGCTTGTAACACCGTGTTCCACCATTCTAGCGCTCCTTCCTTAAAAAGGTTCGACGCGTACATGACCTGATCATCCTGGGCACATTTACTTATTGTAATTACGGCCTCGGTTTTTTCTAACCAACGTAGTGCCGCAGTTGCTCCTTCATTGCCTGCAAACTCAGATGGTTTACAAGCAAGAAATTCTTTGTAAGTGCAACCAGGTGTTGCAGCTTTCATTTTCTTAGGGAGCGGAGCCTGCCGTTGATTATTATTGTGATTAGTATGATTACCACCTCCATTTACTCTATTACTGAAGTTATCTTCAGAAATACGTTTGCTAGGAATAATGTGTTGAGGTTCAATTGGATTTCTAACAGCAACAACTATTGCTGGAATAGCATTGGCTATTCCCTGGGCAACAATATTTTCGATATCTTGCCTATTTAGAAATTGATCCTCAGGTTGTTGTTCAGATTGGTTACCCTCATTAACTGGTTCGTTATTAGCGTTTTCCATCTGTTAATTAATTTATATAAATTATTAGTATTGAATAAATCACAATTATACACAAAACAATCATATAATTTCACCAAACATATATAGTCAAAACTATCGATTTCTCGATTCCATTTTTATATTTATATATATATGTGCGTCAATACACACTATTATCTTACAAAGTCTTATTTTTAGGTTATTCCACAAACTATATTCTACTTATTTATTTTATAACCACAGTTTCACATTCTTACACCACATTATCCCTCCTCAGCTGTTATTTCAGTAACGGCGTTCCCTCTCATCATATTTTCAGGAGATCTGTTCTCCTACTTCCCTGATCCTATTTCCTTCATCCACTAACTCCTCGCCAAAGTGGCGGAGTTCAGCTAAATTCTCATTACTCATTGGTGGGTTAGGTATTGGTTCAGGGTCAAACTGAGGGAGAAAGGAATAAGGACTGTTGAGAAGGTTTTGTAACTGCCAATCATTCGTCCACCACTCGTCCATTCCTAGAGGTTGGGTATGGATTATTGGTTCTGGGATTGCTGGTTCTAAGTTTATAGGGAGTTGATTTTCAATAGGATAAGAGTAGAAATTATTATTGATAGGCCTGACAACATCACAGCTTGCCAATGCACGATCTAATTCTTCCTGAAATGGTAACTCCTCGATCTGTCTAGAGCTTTCCCCAATTTCTCTCTGGGTTTGTTTGGAACCTCCCCCAATCTCTATTTCTATTTGCTTAGAATATTCTTCAAACTGTATTCCCATCTGCCTAGACTCTTCCCCGTCTTCAATTCCCTTCCCTTTGTCTAATGGATTTTCTATTTTGGGAAGTCTCTTGGCTGGCTTTTTCCTACGTACACGCCTTCCCCATACATATCTCTTTCTTTTCTGAGGTTTTGGCTTTTTCGGAGGTGGAGCGTTGAATTCAATAGGTTCTTCTATATCTGGTATATACCTATTGAAATCTCTGGAAACCTCTATTTTTACCGGATAGAGATTTAAGTTCTGAAGGGCTTCAGACAAGTCACTCATGCTGTTTAGTAAAAATACACACAATTACTAAGTTAAAAATTTTGATAACAAAATTTTATAGATAATCTTTAATTATTATTTCAAACTGCGTAGCTACAAAACAAATGAAAATTAAAACACACTAGGGTTTATTGTAAACTTATTTATTTACTGGATAAGATTTCTGGATTGTAAGTGATAAGGTTGCTAAAACTTAAGTCAAAATATTTAAAGATTTGCATTTACGCCTACAGTGGCTAGCATATAAAGATCTGCCCATTTTTTATCTAACTTGTCTTCCCAAGGTGTTTTACTGGTTAATTCCTGGGTTTCCTGGTTAACTTTCTTTTCTCGGGATTTCTTTATTTTCTCCTGACCTTTCCTAATAATCAAACTTCTTTTATTAGGAGAAAGTGGATCCTCATAGTGTGCCTTTCGAACAAATATTCCTTCATCAGGAATTTCAGAGAAATTTGAGGATTTTGGTAGGGATGAACTTCCTTTCTCGTTTGATGACCTATCTAATTTAAGATAGATATTTGAAAGTTTTTGCTTACCCATACTATACACAAATAAAATAATAAAACACATAATCACAAAATGGCAATCAGTAAAATTAAGTATTTTCTAAATACTTAATTGGCTTAAATCAGTGGCTCTGATACCACCTTTTTCTGTCACGGCCCCCGACCCGGTTTTACCCGTTTCAGGAGCCGCGGTACAGAAAATCCCGTGGTATTTATTTAACAGCGGAAGTTTCTTCAGGATCTTTTTAAAACTGCAATTTCCCAATTATTTTATTTCACAACTCGGGATAAAACCCCGGTAATTTACAATCATAAGATTTCATGGAGAAATCTTTATTTTACAAAACATGTTTCTTTATTTTATATTGAGCCACTTCCTTAAGCTTGTAGTGCTACGGGCACTTTTCCTTGATCACAACAGATCACCTGAAACATGTTTGAAAAAGGTTTTGTCAGTGGGAAATACTGGTGAATCATTCTTTTTATGAAAAATACTCATTTGTTATAATTTACAGTATTAAGAGCGATTACAATGTTTCAGATATCAACCAACTACCCTCGGTATTTGTCACTCGACTCGTTTCTGTGACTATGGTCATATCACCCATTGGTGTAACACCTCGAAAATTTACGTCCTTTAATGTGTTGACACGTGTCATAGGTTTGAACGTGTGAAAGAATGTTCTTGAAGGACTAAAGTTGACAAACATAGAAATTATGTGAATATAAGGGTTCAAAGTGTCAACAATGAATAAATGTACTTTGCAATAACCCTACATGATGTTTATAACCTTAAACGAATGGATCATGGGTCATACGAAGCGAATTGTGAAAGAAAGTGAGAGATTACAAACTACAGGGGTTAAATGTGTCAACATGTTAAAGATATACCTCTGAGTGACCTTTTAGCAAACCCGAAGCCTTGTAACGATTAATTATGCTCACTAGAATGCACCATAAAAATTTCACCAAGTTTCGTTATCGTATGAGTAAGTTGTGATAAAATTCATGTGTGAGGGTTAGAAACGTCAACATGGAAAATTAGGGCTTTTCGGGTGATCACAAAGTCACCCGGGGACTTTACAAAGAGGGTATAAGTATTAAAGCCCCCATATGTTAATATTAAAGCCTCATAATGCAAATAATTGTGCGAAAGCGATGTTTAGGAGGACCAAGGACCAAAACAACAATTTCTGAAATTTGATTAAAGGTAATAAGGGGCCTCGCGCCACGCGACGACCCCCTGGGGTACCCTCGCGTCACGCGAGGGGTCCTCTGATGCGGAAAAGAATGGCAGGTGGCTGTTTTCAGCTTCTAACCGACTTACATGCAAGTTTTTCGATACCTTGGGCTGCCTAAGGTGGTTTTTAGCTTGTAGGACACATGTTGGTGATTTGGTAACACTCCTAGACTTATGTGTTGATGATCCAAGATGTTTGAATTCATATAAAAGACCCACATTCTTTGAATTCATCTTACATTCACTTCCTGATCATTTCTAGAGCATTCAAGCAGATCCCAAGCATTCCAAATCATCCATTAGACAAGTGTAAGTACCCTTGACCTTCTCTATTTCAGTTTTGCTTTGTATTTAGCTTAAAAGTCAAACCGACGTAACTACGGTTTGACTTATCGTTTAAACACAAATGGTCCAGCGATTAGGCTAAGTTAAAGTTGTTATAAGTTGGTAATTATGTGAGTAATAAACCCCTAAAAGGGCACTCACTGATTCCAATCCTAACTAGGTCGTTTGTCGAGTCAAAGGTTGTCCGAAAAAGTCAACAGAATTGTTATTTTCAATTTAACGCATGATTAACGATGTAAAAGGCGTAACACCTATTTTATCATTCTTATAAACTGATAATAAGTATAAAAACTTGTATACGCTTGTTTGATTCAACAACTTTCTGTTTTGGACCGATTCGGAACCGAAAGACGCAAAAGTTTGACTTTTGCTTTGACTTCAGTTCTGACCCGGTTTAGTTATGTTTAGACATGCCTTAAAGTTCCATTAGGACCTAGTTACATGTGTGTATAACCCTCTGCGTTTATACCACTTGAAACCTCGTTTGTCCGACGTTTCCGTTAAATGCTTAAATATGGACCATAATGCCCTTATGACCATACAACGAGAATTTTGGAAATGTGAAAGTGCAATAATCTTAGTTACTGATTATTAAACATGTCTGTAAATTTTCACATCAATCGGAGGTCTAGATTAGGAGTTATGCTTAATGACGTAATTATAACGCTTCGTAATAATTAAGCGGCGTCATTAGCGTAAAGCCTATCTAAACCCCATTTTTGACACCAAACCTTTTACCCACTGATGTAATATAATATTTTGGGATTTTTGAAGATTTTTAATTATTATTAAACTGATCATAAGCTAGGATTATCGCCTTAATTCGGTTAATACCGAATTTACCCTTTTCGGCCATAAAATGAGTTTTACAAATCCTTTTAACGCCAATCCAATTGCTAATGATTTTATATAATAAATGTAGTGTTTTGAACTTGTTTAACTGACCAGAAAACTCAGATTTCTATTTTTACCCGTACGTCGCTTAAAACGGCTTTATACGCGTATTATACGTATGGTTTGAGTTTAAAAACATTTTGTCACATAAGACTTATTACCAAATGTTATAACCTGTTAAAATAAATAATTTTTCTGATTAAATCAGACCCGTATCACAGAAGCTTAATAAATTCCTTTTATAATCTTTAAAATGACCAAAATACCCCTACGGGGCTTATTATGAAATTAAACTCGTTTTGGGCATAATGGAAAGTATCATACTGATATCACAACATATTTAAGGCATGTTAACTTAGGAAACCTGTTTAGGACTCTTATGGTTACCCGTTACGCTTCATATGCGTTCGGTTCAGTTTATGTAACTAGTTTACATAAATTAGCCGAAACGGGTCAAACCTTATCAGTTTTGTCTCAAAATCCAAAATGTGTATAATATACCCATATTAAGCAAGTATTCAAACTTTTCGGGTCTAAATCACATTCTATCCGGTCTTCGCTTAATCGTGCGTACGAACCGTATCTTTAAAACTAATCGGTCTAAGCTTAAGCTTAACTAAAGACCCGTTAGGATTCTAATAGGTTATTATAAACCTTCGTTCCAGATTAGGAGAACCGGTAAAAGATACTTGCACTCGCTGATTTTGATTTATACTTGCTCAGGTAAATACTTTTAACTTATTTTCCCTATACGGGCTTGGGGTACGGTATATAAAATACCGCTTGGTCAGGCATTCGACCTTAATCGTTTTGGGGATTAAGTATTATCGAGATGACCGTTTAAATTGTTTTGTTGCTTAAAGCCTTTGGGGGGTTAATGACCATGTCCCGGATATCCCTGGCATCATTTTACGAAATGGCCACGACCTTAGCACACAGGTGTAGGCGTACACCTGTCAGTGTCTCATATACATAATGTGGTGTGTCTATTGATCTTTAACCCGGCACGAACCGGGCTACTGAACGCATAAAAAACATGTAAATCTTTTACGAGTATTATATATTAAATAATTATCCCAAGTTATAAAATATTATTTGTGCCTTGTGCCTTAAATGCATTTTCTTAAACTCTTTTCAAAATGAGTCGGTTGATTGTATTTACCAGTGTAAACTGACGTATTTTCTCAACAAGGTTAAGTGCAGGTACTACGCGTAATAGGCTGGCTTGGCTCCTAGCATCCACAATAAGTCTCGCAAGCTTGGATGTCATAGACTGTTGAACATTATTTCCTTTTGTTTTAATCTACCTGTGGATTTATATTCAACTATTTGTGATACTTAATATTACAATATTGTTTGGTTGAAATGAATCTATACTTTGCTTCCGCTGTGCATTTAAATGTTGTGTTGTTTGACTATTATGTTGCCAACCACGTCACGATACTCCCCCACCGGTGACACGTGGAAATCCGGGGTGTGACAGGTTGGTATCAGAGCCAACGTTGAGTGAATTAAACACTAGCCTTTTGTGTTTAATCTCAATGACACAATTGCACATTCCTAAACCTTCGAGTCTAGACAAAGAACTTAGGAATAATCCAAAATGTTTTTATTTTACTTTTAACTTTGTCCTTTATTTTTCCTTGTTGTTACCTTTGTTTATATGGACAGGTTTAACAATGCCGCCAAGATTCATGCGAGGAAGTCGAGGAAAGGAGCCAATGAGCGCCCCTAACGACCATGAGGCCGGGCCTTCGGGCCGGCGAACTCCTTCTACTACAAGGAGTATAGATCCGCGAGAACCTTGGAGGATCTATGAGGAGCCTGCCAGACAATCCACGTCACATAGCTCCACGCCTCCATATTATCACTCTTTTGGGCCTCAGTCCGAGAATGAGCCCAACAACCCGCAACCTTCATACATACCGTTACAACGATCCGCATCGCAAGGTTCCTTCCGCGACCCTACTCCTGTCTTTCAGGGCCAGTTTAACCCAGCAGAGTACCTACCAGAACAAGTAGGCTTTAACCCACTAGGGCCGGAGGATCACTTTTCTGGTGATCAAGATATGGACGAGGACACAGATCCCGTCGAGGCTTCAACCGGATCCCTGAACCATCCTTTTGTGATCTCAGACGGTTCGTCTTTTCACGGAACACCATACCAAGGTCTGGATAGTCACATGGCACGGTTCGAACGATATGAGTGGTACTATACACCATCTTACCATTCATCACCTCACCAGCAGCCGCAACAGCAGCAGCAAGATCCCTCTGGGGATCCACGTTTCGAGGCAGTCACGCCACCGCCTCCACCGCCGCCAGTTCATCTAGAGCCTCCAGAACCACCAAGACGTAGGAGGACTGGCGCACGGATGTCAGCACGAGGAGGGGAGTTTCATTTCAGTACCCCTCAACACTCTAGCGGCAGCCACTACCCGCCAATATATGAAGACCCACAAATGGGTGGACCTTCAGTTCCAGTTTCAGAGGTGAATTCGGCACCTATTGCGCCGTCACCATCGGGATTTGGCAACCCTATCCCTGCTTATACTGCTCCACCAGCTTACAACCCATACGGACCGCCAGCATACCATAGCTATAACTATGCTGAGGATCCTTACCAAGTGGCAGCAAACTACAATGCCTTTAACCCAGAAGGACCTTATGGAACCCCTTGGGGAATAGGACGCCCAGCTCGAGGGTATCAAGTACCTGTTCAGCCGCCGCCACAATACCAGCCGCCACGGTTTTCTCCACCAGAGCAGGAGGATCTCCGTCAAAGACTGGGCAGGGTTGAGCGAGACCTCCAGAAAGAGCGTAAGAAGAATGAGGGATTCATGAGTGGCTTAGCAAGTTTGCTGAAAGGAAAGAAGAAACGGGATCGTTAAATCCCAATATGTATTATTGTATTTCCTTGTTTAAATTAAGTCCCTGTGTGGACATTTCTTTATGTATGCATGTAGTCCATGCGTGGACATTTATTTATTTATGTGTGTATGTAGTCCCTACGTGGACTTGTCTCTATTAGTCCCTGCGTGGACATTTACTCTTGTAAACCGTCCCTGTGAGGACATGTATTATCTGTATAGCTCCTGCGTGGGCAAGTGTTTATATGAAAAGTCCCGTTTAGGGCAAAGTGTACTACTTTTAAAATTTTAAATGGAATGTAAGTTTATAAATTTCATCGTTGCTATGTTATGCATAATTAAATTATATATGAAATAAATAAATCGGAATCATTCCTTTTAAAAATCTATCTGCCTATTTTAATTTTAATTAAGGATCTTAAAGGTATAACCTAGCCTGCATGTCATTTTAAGACCTGGCCAAGATGGTAAAACCCGTTAAAAAGATTCAAATCCTAGTTAACATCTGAAAACATGTTAACACTCCTGGCAGACATGATTCGTTAAAATCACACGTGTCATTATTATATATGGATCTTTTCAAGGATTTCAAACCCAGCTAAATGATCTCTGAATCATGGGTTAAATCATTAATATATATATGATCAATTCTTTTTACCATCCATTGGTAATAGAATGCCTACGGGCCCTTCTCATTTTCATATGAGACAAAAGACAGTAATAGTCTGTGACCCTGTCCGATAAAGGTAATGAACTTTGTTCAAACCATCATGCTTTGATTCTCTGAAATCATAGCTTATGATTTAAATTGTCCATGTGACTAGGCCTTATGTGCTAATAAAACTGTTATTGTTTTATAATTAGGATAAATTATATTTGAAATCCTAAATAAATGTGAGTAATAAATTAACCATATATGGTCTATGTTTACCACGCTTAATAAATTGTCATAAAAGACAATTCTATAATAAACTCACCAATAAATTATTGTCGATATGTAACAGTTCAAGCAACATGGCAGACTCAAATGAGGTCAACAGTCACCCAGGGAGAGTGCATGATAATGCCCGAGTAAATGTAGCGGGTGCAGAATTACAGGCAATGATAGATAATGCCGTAAATCGAGCTATGGATAGACAGCTCCATGAATCTAGTGGTACCCGTGCAAGGACCCAATCTACACCACACTCTAGAACACCCTCCAGGACCCACACTGCCCACAACAGTAATTCTCACCACTCATCAAACCAGAGGAGTGCTCCATCCCAAAGAGTCATACAGAATCAAGAACCCCGTAATAAGGGTTGCTCCTATAAGTACTTCGTATCGTGCAAACCCAGGGATTTCACTGGGGAAAAAGGAGCAGTAGATTGCATGACTTGGTTGGACGAGATGGATACAGTTGTGGATATCAGTGGTTGCAATAATAGGGATATTGTGAAATTCGTGTCACAGTCTTTCAAGGGAGAAGCTTTGGCTTGGTGGAGATCTTTGATCCAAGCTACGGGGAAAGTCCCGTTATACAATATGACCTGGGAACAGTTCATGACGCTGATTAAGGAAAATTACTGCCCTCAACACGAGGTTGAGAAAATTGAATCTGACTTCTTGTCGCTGGTCATGAGAAACCTAGACTGTCAAGCCTACCTTACCAGTTTCAACACTTTGTCAAGATTGGTTCCATATTTGGTAACTCCGGAACCCAAACGTATAGCCCGATTCATTGGGGGTTTGGCCCCGGAGATCAAGGCAAGTGTAAAGGCCTCCAGACCAGCTACTTTTCGGTCTACTGCGGACATATCATTGTCTCTTACCCTAGATGCGGTCAGGCTGAAATCGCAGAGGAACACTGATACCGAAAAGAGGAAACGTGAGGATGACAACTCACGGCGTTCAGACAAGAAGCAGAAGGGAAACAATGACCATAAGAAGGGGTCAGGATTTAGGAAGGATGGTCAGCAGTCGGGTGAAAAACCCAGATGTAAAATCTGCAAGAGGCAGCACTTTGGGAAGTGCAGGTTTGAATCGAATTCGAATTCACAATCGAAAGCTTTTGCATGTGGGTTGTGCAAGTCCAAGGAACACAAAACCTTGGATTGCAAAAAGATAAAGGATGCGACCTGCTACGGTTGCAATGAAAAGGGGCACATCAAGACCAATTGCCCAAAATACGCCAAGAAGCCTGAAGAGGCAAAGAAGACCAATGCTAGGGTCTTCAGGATGGATGCTAAGGAAGCCGTCAAGGACGACAATGTGATAACAGGTACCTTTCTCGTAAATGATGTTTATGCGAGAGTGTTATTTAATTCAGGCGCTGATAAGTCGTTCGTAGATAATAAGTTTTGTTAATTGTTAAAATTACCTGTTAAGACCTTAAGGGTGAAGTATGAGGTGGAACTAGCAGATGGCACTTTAGAAACCGCCTCAACCTTATTAGATGGATGTTTCATATCCATTAAGAACCACTCTTTTCCTTTGTCCCTACTTCCTTTGAAACTTGCCGGTTTCGACATAGTTCTAGGCATGGACTGGTTATCTCATAACCAGGCCCAGATTATTTGCACTAAGAAGCAAGTGATGATCAAGACTCCGTCTGGTGAATCACTTACTATCCAGGGAGATACCCAGTATGGGCTACCCGAGAAAATGTCTATACTCAAAGACTCTAAGTGTTTGAAGAAGGGTTGTGTCATCTACATGGCACAAGTGATTATTGATGAGCCGAAGCCCAAGAGTGGGGATATCCCCGTCATTTCTGAATACCCTGAAGTTTTTCCTGAAGAACTACCTGGTTTGCCACCAGATAGACAAGTAGAATTCAGAATCGACATTATTCCTGGATCAGCACCAGTTGCAAGGGCGCCATATAGGTTAGCACCAACAGAGATGAAGGAATTGAGAACGCAGCTAGATGAGTTGCTAGCCAAAGGTTTCATCAAACCTAGTTCGTCTCCTTGGGGAGCACCAGTTTTATTTGTCAAGAAAAAGGATGGATCGATGTGTCTGTGCATCGACTACCGTGAGCTTAATAAGGTCACCATTAAGAATATGTATCCTTTGCCCAGAATCGACGATCTGTTCGATCAACTTCAAGGGGCAAGTTTCTTCTCGAAGATTGACTTGAGGTCAGGCTACCATCAATTGAAGGTTAGAGATGAAGACGTGCGTAAAACAGCATTTAGGACTCGTTATGGTCATTACGAGTTCCTAGTGATGCCTTTCGGGCTCACTAATGCACCGGCCGCATTCATGGATCTCATGAATCGCGTTTGCAAGCCGCACTTAGATAAGTTCGTCATCGTTTTCATCGATGATATCCTCATCTACTCAAAGAACCAAACTGACCACGAGAAGCATCTTCACTGCATTCTGGAACTACTGCATAAAGAAAAACTCTATGCCAAGTTCTCGAAGTGTGAATTCTGGCTTCGAGAAGTCCAATTTCTTGGACATGTTGTTAGTGAGCGTGGTATCCAAGTAGATCCCGCTAAAGTAGAAGCTGTCATGAATTGGCATGAGCCAAAGACGCCTACAGAAATTCGAAGCTTCCTAGGTTTGGCAAGATACTATAGGCGATTCATTGAAAACTTCTCAAGGATTGCTGCACCCCTGACTTCACTAACGCGTAAGAAGATTAAATTTGACTGGGGTCCTAAGCAGCAGGAATCCTTTGATATTTTGAAACAAAAGTTGAGCAATGCTCCAGTACTGACATTGCCTGAAGGAACGGAGGAGTTTGTAGTTTATTGTGATGCATCACACACCGGGATGGGATGTGTGCTTATGTAGAAAGGCAAGGTCATTGCCTATGCTTCACGCCAGTTAAAGGTGCACGAAAAGAATTACACCACCCATGACTTGGAGTTGGGTGCCGTTGTATTCGCACTAAAACTGTGGAGGCACTATTTATATGGAATCAAATGTGTGATCTATTCTGATCACAAAAGCCTTCAACATCTGTTCAATCAAAAGGACTTGAACATGAGGCAACGCCGTTGGATGGAAACTCTGAATGATTACGATTGTGAAATAAGATACCATCCCGGCAAGGCGAATGTAGTCGCCGATGCCTTGAGTCGGAAGGAAAGGGTGAAACCCGTCCGAATCAACGCCAAGCGCATGGAAATAAGGAATAATTTGATTGAAAGGTTGTTAGCTGCACAGAAGGAAGCTGTGTTGGAAGCTAACTATCCTAACGAGAAGCTAGGGGTAACTGAGGAGCAGTTAACCCTTAGTAAGGATGGAATTCTTAGATTGAATGGACGGATATGGGTTCCAACCTATGGATGACTCCGAGATGTTATCCTCCAGGAAGCCCATAGCTCTAAATATTCCGTTCATCCTGGAGCTGATAAGATGTACTAGGATCTAAGGGCAAATTATTGGTGGATAGGCTTGAAGAAGTCTGTAGCTACCTATGTAGCTAAATGTTTGACGTGTGCGCAAGTCAAAGCAAAACATCAAAAGCCGTCAGGTTTGCTACAACAGCCTGAACTTCCCACTTGGAAATGGGAAATGGTAACTATGGATTTTATTACCAAGTTACCTAAGACAAGACAAGGAAAGGCAATGATACTATATGGGTGATCGTTGATAGACTGACTAAGTCAGCTCATTTCTTACCCATCAAGGAGACTTATAGCTCCGACATGTTAGCCCAGTTATACGTTGATAAGATTGTAGCCTTACATGGCATACCTGTGTCTATTATCTCTGACCGAGATACTAGATACACGTCTCATTTTTGGAAAAGTTTCCAACAATCTTTGGGCACACGTTTGAATTTTAGTACGGCTTACCATCCTCAGACAGACGGTCAGAGTGAGCGTACTATTCAAACGTTGGAAGACATGCTTCACGCATGTGCAATTGACTTGGGTGGTAGCTGGGATAAGCACCTACCATTAGTCGAATTCTCCTACAACAATAGCTACCATACCCGCATTAAGGCTGCGCCTTTTGAGGCATTATACGGTAGAAAGTGTAGATCACCCATTTGTTGGGCAGAAGTTGGAGATGTCCAATTATCAGGACCTGAGATAGTGTTCGAAACGACGGACAAGATTGTTCAGATTCGTGACCGTCTCAAAGCTGCCCGGGATAGGCAGAAGAGTTACGCTGATCCAAATCATAAGGATTTTCACTTCGAAGTAGGTGACAAAGTCCTACTTAAAGTATCACCCTGGAAGGGAGTGATGCGATTTGGTAAGAAAGGCAAGCTAAGCCCGAGATACATAGGACCTTTCGAGGTTATCGAACGTGTCGGGTCAGTTGCCTACAAGTTGAACTTACCGAAAGAGCTCAGTGGAATTCACAATGTGTTCCACATTTGCAATCTGAAGAAGTGCTTCGCTGACGAATCACTGGTCATACCCCATACAGATGTGCATATAGATGAGAGCTTGAAATTTGTGGAAAGACCATTGTCGATCGAGGATCGACAGGTTAAGAAGCTTCGAAGGAAGCAAGTACCGATTGTAAAGGTCAAATGGGATGCCCGTAGAGGTCCCGAGTATACGTGGGAGGTTGAGTCCACGATGAAAGAAAAGTACCCTTATCTATTTCCGTAAATCTCGAGGTCGAGATTTCTTTTAAGGGGGTGAGGATGTAACACCTTGAAAATTTACGTCCTTTAATGTGTTGACACGTGTCATAGGTTTGAACGTGTGAAAGAATGTTCTTGAAGGACTAAAGTTGACAAACATAGAAATTATGTGAATATAAGGGTTCAAAGTGTCAACAATGAATAAATGTACTTTGCAATAACCCTACATGATGTTTATAACCTTAAACGAATGGATCATGGGTCATACGAAGCGAATTGTGAAAGAAAGTGAGAGATTACAAACTACAGGGGTTAAATGTGTCAACATGTTAAAGATATACCTCTGAGTGACCTTTTAGCAAACCCGAAGCCTTGTAATGATTAATTATGCTCACTAGAATGCACCATAAAAATTTCACCAAGTTTCGTTATCGTATGAGTAAGTTGTGATAAAATTCGTGTGTGAGGGTTAGAAACGTCAACATGGAAAATTAGGGCTTTTCGGGTGATCACAAAGTTACCCGGGGACTTTACAAAGAGGGTATAAGTATTAAAGCCCCCATATGTTAATATTAAAGCCTCATAATGCAAATAATTGTGCGAAAGCGATGTTTAGGAGGACCAAGGACCAAAACAACAATTTCTGAAATTTGATTAAAGGTAATAAGGGGCCTCGCGCCACGCGACGACCCCCTGGGGTACCCTCGCGTCACGCGAGGGGTCCTCTGATGCGGAAAAGAATGGCAGGTGGCTGTTTTCAGCTTCTAACCGACTTACATGCAAGTTTTTCGATACCTTGGGCTGCCTAAGGTGGTTTTTAGCTTGTAGGACACATGTTGGTGATTTGGTAACACTCCTAGACTTATGTGTTGATGATC
Organism: Helianthus tuberosus; assembly: GCA_030545235.1. Classification (NCBI taxonomy): domain Eukaryota; kingdom Viridiplantae; phylum Streptophyta; class Magnoliopsida; order Asterales; family Asteraceae; genus Helianthus; species Helianthus tuberosus. The sequence goes on along the minus strand of CM060399.1, from coordinate 163,484,356 downwards.
CAAGATGTTTGAATTCATATAAAAGACCCACATTCTTTGCATTCATCTTACATTCACTTCCTGATCATTTCTAGAGCATTCAAGCAGATCCCAAGCATTCCAAATCATCCATTAGACAAGTGTAAGTACCCTTGACCTTCTCTATTTCAGTTTTGCTTTGTATTTAGCTTAAAAGTCAAACTGACGTAACTACGGTTTGACTTATCGTTTAAACACAAATGGTCCAGCGATTAGGCTAAGTTAAAGTTGTTATAAGTTGGTAATTATGTGAGTAATAAACCCCTAAAAGGGCACTCACTGATTCCAATCCTAACTAGGTCGTTTGTCGAGTCAAAGGTTGTCCGAAAAAGTCAACAAAATTGTTATTTTCAATTTAACGCATGATTAACGATGTAAAAGGCGTAAAACCTATTTTATCATTCTTATAAACTGATAATAAGTATAAAAACTTGTATACGCTTGTTTGATTCGACAACTTTCTGTTTTGGACCGATTCGGAACCGAAAGACGCAAAAGTTTGACTTTTGCTTTGACTTCAGTTCTGACCCGGTTTAGTTATGTTTAGACATGCCTTAAAGTTCCATTAGGACCTAGTTACATGTGTGTATAACCCTCTGCGTTTATACCACTTGAAACCTCGTTTGTCCGACGTTTCCGTTAAATGCTTAAATATGGACCATAATGCCCTTATGACCATACAACGAGAATTTTGGAAATGTGAAAGTGCAATAATCTTAGTTACTGATTATTAAACATGTCTGTAAATTTTCACATCAATCGGAGGTCTAGATTAGGAGTTATGCTTAATGACGTAATTATAACGCTTCTTAATAATTAAGCGGCGTCATTAGCGTAAAGCCTATCTAAACCCCATATTTGACACCAAACCATTTACCCACTGATATAATATAATATTTTGGGATTTTTGAAGATTTTTAATTATTATTAACCTGATCATAAGCTAGGATTATCGCCTTAATTCGGTTAATACCGAATTTACCCTTTTCGGCCATAAAATGAGTTTTACAAATCCTTTTAATGCCAATCCAATTGCTACTGATGTTATATAATAAATGTAGTGTTTTGAACCTGTTTAACTGACCAGAAAACTCAGATTTCTATTTTTACCCGTACGTCGCTTAAAACGGCTTTATACGCGTATTATACGTATGGTTTGAGTTTAAAAACATTTTGTCACATAAGACTTATTACCAAATGTTATAACCTGTTAAAATAAATAATTTTTCTGATTAAATCAGACCCGTATCACAGAAGCTTAATAAATTCCTTTTATAATCTTTAAAATGACCAAAACACCCCTACGGGGCTTATTATGAAATTAAACTCGTTTTGGGCATAATGGAAAGTATCATACTGATATCACAACATATTTAAGGCATGTTAACTTAGGAAACCTGTTTAGGACTCTTAAGGTTACCCGTTACGCTTCATACGCGTTCGGTTCGGTTTATGTAACTAGTTTACATAAATTAGCCGAAACGGGTCAAACCTTATCAGTTTTGTCTCAAAATCCAGAATGTGTTTAATATACCCATATTAAGCAAGTCTTCAAACTTGTCGGGTCTAAATCACATTCTATCCGGTCTTCGCTTAATCGTGCGTACGAACCGTATCTTTAAAACTAACCGGTCTAAGCTTAAGCTTAACTAAAGACCCGTTAGGATTCTAATAGGTTATTATAAACCTTCATTCCAAATTAGGAGAACCGGTAAAAGATACTTGCACTCGCTGATTTTGATTTATACTTGCTCTGGTAAATACTTTTAACTTATTTTCCCTGTACGGGCTTGGGGTACGGTATATAAAATACCGCTTGGTTGGGCATTCGACCTTAATCTTTTTGGGGATTAAGTATTATCGAGATGACCGTTTAAATTGTTTTGTTGCTTAAAGCCTTTGGGGGGTTAATGACCATGTCCCGGATATCCCTGGCATCATTTTACGAAATGGCCACGACCTTAGCACACAGGTGTAGGCGTACACCTGTCAGTGTCTCATATACATAATGTGGTGTGTCTATTGATCTTTAACCCGGCACGAACCGGGATACTGAACGCATAAGAAACATGTAAATCTTTTACGAGTATTATATATTAAATAATTATCCCAAGTTATAAAATATTATTTGTGCCTTGTGCCTTAAATGCATTTTCTTAAACTCTTTTCAAAATGAGTCGGTTGATTGTATTTACCAGTGTAAACTGACGTATTTTCTCAAAAAGGTTAATGCAGGTACTACGCGTAATAGGCTGGCTTGGCTCCTAGCATCCACAATAAGTCTCGCAAGCTTGGATGTCATAGACTGTTGAACATTGTTTCCTTTTGTTTTGATCTACCTGTGGATTTATATTCAACTATTTGTGATACTTAATATTACAATATTGTTTGGTTGAAATGAATCTATACTTTGCTTCCGCTGTGCATTTAAATGTTGTGTTGTTTGACTATTATGTTGCCAACCACGTCACGATACTCCCCCACCGGGCCCACCGGTGACACGTGGAAATCCGGGGTGTGACAATTGGCTAACTCGTTGTCCAATGGTGAAGATTATCAAGTAATGTATACAAAACCACACATACCGGCTGTAATATGGAGATTACAAAGACTTAATCCCTGTAATTATAACTCTGAAAATAAACATGATTTTGAAAGTAATTTGATAAAAAGAAAATGACTCACATTGCAGATTTAATTGAGCAGAGCCTAGCCTACTGATTAGCCTTTTAACCTAAATTTAATAACATGCATACAACTCGGTTAGTAACTTAATACAGCATTTACGATAACTCACGAGATTAAAACCTTCACAACGAATGACAAAGTGCAATACTTAAACATCCATCGAATTAACGACGAATGACAAAGCAATAACCCTAATGTGGGCAGCACTTAAACATCCATTGGATAGTTTAATCGATCGGACATTGAATCGTAGCAGCGATCGAGTTATTACCCTGTTTTGCGGCAACGATTTATGATCGTGTGTGTTTTAGAATTGTTTCTGCGATATCTCAGTGTATAATTGGAATTTCTACGTCGTTCAAGTGCCAGAAATCAAGTCCCAAAGCCCACTATTTATAGTTAAAATTTGACCCCCTCGCGTGACGCGAGGGGTACCCCTGGGGGCGTCGCGTGACGCGAGGGGTCCCTATTTACCATAGGGTAGCCACGTCCCTAACTAGCCTTGCTGACTTGACGGATTCTTAAAATTCGATTTTGACAGCGTTTTATGTTGATAATCGTAACTAGGGTTTACCCCCCTGAGTTTTAGGGGCCCTGATTCTGATTGTTCTGAAAATTTTAGGGTTTATGCAGAATCACTTGGGTGTCTCAATTAGGGTTTCCTATTGGACAGATTAATTTAATAAATATGACTTTTGATGAGAGTTGTTACAACGCAGAGGATGTCCGATGCTTAAACAAAATAAAGAAATCAAACAAGTTTAAATCTTTGCAAAATGAAATACACAATCACAGCGACTTTTCAGCAAAGTTGTGAAAGTTCACAAACTTAACCAGTTTTATGTCTTTCGACAATCAGCGATTACTGAGTAGGCACACAGTCAAGAAGGACAAAACTAAGTACTATGCTTTCGACCATGTTTCCCACTAGAACTAGGCTTTTTCATTTAAGTTTGTATCGTTATCGCAAATCTACTAGTCTAGCTGAGCCTACCGTCACATCCTTAGTGAGACCGTTTATTACATTTTAACTTTCCATTTCTTTAGCGTGTTGTGACAGTCCACTGATGTACTATCATTTCCTCTTTTATGCAACAAAAACTCATTTTTCATTTTATCATGTTTTTGGCTTTTTCAAATTTTCTAATGTTTTTGGATTTTCTGAAACAATACTCCCCCTAAAATACAAATACATCTAAAGAAAATATTGAAAACAAACTGTACAAGAATATGACAACTGATATCGAATTGCCTCAATTCGCCATCCACTTGGCATAAACAATCAGAACTCCCCCTCACAACAAACTATTTTCCCATTATGATCTCAAAACACTTAAGTTTGTTTTAATCAAAATGGTTTTTCCGGAAAATTAGTTTTGTTGATTTTACCATTTGTAGGTTTGGGAAAAACTCATCACATTGTTTACCAACTCTTTTAAATGATAGTGAAATCAAGTTCAACTTAATGACCTTGATTAACCATTTGCAAAATCAAATATCAAACAATTTCAACCAATCATCATCTATTGGTTGAATTCTCAAGGTGCCGATTCCTACTCCACACTTACCAACCTGGGAGTTCCGGCAATTCACACTTTATACAAAAACAATTTTCAAACACAATATAAGAATGATGCCGATTCATGCTCCACGATTACCAACTAGGGAGCTCCGGCAAGTCAGGTTTTTACTCTTTGAAAAATATATCCACCCAAGCCTGACCTTCCTTGGGTGTATTAACCTCTTCTTCATCTTTACTTTCAACAGACTTGTGAACATTCCTTTTGGAAGCATAGAATTCTTTCACTCCTTTGACCTTACCATCGACCATTTTTCCAAAAATGTGTTTCACATTTCTGTTGAAAGCTTTATCAACATCAAATTTCTTCTTGTCAGAATAAAATTGATTTGAAATTTCAACTTTCCCAACTTTCTTCTTAAAATTTTCAGCTCGCAAAGGTGGAAAATTCACATCATCCACATTCGGAACTAATTTTTCAACCTTTTCTTTAACACGTGGCTCCTCTGATTTTGTGGAATCAGATTCATCACCAGAACTGTTTCCTGAACCCTTAACAACCCATTTTTGATTTTTCAGATTTTCTTTTCTTTTAACAACATTCTTTGAACATTCACCAATCTCAAAGGTTGAATTTTCAAAGCCTGTAAATTTTCTGGTTATAAGTTCAGTTTTCTCAACAACTTTTTCTTTCATTTTACCAGAGACTTCCTGTTTTGGTTTGAATGTTTTCGGACAATTTCTAGCAATATGACTAGCAGTTTTGCACTGAAAACAGGTTCTCGTCTCTGTAGTCTTCTGAGCAATACTCTTCTTCATGTCCTCTTGCTTCTTTGCAAGGAATTCTTGATTTGTCTGCTTTCTGAATGCTTGCTCTTTCTCATCATCTAAAGATTTTCCTGAAACAAACACAGTTTTTGGTTTATAAACTTTTTCATTTTTATGATTTTTCGGTTGATTAAATCCTAATCCTTTCTTTTTGAAATTACAGTTATGGTTTGGTTTTTATGAATACCAGAACCAGAACTGTAACCCTTTTTCTTGTTTAATCTTTGTTGCACTCTTGAGGTGTAAGGTTTAGCTTTTCCAGAAAGATTAATATCTTTTATTTCAGAAATGTTGATTTCTGTTAGTTTGAAAACCTTTTTAATCATTTCAGTTTTAACACCTCTTATTGGAAAAATCTCATCAGAATATAATTTGTCAGAATCTTTCAAAGTATATGCTACTTTGAATGGTTCATCATTCAAATTAGATTTTGATAGCAAAAATTTCTTATCATAAACCCGTTTGTCCTTTTGGATTGTTGACTTTGACTTGTCGGACCCAGACTTTGACTCGGATTTGGACTCCGGTTTTGACTCCTCTATGTCATCTTTATCTAACACCTGATCGACCACACGTTTAATCAACTCGGACTCATGATCAGTGTCAGACGATGTGAACGTAACATCAATATTTTCTGGCAAATTATCAGACGACCCTGACTCCCACTGTAAGTTAATTGCCTTTTTTACTCTTTCGGAATTTGGATTTCGAGACAAATATCCATTTTCGACTGGGGGCGGACATCTATTGTAGACAACACTTGGTTTCTTACCAGAAATTTCTACTTCATCCTCTTCTTTTGTCTCGGACTTCTTTTCTTCCGAAGTCTTCTCTTCTTCAAATGTCTTCAATCTTTCAACAATCGGGTAAATCCTGTCAACAACAAAAGTAGAACATGAGTAACTTTTCAATAAAATTGTTGACACATTCAGTTTCAATTTTTTGTGTTGCCAATTTCAATTCTAATTCAGCACACTTCTTTGTGTAGAAATTGACATCATCAAGCTGTCTCATGTAAGCTCTGATGTGCGGTAAAGTGTTATAATTATTAGGTGTATATTTTAAGCCCCTTTAACACTTATTTTTAGCCAAGTTTTAAATTTATAAAACACGATATTTTACTAACACTAAACACACATATGGGCAAGTGCACCCATCGTGAGCGTACTATAGTGTTGGCAAGATACCGAGGTCGTCCAAGGACACAAGAGCTTTTAGTACCGGTTTATCCTCAACGTCTAATCAAAAATAAAAGTTTAGAAAAATGTTTTTAACTAAGAAAAAAATAAAAACTAACTAAAATGCGGAAAATAAAAATAAAAGAAAAAACAGATAGACAAGATGAATCACTTGGTTCCGACTCGTATCTAGTATAACCTTTGATTATTTCCGCACTTTTGCACATAATTAAGAGATTATCTTAGTTATTGTAGTAGGCCCCTCTTTTGAAGGTGACGTTACCCTCACCCCAGTAGTTTGAGTCAGCAAGGATACAATCCTAAAAGGGTGGATTATTGGAAGATAATGAATTAAGTTATTAATGCAATATTATGGTAGGCCCCGCTTTTGGCGGTGACGTTACCCTCGGCTAAGTAGTCTGAGTCAGCAGGGATACAGTCCTAAATAGCCGGGTTATAGTATTAATAGTAGTTAACTTATGAGGGGGTCAAAGAGTTTGGACCCCCACCATCCAATACCGTGAAGCATTGAAGGAGGTCCTACTAAATTTGACCCAGGTCCATTGCAGGACCTCTAAACGCTGAACAATGGCAAGACCTTTACCAAACCGTTCCCTTAACCCCCGACCAGGTAGCCAACATACCTCCATATAGACCGTGGAGATATGAATGGTGAAAATCTTTTATTTTATATAGACAGTAAAATAATGCCAAGACACCACGGACAAACGATAAGGAAAGATCACCTTCAACATAAGTAACTAGTTATTAAAGTCATTAATACAAAACCAAATAAAAAGTGCAAAAGATTAGAAATAAAAAGTATTATACTAGACACTTTGTCTTCACCAAGTGATGTAGGAGACTTAGGCAAACATGGCCTTGATTGTCAAGAACTCTTACGATCAATCTTGGATCCCGATACGACTCACACACTCTACGATGGACAATGGATGATGGTGGTGGATGATGGTGTTATGGTGGTGGTGGGTGGTGGATGAAGTGTGAGAGAGGTGGTGTGCCAAGGGATGAGTTGAAATGAAACCAAGCACTCCTATTTATAGGCCGAACAGAAGGCTGGGCACGGCCCCGTGTCCGCTGGACACGCCCCCGTGCCTGTCTGACACTCTCTCTCTTCATTAATTGTAATTCGCAATTACAATTAATGCGACTGCTGTACTTTCGCCATGCCCCCGTGTTCACTGGGCACGGCCCGTGGTGGGCAATAGAAGCTTCTATAGGTTTGTCTTTTCTGCTGCTTCTTGGGCACGGCCCCGTGCTGGCTGAGCACGGGGCGTGTTCAGTCTTCTGTCTTCTCTATTTTGCTTGGGAAGATGCCGTTGAGGGGTCGGGCAGTCCACTTATGTTCCTTTTCTTGTATTTATGTTAGATTTAGCTGTCTTTTTGCTTCTTTTGTGAATTTGAGCTTATTTAATCCTGAAAATACAAAAGGAAGACAAAAACACTGTTTTTCCAACATTAGTACTTAAAAAGGGTTAGTTTTATGCCTCATTTGATGTAATTTATATGTTGCATTTTACACACATCAAATACCCCCACACTTGAACTTTTGCTTGCCCTCAAGCAAAACTCTTTAATATGTGGCTTACACTCCCAAATGGAATAGGTAGAAGAGAAGGTTTTGGGCTTGTCGTAGAGTGTCGGGATTTCCAAGATTCTTTATGTAGTTTTATTTTTATTTATTTACAATCCTATTCGTCATGATTTATTTAAAACTTTTCATAAGAGAAATTACTTATTTGGGCATAACATGCCTTTTTTAAAACTCCATTTATATACAAGTTCACATACCTCACGGGAGAAATCACTCACACTCAGCCGAAGGTGTATTTTTAGTGAATCACTCGAGAGCGGCATGGAACTTACTCCTACCATAGGCTTGCCAAGCAATCAATCCTCCTCCTTTTTAACTTTTATACCTTTGTAAATATCAAGAGGACTTTGCGGGTGAAGGGTTAGGCTTGGGTTAAAGGTAGGTGGTTGGGTTAGTGGTTAATAGAAAAAGGGTGAAAAAGCGTAACAAGTGTTGGTTTTCGTAGGATTTTCTATTTTTGTAACTTTTTATTCTGATGAAGCTTTTATTCAAACAAAGTTATTTTTGATGAACTTGTTTGTTTATTTTCTTTTGCTTCATCATCAACACAAATTTTTTTTTTTTTACGAAAAACCGAACTTGTTACTAAAACAAAGGGTTAAAAATGAAAAAGGTTTTGGTGGGTAAAAGGGTGTCTGGTTTGGGTTATGAAATGAAAAGGTTTAGGCTCAAAGGGGCTAACTAGGGGGATTTTGGGTAGGTGGTAAAAAAAAGAAAAAATAATGGTGTAGAAATAAAAAGGGTTAGTCCTAATGCCTCCATCATTTACTTACTCGGGTTTAAGTTGGTAAGGACCGGGAATGTATCGTCATGGCAAGTTCTAGAGTCGTAAGAACCAAGCGGCTATTCACACAAGAAACGAAAAATGAGCATTTAGTAAAAAGATGTAAATTTGTATGCTCAATAAAGGCTCAAAACTCACTTTTGTGGGAATGGGTTTTTATGTGATCAAGTATATATAATCAAATTTTAATTAAGCTTGTCATGCCTTTTCATAATTTTCTTATGTTGGTTCTTTTTATCACGATGCTATCGGTTGTAAATTCGTAAAAATATAACCTTTTTGAGAACTTGAATTTCCCGAGTTAAACCTAGACAAGTAAAAAATGAAATTTTTTGAAAAAATTTGGGGTGATTAGCGGTTCCAATAGAGTTTTGTGTAAGGCTTGTATTTAGGACTTGCAAAATTTCAAGTATTAGCATCCCCCCCACACTTAAATTACACATTGTCCTCAATGTGTCCCAAAAATAAATTTTTAGGTTGATTGAAAGTGTAAAAAGGTGTTAAAAGCACAAATTTTGTGTTACTGGCAACCTGGACACGACCCCGTGTTTAGTGAACACGACCCCGTGTTCAGGTTCCAGTAATGAGAACTTACAGAAAGTGAACACGGGGGCGTGTCGGCTGGACACGACCCCGTGTGGACAGTCTGCAAATTCGAAAATCAGGTTTCTTTCTTCGTTTTTCCAGTCCCGGCTTTAAGAGTACTAATGCTTAGTACTTTATGCCTCGAATGTACCTGCTTACCCAATAAACACTCCACCAAAACATTGCAAACATCCTACTTTTACCAAAGTTAACATCCATGTCAAAGTAAAAAAAATGCAGAAAATAAAATGAGTTAGGGAAAAGTAAATTGTTCAACACTTGGCACACAGGCCATCAATTGTTCAAGATTAAAAAGGGTTAACCTGGGGAGTCATCAATCAACCGCTTCCTCCTCTGCTCCTCCCGCCTACTCCATAGCATCGTCATCATCATCATCGTCATCATCCCCTCCATTGCGTGCAATGTGGTCTCGTATGTATCCAACATCGTCTTGGATCTCGCATAGGTTTCTCTCTATAGCTCCGACCCGGTGGTAGGTGTTGCTCGCCATGTTATAGGTGTTCCTAGTACACATAAGGTTTTCCTGCAACAAATCATGCAAACTTTGAAAGTTAGGAAAACCGCCTCCCGAGGAGGATGATTGGCCCGGATCACCGTGGGGTTGGTATTGGTACTGATGATGTTGCGGAGCTGGGAGGACAAGCGCTTCTTGCGGGTTCCATGCATGACCTTGCATTCTTTGAAAGGTTACCGTCCCGTCTTCTGCCTCATAAATTAGGTTCATTGAGCGGCATATGTGAATATCCACCGTACCCGACCATGGGCGCCTTTCAAATGACCTAGGTATGTGGGCGAAGTGCTTGAAGAGACGGTACACCCATCCCCCAAAGAAAATAGGCGTCGGTGCACTAGCAAGGCGGTTGTGATGCATGTTTCGGAGCATGAGGAACGGAACATCGAGCGGCCTGCGGTTGTGAATGCAGTGGAGGACAACCAAATCTCTTAACCCAACGACGCCACTACTGTCATGCCTTTGGCTAAGAGAGTAGCCGAGGAGCCTATGAATGTATCTGTATAGCGGATCCCTCAGCTTTGTACTCTTAGTGTTGCTTGGATTGTAGAACCCTTCTCCAATCTGAGCCCACATGGCTTGGCGTTCGTTGTCACTTACCTCTCTCATTCCCCCAGTATTTTCTTCGTTTCCCGCATCCTCTTCCGCATACAACCCGATAATCGACCCAAATTGTGCCATAGAGATCGAATACTTCGTTCCGCCACATCGGAAAGCTACCCCGTCATTGTCGAACGGGTCGCACCTTGAGTTGAATGTGAAAGTGCTATAGAATTCCAACGTGCATTCGTGGACGGAACGGAGCCGAGTTGTTAGGGCGACTCTGAGTGGTCACGTGACAATGTTGTTGAAACGGTCAATTTGATTCACCATGGTTAGCAGTTCCGTGCAAGCTTGCCTCGGGTATTCCTCCGGCCTTGTTTGAAGAATTTCGTATCGAGCTCTTGCATCGAGCTCATTGGCGTTAAATCTTGTGAACTTCCTGGCCATCTGCAAGAATACACCAAAAGTTAGCACGAAACAGAAATATTTTCGGACAAAACTGCAAACAGTGGGCTGGACACGACCCCGTGTTCAGCGGACACGGCCCCGTGTCCAGGGGTCTGTTACTCAAAAATCCCATTTTTCGACCCGGTTTCGAAAACTTGAAAATTTTTGGTCCAATAGGTGCGGTTTCCCCCGAAAATGAAACCCTAAGTGCCGTTTTTCCCAAAATATCCCGTTTACCCTATCAATTTTATCTTTTTCGGTTCAAGAACAAGGGTTTGGGGTTTTTATGAGAAATCGGGTGAATCTATGAACAATACCGGTGTATCTACTTCCCTTAACACTAATCTAACTAAATGCAAACAGATCTAAACAAAAATTTGAGGTTCGATCCAGATGATCTTCAAGAACCCTAGATTTTTCCCCAATTTTTTGGTGTTTTAACTGTGTTTTAACTACATGCAAGTAACTAATCTAACTACTAAAGGCGATAGAATCATACCTTGATGTTGTTAGAGCGATAGGAGACGTTGAAATTCTGCGAAAAATCGCCGGAAACCAGAGCTTTTTCGGGGAAACGGGGCGTGTGGAATGAAGTAACTGTTTTGAAAAAGGGGATTTATCCCGACTGCAGCGCGGACACGGCCCCGTGTCTAGCGGACACGGCCTCGTGCCGAGCGTGGTTTCAAATTTTTTTTTTTTAGTGCTCGTGTGAGTGCCCTTGTTTCCCATAAGCCTTGGTTAGAAAACTTACCGCTTTCGATGTCGTCCCAATTGCTCGTAACTTACCAGGTATGATGTTGGTTTCATTCTTCCACTGTTTGAAACGAGATCTCTTCCTCGTCATCCTCAATGAATCCTTGATAAAGTTTCAGCCGTTGCCCATTGACTTTGAATGGAGGTCCATTTCGAGATTTAATTTCTACTGCACCGTGTGAGAAAATATGGGTGACGGAAAAAGGTCCAGACCACCTAGACTTTAATTTACCAGGAAACAATCGAAGTCGTGAATTAAACAAAAGAACTAGGTCTCCTACCCGAAATTCATTAGGTTTAATATGTTTGTCATGCCAATTTTTCATTATTTCCTTATAAATTTCAGAGTTTGAGTAAGCATAATTCCTAAGCTCGTCTAATTCATTTAATTGACAAAATCGATTTTTACCAGCAAATTCTAAATCTAAGGTTACATTTTTTATTGCCCAGTAGGCTTTGTGTGTAATTTCTACTGGTAAATGACAACTTTTTCCATAAACTAGCTTATATGGGGTTGTACCTATTGTTGTTTTATAAGCAGTTCGAAAAGCCCATAAAGCATCATCTAATTTATCAGCCCATTCCTTTTTATTTAACCCTACGGTTTTTTCAAGTATTCGTTTTAAACCTCTATTAGTCACTTCGGCTTGTCCGTTTGTTTGAGGGTGATACGCTGTTGAGACCCGGTGATAGACCCCATATCTTGTTAAAAAAATTTCGAGTTGATGGTTGCAAAAATGGGTACCTCTATCACTTATTAAAGCTTTAGGTGTGCCAAAACGAGAGAATAATTTTTTCAGAAATCTTACCACAACTCTTCCATCATTTGTTGGAAGTGCCTCGGCCTCGGCCCATTTAGACAAGTAATCTACTGCCACAAGTATATATTTGTTTCCTTTCGATGGTGGGAAAGGTCCCATAAAGTCGAGTCCCCACACATCAAAAATTTCACAAACAAAAATGCCATTTTGTGGCATTTCGTTTTTGGAAGAAATATTACCTGTTCTTTGGCAAGCATCACATGTTTTTACAAGACTTTGGGAGTCTTTGTAAATGGTTGGCCAATAAAATCCTGAATCAAATACCTTTCGTGCGGTACTAGCAGCACCATGATGTCCTCCGTATGGACCTTCATGACAATGGCGGAGAATTCTTCGTGCTTCACTACCATGTACGCATCGTCGGACGAGTTGGTCGGCACACATTTTGAAAAGATATGGATCTTCCCAAAAGTAGTGTTTCACATTGGCAAAGAATTTTTTTCTTTGATGATGTGGCCACCCTTTTGCGACTATACCGCTAGCTAGGTAGTTAGCATAGTCGGCGTACCATGGTTCTTCCTTGTATTCCACCATTTCCAGGGACTCAGTTGGGAATTTTTCGTTGATTTGCTCGTCCCAGGTTGCTTCCAAAGCTGGGTCTTCTAAGCGCGAAAGATGATCTGCAGCGGTGTTTTCTGCTCCTCTTTTGTCTTTGATTTCAATGCCAAATTCTTGGAGGAGTAGAATCCACCAAATCAAACGTGGTTTTGCATCTTGCTTTTTGAAAAGATATCGGATGGCTGCATGATCTGTATAAACTATAGTTTTAGAAAGAACAAGATAAGAACGGAATTTATCAAAAGCAAATACCACAGCTAGTAACTCTTTTTCAGTTGTTGTGTAATTTTCTTGTGCATCATTAAGTGTTTTACTAGCGTAATAAATTGGGTGGAAATGCTTTTCTTTTCTTTGTCCCAAGACAGCTCCAACTGCAAAGTCACTAGCATCACACATGATTTCGAAAGGAAATTTCCAATCAGGCGCTATCATGATAGGTGCATTGACTAACATTTCTTTTAAGGTGAGAAATGCTTGATTGCAATCATTGTCAAAGATGAAAGGAGCATCTTTTTCAAGTAATTTTGTTAGAGGTCTAGAAATTTTAGAAAAGTCTTTGATAAACAGCCTATAGAATCCGGCATGCCCTAGGTAACTTCTGATAGCTCTTACGGAGGATGGAGGTGGTAATCTAGAAATGGTATCTATTTTGGCTCGATCCACCTCCATTCCTTCGCTTGAGATCTTGTGACCGAGTACTATTCCCTCTGTTACCATGAAATGGCATTTTTCCCAATTAAGGGCGAGGTTAGTTTCCTCACATCGGGATAGCATTCGTTCAAGGTTATCGAGGCATTGGTCATATGAATCCCCAAAGATAGAAAAGTCGTCCATAAAGACTTCCATTGTCTTTTCTATCATGTCATGGAAGATGGCTACCATGCAACGTTGGAATGTTGCCGGGGCATTACATAGACCAAACGACATGCGTCGATAAGCAAAAGTTCCATAGGGACATGTGAAAGTTGTCTTTTCTTGGTCTTCGGGTGCTATCGGGATTTGAAAGTAACCTGAAAAACCATCCAAGAAACAGTAAAATTTATGACCGGATAGTCTTTCTAACATTTGATCAATGAAGGGTAAAGGAAAGTGATCCTTTCTTGTTGCTTCATTTAATCGTCTATAATCTATACATACTCTCCATCCTGTGACGGTTCTTGTTGGTATTAGTTCATTTTTCTCGTTAGTTATTACCGTCATACCTCCTTTCTTTGGAACTACTTGGACAGGACTCACCCAAGGACTATCAGAGATAGGATAGATAAGTCCGGCGTCAAGTAGTTTGATGACTTCGTTTTTAACCACTTCTTGAACATTTGGATTTACTCGACGTTGTGGTTGTATGACCGATTTGTAGTCATCATTCATCAAAATTTTGTGTGTGCACATAGAAGGACTAATTCCTTTTATGTCTACAAGTTTCCAAGCTATTGCGTTTTTGTGTTTTTTCAAAAGATTAATTAATTTTTCCTTTTCTAAGTTATCTAATTTAGACGAAATAATTACAAGTAAATTACCATCTTTGTCTAGAAAAGCATATTCCAAACCTTTTGGAAGTTCTTTGAGCTCAAGTGGTGGGTCTTTGGGAGACTCCTTATTTGGTTGCTCATTTCGATCAAGAACCTTAAAAGTTTGTTCTATGGCGACCTCTTCTTCAACAAAGTGGTCAAATACTTCACTTGTATCGGGTGGTTCATCTTCATCTTCAATTAGGGGGTCATTATTGCCGAAAGGATATTTCATTGACCGTTCAAGATCGACACTTCTTTTAAATGCCCCTAATTGAAGAGGTAGATTGTTGAACTTCCGGTTTTTCAAAGCTTCGTGGGTTTTTACAAATGGCCGCCCCAACACTAGAGGAGCGTCATCGAGGATGACAAAGTCGGTTGGGATTACCATTTGATTTGTTTGAACCAAGACATCTTCAGCTATACCGATTGATTTTATTACTTTCCGATTGTATAGAAAAATGGGTATTTGAAGTGGAGAAAAATCACTAATACTTAATATTTCGAAAATGTAGTTAGGCATTATGTTAACACAAAGATCTTTATCGATTGTGACATTACTAATAAACGAATTTTGAAAGAAACATGGAACCGGTGTAATGTTAATTTCAAATGGGTCTTCTTTTATTAGTGAGGTTTGATCATTAGTTAACTTAACACTTACCGTTTCGTCAATTTTAGTGTTAGTGTTTAACTCTTTTAAAAACTTAGCATGAGTGGGTACTAAACAATGATTTTCAAAAGAAGGTGACAAGAGATTAATTTCTTCAAAATTAGACTCTTCTTGAATTTTAACGTTGTTGGACTCACCTTTTTCGTTGTTTAACTCATGTGTCGGTTTTTCACTTATTTGTTCTTCCAATTTTACACTTTCGGTTATCTCTTCTTTTTTTAACTCTTCTCTTGCGCGGGACTCCTCTTCCCTTGCGCGAGCTTCTTTTATACATCGATCGATAACTCTAATGTGTTCTAATATCCTATCGGTCACTTCGGTTATAGAAAAAGAATCGGTATTTTCTAAGCTTGAATCCGGTTGTTCGACCCTTTGTTCCTCATAATACCCATATGAAGTCGATGGTTCGCACCATTGTTCTTCATTGTAAGCATATGATGGATAAGGTTCGTAATTTTGTTCTTCATAATACTCATATGAGGTGGGTTGTTCACGCCATGGTTCCTCATAATAAGCATACGAAGGTGGTGGCTCATATCTTGGTTCCTCAAAGTATGAGTATGACGGCTCATACCTTGGTTCATCAAAATATGAGTATGAGGGAGGAGGTTCATACCTTTGGTCTTCATAGGATGTGTATGAAGTTGATGGCTTGTACCTGGGCTTCTCATAGTAGGTGTATGAATTGGATGGTTGATATGAGTGATTATTTTGAACCGAGCGTGTGTTACGACAATTAGTGCAATAATTACCCCTATAATCATCCTCCTCATAGGTGTAGTTGTAACCTCCTGAGTATTGATCCATAAGAATCACTCAGCAGACCACAACCGAATCTCGAGATCAGAAAACAAAAATAAAAAGCGGAAACAGAAGGCTGGACACGGCCCCGTGTTCAGTGAGCACGCCCCCGTGTTCAGAATCTGTATCTGGGCGTTTTAATTAAATTTACTGATTTCGTTGAGCACGGGGCGTGTTCAGTAAGCACGGCCCGTGTTCAAGCTACTGTTACTGGTTGTTTTTATGAAAATGTGCAGCACGGCCCCGTGTTCAGTGAGCACGGCCCCGTGTACAGGTTACTGTAAATGCAAACTAAACTAAAATGCAGAAAAATGTGCGCGCGTTTTGAAAAACTGATTAGGTCGTCGATTTTAAGCTTTCTTAAAATCCTTGTGTCCCCGGCAACGGCGCCAAAAACTTGATGTGCGGTAAAGTGCTATATTTATTAGGTGTATATTTTAAGCCCCTTTAACACTTATTTTTAGCCAAGTTTTAAATTTATAAAACACGATATTTTACTAACACTAAACACACATATGGGCAAGTGCACCCATCGTGAGCGTAGTATAGTGTTGGCAAGATACCGAGGTCGTCCAAGGACACAAGAGCTTTTAGTACCGGTTTATCCTCAACGTCTAATCAAAAATAAAAGTTTAGAAAAATATTTTTTTAACTAAGAAAAAATAAAAACTAACTAAAATGCTGAAAATAAAAATAAAAGAAAAAACAGATAGACAAGATGAATCACTTGGTTCCGACTCGTATCTAATATAACCTTTGATTATTTCCGCACTTTTGCACATAATTAAGAGATTATCTTAGTTATTGTAGTAGGCCCCTCTTTTGAAGGTGACGTTACCCTCACCCCAGTAGTTTGAGTCAGCAAGGATACAATCCTAAAAGGGTGGATTATTGGAAGATAATGAATTAAGTTATTAATGCAATATTATTGTAGGCCCCGCTTTTGGCGGTGACGTTACCCTCGGCTAAGTAGTCTGAGTCAGCAGGGATACAGTCCTAAATAGCCGGGTTATAGTATTAATAGTAGTTAACTTATGAGGGGGGTCAAAGAGTTTGGACCCCCGCCATCCAATACCGTGAAGCATTGAAGGAGGTCCTACTAAATTTGACCCAGGTCCATTGCAGGACCTCTAAACGCTGAACAATGGCAAGACCTTTACCAAACCGTTCCCTTAACCCCCGACCAGGTAGCCAACATACCTCCATATAGACCGTGGAGATATGAATGGTGAAAATCTTTTATTTTATATAGACAGTAAAATAATGCCAAGACACCACGGACAAACGATAAGGAAAGATCACCTTCAACATAAGTAACTAGTTATTAAAGTCATTAATACAAAACCAAATAAAAAGTGCAAAAGATTAGAAATAAAAAGTATTATACTAGACACTTTGTCTTCACCAAGTGATGTAAGAGACTTAGGCAAACATCGCCTTGATTTTCAAGAACTCTTACGATCAATCTTGGATCCCGAGACGACTCACACACTCTACGATGGACAATGGATGATGGTGGTGGATGATGGTGTTATGGTGGTGGTGGGTGGTGGATGAAGTGTGAGAGAGGTGGTGTGCCAAGGGATGAGTTGAAATGAAACCAAGCACTCCTATTTATAGGCTGAACAGAAGGCTGGGCACGGCCCCGTGTCCGCTGGACACGCCCCCGTGCCTGTCTGACACTCTCTCTCTTTTACCGATGCAATCCTGACACAAGACACAATGTTTCCTTTTACCGATGAATGTAACAAGCCGACAAATCAATTCACATGCAAATCTTGAATGAAACACTCACGTGACCAACTGACACACTAAAGCTGTCAACAACACATGCGATCTGATTTAATTCACATGATCTCTTTTCCCAATGTACTGACACCCTTGTTTAATGAAACACACAACACGTTGTACTTTCAAACGGTATGGTTAGCTTCAAACGGAATGGGTCAATTTCAAACGGAATAGACAGTTTCAAACGGTCAATTCAAACGGAACGGTCGATTTCAAACGGAAAGGTCTATTTCAAACGTCAACCTCAAACGGGATGGCTGCTTTCAAACGATAGTTTCAAACGGAAGCCATTTTCAAACGGATTACGTCAGCATTTAACGAACATTTTCAAACAGTATAGGTGTTTTCGATCAGTTTTAGGTCGAATTTTAGTCTGAAACTTATAAGGTTTTGTTAATACATGATTCCGAGTCAGTGGTGAGAAATTGAGCAGTTACTGACCATGAAATGATGTTTAATTTGAAAAAGAATGGTGTAGAAACAGAAATCGCAGCTGAATTGTATAGAACTCTTCCTCCTGAGCTCTGATACCACTTGTAGGATCGTTTTCAGACCCGAACGAGTCGATCAGAAGAGTTTATCTCTAAACGAAAGGCGGAAACAGACGTGTAGAGTTCAATTCAGCTAGATTTACTCTTTAAACTGTTGTATGATTGATTTCGTAACGTTTTACAACCTGACAACACTTCGGGAGCACTTCGTTGCTCTTGCCGGAAAATTACAAATGAACAAGACATGAGGGTATTTATAGGGAAGACCCTTCCGTTTGAAGGTGTTATGGCACCCTTCAAACGGTTACAAGTTCAAACGGTACCCTCTCAAACGGAACCCTCTCAAACTTTTGTTTTCAAACGGATTGCTTAATTTACTTCAAACAGAACCTTCTATTTTGTCTTCATGTGTTGATCTTTCATGTGTAGATATGCCATGATGCAATAATGATGTCATCTCTATGATGTCATCATCAAATATGATGACATCATGCTTAACCAGATCCGCAACGAAACCGAGACGCAATATAAGACGAAGTCGACAGATGTATGCACCAACAGAGGTAATTTCGCACGAAATTACAAATTGTAATTCCACACGAAATCACTTGCTAATTTCGCACGAAATAGTAATTTCGTGTGAATGTGATTTCGTTTGTGCTATTCTGTGCGAAATCACCTTGCCTATATATACCTTTGATGCCTTGTCATTTGTAACTTTCCGTTTTAAGTACCGAACTGCTGGCGAAGTGTCTGCTCGCTGTAAAAGTTTGTCAAATCAATCAATAGATAGTTTAAAGTGTATATCTAGCTGAATTGAACTCGATACGTTTGTTTCCGCGTCTCGTATTGAGCAAAACTCTTCTGATCGACTCGTTCGGGTCAGAAAACGATCTTACAAGTGGTATCAGAGCTCAGGAGGAAGAGTTCATACCAATTCAGCTGCAAATTCTGATATCTACACCTTCTTTTCAAAATTAAACAAGTTTTCACGGACAAAATGATTTGAATTTCACACATTATATGCGCAATAGTGTTTTAACAAACCCTTGAAAGTTTCAGACTTAAAATCGGACAAAAACTTAATCAATTTTAGCAAAAACAGCTCGAGATGATGACATCAGCAGTATTTCGTACGAAATAAGCCTTATTTCGCACCAGATTGGAATTTCGTTTGAGAGTTCTACACGAAATCAGTTATTTCGCACCAGATTGGAATTTCGTTTGAGATTTTCACACGAAATCAGTTATTTCGCATCAAATTGGAATTTCGTTTGAGTATTTCACACGAAATCACCTATTTCGTTTGAAAGGGTGTTATTTCGCATGAAAACAGTGATTTCGCACAGGATTGGTTATTTCGCTTGAAAGGGTATTTCGCACCAAAGGCTATTCCGTGTGAAAGTTGATTTCATTTGAAATTGACTATTTGTGAATTCTTGAAAACCGAAACATGGAAGAGGAATTTTACAACGCTTTTGCTACTCCGATTAGCATTGCCCAACACACAATGTTAGAAAATGAAACGGGCACCATGCAAAAACCGCCAAAGCTCATGAACATCGAGGAGTATAAAGGATGGGAAGAACGATTTGAGAATTGGGTACAAGCAAATTACTTGGATGCTTGGGAATGTGTGGAGACGAAATATGTTAGACCGATGACTGATGATGAGGAGATTATTGCAATTAAAGATCTAAGTGCAGAAGAGAAAAAGAAATACAAAGATTAAAATATGATGACAAGTTTATTGCATCAAGCTGTTAAGGGAGATATCTTGGTTTTATTGCAACACAATGGAACTGCTTATTCAATCTGGAAAGCTTTAAAATCAAAGTTTGTTGGAAGTAAAGAAATGATTAAGAACAAAAAATCACTTTTGAAAAAGGAATTTGATCTATTTCGTGGTTTGAGAACTGAGAGCACTAAACAGATCATTGAAAGATATTGCAATCTGTTAGTCAACATGAAGAGGGTGAGCATTACAAAAGATAATGAAGAATTGATTGAGAAGTTGGCTGATGCATTGCCACATGAAACTTGGGGCACATATCTCATGATGTTAAGAAATAAGAAAGATTTTAGCAATTTGACACTGAGTAAGTTCATTGAAAAACTTGAAGCTCAGGAAATGGAACAAAGAAAGATTTCAAGAATGAAAGATTTTGATGAAGAACAAGATATCGGTCTTTATTACAAAGGAGGTATTAGTGATAAGACCAACATGTCACCAAAGGTTGAAACTGCATTCAATGCTAAGATTTCATCTGGAGGGTCATCTAAAGGATCAAACAGCAAAACAAGTTTTTCTTCATATCCATCATTTGATCCAAACATTTCTGCAACCAAGAATGGCAAGATGTTACAATGCAACATTGTATTAAACCTTGAAAATGATCAGAATTTCTCGGAAGAGGTTGCAAAAAGTCATATGTCTTTGTTAGGAACTGTGTTGGAGTCATATGGGATTTTAGTGGCAGGAAGAATCGGGAATCCAATGTTGACAAAAGAGGATTACGATCAGATTGAAGCTGAGGAGATGGTGTAACACCCTTACTATTATTTTACAGTTTGTGTTCACTTTATGAAAATACACATGTAATTATAGTTTCATATACATTGTAAATATAGGTTAATTAAAACTTTTCTAGATTTTAATATGTTACAACATAATGTAATTGAGTTCGTCTTTTAAAAGTTACGACGTAACGCCGTGCGGAAGCTTTAATCTCGTGTGTTCGGTTCTTCATTGAGCTTGATCTTCATCCGGAAATCCCTTGACATTCACCTATGACTAAAACCAACATAAAAGTTAGCTTTGGTAGTTAAATAACATGTTTAAACAAGTCATATGGGTCAAAACAACAAAATTCAACAATTTTCGTAATTCAGGGCGCCGCCGTACGCTAAGGGGCGTCGCGCTACGCCTAGCCCTCTATTCGACAGAAAGATCACTTAGCTGGTGCTGCAGATGCCCAGCTCAAATTTTCACCAACTTACAAACTTATAATTGCCATAACTTTCATTCTACGAGTCAGTTTTACACGATTCTTTTTCCAACGCGTTCGTAATTTAATTCTCCATCTTATGGAGTTAATATCCAACATCCGGCATAACAAAATTTCAGACCTTTAAGTTTTCGACTTAATACCTTTTTACAAAGTTTTGACCCGTTCATGCGTTTATCAAACAAACATGTTTGTTTGATCCCAAATTCACATGAATATTATAATTTCAATATTGTCTATCATATTAGGTTCAATTCACGAGTTTATGTATATTCTTAAACCTGTTTGTACTTAAATGCTTATTTTGACCTGTTAAGGGTATTTAAGCACTTTTCCGCATAATTCATACTAGTTTATTTCTAGCGTCTTATTTTCGCAATATTTATCAAATGATCTTCCACCACAACTATATGTGTGGAGGATTTAATGTGGAGATATATTTATTCCGAGTCTTACTCCTCGGATTATCATTTTACGGCAAAGACTCATATAGAGTCTTTTGACTAAAGATTTATACCCTTCGATTTCTATACTTATTCTAAATATTTATTCAACCATAAAATTCGTTTCCAAACAACCTTTAAGGGTTGTTTGTTCAATTTAGCCTACAAGGGCGTTTTGGTCAATTTTGGTCCTTCTTTTACGACGAAGGACTTTTAGATACTTGTTTGACCCAAAATCCGATCTTTTAACTATAACCTTGTTTAGAAACCATTATGTCTCTAAAACACCAAGATTATAACTTAAATTATTCGGTTTATCTTTAAGATAACCAAATATCCAATTTTGACCTTGTTTAACTCTTAGAGAACCTCAAGTACTAAATAATGAGTTGAACCATTTTACTTACCTGAATCGGATCAATGCATTAACCCATTTTTAATACCTTGCTTTAGAAATCGCTAATTAATAGCGATGCAAATATCCATTCTACATAGACTCCTGAAATCATATAACTCAACGATAATCATTAGTCGATATTGTCAAAGGGTGGTATCACCACCATTCGACCCGTTTGGCCTATATGCCGAACGTTACCTATTAAATCAAAAACATGGTTTTTGATTTCCAATTCGTACATCCATCCCATCCCGGATTTTAATACCAAGTCCTTTTTCTCTTAAATTCTTTTCACACAAATTAAACCCATATCGGCTTACGCCATGGATATCCTTTTTACATCGATTTACATTAGTCAACACTACAAGATATTCTTAACGGAAATCCGTATTTTGATGTTTCCGTTATCGCATTTATAACGTATAAGATACACAAGTATTCTACATAAGTGTGTAGGTCTCACTTACCTCGCATCCGAATACGCTTTTCTTCTCGTGCTTGATTCGTTTGACCGCTTCTTTCCCAAGCCTCCACCTAGCTCGTTAGGTGACAAACTATCATTATAATTCACGAGATGGTTAGATTAGTCATAATCATTTACAACTATTCCATCTTACGGGTTTTATGTCGAAACTACTATTCGACTTCATCATTGGTTAGTTTGACTTTTAGAAGTCAACTACCTTTAATCATACCGTGGGCATAATTAAGTTAAATCATCGTTATGACTAGAATCCGTTTTAACCCATATTTCACGTAATTAGTCAAACTAGCCAATTACGCATATCTCTCATAAAATCTTCTTTTCAATACTCATTCGGGCATTTTAACAAACATCTTGTAGGTGCGATTTTGTACACATATTTTATCTAATTATGGTCATCATTTTAACCAAGTTTTAGCATCAAAATCATGCCTCTATGTCTAGTGCTACACCTAGAACTAGCATCATTACTTCAAGGTTCATCCATTTAACACCTTAATTCAAGTGTTCATCATATTTCTACAAAAACCCATTTAACACATAAATGGATGGTTATGAACTTCATATCTATGAACACTAATTCAACAAATTATTGACTAGGGTTTGCTCCTAGACATGATTTCATCCTAATTTCATCCAAACTTCAATCATGCAAGCCAAATTTTCGATTTCATATGTTCACCAAGAATTCAAGATGGAACTAAATAATGAAATTTGGCATACCTTATGATCCCTTCATCGAGGTGATCACGAATTTGTGCTTGGATTTCGATTTGGGTTGGATTTACCCCCTTCAATTTGTTGATTTTATGCTTGTTAGGGTTTGAGCTTGAGAGCCCTTCTTGGCTCCTGTGTTTTGTGCGACAAGAACACACACAAAGGTGTGTGTTTTGGTGTTTTTAGTTTTAATTAATAAAAACCCATTTTCTCATTTTAACCATTTTAGTCCCTCAACTTTACCCAGGTTTATAAAGGTTACTACATCAAGCTCCCTCATTATTTTTAAAACACTAAACTAACTAGGTTGATATTCCTAGTTATTTAGTGGGTTCCGGGAGTTATAACATGTTTTATTTTAAGTCCCGTTAACTCGGACTTCTTATAAACTTACTCCCTTAAAAGCTTTTATTCACGTTGTATTTAATATTAGGATTATTCGTTTAAATCCTAATATTTTTGGGTTAATCTTTACCGCTAACGGTATTTTACCCGTCTTTTAGTATTAACGGGGTTTGATTACCAAACCCGTTTTCGGGGTGTTACAAGTCTACCCCCTTAAGGAGGTTTCGTCCTCGAAACCTTTTCTTACGTAATTTATCGAGTTTAACTCCATGCATTTGCTCTCGATAATCAATTGAGCATTGCTCATATTTTAACCAATTGTTAGTATTACCAGAAAAGTATGGTAACATCTTTTTGGTTACTAATTGTCTACATATCTCATACGACATAGTGCAACTTGAAATAACGTAATCTCGTTATTTCCACTAGTTTAGTTAACTTAGCGATATCCATCGCTTTCATTTACTATCGAATTCTTTATGAATCCGTTACTTTGACCCGTTTAAATGTCTTTAGTGAAATCTTTCACTTTTAGCAACAAATTCTTTTTTTTTCAAATTTTATTTATTCGGTTCAGTTATACCGAATCCACCGCTTACAAGCAAACCAGATTTCTTGATTTGAATTGCTGACCTTAACCGGTCTCACTAACTAGACTTATTAGTCCAGTTACTTTTTACCGCTCGCTTGGTTATAATGTGATTCTACTTCACATTGCATTTCTTGACCGTGATCGTGTCACATCATGTTTAATTTATATCAACCTTTCATTTTCGAAAATATCATTTTTCGAATATATCGTCTTGCGCCTATCAGTGTCGAGACTTGTATCTTTCATGCTTACTATTTAAATTCCTATCAGAATTTATATTTGTAAAAACGTTATTTCTTACTAAAACCGAAGTTTTAGTTTTAGGATCTTCTCTTTAACTTTTGTCAATTATCCGTATCGGAATTTTGACAGTCCAAAATTTATTCTTTTACAGTCTTTGCTTTATGCGAGGACTCTCAACTGATTCCCTTGCTTTGTCTAATTAGCCCGTAGGTTTTATCACTTAGCCTTATAGGCTATTTTATTAGACTTTCACCTCTTTAAGGCGAGTTACTTATAATCTGTTTCTTTCTAGTCATGACCCGTAAGTCGTTTTAGTCTTGTAGACCTTTCCATTGTTCATAACCCCAAAGGTTATGTTGATCCCGTAGATCATTCTTTACTCGTGTCATTCTTAAAATACATGTTTGGTGTCAAGGCAACCTGTTTTTGTTTGGAGAATCATTTAGTTTCAATCTTAAGATCCGTTAACCTTGACTGTAGTTCGTGGCTACGATTGTTTTCTTTCGGACGATTTTCCGACTTTATGACTTTTCACATCATTTATGCGTCAGTTCTTCTTATGCTCACTGTTATTTGGTTTGCATATATTCTTAATTGGTTGTGTCCCATTACCGGGCTCATTACTCTTTTGCATTTAACGCTACCTTTATTAGACTAGCGCTTATTTGTGCCATCCGGCATTATATTGTATTCAACCTGTTTGACTTGTTAATGTGAAATTCATCACTTATAAACAATCAACTTTATTCTTTATTCTACCCGTTCAATCTCAAATGGTTGAACATATTTATTAAAAAATTCTTTTTCTTTTTACGAAATTTTATAGTCATAATTCATAATCCAAGTCTTTTGAATTTTCAACCCGCGTTCACGTCTCTTGGTTTACACATGTGTTTAAATTCCTACTCATTAACCAGGTGTTTTACCGAAGTCATTATTATTGCAACCCTCCTGGTATGCATTAAGACTTCGCTTCACTTTTATATTCTGACTTTGTCCTCAAGCTTGACGTTTTACAAAAACGGCCCGTTAAGAGACATATTTGCATTCTCCAGGTTCGAGTGTAAGTACACCCCCTACCATTGCATATCTTAATCATTTTACATGTTTGGACTCTCCGGGTTCGAGTGCAAGTACACTCCCTCCCATTCCATATCTTAATCATTTTACATGTTTGGATTCTCCGGGTTCGAGTGCAAGTACACTCCCTCCCATTGCATATCTTAATCATTTTACATTAACCTTTGTCCCTTCACTCGGGCTCATTACCCTAATGTAATACGCTTCCGTCACTCGGCTGTGAGTTTACATTATTATCAAATATTTTGCTCGTTTGATTCATTTGGGTACTTTTTAATTTGTCCCATTTACCCCGTCCTTACTACATCGGATGTAAGTATGTCCATCATAAAAAGTTCATGGTACCACGTGTTCACTACTTACTTGGCCAGAGTAAGCGATCAACACCTGGTATACATGATCTTTTTATAATTTTCACATTACACCCCATGTAAGTAATACCTCTATTTGTTTCTCTTGGAAACAATATCCCGGATAGGTTTTCTATTTGGGTTTTTCCAAGTTTTCAATCTACATATGCAACTTTCAATCTCTACGTATTTGTTGCATATTACTATTCACGTAATAATTTAAAACATGCACCTGATAATGCTTGCTCTAACAGGCTCTCCTTGCCATTAACTTATTCGCGATCGTTACGCGATTTAGGTCCTTGATGAGCATACTCTACTTGTCATACTTTGGACCGTTCCTCCGTCAAATCCGCAATTTGTTAAAATCTCGTTATCTTCAGGTGCGAGTGTCCTTCAATTAAAACATTTACAAGAGTTAGTAATATCAACTTCAATAATCTCCCGTATTATAATACAAGGCTTTTCTACTATACGCGTCAACGTGCGCAATTTCGTCAACTATATTTATCATTTAATTGAGGTAACGTGTATCACACGATAACCCTATGACAACATTTTAACTCATACCAAACCATTAATATACATGTACTTACCGGATTTGCGATCAAGCCTCGAACTGAACACACTTTACTCTTTAACCATGAGCTCTGATTACCAACTTGTAACACCCTTACTATTATTTTACAGTTTGCGTTCACTTTATGAAAATACACATGTAATTATAGTTTCATATACATTGTAAATATAGGTTAATTAAAAATTTTCTAGATTTTAATATGTTACAACATAATGTAATTGAGTTCGTCGTTTAAAAGTTACGACGTAACGCCGTGCAGAAGCTTTAATCTCGTGTGTTCGGTTCTTCGTTGAGCTTGATCTTCATCCGGAAATCCCTTGACATTCACCTACGACCAAAACCAACATAAAAGTTAGCTTTGGTAGTTAAATAACATGTTTAAACAAGTCATATGGGTCAAAACAACAAAATTCAACAATTTTCGTAATTCAGGGCGCCGCCGTACGCTAAGGGGCGTCGCGCTACGCCTAGCCCTATTTTAGGGCGCCGCCATACGCTAAGGGGCGCCGCGCTACTCCTAGCCCTGTATTCGACAGAAAGATCACTTAGCTGGTGCTGCAGATGCCCAGCTCAAATTTTCACCAACTTACAAACTTATAATTGCCATAACTTTCGTCCTACAAGTCAGTTTTACGTGATTCTTTTTCCAACGCGTTAGTAATTTAATTCTCCATCTTATGGAGTTAAAATCCAACATCCAACATAACAAAATTTCAGACCTTTAAGTTTTCGACTTAATACCTTTTTACAAAGTTTTGACCCGTTCATGCGTTTATCAAACAAACATGTTTGTTTGATCCCAAATTCACATGAATATTATAATTTCAATATTGTCTATCATATTAGGTTCAATTCATGAGTTTATGTATATTCTTAAACCCGTTTGTACTTAAATGCTTATTTTGACCCGTTAAGGGTATTTAAGCACTTTTCCGCATAATTCATACTAGTTTATTTCTAGCATTTTATTTTCGCAATATTTATCAAATGATCTTCCACCACAACTATATGTGTGGAGGATTTAATGTGGAGATATATTTATTCCGAGTCTTAATCCTCGGATTATCATTTTACTGCAAAGGCTCATATAGAGTCTTTTGACTAAAGATTTATACCCTTCGATTTCTATACTTATTCTAAATATTTATTCAACCATAAAATTCGTTTCCAAACAACCTTTAAGGGTTGTTTGTTCAATTTAGCCTACAAGGGCGTTTTGGTCAATTTTGGTCCTTCTTTTACGACGAAGGACTTTTAGATACTTGTTTGACCCAAAATCCGATCTTTTAACTACAACCTTGTTTAGAAACCATTATGTCTCTAAAACACCACGATTATAACTTAAATTATTCGGTTTATCTTTAAGATAACCAAATATCCAATTTTGACCTTGTTTAACTCTTAGAGAACCTCAAGTACTAAATAATGAGTTGAACCATTTTACTTACCTGACTCGGATCAATACATTGACCCATTTTTAATACCTTGCTTTAGAAATCGCTAATTAATAGCGATGCAAATATCCATTCTACATAGACTCCTGAAATCATATAACTCAACGATAATCATTAGTCGATATTGTCAAAGGGTGGTATCACATCCATTCGACCCGTTTGGCCTATATGCCGAACGTTACCTATTAAATCAAAAACATGGTTTTTGATTTCCAATTCGTACATCCATCCCATCCCGGATTTTAATACCAAATCCTTTTTCTCTTAAATTCTTTTCTCACAAATTAAACCCATATCGGGTTACGCCATGGATATCCTTTTTACTTCGATTTACATTAGTCAACACTACAAGATATTCTTAACGGAAATCCGTATTTTGATGTTTCCGTTATCGCATTTATAACGTATAAGATACACAAGTATTCTACATAAGTGTGTAAGTCTCACTTACCTCGCATCCGAATACGCTTTTCTTCTCATGCTTGATTCGTTTGACCGCTTCTTTGCCAAGCCTCCACCTAGCTCGTTAGGTGACAAACTATCATTATAATTCACGAGATGGTTAGATTAGTCATAATCATTTACGACTATTCCATCTTACGGGTTTGATGTCGAAACTACTATTCGACTTCATCATTGGTTAGTTTGACTTTTAGAAGTCAACTACCTTTAATCATACCGTGGGCATAATTAAGTTAAATCATCGTTATGATTAGAATCCGTTTTAACCCATATTTCACGTAATTAGTCAAACTAGCCAATTACGCATGTCTCTCAAAAAATCTTCTTTTCAATATTCATTCGGGCATTTTAACAAACATCTTGTAGGCGCGATTTTGTACACATATTTTATCTAATTATGGTCATCATTTTAACCAAGTTTTAGCATCAAAATCATGCCTCTATGTCTAGTGCTACACCTAGAACTAGCATCATTACTTCAAGGTTCATCCATTTAACACCTTAATTCAAGTGTTCATCATATTTCTACAAAAACCCATTTAACACATAAATGGATGGTTATGAACTTCATATCTATGAACACTAATTCAACAAATTATTGACTAGAGTTTGCTCCTAGACATGATTTCATCCTAATTTCATCCAAACTTCAATCATGCAAGCCAAATTTTCGATTTCATATGTTCACCAAGAATTCAAGATGGAACTAAATAATGAAATTTGGCATACCTTATGATCCCTTCATCGAGGTGATCATGAATTTGTGCTTGGATTTCTATTTGGGTTGGATTTACCCCTTCAATTTGTTGATTTTATGCTTGTTAGGGTTTGAGCTTAAGAGCCCTTCTTGGCTCCTGTGTTTTGTGCGACAAGAACACACACAAAGGTGTGTGTTTTGGTGTTTTTAGTTTTAATTAATAAAAACCCATTTTCTTATTTTAACCATTTTAGTCCCTCAACTTTACCCAGGTTTATAAAGGTTACTACATCAAGCTCCCTCATTATTTTTAAAACACTAGACTAACTAGGTTGATATTCCTAGTTATTTAGTGGGTTCCGGGAGTTATAACATGTTTTATTTTAAGTCCCGTTAACTCGGACTTCTTATAAACTTACTCCCTTAAAAGCTTTTATTCACGTTGTATTTAATATTAGGATTATTCGTTTAAATCCTAATATTTTCGGGTTAATCTTTACCGCTAACGGTATTTTACCCGTCTTTTAGTATTAACGAGGTTTGATTACCAAACCCATTTTCGGGGTGTTACAGATGGAGTTGATGGATATAAAGTGGTGTTTGGCGAGTGTGTTGAGGAGAGCCGACAAGTTTTAAAAAATTACGGGAAGAGATAATTTCCGTGATGCAAATGTTTCTACTTTAGGTTTTGATAAATCTAAAGTTACTTGTTTTCGTTGCAGGGAAAAAGGACACTTCAAGAGAGAGTGCACGAATCGCGAAGCAAGTGGAGCTCAAAATCCGTTCAACAACAATGATTACTATCGAAAAGCAATTTATCATCAAGTTGCTCAACAACAACAACAACCACAAACTGTTCATGCCAGAAAGGAGATTGAAGAATCATCAAAGAGAGCTTGTTTGGTGAATCAAGAAGATAAAAATTCATCTAAAGGTTTCAGTTGGGACAAATATGTTTCATCTGATAGTAATGCATGTCTGATAAATCAAGATGATGAAAATTACTAGAAGGATTTAGCTGGGAAAATTTTAGTTAGGATTTATCATGATCCTAACAAAACTTCAAATCATAAAGCTTTTGTTGCTCGAATTGCTGAAGATAGTGATAATGATGATGATTATTATGCAAGAAGAATGGAAGAGCACTTAAAGTTGATGGAAGAAAGAGGCAGTGATGATGAAAAAGCTCGAAAGAAAAAGAAGAAAGTTAAAAAACAAGTCAGCAGTGATGATGAAGAAGTTCCTGTGATCAAAAGAAAAGTAAAAGAAGTTCTAGTTTTTAAAGTTGATACAGAAGCTGATGCACAAAAGATTCAGGTGAAATGTGAGAATTGTGAAGCAGTGAAAAAGCAAAACAGTACTTTGATTCACAACATGAATAGATTGAAAGAATCCTATGATGTTCTTAACAAGTCAATTAATCTGTACAATCAAACAAGCAGTGAACAAGCACCAGCTATGAAGACACTTCAAGGAGCTTTCATGACAAAGCAGAAAGTGGTCAACAATTATATTGAGAAGTGTGCTGTTCTTGAACAGAAACTGGAAACCCAGAGAATTGAAACAAAAAGAGTAAATAGGTTGTTAAAAAGTTATCATGTACTTCTTATGTTATTGACAGGATTTATCCAACCGTTGAAGGCATGAAGGCATTTGATGAAGATGAAGTATCTGAAGACAAGAGTTCTGAAAACAAGAAGGATACTGAAGTGAAGATTTCTGGTAAGAAACAAGATGCCAGTTACAACAAGTGTCCACCCCCGCTTGAAAATGGATATTCTCCACGATTACCAAATTCACAAAGAGTAAAAAAGGCAACCAATTTACAGTGGGAGTCTGAGTCTTCAGAAAATTTGCCAGACAACATCGATGTCACTTTCACATCGTCTGACACTGATCATGAGTCTGAATTAATAAAGAAAGTAGTCGATCAGGTGTTGGATAACGATGAAACTGAGGAGTCAAAGTCGGAGTCAAATTCAGAGTCAAAGTCTGAAACGTCAAATCCAACAGTCAAAAAGGGCAAACGGGTTTACAATAAAGAGTTTTTGTTATCAAAATCTAATTTGAATGATGAAACATTCAAAGTAGCTTATACTTTGAATGATTCTGACAAATTATATTCTGATGAAGAATTTCCAATAAGAGGTGTTAAACCAGAAATGATAAAAAAAGGTTTTCAAACTAACAGAAATCAATATTTCTGAAATAAAAGATGTAAATCTTTCTGAAAAACCTAAACCTTACACCTCAAGAGTTCAATAAAGATTAAACAAGAAAAAGGGTTACAGTTCTGGTTCGGGTTATCAAAAGAAACCAAACCATAACGGTAATTTCAAAAGAAAAGGTCTTGGATTTATTCCACCGAAAAATCATAAAAATGAGAAAACTTATAAACCAAAAACTGTTTTTGTTTCAGGAACATCATCTGAAGAAGAAAAGGAGCAATTGTTCAGAAAGCAGACAAACAAAGAATTCCTTGCTAAAAAGCAAGATGAAATGAAGAAGGAAGTTGCTCAGAAAAAAGAGACAATAACCTATTTTCAATGTAAAACCGTGGGTCATATTGCCAGGAATTGTCCAAAGGCAATTCAAATAAAACAGGGAGTTTCTCGTAAACTAAAAGAAAAGATGGTTGAGAATGAACCACCAACCAAACCTTTTACAGTTTTTAAAAGTTCAAAATTTGAGGTTGGTGAATGTTCAAAAAGGTTTTACAAGAGAAAAGCAAATCTTGACAACCACAAGTGGGTTGTTAAGAAATCTGATGATAGTTCTAGCAATGATTCTGATTCATTAAAATCAGAGGAGCTATTTTCAGGTGATGAATCTGATTCCATAAAGTCAGAGGAGCCACGTGTTGAGTTAAAATTGGAAACATCAGTTCCGCCAATGGATGATGTCAATTTTCCACCATTGCGGGTTGAAAATTTTAAACAAAAAGTTGGCAAAGTTGAGATTTCAAATCAATTTTTCTCTTAAAAGAAAGAATTTGATATTGAAAAAGCTTTTAACCCCATAGTTCAAAGTATTTTTGGAAAAATGGTTGACGGGAAGGTCAAAGGGGTAAAGGAATTTTATGAGAAGAAAATGAAGAAACCAAGTAAATATGGGTCATCCCAGGTTTGTGACCGGGATGGAACTTATTATGATTGAAAAACCAGGACTTGCCAGAGCTCCCAGGTTGGTAAAAGTGGAGCAGGAATCGGCATCTTTCTTGAGATATATCACAGATGTGAAAGGTGGCTGTTATGTGAAATTTCGATCTACAAGTGGTAAATCAGGGACATTAAGTTGTACTTGATTTTCTACAAGTGGTATTTGTTGATTGAATTTAACTGTTATATTTTTCAAAAGGTTGAAGATGAAAGAACAAAGTGATGAATTGATCCCCTTACCTACAAGTGGTTTTATGAAATCAACAAAACTTATTTTCCGGAAAAACCATTTGATTAAAACAAACTTAAGTGTTTTGAAATCATAATCGGAAAATAGTTTGTTGTCAGGGGGAGTTCTGATTGTTTATGCCTAGTGGATGGCGAATTGAAGCAATTCACAACAGTTGTCACTTTATTTGTACAGTTTATTTTTCAAATTTCCTTTAAATGATTTTGCATTCTAGGGGGAGTATAATTTTCTGAAAATCCAAAAACATTTGAAAATTTGAAAAAGGCAAAAACATGATAAAATCAAAAATGAGTTTTGTTGTGAAAAAGAGGAAATGATAGTAAATCAGTAGAGTATCACAGCATGCTAAAGAATTGGAAAGTCAAAATGTGATAAACGGTCTCACTGATGATGTGCCAGTAGGTTTTTGCGCATTTAGTAAATTGTGTCGAGATATAAACCTAAATATCAAACTTACTTATCTCGTGGGGAACATCTCTCGGATATATGGGTAACCCCCGAAATCTTGTTTGAAAGGTCCCTCTTTCTGAGATACTAGGTCTTTATGCTTAGTGATATCTGGGGTATTATCCCGGGACTTCTGATTTTGCGGAAGCAATGGCCTAGTCCCCGTATAATACTTTTCGCTTGCTTGAAATATAGCACCCCCCTCAGCATAAAAAATGATGAAACATTGCAAAATGCTAATCATGTGCTGTTGAAGAAAAGATTCTCTAAAGGGAACACACCAAAAGTCGAAGCCATCATCTCTCTGATTTTGCGGAAGCAATAGCCTGAGCTCTCATGGCCTTCGCATTTAACCCTTTACCGATATCATCTAGGTATACTCACCTGTAAGACTGAATATTGGGATCTGGATACGTGAGTATATTCTGAGGTGGGACACGCATATAAGTTTAAGTCTCTAAAACATTAATCTCGTATCTCAAAACAGTTGAAATTTGTGTGAAAATTTAAGTGGATCAGTATACTGACAATCTAAGTGAATCGGTTAGAACTTAAAATATTTAAAGCTTAACGGTGTTAGTGATTTGTCTCAAAAACTGATATGATCCTCTTACACAAACTCACAAAAATAGTGTCTGTAAATATTTCTTTACTGCTTTTTGTTAAAATCTAAAATCCAAAAAGTTTTTAGTGTGTTTAGCATAATATTTTGAAAATTCAAAAAGATTTTTGACAACTGATATTGATGAGCTGATTTTCAAAATTCCGAGTTCTAAACATGATGAACAGGTTTGGGAGAGTCTGTTTAAATTGAGAAAAATATTTGTATATCTTGCCCACAAGTAGTTCATCAGAGAATAAAATTGTAAAATCATTTATTGATTGATTGATTCCTGCAAGAGGTTTTAAATCATTTTTTAAATTAGTTTCTACAAGTGGTAAGCAAAGAACTTAAATTTGTCAAATTTTAAATTTGTGAAATTTATTGTGAGGTAGAGATTGTGCAGGTTAGCCAGATTTTGATCCTGAGCAGGATGTGAGCCAGGTCACGATCTTGAACCTGTGGAAGCCAGACTGCGATCCCAAGCACAATTTAAGGGGGAGTCCAAAGTTGTATAGAGAAAGGTTCTGATCATGAATCTGAGGATGCTGATGAACTTAAGGAATCAAGAGATTTGATCAAGAGAAGATATAGCCAGGTCGAGATCCTGAAAAAGAAGAGAAGAGGAAGATTGAGGATACTTTACATTGTTAGATATTTCGGAAAAGTTCGAGAAGACTGATAAAGACTGAAGATTGAAGACTCGACACCGAAGACTTCGTCAACATCCGAGGGGGAGTCTGTTGGTGCATCCGTCTGTCGACTTCGTCTTGTATCGAGTCTTGTATTAGAATTAATAGACCAGGGCACGTAGTACGAGAAATATGTCAAAAATAGATTGGGAGGTAATTTCGCACGAAATTACAAATTGTAATTCCACACGAAATCACTTGCTAATTTCGCACGAAATAGTAATTTCGTGTGAATGTGATTTCGTTTGTGGTATTCCGTGCGAAATCACCTTGCCTATATATACCTTTGATGCGTGTCATTTGTAACTTTCCGGTTTCAGTACCGAACTGCTGCCGAAGTGTCTGCTCGCT
This sequence comes from Helianthus tuberosus, assembly GCA_030545235.1. Classification (NCBI taxonomy): domain Eukaryota; kingdom Viridiplantae; phylum Streptophyta; class Magnoliopsida; order Asterales; family Asteraceae; genus Helianthus; species Helianthus tuberosus. The sequence continues at coordinate 163,449,872 of CM060399.1, read as the reverse complement.
GTAAAAGTTTGTCAAATCAATCAATAGACAGTTTAAAGTGTATATCTAGCTGAATTGAACTCGATACGTTTGTTTCCGCCTCTCATATTGAGCAAAACTCTTCTGATCGACTCGTACGGGTCAGAAAACGATCCTACACTCGCGATGCAAACAAAATTGAACACATTCAACGGTTTATATCATCAAGCGGTACACCTTATTATTTATATACGGTTTATTTTTTAATGAAGTATATTATTTATATATGGTTTATTTTTAACGAAGTATTTGGATTAAGTTGTACCAGAAAGTTATGTATTTTTGCAAGATGTGTTTCCACATTAGTGTTTTCATATATATATGGACTCAGTTATGTTATCCGTATGTCATTTTTCATCGTTTCGTTTTGTTTTCACAGTTTTGCTGTAATGAATATTGTGACCGTGAATAGTGCACGCAACACTTTCTACCAACACTTTTAGGACATAGTTTAATTGGTTTCGCGACACGACGAAAACCAACATGTGTTATTGCATTGTTTCCTTGTCCTAACATTGTAATCTAATGTACGACACAGTTACGTAATTAAATTTACGCTAAATGCATGAGAGTACTTAATAATAATAGTGATTAGATTGTACGGAATTTCCGGTTAATTGCCATTTGTCACAGGTGAGGCTGTGGCTAGGAGCAGGAGAAAAAGGCTAACCGGTTGTTCTGTGTCACGGCCCTCGACCCGGTTTGACCCGTTTCAGGAGCCGCGGGACAGAAAATCCCGTGGTATTTAATTAACAGCGGAAGTTTCAGGATCTTTTTAAAACTGAAAATATTTCCCGATTATTTTATTTCACAACTCGGGATAAAACCCGGTAATTTACAATCATAAGATTTCACGAAGAAATCTTTTATTTTACAAAACATGTTTCTTTATTTTATACTGAGCCACTTCCTTAAGCTTGTAGTGCTTCGCGGCACTTTTCCTGGATCACAACAGATCACCTGAAACATGTTTGAAAAAGGTTTTGTCAGCGGGAAATACTGAGTGAATCATTCATTTTACTAAAACGACTCATTTGTTATAATTCACAGTATTAAGAGCGATTATAATGTTTCAAATATCAACCAACTACCCTCGGTACTTGTCACTCGACTCATTTCTGTGACTATGGTCATATCACCCATTGGCTAACTCGTTGTCCAATGGTGAAGATTATCAAGTAATGTATACAAAACCCCACATACCGGCTGTAATATGGTGACTACAAAGACTTAATCCCTGTAATTATAACTTTGAAAATAAACATGCTTTTGAAATTAAATTTGATAGAAAGAGAATGACTCACCTTGCAGATTTAATTTGAGCAGAGCCTAACCTACTAATTAGCCTTTTAACCTAATTTAATATCAGGCACACAATTTGGTTAGTAACTTAATACAGCATTTACGATAACTCACGAGATCAAACCCTCACAACGAATGACAAAGTGCGATACTTAAACATCCATCGAATTAACGACGAATGACAAAGCATAACCCTAATGTGGGCAGCACTTAAACATCCATTGGATATTTTGATCAATCGGACATTGAATCGTATGAGCGATCGAGTTATTACCCTGATTGCGGCAGCAATTAGTGATCCGTGTGTGTTTTTAGAAGTGTTTCTGCTATAACTCAGTCTACGTAACGAATTTCTTCGTCGTTTCAGTGCCAGAAATCGATTGCCAATGCCTGCTATTTATACACAAATTTGGCCTAGCTTACGGACCGTAAGCCTCCTCCCTTACGGTCCGTAAGGGTTGCATTTTATTTATAGAGTAGTCACGTGTGGGACTAGGCCTGCTGAGTTAGTAGTTTCGAAAAATTCAAATTTGACAACGTTTTATGTAGATAATCGTTAACTAGGGTTTACCCCCCCTGAGTTTTAGGGGCCCTGATCCTGATTCTGATTGTTCTAAAAATTTTAGGGTTTGCGCAGAATCACTTGGGTGTCTCAATTAGGGTTTCCTATTGGACAATTAAAATAATAAATATGACTTTTGATGAGAGTTGTTACATTCTCCCCACCTTAATAAAAATCTCGTCCTTGATATTTACTGGAATAATTGAGGATACTTTCGCTTCATTTCTGATTCTAGTTCCCAAGTGTATTCGGGTCCTCTCTTTGAATCCCACTTTACTTTAACTAACACTAGTCGTTTGTGCTTGAGAAATTTCACCTTTCGATCTTCTATCTGAAGAGGTTTCTCAACAAATTTTAACTTTTCGTTTACCTCTATATCTTGGAGAGGTACTACCAAAGATTCGTCTGATAGACATTTCTTGAGATTGGATACATGAAATACATCATGTACTCCAGCTAACTCTTCTGGTAGTTGTAAACGATAAGCAACTGGTTCGATACGTTGGATCACTGGAAATGGTCCTACGTATCTTGGACTTAGCTTTCCTTTCTTACCGAATCTAACAACTCCTTTCCAAGGGGAAACTTTCAACATTACTCTGTCTCCAACTTGGAATTCTAATGGCTTGCATCTATTGTCTGCATAACTCTTCTGGCGATCTCGAGCTGTCTTCAGTCTTTCCTTGATTTGAGTAATCTTGTCGGTCGTCTCTTGCACTACTTCAGGACCTGACAATTGACTTTCTCCTATTTCTGCCCAACAAACTGGAGTTCTGCACTTTCTTCCATACAGTGCCTCGAATGGGGCAGTTTCAATACTTGAATGATAACTATTGTTATAGGAGAATTCAATTAATGGTAAGTGATCATCCCAGTTACCACCAAAATCTATCACACATGCTCGGAGCATGTCTTCTAGAGTTTGGATTGTTCTTTCACTTTGTCCGTCTGTTTGAGGATGATATGCAGTGCTTAAATTTAGTCGAGTTCCCATAGCTTCTTGGAAACTTTTCCAAAAATGAGAAGTGAAACGACTATCTCTATCTGATACAATGGAGAGTGGAACTCCATGTAAAGATACGACTTTATCTACATACAACTTTGCCAATCTTTCCATGCTAAAGGTTTCTTTTATAGGCAGAAAGTGAGCTGATTTGGTTAATCGATCTACACTTACCCAAATCGCATCATTACCTTTTCTGGTTTTGGGTAACTTAGTAACAAAATCCATTGTTATGAGTTCCCATTTCCATACAGGCATTTCTAATTGTTGTAGTAGACCTGAAGGTTTCTGGTGTTCTGCCTTAACTTGCGAACAAGTAAGACACTTAGAAACATATTTAGCTATATCCTTCTTCATGCCTATCCACCAGAAATTATTTCTTAAATCTTGGTACATCTTATTATTTCCAGGGTGTATGGTATACCTAGATTTATGAGCTTCTTCTAAAATCTTATTTCTTAATTCTCCCGACTTCGGTACCCAAATCCTTTTCTTATGGAATCTCCAAATTCCATCAGATCCTTGTTCTAACTCTTTTATTCTTCCTTTCATTCCTTCAGCATCTTCCTTAATTGCTGTTTCCTGAACATTCTTTATTTGTTCATTTAAATCTAATTGTAGATTTAACCTGAGAGCACGAACCCGTCGTTGTTTCTCATGGTACTTACGACTTAAGGCGTCTGCAACTACATTTGCCTTTCCTTCATGATATTGAATATCACAGTCGTAGTCACTTAGGATTTCCATCCATCTCCTTTGCCTCATGTTTAACTCTTTTTGCCCAAATATATATCTTAGACTTTTATGATCTGTATAGACAGTAAACTTACTTCCATACAGATAATGTCTCCAGATTTTCATGGCAAAAATTACTGCTCCTAATTCTAAGTCATGACTTGTATAATTTTCTTCGTGCTTTTTCAATTGCCTTAAAGCATACGCAATTACCTTCTTGCGTTGCATTAGCACACATCCAAATCCTAGTTTTGAAGCATCACAATATATTTCAAAATCTTCAGTTCCTTCTGGTAAGGCTAAGATTGGGGCATTTGTTAACTTTTGCTTTAAAATCCTAAAAGCTTCTTCTTGTTTAGGTCCCCATTCAAACATAACTGCTTTACAGGTTAGCTTTGTTAATGGTACAGCTATCTTGGAAAAATCCTTAATAAACCGTCTATAATATCCAGCTAAACCTATAAAACTTCTAATTTCCATTGCGGTTTGCAGAACCTTCCAATAGGTAATTGCCTCTATTTTAGCAGGATCTACATGAATGCCTTCATGATTCACCATGTGTCCTAAGAATTGCACTTCTTGCAACCAAAATTCACACTTCGAGAATTTGGCATAAAGCTTTTCTTTTCTTAACAAAGTTAAGAGTATATGCAAGTGCTGACAATGTTCGTCCTGACTTTTGGAATAAATAAGTATATCGTCTATGAAGACAATTACAAATTTATCCAAGTACGGTTTACAGATCCTATTCATCATGTCCATAAATGCAGCAGGAGCATTTGTTAACCCGAATGGCATGTCTGTAAACTCGTAATGACCATACCTAGTTCTGAAAGCAGTCTTAGGTATGTCTTCTTCTTGTACTTTTAATTGATGATATCCGGAGCGTAAATCTATCTTAGAAAAATATTTAGCTCCTTGAAGTTGATCAAAAAGATCATCAATCCTAGGTAATGGGTATCGATTCTTAATTGTAACCTTATTCAATTCTCTATAATCAATACACATTCTCATCGAACCATCCTTTTTCTTAACAAACAACACTGGCGCTCCCCACGGGGATGAACTAGGTTGTATGAAACCTTTACTTAGTAATTCATCTAATTGCTTTTTTAGTTCTAACATTTCTGTGGGTGCTAACCGATAAGGTGCCTTAGTTATCGGTGTAGTCCCTGGGATTAAATGAATTCTAAATTCTACTTCCCTATCTGGTGGTAATCCTGGTAATTCTTCTGGGAATACATCTGGGTATTTTGAGACTACAGGAATCTCTTTAAGTTCTTTACCCTTATTGCTAATGATTACCGAAATCATATACACTATTCCTTGCTTTTGTTCATAACTAGCAACTTTCATTACTGATATGAACTTCATGGGCTTACGTGGTTTATCTCCTGTAATCACGATTACTTCTCCAGTAGGTGCTTGAATTTCTATGGAATTCTTATCACAAAGAATTCGAGCATGGTTGGCTACTAACCAATCCATTCCTAACACAACATCGAATTCAGCTAATTCCATAGGTAACAAGCTTGTAGAAAATTTATAACCTGAAAGTTCTATTTCTACATTTTGCAAAACCTTATCTATCTTAACTGAATTCCCATCTGCCGTTTCGACTGTAAAAATCTGCCTAATGTTGGTTAAGGGTAAATTAAGAGCGTGGCAGAATGAAGTATTTATAAAACTTTGGTTTGCACCAGAGTCAAATAATACTTTTGCGTAAATGTTGTGAACTAAGAACGTACCAGCTATTACATCAGGAATCATCTCGGCTTCCTGAGTAGTTAACTGAAAGGCTCGAACATTCTTCTTACTAGCTCCGTCGGCTGTCTTGGCTTTGTTGTCTGCTGATTTGACCAATTTAGGACATTCTGGTCTAAAATGTCCTTTTTCTCCACAGTTGTAACAGATCGTTGTTTTCTTTCTACAGTCTTCTTCCCGATGTCCTACCATTTTACAAAAATTGCAGGTTATACTACATCTTCCATAATGTTTCCTTTTGCAATTCTTGCAGAATGGCATAGCTGAAGATTGCCCTGTTCCTTTTCTTTTAAAGCTGTTATTATTACCCGTACGGAATTCTTGGGTAATTTTCTGAGCCAGTTCCTTCTTCCTGTTTTCATCTTGCGTGCGTACCAGTTCGTCAGTTAGGGTGTTAGCTAATTCCACAGCATCGTCAATAGTACGAGGTCGTGCAGCTTTAACGATGTTGCGGATTTCACTAATTAGTCCCCAAATATAACGAGAAATGAGTACCGGTTCTGGCGAAGCCAGTGATGGTACCACTCTTGCATATTCGAAAAATGTCGAAGTATATCCTCGACAATCTACACCCACCATTCGATGGTTTAAGAATTTATTTGCCATTTGATCTTTTTCATATTCGGGACAGAATTTTCTTTCTACAAGACTCTTAAATTCTTCCCAGTTCATTGCATACGCCATCATTCTTCCTTTGGCTTGAAGTACTGTGTTCCACCATTCGAGTGCCCCTTCTTTAAACAAATTTGAGGCGTACATGACCTGATCATCCTGGGCATATTTACTTATTGTAATTACGGCTTCAGTTTTCTCTGACCAATGTAATGCCGCAGTTGCTCCTTCATTGCCTGCAAATTCAGTGGGTTTGCAAGCAAGAAATTCTTTGTATGTGCAACCAGGTGTTGCAGCTTTCATTTTCTTAGGGAGCGGAACTTGTCGTGGTTCATTATCGTGATTAATATGATCATTGCCTCCGTTTATGCTATTACTGAAGTTATCTTCAGAAATACGTTTGCTAGGAACGATTTGTTGCGGTTCGATTGGATTTTTAACAGCAGCAACGATTGCTGGAATAGCGTTGGCTATCCCTTGAGCAACTATTTCTGGAATAGCGTTGGCTATCCCTTGAGCAACGATATTTTCTATATCTTGCCTAGTCATGTATTGATCCCCCGGTTGTTGCTCAGATTGATTAACCTCATTAACTGGTTCGTTATTAGCGTTTTCCATCTGATAATATATAATTTATTAGTATTGATTAAATAACAATTGTACACAAAACAATCATACAAATTTCAAATACGCACATATATAGCCAAAACTATTGTTTTCTTGATTTCCATTTTTATATTTTATAGTATGCATCAATACACACCATTATCTTACAAAGTTTTATTCGTAGTTATTTTACAGACTAATTTCACTATTCCTATTACACAACCACAGTTTCATAAATCCCCTATCCTTTGTCAGATGATATTCTAGTAATGGCGTTCCCTCTCATTGTATTTCCAGGAGATCTATCCCCCAATCTCTTGGATCCTATTCCAAGTATCCATTAGTTCTTCGCCAAAGTGGCGGAGTTCAGCCATATTCTCGTTACTCATTGGTGGATTTGGTGAAGGTTCTGGATCGAACTGAGGAAAAAGCTTATAGGGATTTTTTGGAGTTGTATTTAATTAATCAACCATTCGTCTATTCCTAAAGGTTGCGAGTGGATTGAAGGGTTTGGAATAGCTGGTTCTAAGTTCATTGATAGTTGTGTTTCAAGAGAGTGAATAAAAACATTTTCATTAACAGGCTTAATAGTATTATAGCTTGCCAATATAAAATCTAGCTCTTCCTGAGATGGTAACCCCTCAATTTGCCTAGAGCTTTCCCCAATTTCCATTTTCTTAGATTTGGGTTTCTCGAGAGGTAAAGCGTTGAATTCTATAGGTTCTTCTATGTCTGGTATATACCTATGGAAATCTCTGGAAACCTCTATTCTTACTGGATATAGATTTAAATTCTGAAGAGCGTCAGACAAGTCACTCATGCTGTTATGCAAAATACACACCATTAAAAAAAAAAATTTATAGAAAACCTTTAAATATTATTCCAGACTGTTTAACTACAAAACAACTGAAAATTAAAACACACTAGATTTTATTTGTAAATATATTTATTTACTGAATAAGGTTTCTAGACTGTAAATAATAAAGGTGCTAAAACTTGGGTCAAATTATTTAAGGATTTGCATTAATTGCTACATTAGCTAGCATATAAAGATCTGCCCATACTGTACACAATTAGTCAGATAATAAAACACATAATCACAGAATGACAGTTAGAAAAATTTAAGTATTTTCTAAATACTTAATAGGCTTAAATCAGGGGCTCTGATACCACATTTTTCTGTCACGGCCCTCGACACGGTTTGACCCGTTTCAGGAGCCGCGGGACAGAAAATCCCGTGGTATTTAATTAACAGCGGAAGTTTCAGGATCTTTTTAAAACTGAAAATATTTCCCGATTATTTTATTTCACAACTCGGGATAAAACCCGGTAATTTACAATCATAAGATTTCACGAAGAAATCTTTTATTTTACAAAACATGTTTCTTTATTTTATACTGAGCCACTTCCTTAAGCTTGTAGTGCTTCGCGACACTTTTCCTGGATCACAACAGATCACCTGAAACATGTTTGAAAAAGGTTTTGTCAGCGGGAAATACTAAGTGAATCATTCAATTTACTAAAACGACTCATTTGTTATAATTCACAGTATTAAGAGCGATTATAATGTTTCAAATATCAACCAACTACCCTCGGTACTTGTCACTCGACTCGTTTCTGTGACTATGGTCATATCACCCATTGGCTAACTCGTTGTCCAATGGTGAAGATTATCAAGTAATGTATACAAAACCCCACATACCGGCTGTAATATGGTGACTACAAAGACTTAATCCCTGTAATTATAACTTTGAAAATAAACATGCTTTTGAAATTAAATTTGATAAAAAGAGAATGACTCACCTTGCAGATTTAATTTGAGCAGAGCCTAGCCTACTGATTAGCCTTTTAACCTAATTTAATATCAGGCACACAATTTGGTTAGTAACTTAATACAACATTTACGATAACTCACGAGATCAAACCCTCACAACGAATGACAAAGTGCGATACTTAAACATCCATCGAATTAACGACGAATGACAAAGCATAACCCTAATGTGGGCAGCACTTAAACATCCATTGGATATTTTGATCAATCGGACATTGAATCGTATGAGCGATCGAGTTATTACCCTGATTGCGGCAGCAATTAGTGATCCGTGTGTGTTTTTAGAAGTGTTTCTGCTATAACTCAGTCTACGTAACGAATTTCTTCGTCGTTTCAGTACCAGAAATCGATTGTCAATGCCTGCTATTTATACACAAATTTGGCCTAGCTTACGGACCGTAAGCCTCCTGCCTTACGGTCCGTAAGGGTTGCATTTTATTTATAGAGTAGCCACGTGTGGGACTAGGCCTGCTGAGTCAGTAGTTTCGAAAAATTCAAATTTGACAACGTTTTATGTAGATAATCGTTAACTAGGGTTTACCCCCCCTGAGTTTTAGGGGCCCTGATCCTGATTCTGATTGTTCTGAAAATTTAAGGGTTTGCGCAGAATCACTTGGGTGTCAAAATTAGGGTTTCCTATTGGACAATTAAAATAATAAATATGACTTTTGATGAGAGTTGTTACATTCTGGCAGTTCCGTATATGTTCGGTTTGTATACTGCGTGCTTGGGATGCATTAAAATGTCTCAAGCATTAAAATGTCTCAAGTTAACTGATAATCCAAGGCATTTTATTGATTTACTATGAAATAGGTTTTGCTAATTTTGTATATGCTTGATTGATTTTGCAAATGATTTTTGGGTGGAAATTCACAGCAGTCAACGGTGACATATGACCGCCAGAGAAGAGCGGCAAACTGGGCTATAACGACCTGATAGCGTGCAGTTTTGGGAAAGATTACGAGGCTGAATTGTGACATACACCATGATAACAAACGATAATGGCTGCCAGAACAGGTCATAAACGGGACGCCAAGCTCCAGAGGTTCGGGTTCAGTCTCGAAGCCGAATAATATTCGTAAGGTACGTTAATTGTAAATACTATACCCCGTTTTATTTCTTTTAATGGTTTTGGGCTTATATGATTTGTAATAGGAAATAAAAGGAACCTAATGAGTATTTAGACATTTAGTGATGATCATTTTGATTGAAATGGGATGATGGGTGCGAAATAATTTTGTGCTAGTGCCATTTGATAAAATAACTAATCTTTTTGATTGTTTTACTTAATCAACAAATTAGTATCTTCACTAAGTTCATAGAAAATACATATAGATATTGTTTTAACTAAGATACATGAGATGGTTATGTAGTTATATAATTTCATTCACACTCACAATATATAAGTAACTATATATAAGTATTTATGTTGTTTTCTACTTAAAAATGTTATGTGTTACAAATAAAAAAATAATTATTGCATGGGGTTTGTTTGTGTTTGCAGGGACTTGTTGACTCAACTGCCGCTTGGGTCAACTATGCAAATCCTCAAGATGGTTAGTTCTGTTTTGAAAAGTTGGATACGGTTTATGTTGTAACTCTAATTAGTTGTGTCAATATTCGAGGTATTGTTGATGTTTGGTGGCTGCTCTAGATGAAATAATATTGCGTATAAGATGGCTTTTAAAAAATTGTTCTTTTACCAAAGGAAAGATTATTGTACTCATTACAGGTATGCTCAATGATATAACAAATTTGCCCCTTAGGGATCAGTGGAGGAATCCGAGCCTGGTATTGGGGTTTATATGAGGGGCTATAGCCAATCAATTTCATTCATTGTGCTCGGTCGCATAACGGCTGATAAAGAAGGTTGCAGAAAAGGGTATAGCTTTGTTTTGCACATCTCTCGTATATAGGTTAGGCGATGTAACTACGAAATATTGGTGTAACAAATACTTGGGTTTTATTTAATATGACGCATATGAATGGATCCCCGCCGCATCGCGTGTTGAAAATTGTAATAAAATTAATGATGGGCACGAAATCACTTTTTAACGTGTAGAAAATTGTAATCTCAATGCCATGTCATTTTTCATACCTCATCGCCAGGAAATGGCCCTGAATCCACCCCTCCATTGTTTCACATAGTTATTGGAAAGGGAGTCACTCCTGTGAGCAAAGCCATGTTGTGGACCAACATCCAACTCAACTTAACACTTGAGAAAGCAGGGCGTGCTAAATGGTCTATGGGTATTCAACTTTATTTTTCCTTAGAAAGAAAGAGGTGAAATATCAAACATAAATTAAAAAATTTTATTGAAATTAGAAATTGAGAGCATGTTTGGCTAAGCTTTTCCAACCAACTTATTGACTTATTAACTTAATCAAAAAGCCAAGAAGGAGTTTTAGTGTTTGACAAATGCAAAAGTCCTTGTCAAAATGACTTTTTGAGAAGGAGAAAAAGTCATCAAAAAGTCATTTTCGAAAAGTTAGAATGTTGTGACTTTTTGAACTAACTTATTGACTTATTAGCTTTTAGTCATTTTACATCAATAAGCTAAGCCAAACACTTTTTAAAAAACAACTTATTGACTTATTGGTTTTTCCCAACCCCATAAGTTAATCCAAACACTTTTTTTTAAAATTTCTTTTCAAAAAGTCATAAGTCAATAAGTTATTTTCCCAAAAGTCCTTTTTTACTTAAATAAGCTTAGCCAAACATGCCCTAAATATCTTTAATTAATAGGAAAGTTGTGTTGGTTGATCTTCGACTTGTAAAATTTTTCTTTAAACCTTTTAAATAATTTGTATATAAAATGCAATTATCCACAGTGTCATTAGAAGATAACTTATATTCTAACTAAATCAAATAATGGGAAAATTTCAAATACATAGTCTCCTAAAAATAGAAAACCATAAGTATATTAAACGAACTCCGATTAAGCTCATTATAGCTATATAGGAAACTTCTCGTTAAACTCTAATATCTTAGATTTTAGGTTTTCGCGTTTGGATTTTTAGTTTTTAGAATTTTTGTTTAGATGATTTTATCTTTTTATGTGGCATTTTTTTTTTTTTTTGACATTGTGTCTTTGTTTGCGATTCATTGTGTCTTTTTTCCTCGGTATTGTGTTATCTTTCTTGGCATTGTGTTATTTTGCGATCCATTTTGTCTTTGTACACTTCCTATATTCAAGAGATTTTGTAGAATAACTTTACTTATCTTTTTCTTTAGTTATATAACCAATTATCAAGTAACACTTAATGATTAGAAGCTCACCCCTTCTCGATCCGCGGTTCGACACATGATTACCAATGTATTTGACTCAATTTTTGGGACATTTTGAATGTTCATATACATAGTCTCCTAAAAATATGAAGTCGTAAGAAGTGGGGCCGGCCCTGAGAATTCGTGTACCATGTTCGAACTCGAAAAAACGTGCCCTTAGGCTTTACGCAATTGGGTATTAGACGATCTAAACCTAATGACAATGGGCTAATAACTAATCTAAACCAGAAAAATTGTTTTGTAAGTGAGCCTATGTTGGTGTTTATATGGGTATACCCTATTAATTTACTTTTTTTTCATATAAATATTGGATTTTTGTTTTAAATAACGTGCCCTTCGAAATATCGGGCCCTGGCCGGTGGTCCTCCCCGCCCACCCTCAGGGCCCGACCACTAAGAAGGGTATTAAACGAACTCTGATTGAGCTCATTCTAGCGGCATTGAAACTGTCTCGTTGAACTCTATTATCTTAGATTTTAGGTTTTCACTTTTAGATTTTAGAATTTTTTTAAGATCATTTTGTCTTTTTATTTGGCATTGTGTCTATTGTTATTTGCGTCATTATGCCTTTTTTGTGATTTATTATGTTTTTTATCCTCGGTATTATGTTATATTTCTTGGCATTGTGTAATTTTGTGATCCATTGTTTCTTTGTACACTTCCTAAATTTATGAGACTTTTTAGGATAACTTCACTTATCTATCTATTTCTTTGATTATATAACCAATTATGAAGTAACAATTAACGATTAGAAGCTCATCCCTCTCCGACCCGCATTTCGACACATGATTACCAATTTATTTGACACAATTTTTGGGACATTTTGAATGTTTAAATACATAGTTTTCAAAAAACTGGAATTCGTAAGAAAGGTATTAAGCGAATTCCGATTGATTTCATTCTAGCGTCATTGGAACCATCTCGTTAAACTCTACTATCTTAGATTTTAGGTTTTCGCTTTTAGATTTTTACCTTGTAGATTTTAGAATTTTTGTTTAAATCAATTTTTTATCTAGCATTGTGTTTTTTTTTATTTGCATCATTATGTCTTTTTAAGATTCACTGTGTCTTTTTTTCTCGGTTTGTGTTATTTTGCGATCCATTGTGCCTTTGTACAATTTCTAGATTTAGGAGACTTTGTAGGATAATTTTACTCATCTATTTCTTTAATTATATTTACCAATGATGAAGTAACACTTTACGATTAGAAGCTTATCCGTTTCTAATCCAAAGTTCGACACATGATTACCAATGTATTTGACACAATTTTTGTAACATTTTGAGTGCTAAAATACATAGACTCCTAAAAATAGGAAGTCGTAAGAAGGGTATTAAATGAATTTCGATTGAGCTTTTTCTACCGACATTGGAACCCTCTCGTTGAACTCTACTGTCTTAGATTTTAGGTTTTTGTTTATAGATTTTTACCTTGTAGATGTTAGACTTTTTGTTTAGATCATTTTGTCTTATTTTATTGGGTATTGGATTTTAATAATCCTAAGGTTCACTTGTTGCCCAATAATAATCTCAACTTTAAAAATTCTCTCCACAACCCAACTCGTAAGAATTTGGCCCCAATGATCCTTTTATAACATATAAAAATTTGGTCTTCTCGATAGATTTAAGTGCAACTCCAGCCTCCTTAATTGAATTAAGTGCACCTGTAATTTGAAAATGATCGATGTGGGCTAAATTCTTACAAGTTGGGATCGTTGGAGGGAATTTTTAGAGTTAGAATTATTATCGCCCAACAAGTGAAACTGAGGATTATTAAAATCCAATAACCCCTTTTATTTCGTTATTGTGTCTTCTTTTTGCGATTCATTGTGTTTTTTTTTCTCGAATCGTGTTCATTTCTCGACATTATGTTTTTTTTTTTGTGTCTTTGTACACTTCCTAGATTTAGGATATTTTGTAGGCTAACTGTACTCATCTATTTCTTTGATTATATAACCAATTATGAAGCACACTTAACTATTAGAAGCTCATCCCTTTCTGATCCGCAGTTCGACACATGATTAAAAATGTATTTGACACAATTTTTGGGACATTTTGAATGTTAAAATACATAGTCTCCTAAAATAGGATGTCGTAAGAAGGGTATTAAATGAACTCCGATTGAGCTCATTTTAGCGGCACTGCAATCGTCTCGTTGAACTCTACCATCGTAGATTTTAGGTTTTCGCTTTTGGATTTTTACCTTGTAGATTTTAGAATTTTTGTTTAGATTATTTTGTCTTTTTATTTGGCATGTGTCTTTTTTTATTTGCGTCATTATGTCTTTTTTTTTGCGATCCATTGTGTCCTTTTTCCTCGGTATTGTGTTATATTTCTCGGCGTTATGTTATTTTGCTATCCATTGTGTGTTTCTACACTTCCTAGATTTATGATACTTTGTAGGAAAACTTTATTCATCTATTTCTTTGATTATATAACCAATTATGAAGTAACACTTAATGAATAGAAGTTTATTCCTCTCCGATTCGTATTTTGACACACGATTACCGATGTATTTGACACAATTTCTGGGACATTTTGAATGTTCAAATACATAGTCTTCTAAAAATAGGAAGTCGTAAGAATGGTATTAAACGAACTCCGATTGAGCTCATTATAGTGGCATTGACATCGTCTCGTTGAATTCGACTATCTTAGATTTTATGTTTTTGCTATTCGACTTTTACTTTATAGATTTAAATATTTTTGTTTATATCATTTTGTCTTTTTATTTGGCATTACGCCTTTTATATTTGCGTCATTGTGTCTTTTTTGCGATTTATTGTGTTTTTGTCCTTTGTATCGTGTTATATTTCTCCGCATTGTGTTATTTTGCGATCCATTATGTCTCTATACATTTCCTAGATTTAGAAGACTATGTAAGATAAATTTACTGATCTATTTCTTTGATTATATAACCAATTATGAAGTAACACTTAACGATTACACGCTCATCCCTTTACGATCCGCAGTTCAACACATGATTACCAATGTATTTGGCACATTTTTTTGGGACATTTTGAATGATTTTTGGTATTCTAGGTTTATGATTACGAATGTGCACGTTTGATACACTTTTCAGACATTTTTCATTTTTTAGGTAAAACAAGAAAAACTCCAAAGTGGTACCAAAATGTTGAAGTACCAAAGCCTAGTACTAGTATCAATCCCACACGTTTTTAGTATGTGTTTTTTTCTTGCTATACCTATATATGGGTTAGGCCAGCATATGTCCATACTATCCTTAAGTATCGACTCATGATTCCTTTATTTCCATTTGATGAGGTATACCCTGTTTGTCATAAGGCGTGTTTAGATTTTTTTGGGGAGCATGTAGTTCATTGTGGAGAGCTCCCGGAGTTAAAATACCGATATGATTTGGTTAGGGATGTCCTTTTTTGACATATTTAGGCGCGCTGGTATTTCTGTTACGAAAGAGACACCCGTAAATTTCTTAACTTACCCGTTGGAAGGGAGATTTACCCTTCGACTAGCCGACATTCTGGTCTTTGGATGGGTAGCGGGTTCATGGGAAGAAGTGGTAAGCCTTGAAACGATCGAGCTTGGGCCGTAGCTCGCGCCATTTGTGTTGGCACGCGTTGAGGTGGTGACGGTCATTTCCGACGTTAAGTCGGTAGGTTGCGAATGCTTCCGGCCAATATTTTGTTTGGCCCGGTGGCCGCCCCTTCATAGCGTCAACGACGCTTGTGACGAGAGCCAATTCTTCCTCGTGGGTCTAGGATGCCATGTTATTGGGGTTGGGGTAGCGGGTTCGTGGGTAGCCGGTGGGGTAGCCGGTGGGGTAGCGACTGCTTGGGATGGGGTAGCCGGTGGGGTTTAGGTGGATAGCGACTGCTTGGGATGGGGTAGCCGGTGGGGTTTAGGGTTACATATATAGGGGATGTTGGGACCCGGGGTGACCGCTTGGCTTGGCCGCGGTTTGAATTTAAAATTCAAACTTTCAAATTTGGCACGCTATGACATGGCGGGTCAACGAATAGGAGTCGGCCAGCTAGGATGTCAAGACCGCCCCACGCCCAGCTTGAAATCCAAGCCCCAAGGGCCATGCCCCAACCCAAGCCCACCCGGGGTGGTGGCTTGGGCGTTTTCCTCCAACCCACGCCCCAACCCAAGCCCCATACCCCATAGTCTGAACAGTGGCATAATGGTTGATAGCTTTCCTTGTGGGTCTGGGAAATATCAGTAGCTTTTTTGGTATAAATCTTAGTGGTTGTTAAAACGTAAAAGTTAAAACTAAAATGATAGGCTGATTGACATGAAAAGTCTTCTAAAATTTTCTACTAGCCAATAGAGCAAAAGGATTAATCAATAGTTGGCCACTATCCCGCAACCATAACACATGGCCTAAGTGTTGGTCCTGAATCACGACGGATAATAACAGATTCACTTCATTATAATGGTTTAATAGCCAAATCATTCAAACTCTTATCTGCAAATACCTTTATATATGCAACTTTACTTTCACACACGATTTTAACTACCTTTATCACTTTATCTTTATCTTGATGTTTATACCTTTATCACTTTAATAATTCATCTTTATCATACCAACTTTGACTTGTTGACTTCGTTACAGATTGTATGAAGTCTATTCATTACATGATACTATTTTACATCAATATGTAAAGGAAAGGATCAATGCAAATTACATATCATTCTTCTAAGAGTTAATTACTGTTTTCGTCCTGAGGTCTGTCAAAAATAACGGTTTCAGTCCATTAGTTTAAAAATTGCGATTTCAGTCCATTAGTTTCATTTTCGTAACCATTTCAGTCCACTAACTTAACTCCATCCATTTATTTTGTTAACTTTGGGTGAAATTACCAAATTACCCCTGCTAACTTAACAAACTGTAATAAAAAAATTCTAAAAAATCTAAAAATCAAAAAAATTCCAAAAAAATCAAAAAAATTCCAAAAAATCTAAAATTCAAAAAAAATTTAAAAAATCATAAAAATTCTAAAAAATCCAAAAAATTTCTAAAAAATCCAAAATGTTTCATTAAATGTTTCGACGCGAACCGTTTCGACCCGTACCGTTTCGAGCCGAACCGTTTCGACGCGAACCGTTTCGACGGGAACCGTTTCGACGCGAACCGTTTCGACGCGAACCGTTTCGACGCGAACCGTTTCGACCCGTACCGTTTCGAGCCGAACCGTTTCGACGCGAACCGTTTCGACCCGTACCGTTTCGAGACGAACCGTTTCGACGCGAACCGTTTCGACCCGTACCGTTTCGAGCCGAACCGTTTCGACGCGAACCGTTTCGACGCGAACCGTTTCGACCCGTACCGTTTCGAGCCGAACCGTTTCGACGCGAACGGTTTCGACCCGTACCGTTTCGACGCGAACCGTTTCGACGCGAAACGTTTCGACCCGTACCGTTTCGAGATGAACCGTTTCGACGCGAACCGTTTCGACCCGTACCGTTTCGAGCCGAACCGTTTCGACGTGAACCGTTTCGACCCGTACCGTTTCGACGCGAACCGTTTCGACCCGTACCGTATCGACGCGAACCGTTTCGACCCGTACCGTTTCGAGCCGAACCGTTTCGACGCGAACCGTTTCGACCCGTACCGTTTCATTAAATGTTTCGAACCCGAACCGTTTCGAGCGGAACCGTTTCGACACGGTTCGAAACGGTAGGGCTCGAAACGGTTCGCGTCGAAACGGTACGGGTCGAAACGGTTCGCGTCGGAACGGTTCGCGTCGGAACGGTTCGCGTCGGAACGGTTCGCGTCGGAACGGTTCGCGTCGGAACGGTTCGCGTCGGAACGGTTCGGCTCGAAACGGTACGGCTCGAAACGGTTCGCGTCGAAACGGTTCGCGTCGAAACGGTTCGCGTCGAAACGGTTCGCGTCGAAACGGTTCGCGTCGAAACGGTTCGCGTCGAAACGGTTCGCGTCGAAACGGTACGGGTCGAAACGGTTCGCGTCGAAACGGTTCGCGTCGAAACGGTTCAGCTCGAAACGGTTCGGGTTCGAAACATTTAATGAAACATTTTGGATTTTTTAGAATTTTTTTGGATTTTTTAGAATTTTTATGATTTTTTAAAATTTTTTTGATTTTTAGATTTTTTGGAATTTTTTTGATTTTTTTGGAATTTTTTTTATTTTTAGATTTTTTAGAATTTTTTTATTACAGTTTGTTAAGTTAGCAGGGGTAATTTGGTAATTTCACCCAAAGTTAACAAAATAAATGGATGGAGTCAAGTTAGTGGACTGAAATGGTTACGAAAATGAAACTAATGGACTGAAATCGCAATTTTTAAACTAATGGACTGAAACCGTTATTTTTGACAAACCTTAGGGACGAAAACAGTAATTAACTCTTCTTCTAAATAAACATCATCAAATATTCAAAATCAAAATTTATATGATAAAGACTTGTTGATTGGCTTTAAAAACCCAGCTTCCTCATCATCTTCCAGCGGCCTTCTGAATCTCAGAGAAAACTGTTACTGACTTGAACTCTTCTTTGGTGGTACTAAACGATGACATGCCATTTCTTATCGTGCTTGATCCTGTGAACACATCATCGTCTGTTGTTGTATTTCCTTGGGTCGGAAAGAGAAGTTCTTTGTTTTCAGACACGGCTTTGTAAAATGGTATAGATCTGAATCAATCACAGCAGAAATATAAGAAACACCAGAAATAGTGACAAAACTTGTGACAAAACTTTTATTGATTATCCAACCCAGAAAATATCCCAACCAAAACCCTAGATCTCAAACTTATGAGATCTATATGAAATACAATACAAGTTCAACAGATTAGTAAAATCTGTTGAACATAACAGAAATACAAACAAAGTAAAATCAAAAGAACTGAGATCAACAAGATCTCTGATACAACCAAGATCTCAACACTGAGATCTATAACTCTGGATGATGATGATGATCTTCAACTCCAGACAAACACAGGTGAACAATCCAGATGAACACCACAAGAACAAATGCAGAGAAGTGAGAGTGAAACCCTAACAAAATATCTAAAAGTGAACAGACTTCTCTCTCTCTACTCTATTATATAGCTGGAAACAATACAGAGATACATCCAGCCCCATGATCTTTCAAGATATACACATAAAGCCCCTGAAGTTACACTTTAACCCTTGAGCCCAACCGACTTGCAAACTGACTTGTAACAACTGAGCCCAACAGCCCAATAACCTGCTAACAAACTGAATAACAAACCAATACAAGTATAACAGCCCAATAATTATGTTTGTGATAGAATTAGATATAAGTGTACATTTTAACACCCCCCCATAATTCAATCAGCAAACATATAAAACAATCTCAATTTTACACACAAAATATCATGTTGTGCAACATTTAAACCTCTAGTAAAAATGTCTGCTATCTGATTTTCAGAAGCAATTTTTTGTGGGTCAATAATGCCACTTGCTATTTTTTCTCTCAAAAAATGCAAGTCTAACTCAAAGTGTTTAGTTCGTTCATGAAAAACAGGATTTAGGGAGATAGAAATAGCAGATTTACTATCACAATACAACATTATAGGCAGTGTACAGATAATATTCAATTCAGACAAAATGTTCTTAATCCACATTACTTCACAAGTAGCTGAGCACATCGCTCTATACTCAGCCTCAGCTGTAGATCTCGAAACAAAACCTTGTTTCTTGCTTTTCCAAGACACAAGTGTCCCTCCAAGAAATATACCAAACCCTGTTACTGACTTTCTAGTCACTGTACACTTAGCCCAATCCGAATCTACAAACCCAGATAAATCAAAACTATCTGTTTTTCTGAACATAACACCCTTTCCTGGATTCTGCTTTAAGTATCTTAATAACCTTAAAGCAATGTCCAGATGCGATTGACATGGTTTATGCATATATTAACTCAAGAACTGCACTGCATAACTTATATCAGGCCTAGTT
The DNA here is from genome assembly GCA_030545235.1 of Helianthus tuberosus. Lineage (NCBI taxonomy): Eukaryota > Viridiplantae > Streptophyta > Magnoliopsida > Asterales > Asteraceae > Helianthus > Helianthus tuberosus. Next base: position 163,430,229 of record CM060399.1, on the reverse strand, counting down.
AAAGACAGATATATCAACTTTCCAATTAATTTTTGAAAACCATTAATATTTTCCAAAAACCTTTTATCTTTATCTGTTTTACTAGTAACAACATGTGACTGCTCAATTGGTGTACTCACTGGTTTGCACCCTAAGTACCCAAACTCATTGAGAAGTTCAAGACAATACTTCCTTTGAGACAAACAAACTGACTCATCAGAATATAACACCTCTATGCCAAGGAAATACTTAAGTATTCCTAAGTCTTTAATTTTAAAACTCTCACTTAAACTTTTCTTAACTCTTGTGATTTCTGAAATACTATTTCCAGTAATCACAATGTCATCCACATATACCAACAACACAACTAACACATCATCTAACCCCATAAGAAACTGCATTAATTTGATTAACATTGAAAAATCATTGTAATCTTTTGCTGCTTTACAAGAACATGTGGGCAGTTTGAGCATAGCATCAAACTGTTTCCACATAGTGGTCAGTCTATTATAATAATCTGCCACAGTAGAACCATTTTGAGAAATACAATTAATTTTTTTAAACAAATCATAAACCACAGAACCATCTATCTTGTCATAGGTTTCTTTTAGATCCTCCCAAACCTCTAAAGCAATAGAAGAAAAAACTTGTCCTAAAAACAGATCCTCAGAAACAGAATTCAAAAGCCAGGTTAACACCACAGAATTACACCTATCCCACTGATTAGCAAGCACAAGATCCTCTGTGGATCTTTCACATTTCCCATTAACAAAACCAAACTTATTCTTGGCTTCTAAAGCTAATTTCATAGAAGTAGACCAAACAGAATAATTCTCAGTACCCTTTAGCTTAACACTAACAATAGTTAAGGCACTAGAATCACTAGGATGAAGATATAAAGGATCTCCAATATCTAACTTGCTTATCAATGTTTGAGACGTACTAGCATTTGGATCAGCACCATCCATGATAACAAACAAGATTCAGAAAGAATCACAACACAACAAGTAGACAGAACAGATTCACAAACAGATAATCAATCAATACAGAAACACAATACCCTAAGGCGAAGCTGTATCAGTGTCCAGATTTCAGGTTCATCACTTATAGTGCCTGAACAGGTCTTAATACAGGAGCCAAACCCTAAGAAGTATTAACACAAGAACAATCAATCAAACACAAAAAAACAATCAAAGAAAGTCAATCAACAAACAACAAAGGTGCCGGTCCTCACTACCCCGACTTCAACTAAATCAACCAACAAATAAAAAAAAACTAACTAAACAGAAGAAGAAAGATCTCACAGCGGGTGCAATTCCTTCAAACAATATGAATACTGTAACCTTTTAGGGTTACAGTTCATACAACAGCTAACAATATAAACTGGTCAGTTTGCTCTGAATCCTTCTAGGGTTTCAGAGACCAAAACAGCCTTCACACGAATCCCAAGAACAATATCAAGATCCACACCGTCACACCCCCAAGATCAGAAGAATCACAGTTCTACAAAATCAGACAACAATCAGTACAAATCAACAATAGAATCTAACAGCGGAAGACTTAGATCTGTGATATAGAGCCTGAAATGCTCTGATACCATGTAAAATGGTATAGATCTGAATCAATCACAGCAGAAATATAAGAAACACCAGAAATAGTGACAAAACTTGTGACAAAACTTTTATTGATTATCCAACCCAGAAAATATCCCAACCAAAACCCTAGATCTCAAACTTATGAGATCTATATGAAATACAATACAAGTTCAACAGATTAGTAAAATCTGTTGAACATAACAGAAATACAAACAAAGTAAAATCAAAAGAACTGAGATCAACAAGATCTCTGATACAACCAAGATCTCAACACTGAGATCTATAACTCTGGATGATGATGATCTTCAACTCCAGACAAACACAGGTGAACAATCTAGATGAACACCACAAGAACAAATGCAGAGAAGTGAGAGTGAAACCCTAACAAAATATCTAAAAGTGAACAGACTTCTCTCTCTCTACTCTATTATATAGCTGGAAACAATACAGAGATACATCCAGCCCCATGATCTTTCAAGATATACACATAAAGCCCCTGAAGTTACACTTTAACCCTTGAGCCCAACCGACTTGCAAACTGACTTGTAACAACTGAGCCCAACAGCCCAATAACCTGCTAACAAACTGAATAACAAACCAATACAAGTATAACAGCCCAATAATTATGTTTGTGATAGAATTAGATATAAGTGTACATTTTAACAGGCTTCACCAACCGTTTTATCAGCAGCTTCTTGTAGCTCCAATGCAAACTCTTGTCCCCAAACTACTTCATCCATTGCTGGCCTTTCACTGCCTTCATCTTTCAAGCAACTAACTGCCACCTCTCCAAACTTCTTTAAACACTCTGGTGCAATCACACTGCTTACATTTGGATCCATTATTTTGTTCAGGGTCCCCTTCTGGTAACAAGATTTTCCCCACTCTGCCAAATTCACTTCTTCTCTGGACAGCTTTCTCCGTGAGTTGTTGACTTCGGTAATATTGGGGATCCATATACCCGAAACTACCCTTCACCACCGTGCTAACATGCTGGTCTCTAGGGCCTAGCTTTGACAAACCAAAATCAGATACCTTAGCAACCCACTTTTCATCCAGTAAGATATTTGTGGACTTGACATCCCGATGAATTATTAAACGTTTTGAACACGTGTGGAGATAATTCAGCCCTTTTGCTGCACCGATGCAAATCTCGAGACATCTTTTCCATGGCAGAGGAGGCTTGTTTGTGTTGTACAGATGGTCCCGTAGAGTCCCGTTAGCCATGTAATCATAAACCAGTATCATCTCTCCCTCATCGTTACAGTATCCTATCAGGGAAACTAATTGGACATGGCGTAGTTTAGACAGGAACCCTATTTCCGCATGGAATTCTTGAACTCCTTGGTTGGATGATTCATTGAGCCGTTTGATTGCAACAGAGGTTGTTGCAGCGTTGTCTATATATCCTTTGTACACCTTGCCAAACCCTCCAATGCCAATGACAAAATCGTCACTAAAGTCCTTGGTAGCTGCTCTCACTTCTGTAAGTGAAAAGCGACGGCATCGATCTGAAGGCAGTGTTGATTCACTATACGCTGGGCCGTATGATGACTTGTTGTCGGTGGCATCATTGCGTTTGGATCGCCTTCGTTTCTGGAAAACTATGAGAACTAAGATAGACAACAAGACTAACGCTCCTCCAATACCTCCAATTATCGCGGCATATGGAGGTTTCTTCTTGTTCCTATTTACAGTAGTTGTCGGCCTGGTTGGTGGGGCTGTAAAGTTAAGTTCCGGGTTTGGGCTAGCAAGACTACTATTCATGCTCAACTTGAAGGTTTCCAAACAGTTCAAATAAGCATCTAAATATTCTTCAGATTTGGGATTAGGATGCATTGCGATCCACAAATCTTGCTTGCCTCTGCTATGATTCGGCTCTTTGACAAACCCAATGTAATCTTTGATTACAGGATAACCACTACCTTGGGTTAACTGGAATAGATCAATTTCATCGTCAGCAGTTTGATTATTAATGAAAATTTTGAAAATCACCTGACCTCTTTTGGTGTATTGCGGTATAATGTTACAAAAATGGAGCCTAAGATAGTAATAAAACCCAGTATCAACAGGAAGTCTCCAAGTCAGATTGTACGTGTCAGACAGTTTGCCCATACTCCTTTGGCTTCGATAAACTTGCTCAGGTGCAGTATAACTTGGTGTCTTGTTGGTATACATAATCTGCTCCTTTGGATCATAATAAATAGGTGTCAACCCAATTGATGTTCCATTTATGTAGTTAATATCTTGTTCCCATGACCGGTACATACCAGTATCTTCAGTACCTGATATGTGTCCCCCACCCATGTTTAGCCTGTAAATATTTTCAAGCGCCACTTTGCTGTTAATTACAGGTTCTGTATCTACACCGACGTATTTCAAGCCACCACTGCTAGAGTACAGAGTTTCCGGCATTGAAACAATTTCAATACCATTGATGAAGGCATATGAGTTGGGTGAGGGTGTAAAGGTAACATTTAGGATTTGTGCATCTGTTACATTGATGATGAATTCTTTGACAACGCTCTTCCTTTTCAAATAGGAGGTGGCTAGGAAAGAACTAAAGTTGCTTAACAGAGAGAAGCCATTGGATGATACCGAAAAGAAAGACCGTTCTGGTTTGAGGTTGGAGTAGGTGGCAGGATAGAAATGCAGGCGGAGGAATTTGGGTCCTTGGGACACTGGAAATGTGTAAGTGAACGAAGAAGCGTTAAAAATTCGGGCAGAGGTATAAGGGAGGGTTCCCGATACTGAAGGATCTGGTTGAAAGGGAGTGGAAGGAAACGAAGTGGTGATGATGTTGGAAGGCACGAATTTGGAATTCTGATCACTATTCCATCTCGGGTCAGAAGTGGTGGAGGATGAACCGCAGGCGAGGAAGAATCGATCGGTGGCGTTGTATGGTTGTGCAGTGGTGGTGGTGATGATGGAGGTGAAGAGGAGGAGCACAGAAAAGAAGGTTAACATGGTGGTTGAAGAGTAGTATGAATGCTTGAATAATTAGTTAAAAGTATATACCAATGGTGTCTTTATATATCACAGGAGTAGTGTTCAGATTGTCTGATTGCTTCAAGTGTGGTTTTGATAAGTTGTACTATGGAAATTGACATGCATACTAGATATTAAATTTTGCCACTTTAGATTTTTAATCGAACTTTAATTAAATAAAAAAGAATAACAACAGTTCATCAATCATCTCACGCTTTAGCTTTATCTATCACAAAACCAGCCGGTTCATTTTACATAATAAACCGATGACTTCAAGTCTTCGGTTTTCAATAACCAGACTGACGGGTCTAGTCAGATTTTAAAAGCGGGAGACACTTTACATCGCTTTCAGTTGCAATGCACGTAAAGAAAAATCCATTTATTAGTCAATAATTTATATTTCAGTAAATTGCCAAAATCGTCCCTGACGTTTGGACATGTTTGTCATTTTCATCCAAAACAACTTTTTTTTGTACAATATAGTCCTTCACTCTTCACTTTTGGTATTTTTTGCCATTTTCATTCAAACATCTAATTTGCTTTATTTTTTCTATCAAACATTTGGATGAAAATGGCAAAAAATCCTAAATCTCTGGGACGATTTTGGCAAAAATGTCAGACATTTGAATGAAAATGCCAAAAAATCCCAAAAAATGAAGGACTATATGGTACAAAAAGTTGTTTTGGATGAAAATGGCAAACATGTCTGTTTTGGTCAAAAATCAAACAAAGGATAATGTAACCAAATCTGATTTTGTGAGGTAGTGTGCTTGTATGTTTGACAATTGGATGAACAAATGTAAAATATAATGAACAATGAACACAAGGATTTGTACGATGAAAAAGCCCTTGATCTCAATATGATCTCTGGCACAAAAAAACCTCGGATAGTGAAAACTATCACTATCAAATGTATTAAGCTAACAAGAGTTTACAACTTCGGAAGTTGATCAAGTGTTGTACAATGTTTGCTAAAGTGTAAGTGTATTCGAGATCTGATGTTCGCGAGAGAGTGTGTTTTCTGCTAATAAAATATGTTGTTATCTAAACTTGATCAACCCCTTTTAAATAGAAATAACAAACAAGTCCGAAAACGGTGCAAGGCCACGCCCACAATGTTAACGTTGAGCCATTTCCATACGTGCAGCATCTTCAACGATTCCAGTCCGATATTCTCGCCATGACTCAATTCACATTGCCCATGACCTGCATGCTACTACAAAAAATTTTCAAGGAACGACTGTTAGTTAAGTTATAAAAATAATAAGGATCCATGATCCTCGGACTTCCTGCATCAGACTTTAAGGATTAGTGATCCAGGCGGGTCTAAGGATAAGTGATCCATAAGTATTAAAAATTAACCCCTAATAATGTCCAAACCTCAGGGACGATTTTGGTGCATGTTTTCAGCATTCTCCGTTTCAGTACCGAATTTATGTTAGGGAATTTGTAGAGTTCTTTTTTGGTAATAGCATTGATGAGATTAATAATATAACTAAGGCTATCAGGCACGTGATGGCCTGTCGTTGGGGTCATGCAAAAAGCTAAATAACCTATATAATTAGGGTAAGTAGGGTATCGAATCCACAATGAGCATGTAGTTAGACTTTGGGGTGTGGTTCCCCTTTTCCCCAAGTCTACATAAACGTTACATCACCCTTCCTTTCACCACATTAATTTCCCCCAAGATTGGGGTGTGGTTCTCTCTTCCTCCTTTCGTTTTTCTTATATGTTTTATTTAATGTATTATATTTATAAATAACATTTTTTACTCCTTTAATTTATTAAACTAAAAATAACTAAACATATTTTTAATTTAAATTAAACTTTAAAACATTAACATACATAACTAAATTCTAAGATGTATTTTTTAAAACTAAAACAAAGTTGAGAGGTGTTTTTAAAATTAAAATCAAGGTATATTATTTAAAACTAAAACACATTTAGGGTATTTTAAATTAAAACCAAATTCTAAAAGTGTTATTTAAAACTAAAGGAAACTTGAGGGTTTGAAAAGTTATAAAATAACATTGACCATTTGACCTCCTCCTTCATCATTTGACCTCCTTCTTCAATCCGCAACACAACAAAAATAAACCGAGTAATAAAAGAAACAAATAAAAAACTATAAAATACACATAAATATTGATAGAGAATGGGGAAGAACTCCTGATGGCACCGAAGAGAGAGAGGGCAAGGGGGGCGGTGTTCCTCGTCAGGGAAGCCCTCAACGTCGGCTCCCCTTGCTCTCTCCCGAACACACACTCAAGGGTCTTAGTATTACACATTTGGTTTGATTATTTAAATAAAAAAAACTAAATTAATATAAAACTGGATTTGGATTTGATTTCTTCAAGACCTACACCCACTTCATCGTTTGGCCCAATATATTGATTTCTTTAAGAGTTAGTTATTTTTTTTGTCCTTGTGATTTGTCAAAAATCACTATTTCAGTCCATTAGTTTAAAAATTTTCATTTCAGTCCCTATGGTTTCACTTTCGTAACTATTTCGATCCACCTCTGTTAACCCTATCCAGTTATTCTGTTAGTTCTATATGAAATGACCATAATGCCCCTATTATTAAAGTAAAAACATATATAAATAAGGGGTCTAAGTTATCAAATAATGAAAGTGAAAGGCTAAATTGTTAAAATGTTAGTTGGCCAATACTTAACACCCACCCCAACCACCCACCTCCACTACGCTACCCACCTCTGCCACACACCACCACCACCACCGCGCCACCCGCCTCCACCGCACACCACCACCACGCTCTCAGATACAAGCACTCAAAGCTTATCTTCAATCCTCAACAATCCACATCTCTCCGATGGATCCTGGTCCGACTAGTGGTCATCATCAACTGCCGACGTACAAATTCCTGAATTCGCTCCTCCTGTTAACACTATATGTATCTTCAATTTTCGATCATCATAACTGTTTTGAAGATATTAGGAAGCATTCGAACAAGGAGAACAGGGAGGATAGGTATGATGATGTGATTAATAGTCACGAGAGGGCAAGGGAAGCTCTGGTGGCGTGTTTACAAGAAGTTCCTGCGTTGTATTTTAAAGAAGATTTTGCGCTTGAAGACTGGGCGACTTTTAGGGCTGCATCGACGTTTTCTACGGTTGTGGAGATGATCAGGGGCGGACCCACATGGTCCGGATCGGGGTCCACGGACCCCAATGTTTTTTTAAAAAAATAGTAGAACCGGTATGTTAATTTTATCAAGGACCCCATAAAATAAATTAGTTGGACCCCATAGTATTAAAAGCAAAGATGGTGTGGTGGTAAATCCTCTTGTAATCTAACACATAGATCCCAAGTTCAAGTCTTACAAGTCTTGTGTTTTAGTTTTTTAATAAAGTTGTTTTAGTTTTTTAATAAAGTAGTGGTTTCATGTCCACTAAATGCTTCTACATTTTTTCTTAGCCCCGACCCGACTACGATTACCGACCCGAAAATTTTAATATTTGGTTGTGAAAAATTATTCGACAAAAAATGGACCCCAGTAAAAAATAATCCTGGGTCCGCCACTGGAGATGATGATCGGACAAAACTTAACTCGCCGGAGAAGATGACCGGAAAGAATGTTTCTGTTTGAGTCTGTTGGTTCGAGTTAGTCCTTGCCGGAATTTGAAGCAGAAAGGAGGGGCGCTGGTGGATTCCAGCGAGATTGATGAACCGTATCCTTAATAGACACCATTGATGAACCTTCATTACCCATTACAGACCTTCGAGTTACTGACATGTGGATTTTCAGATGAACAAACCATGAAATTTATTGGACTTGATGAATGAGAAACAGAATCATGAGGTTTATGTTCCTCATAAATCCATAGGAAGGATTCAGATCTCATAAATTTTTCAAATGATGTTCTAAAAAAAATTCTTCAAAGCATTGAATAGATTCATTTATGAGGTTAGAGACAGAGAGATGAGAGAGAAGCAATGTTAAATTCATGTTTTTTATCTAATTTTTATTTAACTTTATTTTTTATTTTGAGGGGCTTTATAGTCATTTTACACAAAACTAACAGAATAGTTGGATAGAGTTAATGGAGGTGGACTGTAATAGTTACGAAAGTGAAATCATAGGAACTGTTTTAGCAATTTTTAAACTAATGAACTAAAATAGTGATTTTCAACAAACTACATAGACGAAAAATGTAATTAACTCTTTCTTTAGTTACATCGAAACCAACAAGTCAATAATCCAGCCTATTTAATTTGTTGGGCCATTCTTTTTTTCTTGAGTTAATTAAGGTTTTGGTCCCTGTGGTTTGTCAAAAATCACTATTTTAGTCCATTAGTTTAAAAATTGCGATTTCAGTCTCTGTGGTTTCACTTTCGTAACCATTTCAGTCCACCCTGTAACCATTTCAGTCCCTGTACTAACAGAATAAATGGATTGAAATGGTTACGAAAGTGAAACCACAGGGACTGAAATGGTTACGAAAGTGAAACCACAGGGACTGAAATCGCAATTTTTAAACTGATGGACTGAAATAGTGATTTTTGACAAACCACATGGACGACAACAGTAATTAACTTTTTTTTCTTTCTTTCGTGATGTCACACCCCAACCGATGGCGGAATCATCGGGGCGCGGCACTAGGCGAATCAGATTGCTCAAGAGAATCCATAACAACTATTTTGCGAAAATATTTAATGCGTTCATTATCCGATACTAATAAACAAATACAATCACATAAGCTGTCATGAATTTCATGTTCTCTCAAACAATACAAATCCGACAACCTAGATTTTTTGTGTGTTTCTAGACTTCCTAGCGTGATTTGATGTAGACTGCGACTAAACCTGCAACATACGTTAAAATAACGTCAATACAAAAGTATTGGTGAGTATACAAGTTTTTGATAGAGTAGCGTAAACCAAATACATAAACGAGATACCTTAACATACATGCATATAAGACAGATACTACCAGCTAAGTCACTCGAGCTGCGATTGCGATTGCTATTCATCCTAACTAGAACCCGTCGGGTACTATAGTACTATACTAGTTAAGGCGGGACCTCGCGAGTATAAGTCCTAACACATATGTAACTAGCATCACGTGTAAATATGCATAACAGTTATTCGCAAGTGATAAACAGCTTAATTGTATAATTCGTTTTGATAAATTCGATCTGGTAGGAATGTATGTTACACCCAAAATGCGATAAAAAGGGTTCGAGTATACTCACAGTCAGTGTTCAGCAAGTAAACACAACTTGGTTGGATTGAAGGGAGCGCGTCTGAGATTAGCCTGATTACAGATTGACAGCGTAAGCGTCGAACAGTGCGTTAAACAACGAGAAGTGACTAAGTGTCGAATGGTAATCCGATCGGATGGCAATCCGATTGGATGGCCAGTCGATCGGGTGACAATTCGTTCAAATGGTCATCCGATCGGATGGCCATTCGATTGGATTGACACCTCGTTTGGTGAGGGATGTGTTTGTGTATGATGGTTTGTACTTTGAAGTTTTCATTGTAGCATTTTAAAAATAGAGAAGTATCTCTACCTTTCAGGTCGTTCGATCGGACAGCAATCCGATTGGCGAGTCTTCTCAGTTTGAGAACAAGTTCACAGCAGGCCAGTCACTCGATCGGATGGCTATCCGATCGGGTGGCATTCCGTTTGTATTAATCCTGTTGAAAATTCTCCAAGTCCCAAAACGTCACATGATCGGATGGTCACTCGATCGGATGGCAATCCGATCGGGTGGCAATCCGTTTCAACGTTCTGATCTTTGAATAGTTTGAAATAGTTTAAGTATGGAACCAAGTGCAACCCGATCGGGTGGCCGGTCGATCGGGTGGCAATCCGATCGGGTGGCAATCCTATCGGACAGCAATCCGTCTTGACTATCCGTTCGTCTTGACACTTGATTCGTTTGAAGGTTTGAAGTGCTTGAACGAGATATTCTGTTAACTTGCTTGAACAACAAAACCCTCAACTCGGCCCAAGTGACCCGACCGAACAGGAATCACCCTAGTCCGACTGGTTCACGGTTTGAGTTGGTAGTTCATGTTCAAACCTGAAGTCAACACCACTTGGATAGAATTCGGATCTGGAACCAACACATCACCAAGAATGGGTAGGAGATCAGAACTAGCTCTGATTCCATCGGGTTTGAGTGCATTGAGTGTAAAAGAGTTGAAAGAAAGTTGGAAAACCTTCTCTCAATCCTTTTATCCATGAATTCGTGTAGATCTGAGTGAAATATTTTATAAATATTGTGGAATTCCTTCAGATCTAAGTTGTTCTTGGTGGAATGAAGCCAAACATTGAAGTTCATAAGAACTTCATGATGACATCACCCTAGAACACCTCAAATCCGGCAATTTCACGGTTAAAAGTTAGGATTCAAAAGATAGAAAGGTGAAGGTGTGCGTGTAGATCATAGAAGTACAAGATTTAGGTTGAAAACTTACATTAATCGCGAGAAATCGCGAGAAAATAGCCCCAAAGCGTGCTGGTCGAGTGAGAGCTGTCACATCACTTGAACAGTGATGTGACAAGTGCTATTTATAGGTGAAGGGAAAGAAGGTGATGGAGGGTGTCAGATCGGGTGGCAATCCGATCGGGTGGCACCTCGATCGGGTGGCAATCCGATCGAATTGTCACTCGATCAAATGCCTCCGACGAATTGAGTTTTGGCGCTTCATTTCGATCGTTAAGAGTTGCGATAGTTTGGTCACACCTTTTCATACCCACATTCATATATTTATTATAATTAGTCACATAAGGTCGTATAAATATCCATATTTCAAAGTCTGCGTTGCGATAATCGAGTTGCGCGTTTCGAATATGCGTTGCGTTGTGACATATCACGGCTATCGAGGAGGGTAGAATAGGTCCTTACTCAACGTCATCGTGAGTGTTAGTACGTGCGATGCGATGTGTTATAGCGATAGAGTATGCGTAATATGCAAAAATACAGCGAAATAGCGATGTATGCGATATAGCTACATTATGATCCGAATCTCTGGTGCTAGGCGAAACGAGTATAACGAGTAGTAACAATGCACAAACGTGCGGGTTGTTACAGTCTCCCCTGCTTTAGGAAATTTCGTCCCGAAATTAATCCACAAGAAGGGTTGCCAGGATCTAAGCGAGTGGGAGTAGCGATAAAAGCGTCAAAATAAACGAGCGATTAATTGAAATCTGACGAGCGAGAGCGTTGCGATGACTGACGAAGGCAGCGAATAAGACGATTTGTTTAACAAAAGATGGCGACACGCGAAAAGCGATCCAAAAGTGTTTGAATTCTCGAAAAGTTGCTTAATTCGAAAAGCTGGAGGAAACTTATTTATGAAAAATCTTCCCACAATGTGGCGTGAAACTGTTTCGATGTTCGCACCAGCGCTACGTGAGGAGTTTTATTAGGTTACTAAAAGATTAAAAGTCGTTCTACGAAATTTTCTCGTCACGTGGCATTAACTTGAGTCGATTGTCACACCAACGTTACAAGAAAATCTCGTTTTATACAAGGATTTTGATTAAATTTTTTTTTTCAGAAAATGTTTGTAAGAAAAGCTCTGTTTACCCCAAAGTTTAAATATTATCAAAAATTTTTAATTTTTAAGTCGGCCCTGCATGGCGCTTTCCCTTGAAAGTTCGACAATATGGCTAAAAACACTTATATATAGGAAGTACCAGCGGCGTATCCACCATGTTTTTGCCATATGGCTTCCATCCCGTGAGGCGGTGTCACGGCCCCCGACCCCACCCTGGGAGCGGGTGCCGCGAGCCAGTCAGATGGTACCGGTGTTTATTAGATACGCGGCGGAAAATTTTTTCATCAGGATCGTAGTTAGGAAATCATTTCAGAGTTTTAAAACACCGAACTTTTAATATAAAAAAATGGGCTAAAACCCGTATTTCATTCAATTGTTTTTATAGGGATAAACCCAAATAAATAAAACATAATTTCTTATTTTATTCAGGTATTTTTAGTCACTCTATTTAAGCCTTCAGTGCTCCATAGCTGCCTTCTACTATCTTTATAGCAAGTTACCTGAAACGTGTTTTGAAAACATTTTATCAGTAATAAATACTGGCGAGTTCATTCCATTTTTATAAAATATATTGTTATACTTTACAGCATCAAGGTTTTTATATTTATTTATATTTACCCAACTCAATCAGTATTTGTCACATGGTGGCAGTTCCGATGTGACAGTGGTCATATCACTCATTGGCTCACTTTCATCCAATAGTGAATTTATCAAGTAATAGATTTAGTATATCTTACTATTATATTGGTCACTAGGCGATTCCTGTGACGGTGGTCAAATCACTGTTGATCATTCTTTCAACTAGTGACTCGGGTCATATTACTGTTGATCATTCTCTCAACTAGTAATTGTGGTCATATCACTGTTGATCATTCTTTCAACTAGTGACTCGGGTCATATTACTGTTGATCATTCTCTCAACTAGTAATTCTGGTCATAACACTGTTCATCATTCTCTCAACTAGTGCCTTTGGTCATGTCACTGTTGATCATTCTCTCAACTAGTGACTCCGGACTTAGTAGTGTCCCGTGATATTACTTTGTCAAATATAATTTCTATGGCACAAAACCAGTTAACCCAGAAAATGAAATATATCCTTTTCTGTCAAACTAATAGCTATAACTTTATCAAATATAATATGTTAATTAAATAATTGTGATATTATTCTTTAATATATTAGCGTAACTAAGATTAAAATATAATCTTAGTATATTAAAAGTAGAATATATTATTTTTGACATATTTTATTATGATATATATCTATGTCAAATATAACATGTAATAATTTAGTATATTACATATTATATTATATTTGTAGAAAATATATGATGTTCAATAGTCTAGTAAAATATATTTAAGTCTTTTCCTTTTTCATTATTTATATATAAGTTTATTCATCATGTCAATTTGCTTTGACAAACTTGGCCTACCTAGGTGTCCCAAACCAACCGCATAACATTGCCCATTCCATATATCTTATATAAATTTATAAGATATATTCAATATTTTAATATAGTAATGTAAAAATAATATTAGTTATAGGCTATGGCTACTGGGGTATAATTCCCCCGTGCTTGGGGTCATGCTACTATTGGCTAACTTTTTGGCCAATAGTAACGAGGGTCTAAGTAATGTATAAACCTCCCATACCGGCAGTTATTGCAGAATACAAAAACTTAATCACTGTAAGTATAACTAGTAAATATTTAGGATTTTGTAAAACATTTTTAAATATAATTGTATCACAAAAAGGTGATAAAACTGTGAGAAAAAAGAATGGACTCACTTTGTAACTTTAGGGTTCAACTAGAAAGTCTCCTGGTAGAATTTTGGGTATAACTTCTGAGCTATTTTAAAAATATATATGTATATATTTGCACTCGTGTTAAGTATAGTACCCCTGATTCAACCTTATCCCTATGTCACGAGACCGAACCCAAACGAACTTAGTCGGGCAGAGCCTTGACATGCGTTATGGGGCTCCAGATCAATCGGAAAGGGTAGCGGTGATCGGGAGTTAAAACACTTAAAACGGGGCATGGCTTTGAAGTGAAATATTAAAGAAAAGAAAGGAAAAAAAAAGAAATTTAGAAGAGACATACAGAAAGATAGCGAGAGAGATGAAAGGAAAATAAACAAAATGGAAAGTTGATGTTATGATACTATTTATAGTCATATTTTACTTAAAGATGAAGCTTTCAAAAAGGAATCTTTCATCTTTGTGAGACACGTACCTACAGTACGTTTCCTTTCAATTTGAAATGTAAATTTTAAATATTATTATTTTATTATTATAATTAATTCAACAGCTTCACTTATTTGACGCTTATAACTTATAAAATACGACGTTTTATAAAACAATAAATATGTCATTAGAACGAGAATAATCTTATCTATATTTTGAACCAAGTTTCATTAAAAACGGAGTAAGTCCAAATACAATATATTTTTTATAATTTAATTATTAGACGGTCACTAGGCCCGTCTAGGTACTTCATATTTCTAACAGTCAACTTACCCGTAATCCACCTGTCTAATAATATAAGTTTTTGTACACTTTTATTTTAATAGAAATGTTACTCATATACAAGCCAATTAATTAGTATAACATTTCAACCAACTATATATAAAATAGTTTTAAAACTTTTTTTGTCGAATAATTATTTTAAAAATAAAACTAGTTACTAGTGGTTAATAAATTTAAACAACCTATAACTCTTATATGAAAAAATTTGGGAATGTTACATCCTCCCCACCTTGTTTTAAATCTCGTCCTCGAGATTTGGGCAACGATGTCTTCTTAAAGTTATGTCACGTCTTAGTCAATAAGAACAGTATTAAGGTAAATGACACAGAATCAAGATATGTTCAAATGAATACGAGGGTATCATATAACAATTTAGAAAGCAATGGTTTAACTGAATTAGATCTAGAAATTGATGTCAAACAAACGAGATGAAATGATATAGTTTCCAAGGTGACTAGGTTCAAGCCAAAGCAGATATATGATCAACAGATGTCTAAATTGAATGTTTACAAGTTGTAAATGACTTTAGAAACAATGGAAGTCATTGTCAAAGGAAACTTACTTTGATTGTCAACTGAGGAAAATTTAGAATCAACAAGCTCAAAATGAAATAGAAGCACGAAAATGATTTGTCAACTATCGAATCATGACGTGAGAAAAATCAATCTGTTGACATTTATTGAATTGCAAGGATACACCGAAATACAACAGAGTTGGTGTATCATTGTCTTAATACATAATTGCATTAAGACTATTTTCAATGATGAGTCAAATGAAAGACATACGTTGTTTTGAATGATTCGTATGATTATCATTAGCCTAAGCTACAGGTTTATATCGACGCCACAAGGTGTCGAAATGATTGAAATAGCTCAATAATTACGGTGACCGAACAAATTCACCGTTTTTGTAATCAACTGAAAGTTTTAATGAATAAAATTTCAAATAAATATTATAGGATTTTCAACTGATGATGAAAGACTAAATGAATGTCATAAAATTTTCGATCAATGATGAAAGAAACTTTAGAGATACACCGGAATATGATATGAATTTGTGTACTCTTATCTTAACACATAATTGTATTAAGACTGTTTAAGATAATGAACCAACAAAAAGTAGATAAATAAATCCATACATCAGATGTGAAAATGAGATTAACGTAAGCTTCAAATTAAAGAAAACGCCACCACAAGGTGTCGTAACTAATTAAATGATTCAACGAAGGTGAAGGCCAAACAAATCTGTTATGGTTTTGAATAGATGAAGTACTTGGCAAGATGCATTTATTTATATACTTTTGATTTATACTAGGGTCAAATAATAACTTAACTTAGATATTACATATCAGCGATTACGTCTGGAATCATTTCTGCTTCTTGCGTAGTAAGTACGAATGCTCGCGCGTTCTTCTTAGCTCCGTCTGTTTTTCTGGCCTTGTTGTCAGGTGCTTTGGTCAGTTTCGGGCAATACGGTCTGATGTGTCCTGTTTCTCCGTAATTGTAACAGATATTAGTCTTCCTTCTACACTCTTCCTCTATATGCCCGGTCATCTTGCAGAAGTCACAGTAGGTTGTTCTTCTAAAACGGCATCTTCCTGAACGCTTTTTGTTATAGCTTCTGCTGGTAGCTTGCTCCAATGACGGTTCAGTTCCTTTCTTCTTGAATTCTTGGGAAATTTTCTGGGCTAACTCTTTCTTCTTGTTTTTTGTTCTCTTGTGCGGATTAGTCCATCTGTCAGCATGTTAGCTAGTTCAACTGCTTCTTCAATAGTCTGTGGTCTGGCGGCCTTGACCATGTCTCGGATTTCGCTAACTAATCCCCAAATATAACGAGAAATTAGTACGGGTTCTGGCGAAGCCAGAGTTGGTACCATTCTTGCATATTCGAAGAACGTTGTCGTATATTCACGACAATTCACATCTATCATTTTATGATTTAGGAACTCGTTAGCCATTCGTTCCTTTTCATAAGGGGGACAAAATTTCCTTTCTGCCATTTCCTTGAATTTTTCCCAGTTCATGGCATAAGCCATGTCACTTCCTTTTGCCTGAAGGATTGTATTCCACCATTCTAAGGCTTCTTCCTTGAAAAGGTTGGACGCATACATCACCTTATCTTCTTCGGCACATTTGCTGATTTTAAGAACAACTTCCGTCTTTTCCAACCATCGTAGAGCAGCCGTGGCGCCTTCACTGCCTGCGAACTCCGTTGGTTTACAAGCTAGAAATTCTTTGTAGGTACACCCGAGAGTCATCGCCTTCTTTTTCTTGGGAAATGGGGTTTTGATAATATTATCATTGTCTCCATTGACACTATGGCTAAAACTGTCGTCGCGAGTATGCTTGCTACTCACAACTTTGGTGGGTTCTACAGGGTTTTTAACAGCTTTAATAATTAAAGGTAAAGCATTAGCTATTCCTTGGGCTATTAGATTTTCTATAGCATTTTTATCCAAAGGATTTTCATTATTAGCATGAACTTCTAGATTATGTGATACTTCATTCGACATCTGAATGACACACATTTTCAATTAATAATATCACAAAATAATTAAAACAAAACAATACTTCCAGGAATCATATGTGCATATCTACATATATATATATTCATATATTCAAATCTACAAAAATAACACATATGTTACTTTGTATTAATTTCCTAACTTTATTGTTTCAGATTAGGTATTAAAAGAACACCTAAATAGCTTAAACAAGTGGCTCTGATACCACCTTCTGTCACGGCCCCCGACCCCACCCTGGGAGCGGGTGCCGCGAGCCAGTCAGATGGTACCGGTGTTTATTAGATACGCAGCGGAAATTTTTTTCATTAGGATCGTAGTTAGGAAATGATTTCAGAGTTTTAAAGCACCGAACTTTTAATATAAAAAATGGGCTAAAACCCGAATTTCATTCAATTGTTTTTATAGGGATAAACCCAAATAAATAAAACATAATTTCTTATTTTATTCATGTATTTTTAGCCACTCTATTTAAGCCTTCAGTGCTCCATAGCTGGCTTCTACTATCTTTATAGCAAGTTACCTGAAACGTGTTTTGAAAACATTTTATCAGTAATAAATACTAATAAATACTGGCGAGTTCATTCCATTTTTATAAAATATATTGTTATACTTTACATCATCAAGGTTTTTATATTTATTTATATTTACCCAACTCAATCAGTATTTGTCACATGGTGGCAGTTCCGATGTGACAGTGGTCATATCACTCATTGGCTCACTTTCGTCCAATAGTGAATTTATCAAGTAATAGATATAGTATATCTTACTATTATATTGGTCACTAGGCGATTCCTGTGACGGTGGTCAAATCACTGTTGATCATTCTTTCAACTAGTGACTCGGGTCATATTACTGTTGATCATTCTCTCAACTAGTAATTGTGGTCATATCACTGTTAATCATTCTTTCAACTAGTGACTCGGGTCATATTACTGTTGATCATTCTCTCAACTAGTAATTCTGGTCATAACACTGTTGATCATTCTCTCAACTAGTGCCTTTGGTCATGTCATTGTTGATCATTCTCTCAACTAGTAATTCTGTTCATAACACTGTTGATCATTCTCTCAACTAGTGCCTTTGGTCATGTCACTGTTGATCATTCTCTCAACTAGTGACTCCGGACTTAGTAGTGTCCCGTGATATTACTTTGTCAAATATAATTTCTATGGCACAAAACCACTTAACCCAGAAAATGAAATATATTCTTTTCTGTCAAACTAATAGCTATAACTTTATCAAATATAATATGTTAATTAAATAATTGTGATATCATTCTTTAATATATTAGCGTAACTAAGATTAAAAGATAATCTTAGTATATTAAAAGTAGAATATATTATTTTTGACATATTTTATTATGATATATATCTATGTCAAATATAACATGTTACATATTATATTATATTTGTAGAAAATATATGATGTTCAATAGTCTAGTAAAATATATTTAAGTCTTTTCCTTTTTCATTATTTATATATAAGTTTATTCATTATGTCAATTTGCTTTGACAAACTTGGCCTACCTAGGTGTCCCAAACCAACCGCATAACATTGCCCATTCCATATATCTTATATAAATTTATAAGATGTATTCAATATTTTAATATAGTAATGTAAAAATAATATTAGTTATAGGCTATGGCTACTGGGGTATAATTCCCCCGTGCTTGGGGTCATGCTACTATTGGCTAACTTTTTGGCCAATAGTAACGAGGGTCTAAGTAATGTATAAACCTCCCATACCGGCAGTTATTGCAGAATACAAAAACTTAATCACTGTAAGTATAACTAGTAAATATTTAGGATTTTGTAAAACATTTTTAAATATAATTGTATCACAAAAAGGTGATAAAACTGTGAGAAAAGAGAATGGACTCCCTTTGTAACTTTAGGGTTCAACTAGAAAGCCTCCTGGTAGAATTTTGGGTATAACTTCTGAGCTATTTTAAAAATATATATGTATATATTTGCACTCGTGTTAAGTATAGTACCCCTAATTCAACCTTATCCCTATGTCACGAGACCGAACCCAAACGAACTTAGTCGGGCAGAGCCTTGACATGCGTTATGGGGCTTCAGATCAATCGGAAAGGGTAGCGGTGATCGGGAGTTAAAACACTTAAAACGGGGCATGACTTTGGAGTGAAATATTAAAGAAAAGAAAGGAAAAAAAAAAGAAATTTAGAAGAGACATACAGAAATATAGCGAGAGAGATGAAAGGAAAATAAACAAAATGGAAAGTTGATGTTATGATACTATTTATAGTCATACTAGGTTATTCCCCGTGGTACCCACGGGTTGCTATATTTTACGGATATTAATATTTTATTAATTTTATTAAAAGGGTTTTTTTTTTTTAATTTGTGAGGACATATATACAATGATTCAATGTTAATCGTATATAATAATATAAGTTATCACCGGTGAATACTCACGGGTTGCCCATTAAAATGGTGTAAACAATGAATGAATTTTTTTTAAATAGAGTAAATTACTGTTTTCGTCCCTGAGTTTTGTCAAAAATAACGGTTTCAGTCCATTAGTTTAAAAATTGCGATTTCTGTCCATTAGTTTCATTTTCGTAACCATTTCAGTCCACTAACTTAACTCCATCCATTTATTTTGTTAACTTTGGGTGAAAGTACCAAATTACCCCTGCTAACTTAACAAATTGTAATAAAAAAATTTTAAAAAATCTAAAAATCAAAAAAATTCCAAAAAATCAAAAACATTTTAAAAAATCATAAAGATTCTAAAAAATCCAAAAAAATTATAAAAAATCCAAAATGTTTCATTAAATGTTTCGAACCCAAACCGTTTCGAGCTGAACCGTTTCGACGCGAACCGTTTTGACCCGTACCGTTTCGATGCGAACCGTTTCGACGCGAACCGTTTCGACGCGGTACCGTACCGGGTCGAAACGGTAAACGGTTCGCGTCGAAACGGTACGGGTCGAAACGGTTCGCGTCGAAACGGTTCGGCTCGAAACGGTACGGGTCGAAACGGTCCGCGTCGAAACGGTTCGCGTCGAAACGGTTCGCGTCGAAACGGTTCAGCTCGAAACGGTACGAGTCGAAACGGTCCGCGTCGAAACGGTTCGCGTCGAAACGGTACGGGTCGAAACGGTTCGCGTCGAAACGGTTCGGCTCGAAACGGTACGGGTCGAAACGTTTCGCGTCGAAACGGTTCGCGTCAAACGGTTCGCGTCGAAACGGTTCGGCTCGAAACGGTACGGGTCGAAACGTTTCGCGTCGAAACGGTTCGAGTCGAAACGGTACGGCTCGAAACGGTTCGCGTCGAAACGGTTCGGCTCGAAACGGTACGGGTTGAAACGGTTCACGGTTCGCGTCGAAACGGTTCGGCTCGAAACGGTACGGGTCGAAACGGTTCGCGTCGAAACGGTACGGCTCGAAACGGTTCGCGTCGAAACGGTTCGGCTCGAAACGGTACGGGTGGAAACGGTTCGCGTCGAAACGGTTCGCGTCGAAACGGTACGGGTCGAAACGTTTTGCGTCGAAACGGTTCGGCTCGAAACGGTACGGGTCGAAAAGGTTCGCGTCGAAACGGTTCGGCTCGAAACGGTACGGGTCGAAACGTTTCGCGTCGAAACATTTAATGAAACATTTTGGATTTTTTAGAATTTTTTTGGATTTTTTAGAATTTTTATGATTTTTAAAATTTTTTTTTGATTTTTTGGAATTTTTTGATTTTTTTGAATTTTTGGAATTTTTTTGATTTTTAGATTTTTTAGAATTTTTTTATTACAATTTGTTAAGTTAGCAGGGGTAATTTGGTAATTTCACCCAAAGTTAACAAAATAAATGGATGGAGTTAAGTTAGTGGACTGAAATGGTTACGAAAAATGAAACTAATGGACTGAAATAGCAATTTTTAAACTAATGGACTGAAACCGTTATTTTTGACAAACCTCAGGGACGAAAACAGTAATTAACTCTTATAAATATGTACTGTGTAGGATTGAGAATAGTAAAATTTTCCTTAAAAAGCAGGTAGTCTTCAAAAATAAAAACAAAAAAATATAACGGATGAAGTATTAGTTTAATGTATACTTTATTTAGTGGGATTCCCCTGAACAGGCTCGATGTTAGATGACTGAGCTCCAATACTCAACCTCATGTTTTTTGTTAACTTTAAAACCTTGCATTCTGACCATATATATGAAGAACTCAAAGATGCATTAACAATCTGCTGTCTAGGTCAAACTAAAAGTCATCTAAAAGGGGAACACGTCAAACAAAATTACAATGAGTCAAAAGTAATTGGGGGTAAAATCACAATATGGTACCTATGCTATATATTTCATATATCCCCATTGCTGGGAGTTTGCAGCGAAATTTGACAAAGTCCGCGCCCTAACACGCTCCAAAGTCAAACTTTGGCGTTCTACACTCTTTATTTCTTCGTCGTAGAGGGTTTCCAAGAGAGGCGGAAGTGTACATCACACGTCACGCAGATATATTAGAATAACCGTACCATCAAAATCCCACATAAAATAGTACCGAGTATTAAACATTTGTGTTACATTTTTATGAATTTTATCGTTTTTATAGATCAACCCGTGTAATACACGGGTTACTAACCTAGTAAATTATTAGAATACAAAAGGATTAGTTAACAGCGAAGCCTACTTAGCTAAAGGACCCCTCGTATAAATTAAAAAGCAAACAAAATCAAATTCATACAAAAAAATTGCTTAACCCACATTTATTATAAACATGTACTGTAAAATAAATATGACACTATTGTGCTCTCAAATGTAGTGAAAAGACCCCATATCTAAGCACCATTACCATCCTACCAATTATACAAATAATTCACAGATTTAAAGTTCATATATTGACATTCAACAGCAGCAAAAAAGAGATTAAGATGAAACAAAGGAGAATCACAAGGATGCATCCTCTTCTAAGGGTTTAGGTTGGACTGGTGACTTCCATTGGCCCGCGTTCAACTGTAATAAACCAAAAAGTTCAAATGTTAACATGGGTTCGGGTTGGACTGGTGGACCCACAAACGTTGTGTCGGCATGACGAAGCCTTTAAGTCAAACAAACATATAAAATAAAAATGAAAACATGAACATACCCAGTAACTATTGGCATCATCTACATTTGTAGAAAAGCTAGATAAACAAACAATCCTAAACACCCTCCAACAGTCCCATATTCACCAGCACCATCTGCTTCTATCCATCTACAATCTGCCAACGCAACAAAGAACATTTGTGCCACAAAAAAGTTATAATATTTAGTATCAAATCAGTAGTTATGACTTCTTAGAAAATTATAATATTACTCGATAGAAAAAATACCAAAAAAAGTTAAATTAGTACACTAACAAAGATATCATTGTCCGTAAAATGTCTCACCTTCACAAATGGACAAAAGCTGCTTAAAATGGCTATAGTCCCTCAAGCATAGGTTTCTCTGTAAACGTTCCTTTCTGTGACAAATAAGAACATCAAGTATAGGTTAATGGGTATGAAATCACATGTGAATCATCCACAACTCTAAATGGGTTTCGGGTTAGTACAGGTTTGGGTGTCAATGCATGTGTGAGTATGCTTTAAAGTATGAAAACTAATAAATGCTGAGACCAAAGAAAATGAGCATAACATGCAAATTCTTGTATCTTGTTATTGATCAAAACTACATTGGGCCAAAAATTCATGCGAATAAAATAACTTGAATCCAAATGTTTAAATAACTAAAAACCATTTAATTTCCAATGTTAAATGAATAGATTTTCCATTCAACTTATTATGGTATATTCTACCAAATTGTGAAACAAATTATTGACTTCCAAGGACAGTTGTGAAACAAAGTGTTACAATTTTACACTATATCAAAATAATAGTATAAAAACACTTGCCTTTGCTCGTGTGACGGATCGAAACCTTGTTTTTCTCTTGCAGATCCGTTAAACTCTTGAAGTTAACTCATTTAAGGAGAACTGTGCACCTAGTACCTCTTGATTCTGACCAAAACAACGTAAAAAGGGCATAAAGTTGAAATTAAAATATAATTCCTGTTCCAATAATAAATAAAAAAGGAGGGAGAGAAAGGGTTGGGGATTACTTGGGTTGGGATTAATGATAAACTTCACATAGTGTAGATTACTCTTGTAAGAGTAACTAAACCCGTCCCATAGACCCATGCCCTAGTGTCTGCCTTATTCCTCAAAGCGTAATAGTTCAGCAGCGCAGGGGTTACCTCTCCTTTAACCTCCTTAACCTGAATTCAGTGATTGTAGTTATGCTGAATGCAAAAGTGGATTTTAAAGCCATATATGCTAGTAAAGAAATCAAAATTATCTTTGCCCAACCATGAGTGAAAGGGGTCGAGTTGACCCAAAACAGTTTATTTTAATTTTTATTTACAGTAAATGTGTAAAAAATAATTACAAATGTTTGACCCTCTTCTAGAGAAATACATGTTATTCAACCCAACTTTTTGAGAAGCCTCTTTGATCCATTATACCCAACCTATCCGACTCATGTTATTTCAATAATAACTTATTTTCAATAAAATGATTTAAAAGGGTTTATCCATCAAAAATACATTTTAACCCATTTGATCAAAGTTATCCTGAATCAACCCATCCCATTTATAAGTAAATGGGTTGAAGCTGCTACACAAAGGTAAAACTGTTGCGGTGTTTTCATCATTAGCAGGGTAAACACAGTTTGGAGTTATAAAGCCTGAAAAGTAAGAAAAAAACCCTATGTAAGCTACATAATAAAATCAAAACTGCTCAACAACTATGCACACGCTCCAGGTTGAATTATACAAACTTACTCTCTCAAATGGGCCTGCAAAAATCGCAGTAACAACTATTGTATACGCTCCATTCCCACAAGCCAAAGTTGCTCCTATATCCAAACTTATTGATACACTACAAATCCGATAAATCACACGCCACAAGCAAACATAACCTCAGATCTGTATGCAACAGCACCTGTTAACAAAGATCAAACTTTCAATTACCTAATTCATCAAACCTGGTTACCCAACCCAGTTGACCCCCCTCACAGCGTGTTGTATATTTTTAAAAATATATTTTCACAATCATGTAGGCAGATGACTAAAATCAAGACTTTTACCTCGGTCGATCCCACCATACTGATTTCAGGATGGGTGAAGCAAGCTGTTGGGACACTCAAATGGTTGAGAACATGATCTTTTCCACTGAGTTGTTCAACAACTATTTCAAAAGATACATTAAGGTAGATTCAGCATACTAAAAAAGAAAAAAAAAGAAAAGAAAATAAACATGTATCGTCACTTGTCACTTACCTGATATTCCCTGTGCACTTGCAGCATGAGCAAGCATCAACTTCCCATTTGCACCACCAATGCAATATAAGTGAGGAATCTAACAAATAATGACCAGAATTCATTCTCAAACACTAATAAATAATAATATTTTCGTAATATAAGCTCATAAATCATTAGCAACAAACCGTATTTCCCTTTGCATCGATTACTCGCATATGCTCATCAACAGGAACAAAACCATGTTGGGTCTCAACATTGATCTGGAGAAAATCCATTATACCATTAGTCATACATCTAATAATATATTATTTTCAATGTTTAATTCTTTAATACTTCGTAGCATACATTTTCCAACCCGAGACCTTTTGTAAATGGAGCTCTTCCAGTGGCAATTAATGCTGCATCTACCTGCACACGTAGCAAAACAAAATACGACAAAAGTTGTTAAAACTTTTCCAACCAGAGACCTTTTGTAAAACGCGCCGAATGTGTCATCTCATGTGGCATGGTGGCAGTACATAGGCGCCTCCAAGCCGGCCATATTGCGGTCACATCTCGACATCTGAAGCATAGAAGAAAGCGTTAAAAATTGAAATAAGAGTAAGAACTAAACATCATTTATACCAAACATATTACTAATACGTAAAGCTGAATTTATCATCAAAAAAGAGGATGTTTTTTCATCTAACTTTAAAACTTGTACCTATAGTATCAAGTGACTCAGTCATTTTTTGTACCAATAGTCTATTTGTCTAAAGTCTTAAGAATAATCTTGTTTTGTCAAAAAGGTTTAGACTTGTTAAGGTTTATTTTAGCGATTTATGATTTAACCATCAAATTCTATTTTAATGGACCTTAAAAGTCATTGATGCAGCCGTTACCTTTTGCTATCCACCAAAATAACCCTTCCTTACCAATAAAGCATGAGTAATTGCAGAATTAACTTGTGTTTTCATAAACACTTATGTTTCTATTTTGGTGGGTGTAATTATATAATGAGTGCAGTGTAAACATTTTAGGCAAATAAGGGTACCTGTCGGTCGACCAACCAACACGTAGCATGTTTTGTCGTCTCTAAAAGTTGGATTCCATTTGTGTATAACACGTACATGTATTGGTGGTACAACTCCTTCCGGTCTAAGGGTTGATATTTTCGTGTCGTTCATCTTCTGCCACTTGTTTTCAAGAAAAAAATTATAGCATTAGACATTGGGTTTGATAAAAAAAAACCACATCAATGTTTCATATCCATCACTATCAGGCTGATGTGGGAGTGTTGGTTTATTTGTATTGTGCATAAGGGGACAGATTGGATCTGATTTGTTTCATAATCCCTTCGACCCAAATTTCAGAATCGATTTTCTGACCAATTCTATAAAAACCCATGCACCATACTTTCGTAAGTCCACTGATTCGATTCATACCCCTTTTGGCATAAATTTTGAAACAACTTAGAAGCATCATCCACTTGTTTAATACATAATTTCCTTAACATCATATTATAAGAGTATACATCGAGTGAAAAATAGTTTCTCACAACTGTTAATCGTTTAGGCTCAGAATTCGTTATCCTTTGTGGCTGCAAATAATAATACTTGCCACGCATGTTGACTTTCGAGCCACTTTCCAGTTCGTCAAGTCGTTGTTCAAGAGCTTTCCCTTTCGCTAATTCTTGATCCGCCTCATCCACTTTCCCTTCCCTCCTTAAAGCAAGTGCTTTCTTCTTCAAAGCAAGAAGCTCTCTTTGAATTTCTAAATTTCTTTTTGATTATACTCGTTTAACTAATATTGACTGTTTTAATGCACAAATCCACTTATATATACATAAACATAATCATATTCACATCCAAATAAAAAAGGCTGGAGATATTTGGACACCCATTGCGCCTATTTCCACACTTTTTGTGCCCTAGACGCCTCGTATAGGCCTATACGAGGCGTCTAAGCACTGAATTCAAGGGGGGTCCTGAGAGGGTGTCAGGCACAAAGTTTTAGGAACCCTAGACGCCTCGTACAGACCTATACGAGGCGTCTAGGTTTGTGTTTTTTTTTTGGCTGAAATGAGGGGTGTTTTGGTGGGTTTTGGTATGGTTTTTTTTGATAGTTTTTGAAGATGTGTTTTTTGGTTGACAATTTTTTTGGTTTTTAAAAAAGTTTTGTTTTTTAAAAATCAACTATTTTAAAAATCGGCTCTTTAAATATATTATATCGATTAAATATTATAATGTTTTTAACATTTTACTTTTTTAAATATTATTCTTCCGATTAAAATTTTATCTCGTTCAAATATTGTTTCCGTATTATATTCAGGGGATATATTGTTTCCGTAATATATTCAAAACATATTTTGTTTCCGTATTATCTCAATTTAACACAACAATCATTAAGTAACCGAATAACTGAAAACAAACATAAATATGACATATATAAGATAACTTTGTACATCCATAACAAAAATATATGAGATAAGTTTGTACATCCATAATAAAAATAAAAACAACAACAGGTCTATGCATCTAAATCCGAATCCGAATCTGGCTGCTGCGGCTGCTGCTGCTGATGTGGTGCTCGAGCTGGTGGAAGCGGTATCGGTGGTAATCCCTCTCTCTCTCGTCTATCCTGAGCCTCTCGTACCAGCCAACCTACCAAATCGTTGAGCCTGTCAAGCTCGGCTCGTACATCCGGATGTAACGCAGCTCCTGGGGCACGACCTGGAATAGCATGACGTGGAAACTGAGGCGCCCCGGCA
The DNA here is from genome assembly GCA_030545235.1 of Helianthus tuberosus. Taxonomy (NCBI): domain Eukaryota; kingdom Viridiplantae; phylum Streptophyta; class Magnoliopsida; order Asterales; family Asteraceae; genus Helianthus; species Helianthus tuberosus. The sequence goes on along the minus strand of CM060399.1, from coordinate 163,403,030 downwards.
GGTGGCGGTGGCTGTGGCACCGCTGCACCGTCTACATCCTCCGGAGGCTCCTCCACAGGCACTACATCAGCAGGATCTACAGGAGGATAAACGGGCTCGAAATGCTCTGGTAGTGCCTCCTCTGTCCATATGCCCCCGGTCTCGCGGTTTTTAAACCGCGGGCCAACTGCAAACCTCCCGATTACCTTCATCCCCCACAGCGACTGCATGCCCATCCGCGTCGGCATGACTGGCGGCGTCCGTAGATCTGGGTCCTCGTGCAGCACGAGGCCAAATGAACGGGCAATGACGGTCACGTACGCCCAGCCATACAAAAATCCGCGCTCCTGCCGGTGATGGGCGGAGGCGTAGTACTGGGCTAGACCGTGTGCTAGCGCGCACGGCCTCCTATACAACAAACAATAAAGGAAAAAAAAGATCTGTGGTCGTATACCACTCACGGCTGTACCCGCGCGCAGAGATAGAAGTAGCGAGCAAATGGTGCAGATACCTGCAGATAGTGTTAGTGTTAGCGAAATACAGAAACAAAGATTAATAAACAATGCACATAATCACAATAATTGCCGTAATAAACGTACGTACCTGTACAGTGGGTCCGCAACAAACGACACCCTCCCCTTCGACTTATCGTGCTCCCAATGATCTGGCCCCGCAATCACCTGCCAAAACCCTAGAAGAATGGGTTTTTCAACCACCACTAGCCCCGCTGTGTAAACCTCAGTCTCGATCTCCTCCTGCATGTATAAACCAGAACGCACCGCAAAGTCTGCTAGCGTCATCGTACGCAAAACGCCAGCGAGCCTGAAAGAAATCTCAGGCGGAGGGGGAGCACCTGGGTACGGCGGCGGCACTGGGACCCCAGGAGGGTGAAATGTGAATGACGAAAGGAACTCGACCAGCAGCTCCCTGTAGGTCGGCGTGTGCGCCAAATCGAAAAGACGATGCCACGGCGAATCGAGAGGTACAAACCGACGCACTCTATCCGTCTCAGCAAGCTGGTCCATCGCATCCCAGTCGATCGATGCATGCGATCCAATGTACATCCTCCGAAGCTTCTGGCAATGGCGGGCGGCATCGGTGCCCGCGGGAAACTCTAGATACGGACAACCCTGCAGCGTATCCAGAGGCGGCCGCCGTCTCCGTCGTGGACCCTCCTGAACCGGCTGACCCTGCTGAACCGGCTGAATCTGCTGAGCCGGCTCACCCCCCTCAATCTCTATCTCAATATCATCGCCCTCCATAATCAATCTGCAAATAATAAATAATAATAATAATAATAAATAATAAATAAAAATAATAATAATAACAATAACAATAATAATAAATAATAATAATAATAACAAATAATAACAATAACAATAATAATAAATAATAATAAATAATAATAATAATAAATAATAATAAATAATAATAATAATAAATAATAATAATAATAATAAATAATAATAAATAAAAATAATAATAATAATAATAATAATAATAATAATAATAATAATAATAATAATAACATTAACAATAATAATAACAACATTAATAATAACAATAATAATAAAACTAATAATAATAATTAATAAAAAAAAAACACAGAGCCTCGTATAGCCCTCGTATAGGGCTATACTCGGCGTCCTGTTCTTCCACATTCATCTTCAACCTCAAAACTCAAACCCTCAAACCCCACAAAAATCAAATTTCAGGGCAAACCTACAGTCTAAAGGCAAAAACGTGGCAAAAATACTAAACTACGGGGCGAAATACGTACCGGTGATGCTTCAAATCTTCGAAAATCCGGTCGAAATACGTATCCGAGGCGTATAGAGGTGTATTCTCCGTATGTGTGTTTGTTTTTTGTTTGGGGGTTATAAGCAGCCTCGTCTAGACCCCCCTGCCTTATACGAGGCATAGACGCCTCGTATAGCACTATACGAGTCGTCCTACCTTTTTCCAAAATTACCATTTTGCCCCTGTTAAGCCCCCAGTATAGGCATTATTCAGGCGCAAAATAGTAATTAACCAATACAAAAAGATATTTCTGTAATGGTTAATTACCATTTTGCCCCTGACTAAAGACTATACTGAGGCCTTTCCAGGGGCAAAATGGTAATTTAATAAACCTTTTTTATAATTAAAAAATAAAACCTGTTAAAAGTTGCCGCCTCGATAGACGACACGTATAGCTCTATACGCGTCGTCTGGGCTTTCAAAATTACCTTTAAGCCCCTGTTAAAGGCCTATACTGGGGACTTTGAGGGGCAAAATGGTAATTAACATAAAATATTTTCAAAATTCAAATTTAAAAAAAAAGGATTGGTGTAGACACTGTGGACGACTCGTATAGCTATATACGAGGCGTCCTAATTCAAAAAATTCAAATTTTGATTTTCAAATATTCAAAATTCAAAATTTCAAAAACCCGCTCAAGTAGACGACTCGTATAGATCTATACGAGGCGTCTATTTATTATAGAATGACCTTTTAGCCCCTGAAATAAGCCTAAATTGGGGGCATACCAGGGGCAAAATGGTCTTTTGGGCAAACCTATACGACACGTATAGCTCTATACGCGTCGTATATGTATACTTTTTTTAAAAAAATGATATTAACCTGTTTTAATTATAGAAAAATGATACAAATTATAAAAAAAATGATATTAACCTGTTTTAATTATAGAAAAATGATACAAATTATAAAAAAAAATTATAGAAATTGAAGAAAATTATAGGAATTAATAAAAAAAATACATTCAAATTACAAAAATCATTCTTCCGTATCACTATCGATGTAATTAAGACTGGGGTTTGCTCTTGGCGGAGGATTCATTATCGATGTATACCATTGTTGACGTGGCAAGTACATATCTTCCCATTGTTCCGTATGGGGTGTTCGGTGGTTCAACCATAGCCCGTGTGCTGGTGGCATTGGATAATCCCCTTCCAGCTTAACATGTATGAAGTGGTTCTCGTTTACATGTGTAAGCGTTATGAACAACGGTTGTTGATTAGCCGGAGGACTTAGTATCGGGAAGAAAGTGGAACTCGCACCCATGGTTGTCGTTAACAGGTGCACGCCGATACCGTACGTTTGTGCAATAAGAAGTCCTGCAAGGGGGAAGTCCATCCAGTGATCCCCCCCACAACCGGACACTGAATCCCAAATTACGCCCTGACGATGCGTGTAAAAATAACGTTCATCCCATGCTTCAAATATTGGGAACCAGATCGATTTGTTCTGATCCATTTCTTGGACAAGGTGCCTTCGAATGAGCCCCCATTAACTCTGTTCCATACCTAAGCCCACAGCCACAGACCGAAACCCACAATGACCGTCCGGCATCACATCTCGTATGCACGAGACGTACGGATGGAACACTAGCGGAATGTCATCCTGAAACTGTTCGATGATTCCCACGTACTCGTCCCCAATGATTAACGGGAAACCGTGAGCATCTCGTGTCTCTTTCTTCTTAGAACTCTTTGAACGGCTTAGGCTCGCTTTGGGTTTTTGGGACCTTATAACCGACTGTTGAGAGGCCTGTGACGGAACGTACGAGCTGTGGCGAGGTTTATCGTACTTACTTTGTCGGGAACCTTCAAAGCACGTGTTTGCATCACCGAATGAGCTTCTCCTCAATTCTTCATCTATACGAGAGGCCTCGTCCAACCTTTGTTGTACCTGCTTTGTTGTTGGTCGGCCACGAGTATTTTGCTGAGCTGGGGGGTGCGACTATAATTGTTGTCTAACAATATTTAGCTCTTCGACCACGTCCACGTCATCGTCTATCAATTTACAACTTTGGAAGTTAAGTTTCCGCCAGAAGACGTCCACGTCTTCGAGTTGAATCGGACGCTTTGCACGGTTAAAAACAACATTGTTTAAGTCACATGATAAACGGAAATATATCACACAAGTGTTGTACGTTTAACAATTATTACCTTCAAGAATGTACTTTTCTATCCTACAAGCACAGGGCAACCCACAGCTGTGCCACATTTGGCAACCACATGATGAATGAAAGCGCTCCAAGACATCTACCTTCCTAATTGCCTCGCCCCTCAACAAGTCAAGGGCTGTATGGGATACTTCTCCAAGTAGGTGTTGAAACAACGGGTGTTTGTGGTGGGTCATTCTTTTTTCGATGCTATCTCGAAAAGTCTTCCTTATTGCACCGAACTGTGTCTCAACTATATCATGGACACAACCAACTACACGGTCCAGCGAGCTCCTATCTTCAACGTATCTCTTTAAGTTGGCGTGTTGGCTCTCAACTCTGTTTGTGGTACAATTACCAAAGTTGCGCCTCTTATCAGTCCACGCAAAGACGAACATCTCCTTATAGTCTTTTAGCCAGTTATCGTACACGTATTTAAAGACTCCTAAAACGTAAAAATAATTTAATGAAATTTGCATATGTGAGTCGTATGTTATTATAAAAACTTACTGGAATGTTTGCACTCCACAAGTCGTTGTCGCATGTTGCGCAAGTGGTACTCGTAGATGAGTATGGATGGAGACTCAATCAATGTCCCCTAGAATGACAAAAATTTCTTCCAGTCTTCGTCTGTGAAGGCACCCTTGCAGTGCTTCATAACATTCTGTTGTATGTGCCACCTGCAAAGAAGCCTGGAGGCGTTTGGAAATACTTTAGCACACGCGCCCATAAGGGCTAGGTCTCTATCGGTTAAAATCACACGTGGCTCCATGCATTCATCCAACATTGACTTTACCCTCTCAAGCACCCACACAAAGTTATCACCCCGTTCTTTACTAACAACGGCATGCGTGATAATAAACGATTTGTTGGTTGGCGTCATACCAACAATCTGGATAAAGGGCATATTGTATATGTTTGTCTTGTACGTCGCATCGATCAGCATGACGTGGGGGAATGCACGCCACATGTCTCTCGAGTACCGATGAAGAAAGAAGATCTCTGTTACGATCTCTGTTCCGGGTTCCTCCCGTGTCTCGTAAATAAAGTCGTTGTTTATCAGCTTGTTTTCTAGTGACTGCATGGGAGTCAATCCTTGTCTTTGTTCGGCTCTAATCTTCGCCACAACGTTTTGAACGTCTTTCAGAACATGAAACCTGTCGGGGTCCTGCTTCCTTATCGTTTGAAATATTTTGCGCGACTCCATGTTTTGAGCTGTCAGCTGCTCGATCAGTTTCATTTCACTTGGAGTAAACCTTCGCACAAACGCGTGGGCCGACAGGTCCTCACAAAGTTCGTGGTTATGTTCAATTTTTCCGTCTTTAATCTCCCAGGTTTCATACGGGTGGTTTCGCACAGCCAGCAGGTAAAACGAGCAACCGGTTTTTTTGCTTCCGGCTTTTCTAAGTGTTGCTGTAGTCTGGTGCTCACCACCACGATCACATTCAAGCCATACCCTCCCGATTCTTCCACCGGTTTTCTTTGATCGACGGGTGACAATAACGAAACCATCCGCGTTTGCTATTTCTTGTATCCGATTCTTTAGTTCATCTAAAGAGTTGAAAACCTGTAACATCGACAATAATAATAAATAATTTTAATAAATAAATAAATAAATAAATAAATAATAATAATAATAATACAAAAATAGTAATTAATACCTGCTTTTTTAAGTACGGACTGTCCTGGATGGGAGGTGTCTCACCACCATATCTACCATATCCACCATAACCACCGTCTCCTCCGTATCCACTGTATCCACCATCACCTCTGTAACCACCGTCTCCTCCGTATCCACCGTCTCCTCCGTATCCACCGTCTCCTCCGTATCCACCGTCTCCTCCGTATTCACACCCGTATCTATAATCCGGATACCCTTGTTGCGTCGGATAACTTGGTTGACAGGCATGGTATGAGTCATCTACAGGGGTTGTTTCATCAACAGGGGGATGATTGTTCAAATCTAGAAACGGTTTGTTTTGTTCTCCTTGTATACTAGACACAACCTCCTCTTGCTCATTAGAATCGGGAACGCAAGACTCCTCCAAAATAAAGAACCGTATCATCATTAGTAAATAATAAACTAAAACAAAAACTAATTAAAACATTTAAGTACCTGTACTGTTACCGGATCGCTTTCGGGCACCCAGTTCTCGCTATAATACTGCCCGAAGACATAGTTGCCGTCCCAGTATGATGACATTTAAGTACCTGTAATGAAAGAAGAAGAAGAAGCAGAAAGAAAGATGAAGCAGTTTAAATGTTGAATGCTCGGGGTGGACAAAGCATAAATTGTATGTTGCACTTTTTCATAAGTCGTAGACGCCTCGTATAGCTCTAGACCCCTCGTATACCTTTAAGTCACTTGTCAAATGAACAGTAAAGCAGTCACCTTTAAGTCACTCAAGACGCCTCGTATAGGCCTATACGAGGCGTCTTGTTGCCTCGTATCCATTCCTCGTACAGACCTAGACTCCCCGTATGATGTGACTGATTTGACATTGTGCTTTGGTGCAGAGCTGGTCGGAAAAGTAACCCTATACGCCTCGTATAGGTCTATACGAGGCGTCCTGAAGGGTGTCAAAATAGGCACTAAGGTGTGTAAATATGTACACCCATAAAAAAATATAAAAAAAAGATATATCTTTTCTAGCAAAGATTAGTTTGAAGAAAAAACATGATTTATAAAACCATATCTGGCATATCACACAAAATATCAGTTTTCACAATATAAGTGCTTTGTTCACCTTCAAGTTATGTTCTGCAAATTTAAATCTATGGCTTTCTCTTGGTATATCTACATGCATGTTGAGTAGAAGATATAGTTGCATTAGAGTCCCTGATCCATTTTTCTTGACTACTCTTATTTCTCCACCCATCTTGTTAACCTGTTAACATAATTATACATCTTTGTTACATTTTATAAAAGATTTAAACCCAAAACAAATATGTTTCACCATGTATTAACTGGTTAGAATGATCGTGTTTCTCACCAGGGTTCTAACAATGCATAACCCAAGACCAGTTCCACCATGCCTGAAATTATAAACACGATTCGTAAATCTATCTAGTTCAAAATGTGGATCGTTTAATAAAGACGTGCTTAATTGCTTAGAGTCTAGTTGTTGAGGGGTCTGCTTGTTCGAAGCTTTCAAATACCGATTCCCATTTGCTCGGGTCGATTCCTATACGACAATAAAGATGAATGAGAACAAAATATATAATATTCTTCATGGTCTTATGGGTTAGTAAGAATTAAGGTTCATACCACAACCAGTATCTTCAACTTCAAAGAAAAGAATCATTAATTATGTTGCGACTCTTGCAGGTTCTTTTCTCATTGCGTCTGATTTTTCTGGTATGCGGACCATAAAGCTCTTTGATCGACAAAGAAGTTCTCGTTATTAGTTATTACTGAAAGAATTCAGATTCTCGCACCATCCTCTCAGAATAATGTATCCCGCTGTAAGTCAAATGCAAATCCACTTATATATACATAAACAAAATCATATTCACATCCAAATAAAAAAATATAAAAAAAATATACCTTTTCCAGCAAGATTAGAATCAGATCTAACTTCAAATCTCCTATTTCTTAACGCGATGATGATGAAAAGATGATAAAAATTAACAGATATAGAACAACCGAACCCTAACAGAACGATTTGATCGTTAATTGTATCGGATTTGTGTGAATTCAATGGGGCAAATGATGGAGATTACATGAATTTGAGGATCCAGATTCGATGATCGGAATTGAAGAACATGATTTAGGTTTGGAGAAAAGAGAAAGCGTGAAGGAGAAGAATGGAAGTGGCTGAAGATTTAGGTCAAAAAGATGCGGAGCGGTGAAAGACGTAGAGAATTAGGTTTTCAGACATTTAAATAGCGGGTCATAAAATGGATCCCGTGTGTACCCATATAATGAATAAAGATACCCGAATTTTTGGAGCCAAAACCCACATTTAGATGCTCTCATAACTTGATACATCAGCAAAATTTAACACATTTATTATATATAATATATTTTACTTAAAGAGGAAGCTTTCAAAAAGGAATCTTTCATCTTTGTGAGACACGTACTTACAGTACGTTTCCTTTCAATTTGAAATGTAAATTTTAAATATTATTATTTTATTATTATAATTAATTCAACAGCTTCACTTATTTGGCGCTTATAACTTATAAAATACGACGTTTTATAAACAATGAATATGTCATTAGAAGAACGAGAATAATCTTATCTATATTTTGAACCAAGTTTCATTAAAAACGGAGTAAGTCCAAATACAATGTATTTTTTTTTTAATTTAATTATTAGACGGTCACTAGGCCCGTCTAGGTACTTCATATTTCTAACAGTCAACTTACCCGTAATCCACCTGTCTAATAATATAAGTTTTTGTACACTTTTATTTTAGTAGAAAGGTCACTCATATACAAGCCAATTAATTAGTATAACATTCCAACCAACTATATATAAAATAGTTTTAAAACTTTTTGGGTCGAATAATTATTTTAAAAATAAAACTAGTTACTAGTGGTTAATAAATTTAAACAACCTATAACTCTTATATGAAAAAATTTGGGAATGTTACAGGCGGTGTCAGGCGTGTCGACATAGTACTGGTAGATTTCGATTCCCTCGGTCCAAGCGAAAGATGGTTGGACCAAGTGTAAGAGAGAGATTGGGTGAACTGAGCGATGGAGTCGTTTACGAACTCAGTTCAGCGATACGAGCGAGCGCGATAAGCGATAAGCGGTACGCGAAAATTCTATAGCACAACACAAACGTAATGAGTGAAGACGGCGGTGATAAGCGAAAAGCGATAAGCGATAAGCGACGAGCGATAGCGACAACCGTCGAGCGATAGGCGACGATTGACGCGTTGCAAGCGATGGGAACACGTGATTTGATTGGATTCAACAACACCACAAATTTTAACTAATATTAAGCCCCACATGGCCCTTTTCCACGAACGTCTGCTGATATGGCTAAAACACTTATATATAGGAATTACCAGCGGCGTATCCACCACGTTTTAGCCACATCGGTTTCGTCTTGTGAAGCAGGATCATGTGTGCTAACATAACACAGATAACATAAATAACAGTAAGCGATAGCGATAGCGATAAACGTTAAGCGATACACGATGAGCGATGGAGCAATACACAAGCGGTAGAGCGATACACACGATAAGCGATATACATAACCAGCGATTGAACGAAGCACACAATAAGCGATTGAGATTGAGAAGTAGATTCCAGCGATAATGCGATTGCGAGCGTGTTTTGTAACAACCCTCGGTAAAACCAACACTCTTATAATATTTCCGACACTCTAAGTATATTGTAGAATGTCTCAATATGTTTTATGTTACACCTCGTATGTGAAAACCAAGCCCCAAGTAGGTTATAACATTCAAAATAAATGGAAAACATGAAATATTGAGTTGAGGCGGGCCGCGTAGACCCACCCCAACATTTCACGCGGGCGGTATCAAGGCTGAGACCGGACTTCAATGAATTCTTAAGTTGATACGGGCCGCGTAAGCTTTAGCTTACTCTTACGCGGGCCGCTAGAGATCATTAAACGCGGATACATCCTGAGCTGACACGTGTCGACATCGTGGCGGGTCTACTTGGTGACCGGGACAAGCTACACGTTGACCACATGTTGACGCGGGCCGCGTAGCCTTATGGCTACTCTTACGCGGGCCGCGTAAGACTCGTATATTAGCACTATAAATAGAACGCATCAGTTTTCGTTTTCCGTCGCTCACAATTCAGTCTCAATCTAAATTTCTGAAGTAGTAGAAGTTATAAGTGGGTATTACACCCCTAATTAGCGAGGTTCTGCTCCGTTGTAAGTATTATAACCCCAGTTTAGTAATAGTTACACTGCCCGATTGATTTAGGGTTCCGTAACAACTGTCGTGGTTCTGCCCGACGTAGTTGTTGGAATGCCGTCTCGGGGAGGGTATCATTAATATTTTCAAAGGGTTATAATACTAACCAATGTACATTTGTATAAATTATAGATTATATCCAGGAAACCCTTACGAGAAGCCTAAGATAGCAATGTGAGTTTATCCTCTTTTTGATAACCTTTTTGTAATTGTTTACAAAACCTTAAATGTTTTACAATGCGATTAAGCGGTGATTGAGTCTTTGTAGTTCTTCAATTACTGCCGGTATGTTGGGGTTTTGTATACAAAATTTACTACACTGTGAGTAGTAAATCAAGGTTGACAGTACGTTACTATTGGACAATGAGTTAGCCAATGTGTAATATGACCCACAAGTCAGTGGATTGATAGTACCAAATGGAGTAATTGTGTAGACATAAACAATGTGATCGCTCTCAATACTGTTTTAATTGATAAAATGTTTCTTGATTAAACTGGGATTCACTCACCAGTATTTCCGACTGACAAATGTTTTTAAAACGCGTTTCAGGTAACCCAATGTGACAGCCAATTAGTAAAAAGCCAGCTGGAGAGCACTGAAGGCTTGGGAAAAATGTGGCTATAAAAGTTACCTAATAAACGATGTTTTAAATTCAATAAAATAGGGTTTATCCCTATAAGTGTATTGTAATAAGAAACTTGGGTTTTGCCCATGTTATTATTAATATCAAATATGGTGGTTTTACTCTGATAAATATTTCCTAACTACGGTCCTGATGAAAAATTCCGCTGCCAAATTAGACAAACATTGCGATACCACCGAAACTGGCTCGCGGCCGCCCGTTCCCGAGACTCAGGGATCGGGGGTGGCGACAGAAGGTGGTATCAGAGCCTAGCCACTGGTCTGAGCCAAAGAAGTGTTCTGCTGACACTTAAATTCTAAAATTTAGTGTTAGGAAATAAATTACAGAAATACGTGCATAACTGTAATTATTTGTTATGCGTTATTTGACTATCTGTTAGTTTACAGTATGAGTGATCAAGGACCCTCAGAAATGAGTCTTCAGTTGTCTGATTCACCTAGGAGTGAAGGTACCTCATCACAGCCTGCCCTTTCTGGGTATTCTGCTGATCAGGAAGAAGGAGTGTTTGCTTTTAAAGCTCAGTCAGAAGAGCCATTCCCTCATAAGAAATGAGGATGGTTCAGTAAGGAAGCCTTTGCTCGTAGGAAGAGAATGAGAAAGTTGCAACAGCAAAGAGCCTTAGCAGCTATTAAGCGAGAGACAGATGCCCATACACAGGATATGCTTAATAGAAGCTTAGCTAATTTCCATATCCTAGCTACAACTGCTGCTGACCCGAGTCTGGAACAACTAGTAGCCCCACAACCCCAAATCCCAGAACAACCCATGGAGATAGAAAATCCTGACAACCAAGTGGAGATGCATGACTTTAACCCAGAAGAAATCCCTAGGGTGCCTGCACCGAACCCCCTTGACCCAAATTACGACCCCTGGTGGGACGACAATAGGGACTTTGTGCAACGTTGCCCTATCCAGGAATACCCACCCATACAGAATATAGAAGCCTACCCAGGTATGGACCCTTTAGATCCCTATTACCATGATGAATATATTAGGGAGATTTTAGAGGATCCTTACCAATTTCAGGAACTTTCACCCCATATCAGGAACCCGCACCCCAGATTCCAAACCCAGTCCGAGAACCTGCACCCCCAATGAGTGCAGAAAACGTGCAAGAACTTAGAACTTTCGGGGAGGAAATTTTAGAAAGCAGTGAGAGAATGCGTCAGGTGGGAGAACGTCTCGTATGGAAATACGATGAGCGTAATATGTATTTTTGGATAAATCCATATCCGTGAATGTGAGAATGGAGGAAACGATAGTAGTAATAATAATAATAGTATAATAAAATAAAAAAATAAAATAAAATATGTGTGTACGGAGGCATAGTACTATTAGTGTAATTTTCTTTTTGTTAGTATTGTAATCTTTATTTCAGTACTAGTGTGTAATAGACGCATAGTGTATGAAAATAGAGTACAAGTCGCAATGATCGACGTTTTTGGCTAGATTGCGTATCATGTGATTTACTATATTAACTATTATTTGTGATATTAATATGAGGTAAATGTTTAAAATTCAGATGGCCGACGAAGAAAATCAAGGAAATCTGAATAACGATAATCAGAGTAACATTAACGTGGTTAATGAAAATCCAAGCATCAATAACAATGGAAATCAAGTGGATAATAGTGCTATCCAACACATAGTGGCACACGGAATTATAGATGCAATGCCATTTATTCTTCAAACGGTTCAAGAAGCAAATAATAAAAGTAAACATAGCAGTAAGCGACCAATTGAACCAGAACACATCGTGAACAATGGACCATTACTTCAAATGCCTATTCCCAAAAGAAGAAGAACCGTGCCTTACGGTTGTTCTTACAAAGAATTCTGGTCTTGTAAACCAATAGAATTCTCGGGCAATGAAGAACCTATTGCAGCTCTACGCTGGATAGAAAAGACTGAGGCTGTTCTAAAAATAAGTAAATGTGCGGAAGAGGACAAAATAATGTTTGCTTCCAATCTATTTAAGAATGCAGCCTTAGAATGGTGGAACACTATCCTTCAGTCTAGAGGAAGTGATAAGGTTTATAGTATGGATTGGGAAGAATTTAGGAATATGGTAGAAAGGAAATTCTGCCCTCCAAATGAAAAGGAGCAGATAGCAAACAAATTCCTAAACCTTAGGATGACTGGTGTGGATAGTAAGGGGTACACAAAGTTATTCTTTGAATATGCTAGAATAGTGCCAACCCTTGCTTCACCAGAACCGGTGTTAATCTCCCGTTATATCTGGGGATTAATTGGAGAGATTAGACATGTAGTCAAGGCAGCTAGACCTCAAACTATAGAAGAAGCTGTAGAATTAGCAAATACCTTGACAGATGAATTAATCCGTACTAGAGAAGAAGACCAGAAAAGAAACCTAACCCAAAGGCTTACTCAAGAATTTCGTTCTGGAAATTTTAATCGTAGGAATATGGGTTCTACCTCTGCACCATACTACAAGGTCTGCAAGAAAAAGCATTCTGGAAAATGTTCCACTCTCTGCAATTATTGCAAGATGCCAGGACACAAGGAAGAAAATTGCAAGAGGAAATCCAGTAATGGATTATGCTACAACTGTGGAGAAAAAGTTCATATCAGGCCAAACTGTCCGAAATTGGCTCCAGCTACAAACAACAAGAGTACTAAAAATGCTAGAGCATTTTTCTGACTGCAGATGAAGCCAAGATGATTCCAGATGTCATAGCTGGTACGTTTTTACTTAATGATATATTTGCTAAAGTATTATTTGACTCTGGTGCGAACCAAAGTTTTATCAATACTTCGTTTTGCAAAATTCTAAATCAGTCATTAACTAAACTACCAGAAGAATGTCTAGTAGAAACAGCTAATGGAGAAACTATTAGGATTTCTGAAATCTTGCAGGGAGCAAGAATAGAAATTTTTAACCAAATATTTATAGCAAACCTATATCCCATGAATCTGGTAGGATTCGATATTGTTTTAGGAATGGATTGGTTAATAGCCAATAAAGCCAATATTTTATGTGATCAAAAGTCAATTCAAGTAAATTCACCAAAAGGTAAAACGATCACAATTAAAGGAGATAAGCCCTCTAGATCCACAAAATTCATCTCTGTGATGAAAACTGCAAGCTATATAAGAAAAGGTTCTATAGTGTATTTGATTTCTATAATCACTAACACTAAAGGAAAAGAACTAAAAGACATTCCAGTAGTATCACAGTTTTCAGATATCTTTCTAGAAGAATTACCAGGACTACCTCCAGACAGAGAAGTTGAATTCAGAATTCACCTGCTACCAGGAACATCACCAATTGCCAAAGCACCTCACCGTTTGGCACCTGTAGAAATGCAAGAATTGAAGAAACAATTAGATGAATTGTTAGAGAAAGGATTTATACAGCCAAGTTCGTTACCATGGGGAGCGCCGATACTGTTCGTTAAAAAGAAAGATGGATCAATGCGTATGTGCATTGACTACCGTGAATTGAACAAGGTCACGATTAAGAATCGGTACCCATTACCGAGAATCGATGATCTGTTTGATCAACTACAAGGAGCTCGATTTTTCTCTAAAATCGATTTAAGGTCAGGATATCATCAATTAAAGGTACAGGAAGAGGACGTTCCTAAAAACCACATTCAGAACGAGGTATGGCCATTATGAATTTACTGTCATGCCATTTGGTTTAACCAATGCCCAGCTGCATTTATGGACATGATGAACCGAATATGTAAGCCATATTTGGATAAATTCATAATTGTCTTCATAGATGATATTCTAATTTACTCTAAGAATAAAGAGGATCATGCAAAGCATTTGCACGCACTTTTAAGTCTATTAAGAAAGGAAAAGATTTATGCTAAATTCGCTAAGTGTGAGTTTTGGTTAGAACAGGTACAATTCCTTGGACACCTAGTCAATCATGAAGGAATTCATGTAGATCCAACAAAGATTGAGGCAATTACTAATTGGAAAACCCTTGAGTCACCAACCGAGGTTAGAAGTTTCTTAGGATTGGCTGGTTATTATAGAAGGTTTATTCAAGATTTTTCTAGAATAGCCATTCCTTTAACTAAATTAACCTGTAAATCTGTTAAGTTTGAATGGGGATTAAAACAAGAAGAAGCCTTTAGAATCCTTAAGCAAAGATTAACCCATACACCCATATTAGCATTGCCAGAAGGAACTGAAGATTTTGTAGTCTACTGTGATGCTTCTAAATTAGGTTATGGATGTGTATTAATGCAATGACAAAAGGTTATAGCCTACGCATCTAGACAACTTAAAAATCATGAAGAGAATTATTCAACCCATGATTTAGAGTTAGGAGCTATAATTTTTGCTCTTAAGATTTGGAGACATTACCTTTATGGTAGTAAGTTTATCATATTCACTGATCATAAGAGTTTAAGGTATATCTTCAAGCAAAAGGAGTTGAATATGAGACAAAGACGCTGGATGGAGATGTTTAGTGACTATGATTGTGATATCCAATATCATGAAGGAAAAGCAAATGTAGTGGCAGATGCTTTAAGCTGAAAGTATCATGAAAAACCAAGAAGGATACGTTCTCTTAAATTAAATCTACAAGTAGATTTAAATGAACAAATAAGAGAAGCACAAGAATCAGTAATCAAGGATGATTCTGAAAAATTAAAAGGTATGTTGAAAGAATTAAAACAAGGAACAGATGGAATTGGAGATTCCATGAAAAAAGAATGTGGATACCTAAATTAGGAAACCTACATCATCATATACTAGAAGAGGCCCATAAGTCTAAATATACGATGCATCCAGGAAGTGATAAAATGTACCAGGATTTAAGGAAAAATTTCTGGTGGATAGGAATGAAGAAAGACATAGCAGCTTATGTTTCTAAATGTTTAACTTGCTCACAAGTTAAGACTGAACACCAGAAACCCTCAGGTTTGTTACAGCAATTAGAAATGCCAGTGTGGAAATGGGAATTAATAACAATGGATTTTGTTACTAAATTACCCAAAACAAAGAAAGGAAATGATACAATCTGGGTGATTGTAGATAGATTAACTAAGTCAGCTCATTTCCTACCAATGAAGGAAACAATTAGTATGGAACAATTAGCTAAATTATATGTAAATGAAATTGTCTCTTTACATGGTATTCCTTTATCAATTGTTTCTGATAGAGATAGCCGATTTACCTCTCATTTTTGGTCAAGTTTCCAAAAAGCAATGGGAACCAAGTTAAAGTTAAGCACACCTTATCATCCTCAAACGGATGGACAAAGCGAAATGACAATTCAGACAATGGAAGACATGCTTAGAGCTTGTGTAATTGATTTTGGAGGTAATTGGGACGATCACTTACCTTTAATAGAATTTTCTTATAATAATAGTTATCACACAAGTATGAATGCTGCACCATTCGAAGCACTTTATGGACGAAAGTGTCGAACCCCAGTCTGTTGGGCAGAAATTGGGGAAAAGCAACTATCTGGACCTGAGATAGTGCAAGAAACAACCGACAAAATCATTCAAGTCAAGGAACGACTGAAAGCAGCACGTGATCGACAAAAGAGTTATGCCAATAACCGACGCAAGCCATTAGAATTTCAAGTAGGAGATAAAGTCTTGTTAAAAGTCTCTCCTTGGAAAGGAATAGTAAGATTCATCAAACGGGGAAAGCTAAGTCCCAGGTATGTTGGACCTTTTGAGATTATTAGAAGAATAGGACCTGTAGCCTATCAGCTACAACTGCCAGAGGAAATGGCAGGAATACATGATGTTTTTCATGTATCTAATCTCAAAAAGTGTTTAGCTGATGAATCACTGATAGTACCTCTTAAGGATATAGAGGTAAATGAACAACTCAAGTTTGTAGAAAGGCCTCTACAGATTGAAGACAGAAAAGTTAAGAATCTCAAACACAAGAGACTAGTTCTAGTCAAAGTGAAGTGGGACTCCAAAAGAGGACCTGAGTACACATGGGAGCTTGAATCAGAAATGCAAAGAAAATACCCGCATTTGTTTCAGTAGATCTCGAGGACGAGCTCTAAAACAAGGTGGGGAGAATGTAACAACCCTCGGTAAAACTAACACTCTTATAATATTTCCGACACTCTAAGTATATTGTAGAATGTCTCAATATGTTTTATGTTACACCTCGTATGTGAAAACCAAGCCCCAAGTAGGTTATAACATTTAAAATAAATGAAAAACATGAAATATTGAGTTGAGGCGGGCCGCGTAGACCCACCCCAACATTTCACGCGGGCGGTATCAAGGCTGAGACCAGACTTCAATGAATTCTTAAGTTGATACGGGCTGCGTAAGCTTTAGCTTACTCTTACGCGGGCCGCTAGAGATCACTAAACGCGGATACATCCTGAGCTGACACGTGTCGACATCGTGGCGGGTCTACTTGGTGACCGGGACAAGCTACACCTTGACCACATGTTGACGCGGGCCGCGTAAGACTCGTATATTAGCACTATAAATAGAACGCATCAGTTTTCGTTTTCCGTCGCTCACAATTCATTCTCAATCTAAATTTCTGAAGTAGTAGAAGTTATAAGTGGGTATTATACCCCTAATTAGCGAGGTTCTGCTCCGTTGTAAGT
This sequence comes from Helianthus tuberosus, assembly GCA_030545235.1. NCBI lineage: Eukaryota > Viridiplantae > Streptophyta > Magnoliopsida > Asterales > Asteraceae > Helianthus > Helianthus tuberosus. Next base: position 163,385,972 of record CM060399.1, on the reverse strand, counting down.
ATTATAACCCCAGTTTAGTAATAGTTATGCTGCCCGATTGATTTAGGGTTCCGTAACAACTGTCGTGGTTCTGCCCGACGTAGTTGTTGGAATGCCGTCTCGGGGAGGGTATCATTAATATTTTCAAAGGGTTATGATACTAACCAATGTACATTTGTATAAATTATAGATTATATCCAGGAAACCCTTACGAGAAGCCTAAGATAGCAATGTGAGTTTATCCTCTTTTTGATAACCTTTTTGTAATTGTTTACAAAACCTTAAATGTTTTATAATGCGATTAAGCGGTGATTGAGTTTTTGTAGTTCTTCAATTACTGCCGGTATGTTGGGGTTTTGTATACAAAATTTACTACACTGTGAGTAGTAAGTCAAGGTTGACAGTACGTTACCATTGGACAATGAGTTAGCCAATGTGTAATATGACCCACAAGTCAGTGGATTGATAGTACCAAATGGAGTAATTGTGTAGACATAAACAATGTGATCGCTCTCAATACTGTTTTAATTGATAAAATGTTTCTTGATTAAACTGGGATTCACTCACAAGTATTTCCGACTGACAAATGTTTTTAAAACGCGTTTCAGGTAACCCAATGTGACAGCCAATTAGTAAAAAGCCAGCTGGAGAGCACTGAAGGCTTGGAAAATGTGGCTATAAAAGTTACCTAATAAACGATGTTTTAAATTCAATAAAATAGGGTTTATCCCTATAAGTGTATTGTAATAAGAAACTTGGGTTTTGCCCATGTTATTATTAATATCAAATATGGTGGTTTTACTCTGATAAATATTTGCTAACTACGGTCCTGATGAAAAATTCCGCTGCCAAATTAGACAAACATTGCGATACCACCGAAACTGGCTCGCGGCCGCCCGTTCCCGAGACTCAGGGATCGGGGGTGGCGACATGTTTGACTTACGAAAAGTCTTAGCGATTACACGCTTTGGGTTGCGATTTGAGATTGTTACGCCTTGCGATGTAGTGTAGTGTGTCGAAAATAGCTTCGATAGTATAATTGGTCTAGTAACGTTCAACTTGTACGACACTTCCTTCACAAGACATTGGTTGGCATGGCGTATCCACCTGTAAGACCCGTCTCTATTAATCAATATTATAATATTAAACACGCATTTTATATGAAAATGCAAGCTTACAAAAAAAAACTTTTCTAAGTTAAAATTCTTAAATAATTTAAAAACATTCCAAAATATAATTTCAAGTGTTTACAATATCCACTTTTTAAACTAGAACAAAATAGGATCGTTGCGGAAGCATCGAGACATGTGTTCGGTTCTCCTTTCTTGCTTGATCCTCATCCGGAGTTCCATAAGACATTCCTAAAATCAAAACCAACATAAAAGTTAGTTTTGACAGTTTCACAACAAGTTATAAACATATTTCCATCCAATTCATTTATCCATTATTCAAAATTCTTGTTTCCTTCGAATTCGTAATTTAATCCTCCATCATATGGAGTTAAAGACTTTTGACCCGTTCAAGTTTTTAAACCTCAAAACTTGTTTCTAATTGACCATTAAGCATACATCAACATGTTTATCTCAAAATCTTTAGTTCGGGTCTGTAATCTTTTATGAATTACGCGGCTAGTACTCATTCTATGCGCATAATTCTTTTGACCCGTTTCGAAGATTTAAACCTTTCTGTTTAAATCTTTCCCCTTCGTTATGCACAGTCCACTTGATATTTACCTATAACTTACATGATTGTAAAACACGTTCTTAAACGGCTCATAAGGATCGTTTACCCGGTTCAGTGTTCATGGGTATTTTGGTCAACTTCAGTCCATCATTATACGACGAAGGGTTTTCACTAATATTTGACCATCTTATTACTTCTAGCTATAATTCAAAATATGCGTACCTGGCTCGGGTCAACATATTGACCCGTTTAAATATCTTTTGCTTTTAAATTTTCTAGATAAAAGCATTACAAACCGTATGTCCTTTCCTGAAATCACAACACTTAACAAGCGGTCATCAATTAGTATTATTGTCAAATGGTATTAACTTACCATCTGACCCGTTTAGCCGAAAGTGACCATTTATCAACATAAGATGATATTTTTAAATACCATCCCGCCCTTAAACCTATTCCGGTTTACACCGTGAGTTCTTATTACTTAAATGGCATTACTTGAATTATTTGACCCGTTAAGATTTACACCAAATGGTTATCTTCTCAAACCTTTTATCTATCCGTCAACTCATGTACGGATTTTTATTCAATCACTTTTACCCATTACGGTTCACCCTAAAACGTGATGTTCAAAATTCCATATTGGTTAGTCTTCACCCGACTAGTCTACCGTTTTTACCCCTTTTTACCATAGTTTATGGTTTCTTACCATATTTCCTTATTCCGGCTTACATTGTATCATGTCGGAATATAGTATTTTCAAATACTTGTCATAATTCAAAAATCAATACTCACAAGTAAATGTATCATAATACCAAGGGGGTGTAAGCTTAACTTACCTTGAATTCCGATTATGGTTTTCCACGCGTATTAGTTCCGTTTGACCCGCTTCTACCCAAGCTTCCACCTAGCTTTTCGAGCGTCAATCTACCTTTTATCATTCGCAAGGTGATTAGATTAGTCATTATTATCAAGACTATCTCACCTTACGGACTTTATATCAAAATCACCAAATTGATTTCATTATTGGTCAGTTTGACTTTTAAAAGTCAAACGGCCTATAACACGAGCAATTACACAATCAAGTTCAACAATTCATTTAAGAAATTTGTCAAATATCCGATAGGCATTATTCTTACACTACCGTTTTAACTAGTTTTCTCATCAAATTCATTATACTTCTAATTTCTTTAACTAATTCAAACGATTATCGTGACTAGTTTCTTTATTCATTTTTGCAAGAACCAAGGGTTCCCTTTTATAACGAGACCCGTTTCATTATACTATTTAGCATTCATCCGAATACCTATTATAATCAAGTTTCATAACTAGTTGTTTAGCCAAGCTTTAACATTAATTTGGCAAGTTCATATCACTGAAAATGGGCTGTTTTTTGTGACTTGTTTAACATGTTTACAAGTCTTCAAAAATTATGATTTTTTTATGTTGCGTACATCTCGGACGGTTAGGCCTTGTGTTAAAATTTCAAGATCTAACTCTTTACCAAAAATTCATAAAAATTCATTTACTAAGCTGCAATCAGATTCGTCACTTCTGACTGCAGTTTACGGAAAAAATCATTAAAAATTCCTCGTTTATCTGATTGACGAAATTCCAATTGGTGATTCTTTTAATCGCTTAAAATATCTACAGTAAAAATTTGAGATCATAACTAAATACCTAAATTGAGTTATGACATTCGTAATGGGCTGCAAATTCTGCCAGAAAATACAGCTTGAACCTTTGATACGGAAAAATTCATAAAACGCTCAATTCTCGTCAAAAAAAAATGGGATTCCAGTGGGGTTTTAAAGATATTTCCTGGAATTACATTTTAGACTCAAGAAACACATGTTTTTGTCACGTTTTCTTCAGGTTACAGCCAATACAAATCAGCTGTAAATTTTGATCAGGAGCTGTTTGAATTCAGCTTTCAATTTAAGCATGTTCTTGACATCATAACACTAATTTTTAGCAATCAAAACCCTAAAAACATCTCATACATGAATTTAGCATCAACAAAATCTGAATTTACTTGAGCTAGGCATGATTTCAATATATTCTTGTCTAGGGTTTACTCCTAGACATGTTCTCATTACTAATTTCATCTAAACTTCAATCATGCAAGTTCAGATTTCGATTTCACAAATCATCAAGAATTCAAGAAGTAACCAAAATACGAAATTCAACATACCTTGTGATCCCCTCACTTGAGTGATCACTAGATTGGTCTTGGTTTTCGATTTGAACTTGAATTGCCTTCTTAATTTGATCAATTTTGTGAGTTAGGGTTGAACTTTTGAGAGCCCTTTCTTGGCTCTGTGGATCGCACGCCCAGAACACACACTTAGGTGTGTGTTTTGGTGTTTGGTTTTTAATTTAATTAAAACCTTTTTCACTTTTGCCAAGTTTAGCCCTTCTATAATTCAATTATTTTTATAAAGGGTGTTTTAACCTTGTTTTCTTGTTAATTCGAGGCCTATGATTAACTAGGTTACTTATTCCTAGTTACTTTATCTTGACCATAACCGACTTTTAATTTACAATATAAAATTTATATTTTGGGGTGTTACAAGTCTACCCCCTTAAAGAGGTTTCGTCCCCGAAACCTTCTTTAAATAGTTCTTTGGTTTTGACCAAACAAACTCAGTTTCGTTTTCAATGCATTCTTTCTTTTAGTCAAAAGTCATCATTCGCATCTACGCGTGTGTCTTTCACGTGTAAGTCCTTATGGACTATAACTTGTATCTTGTATTTCTTCTTTTGTCGCCTATTTGACCGAGTTGTCATTTGATCACCCGGTCATTGAGTCTGTCAGCATGTTTACTCCATGCTAATCCTATACTGACAAACGCTTTACATAAGTCATAGCATTACCTTGACCTTGAATGGTTTTACCGGCTAGACTAATTAGTCACCGTTACTTCATACCCCGTCATCCGGGTGCACCACATTGCCATCTCCGGCCCTTTGTGTGTTTACTATTTCCCAAACCACTTCATACTACATATATTTGTTAAAACGTTGCTTTTGACTAAAAATTGAATTTTTAGTTTAACGTTTTCTCTTTGTCTTACGTCATTTACTTATATCAGGGAAATTTACTTCCGAGGATTTATTCCTCTCCATTATTATTTAGGGCGGGGAGTTATAACTAGTTTCCTTACTTAACCCAAATAACTTGTAGGTTCTTTCACTTAGCCTCGTAGGCTATATGTGTATATATGTATATGGCGTCAAAGCCCCCTTTTTATGTTTAAAATCATTTACTTTTGCTTTTTGGATTTCATTTGACCTTAACCATAGTCTAAGGCTACATGTGTTTTCTTTCGAATTATTTTCCGACTTTATGACTTCTCACGTCATTTATGCGTCGGTTCATCTTATGCTCACCATTATCCTGTTTACATATATCCGCATTTGATTATGTCCCATTACCGGGCTCATTATTCTTTTGCTTTTAACGCTACTGTTATCCCGCTTGCGCTTACTTATGTCATCCGGCATTATATTATATTCGACCTGATTGACTCATTCATGTGAAATTTTTATCATTTACAGATGTCAACTTCATTCTTTGTTTGACCCGTTCAACTTTAAAATAGTTGAACATAATTTATCAAAATTTCTATTTACATTATCTTGTCGTCTTTTAGTCATGACTCAAAACCCGAGTCTTTTAACTTTCCATCCGAGTTCCCGTTTCTCGGTCTACGCATGTGTTTAATCGTTACCCATCAACCGGGTATTTTAGCGAAGTCGTTATTATTACAACCCTCCCGGTATGCATTAAGACTTCGCTTCACTTTTATATTCCGACTTTGTCCTCAAGTTTGACGTTTTACAAAAACGGCCTGTTAAGAGACACATTTGCATTCTCCGGGTTCGAGTGTAAGTACACCCCCTCCCAATGCATATCTTAATCATTTTACATGTTTGAATTCTCTGGGTTCGAGTGTAAGTACACCCCCTCCCAATGCATATCTTAATCATTTTACATTAATCTTTGTCCCTTCACTCGGGCTCATTATCCTAATGTAATACGCTTCCGTCACCCGGCTGTGCGTTTACATTATTATCTAATATTTTGCTCATTTGATTAATCTGGGTACTTTTTAATTTGTCCCACTCACCCCGTCCTTACTACATCGGATGTAAGCATGTCCATCATAAAAAGTTCATGGTACCACGTGCTCACCACTTACTTGGCCAGAGTAAGCGATCAGTACCTGGTATACATGACCTTTTTATAATTTTCACATTACACCCCATGTAAGTAATGCCTCTATTTGTTTCTCTTGGAAACCATATCCCGAATAGATTTTCTATTCGGGTTTTTTTCCAAGTTTTTAATCTACATATGCAACTTTCAATTTCTACTTATTTGTTGCATATTACAATTTGTGCAATTAAATTTAAAATGTGCACCTGGTAATGCTTGCCCTAACGGGCTTCTCTTGCCATTAGCCCTGTTCACGACCGCCACGCGATTTAGGTCCTTGATGAGCATACTCTTTGGACCTTTCCTCTATCAAATCCGTGATTTGTTAAACTCTCGCTATCTTCATATGCGAGTGTCCTTCAACTAAAACATTTACAACAGTTAGTAATTTCGACATTAATGGGTGCCCGTATTATAATACAAGGCTTTTCTACTATGCGCATCAACACGTGTAATCTCGTTGACTATATCTACTCCATATCGTTTTTATTGGTATAACGTGTATTACACGATAACCATATGTGTTGTTCTCAACACTTTAATCATACTAAACCATTGATATACATGTACTTACCGGATTTGCGATCAAGCCTCGAACCGAACACACTTTACTCTTTAACCATGAGCTCTGATTACCAACTTGTAAGACCCGTCTCTATTAATCAATATTATAATATTAAACACACATTTTATATGAAAATGCAAGCTTACAAAAAAAACTTTTCCAAGTTAAACTTCTTACATAATTTAAAAACATTCCAAAATATAATTTCAAGTGTTTACAATATCCACTTTTTAAACTAGAACAAAATAAGATCGTTGCGGAAGCATCGAGACATGTGTTCGGTTCTCCTTTCTTGCTTGATCCTCATCCGGAGTTCCATAAGACATTCCTAAAATCAAAACCAACATAAAAGTTAGTTTTGACAGTTTCACAACAAGTTATAAACATATTTCCATCCAATTCATTTATCCATTATTCAAAATTCTTGTTTCCTTCGAATTCGTAATTTAATCCTCCATCATATGGAGTTAAAGTTAACATCTGAATTCATAAAATAATGGGCTTCGAGCCCTTGACTTTAAAATTCATTTTTTTTAAAGACTTTTGACATGTTCAAGTTTTTAAACCTCAAAACTTGTTTCTAATTGACCATTAAGCATACATCAACATGTTTATCTAAAAATCTTTAGTTCGGGTCTGTAATCTTTTATGAATTACGCGGATAGTACTCATTCTATGCGCATAATTCTATTGACCCGTTTCGAAGATTTAAACCTTTTAAGTTTAAATCTTTCCCCTTCGTTATGCACAGTCCACTTGATATTTACCTATAACTTACATGATTGTAAAACACGTTCTTAAACGGCTCATAAGGATCGTTTACCCGGTTCAGTGTTCATGGGTATTTTGGTCAACTTCAGTCCATCATTTTACGACGAAGGGTTTTCACTAATATTTGACCATATTATTACTTCTAGCTATAATTCAAAATATGCGTACCTGGCTCGGGTCAACATATTGACCCGTTTAAATATCTTTTGCTTTTAAATTTTCTAGATAAAAGCATTACATACCGTATGTCCTTTCCTGAAATCACAACACTTAACAAGCGGTCATCAATTAGTATTATTGTCAAATGGTATTAACTTACCATCTGACCCGTTTAGCCGAAAGTGACCATTTATCAACATAAGATGATATTTTTAAATACCATCCTGCCCCTTAAACCTATTCCGGTTTACACTGTGAGTTCTTATTACTTAAATGGCATTACTTGAATTATTTGACCCGTTAAGATTTACACCAAATGGTTATCTTCTCAAACCTTTTATCTATCCGTCAACTCATGTACAGATTTTTATTCAATCACTTTTACCCATTACGGTTCACCCTATAACGTGATGTTCAAAATTCCATATTGGTTAGTCTTCACCCGACTAGTCTACCGTTTTCACCCCTTTTTACCATAGTTTATGGTTTCTTACCATATTTCCTTATTCCAGCTTACATTGTATCATGCCGGAATATAGTATTTTCAAATACTTGTCATAATTCAAAAATCAATACTCACAAGTAAATGTATCATAATACCAAGGGGGTGTAAGCTTAACTTACCTTGAATTCTGATTATGCTTTTCCACGCGTATTAGTTCCATTTGACCCGCTTCTACCCAAGCTTCCACCTAGCTTTTCGAGCGTCAATCTACCTTTTATCATTCGCAAGGTGATTAGATTAGTCATTATTATCAAGACTATCTCACCTTACGGACTTTATATCAAAATCACCAAATTGATTTCATTATTGGTCAGTTTGACTTTTAAAAGTCAAACGACCTATAACACGAGCAATTACATAATCAAGTTCAACAATTCATTTAAGAAATTTGTCAAATATCCGATATGCATTATTCTTACACTACTGTTTTAACTAGTTTTCTCATCAAATTCATTATACTTCTAATTTCTTTAACTAATTCAAACGATTATCGTGACTAGTTTCTTTATTCATTTTTGCAAGAACCAAGGGTTCCCTTTTATAAAGATACCCGTTTCATTATACTATTTAGCATTCATCCGAATACCTATTATAATCAAGTTTCATAACTAGTTGTTTAGCCAAGCTTTAACATTAATTAGGCAAGTTTATATCACTGAAAATGGGCTGTTTTTGGTGACCTGTTTAACCTGTTTACAAGTCTTCCAAAATTATGATTTTTTTATGTTGCGTACCTCTCGGAGGGTTAGGCCTTGTGTTAAAATTTCAAGATCTAACTCTTTATCAAAAATTCGTAAAAATTCATTTACTAAGCTGCAATCAGATTCATCAATTCTGACTGCAGCTTACGGAAAAATTCATTAAAAATTCCTCGTTTATCCGATTGACGAAATTCCAATTGGCGATTCTTTTAATCGCTTAAAACTATCTACAGTAAAAATTTGAGATCATAACTCAATTCTCGTCGAAAAAATGCGATTCCAGTGGGGTTTTAAAGATATTTCCTGGAATTACATTTTAGACTCAAGAAACACATGTTTTTGTCACGTTTTGTTCAGGTTACAACCAATACAAGTTGGCTGTAAATTCTGATCAGGAGCTGTTTGAATTCAGCTTTCAATTTAAGCATGTTCTTGACATCATAACACTAATTTTTAGCAATCAAAACCCTAAAAACATCTCATACATGAATTTAGCATCAACAAAATCTGAATTTACTTGAGCTAGGCATGATTTCAATATATTCTTGTCTAGGGTTTACTCCTAGACATGTTTTCATTACTAATTTCATCTAAACATCAATCATGCAAGTTCAGATTTCGATTTCACAAATCATCAAGAATTCAAGAAGTAACCAAAATACGAAATTCAATATACCTTGTGATCCCCTCACTTGAGTGATCTCTAGATTGGTCATGGTTTTCGATTTGAACTTGAATTTCCTTCTTAATTTGATCAATTTTGTGAGTTAGGGTTGAACTTTTGAGAGCCCTTTCTTGGCTCTGTGGATCGCACGCCCAGAACACACACTTAGGTGTGTGTTTTGGTGTTTGGCTTTTAATTTAATTAAAACCTTTTTCACTTTTGCCAAGTTTAGCCCATCTACAATTCAATTATTTTTATAAAGGGTGTTTTAACCTTGTTTTCTTATTAATTCGAGGCCTATGATTAACTAGGTTACTTATTCCTATTTACTTTATCTTGACCATAACCGACTTTTAATTTACAATATAAAATTTATATTTTGGGGTGTTACACCACCATGCTTCAACCACACGCCTCTGCCCCATGAATAGGTGTCACATTTTGTCGACATGGTCAAGACGCTTATATATAGGAAGTACCAGCGGCGTATCCACCACGCTTAACCATACCTTTGAACGTTATGGCATCATTAGAACTTACTACGATCCTCGTGCACTGGCCCAAAATAATCCCGTGTGCACCCGTGATTAAGTTGTCCCTTGCACGTTTATCGCACCTCATTTCAAGAATGCATTGTGAGGGCAAAACACATCATATAGTATATAGTGCTAGTATATAGTCCGTGTGCGAGTGCGAGAGAGGAGAGATAAATAGAGTCCACATTGCGTCGAGAAATAGAACAAGTTCAACATATAAAGGAAATTAACGGCGAAAATCGTATTATTACAACAACATTGGAAGCATAACTAATGTTGTTGTGAAGGAATTCTGCGGAGACTGCGATCGTTGCTGAAATTCCTCAAGTCTGCGGCCCTGTGCAGCAGTGCTGGGTAAGATGACCATACCAGTTGCAATTTGTGTAAAAGCGGCAGTTAGCTTCTGGCGGATGATGATACGTACACATGAGACACAGGGGATGAGTTCCGTTGTAGTCGCGCTTTGAGTGAACTGGAATTGCTTGGAGAGGTTCTGGTTGCGATAGCTCAGTTGTTGAAGAGTTTGGGCTCATGGTCTTTCGTTTGCATCTGGACTGAGCTTCCTGAGGTGATGCGTTGTCATAAGAGAATTCGTCTGGGGACTCACTTGAAGAATCGTCGGAGGAATCATCGGAAGAATTGATGACGATTGCTTGATGAACTTGTTTGACAGGGTTCTTGAAGAAAAACCCGTCCAAGACTCGTTTGTCGTTGATTTCAGCGGCTAAACGGTAGGTTTCTTCGATGGTAGCAGGTCTTGCAGCTTCGACAAAATCGCCCACACATTCAGGCAAGCCACGAATGTACTTCGTGATGGCTTTTTCTGAAGTGTTGACTTGACTTGGGTAGATTATGCTAAGCTGTTTGAACCTTGCGGTGTAGCCAGTATTGTCACCTTCGACTTGCTTGATTTCCCAACATTCGTCTTCTAGTTTCTGGACTTCGTGGGGAGGGCAGTACTCTTTCTTCATGAGCTCTTTCAGCTCATCCCAAGAGAGAGCATAAGCTGCGGAGATCCCACGTTTGTTACGTTCGGCAGTCCACCAGTCGAGTGCTCACGATTGAAATACTCCGGTTGCACAAGTAGTACGAAAACTATCGGGACAACCACTCTGACGAAGGGTAACGTCGATAGAATCGAACCACTGGCGTAGCTGGAACACACCTCCTTCACCCGTGAACTCCATCATGTCACAGGCTTTGAAGTGTTTGTAGAGGAAAGCAGATTGCGGCGCTTCCGTCTTAGAGTCCTCCGAGGTTCGAGAGTTGCTGAGAGAGTGCACTTGAGCGACAATTTGAGGAATGACCTTGGCCACTTCCTTGGTCACAAGCGAGGCAATCCTCTTTTTGGCGCTTCGTTTGGCTCTTCTCCTAGCTGCTTGTCTCGAGGTAGAGTCGTTGGAAGACATCTAGACAGAGAGAGATTTGGAGTGAGATTCGATCATAATGATTTGTGAGTTTCGCAATGCGATTGATCGCGTTCAAAACTTGTTGCGGGTAATATAATAGATTTCAGATAGGAGCCACATAGGAGACACGAGATTCCTAAGTTCTCATACAATTGATTCGTTCTATATATAAATAGTTGTAGTTTATACTTACACATATACATGCTAGTGTGGAATGCGCGAGGACGCGATGAAGAGGGAGAGAGCGAGAGCGAAAGAGAGTAATTAGACATTAGTTTTGTTGCGAACATTCGGTTTTCGTTTTGGATTGCGATGGCTGTGCGTGTTGTGCGTTTATAAAGCAGGGAGCGGAAATCGGTAAATCGAGAAATCGATAAAGCGTAAATTTTTAAATCGTAGCCACACAAGCGTAAATAAGTTCAGTAAGGCGTAAAATCGGTAAGTCATATGCGAGAATCGTAGATAGAGTGCCTCTGGTGTTTAGGCGTCGACTACCCAAGGTAACCCAACTACACCCAACAAGTTCGTGCACGCGCGTTGCCCTAGAAGACTTATGCTTCCACTGGGATGCAGCTCATGGCATCCGTCTTCCTATTCATCGCGTTGCTCGAGTTATTGTCATGGTCAAGTCCTTGGTGAGAGCTTTTTGAAAACCTTTTTATAGAGAGTGGAACGGTTTATTAAGATACGGGTTTCACCCCTGACTTAATAACTTCGCTCCTAGCTGTGGTTGGACTCTTCGAATAACTTCGGGAGTTCCACTAGATTTTGAAATGGAGACTTTCGTTGAGATATGGATGTCACTCCTAGCTCGACGAAAAGTTCTCGTGCTAGAAATGTGCGCTGAGTGAGCGGTCTTATCGAGAGTTCTTGGTTTTCACGCCTGATCTCGACTGGACCACTCGGTTGTGTTATGCGAATATTTTCGAAAACGTGTGTATTGTGTTGGCCTTAGGAAAGGCTAAATAATATTCTAGCCTTAGGAAAGGCTCTTCGTGTGAAATCGTAGTATGCGGTGTTCACGCAAAGTAGTAGCTTTTAGCGAATTCGAACGAGAGCATCAAGTAGGCCCGTGCGAGTCCTACTAAGTTCGCACGAGTCGGCCCGTTGGTACTTAGACTATAGACTAGGTCGTTTCTAAGACATTGACCCGGGCTAGGTCAAGTCTGGCCTAATTCCCTATAGTTATGGCTCTGATACCAATCTGTCACACCCCAACCGATGGAGGAATCATCGGGGCGCGGCACTAGGCGAATCAGATTTCTCAAGAGAATCCATAACAACTATTTTGCGAAAATATTAATGCGTTCATTATCCCATACTAATAAACAAATACAATCACATAAGCTGTCACGAATTTCATGTTCTCTCAAACAATACAAATCCGCCAACCTAGATTTTTGGTGTGTTTCTAGACTTCCTAGCTTGATTTGATGTAGACTGCGACTAAACCTGCAACATACGTTAAAATAACATCAATACAAAAGTATTGGCGAGTATACAAGTTTTTGATTGAGTACTCAACTCCGCCGTTCTGCAGGAATTGCAGAAAGAAACATTTTGGAAAATGTAATGTAACCTGTAAATTTTGCAAAGCTGTAGGACATCGTGAAGAAGACTGCATAAAGAAAACAAGGGTCTGCTATAACTATGGAAAAGCAGGACATTTCAAACCAGAATGCCCTAAATTGGTCAAACCAGCAGACAACAAAGCCAAGACGGCCGACGAAGCTACCAAGAAGAATGTTCGAGCATTCCAGTTAACTACTCAGGAAGCCGAGCTAATCCCTGACGTGATAGCGGGTACGTTCCTAGTTCACAACGTTTACGCAAAAGTATTATTTGACTCTGGTGCAAACCAAAGTTTTATCAATACTTCATTCTGCCAAGCTCTTAATTTACCTTTGACCAACCTTAGGCAAATTTTTACAGTCGAAATGGCAGATGGGAATTCAGTTAACATAAATAAGGTTTTGCAAAAAGAAAATATAGAACTTTCAGGTCATAATTTTCATGTAAACCTATTACCAATGAATTTAGCTGGATTCGATGTTGTGTTAGGAATGGATTGGTTAGTAGCCAACCATGCTCGAATCCTTTGTGATAAGAATTCTATAGAAATTCGTGCACCCACCGGAGAAGTAATCATGATTACAGGAGATAAGCCGCGAAAACCCATGAAGTTCATTTCAGTAATGAAAGTTGCTAGTTATGAACGAAAGCAAGGGGTAGTGTATATGATTTCAGTAATCATTAACACTAAAGATAAAGAACTCAAGGAGATTCCTGTAGTCTCAGAATACCCAGATGTATTCCCAGAAGAACTCCCAGGATTACCACCCGACAGGGAAGTTGAATTTAGAATTCATTTAATACCTGGAACTACACCGATAGCTAAGGCACCTTATCGGTTAGCACCCACAGAAATGCTAGAATTGAAAAAGCAATTAGATGAATTACTAAGTAAAGGATTCATACAACCTAGTTCATCCCCGTGGGGAGCACCAGTGTTGTTTGTGAAAAAGAAAGATGGGTCAATGAGAATGTGTATTGATTATAGAGAATTGAATAAGATTACAATTAAGAATCGATACCCATTACCTAGGATTGATGACCTCTTTGATCAACTTCAAGGAGCTAGATACTTTTCTAAGATTGATTTACGCTCTGGATATCATCAATTAAAGGTACAAGAAGAAGACATACCTAAAACTACTTTCAGAACTAGGTATGGTCATTACGAGTTTACAGTCATGCCCTTCGGATTAACGAATGCACCTGCAACATTTATGGACATGATGAATAGAATCTGTAAACCGTATTTGGATAAGTTTGTAATTGTCTTCATCGACGATATACTTATTTATTCCAAAAGTCAGGACGAGCATTGTCAGCACTTGCATGCACTCTTAACTTTGTTAAGAAAAGAAAATCTTTACGCCAAATTCTCGAAGTGTGAATTTTGGCTACATGAAGTGCAATTTTTAGGACACATGGTAAATCATGAAGGTATTAATGTAGATCATGCTAAGATAGAAGCAATTACCAAATGGAAGGCCCCACAGTCAACTATGGAAATTAGAAGCTTTCTAGGATTAGCTGGATACTATAGGCGCTTTATTAAGGATTTTTCTAAAATAGCAGTGCCATTAACTAAGCTAACCTGTAAAGCGGTTAAGTTTGAATGGGGACCTAGGCAAGAAGAGGCGTTTAGAATTTTAAAGCAAAAGTTAACCAAAGCCCCAATTCTAGCTTTACCAGAAGGAACCGAGGATTTTAAAGTATACTTGTGATGCTTCAAAACTAGGATTTGGATGTGTGTTAATGCAGCGCAAGAAGGTAATTGCGTATGCATCAAGGCAATTGAAAAAGCACGAAGAAAACTATACGACTCATGACTTAGAGTTAGGAGCCATAATTTTTGCCCTTAAATTTTGGAGACATTATCTGTATGGAAGTAAGTTTACTGTCTATACGGATCATAAAAGTTTAAGGTACATATTTGGGCAAAAAGAGTTAAACATGAGACAAAGGAGATGGATGGAAATATTAAGCGACTACGACTGTGATATTCAGTATCATGAAGGAAAGGCAAATGTAGTTGCAGATGCCTTAAGTCGTAAGTATCATGAGAAACAACGACGGGTTCGTGCTCTTAGATTAAATCTACAGTTAGATTTAATGGAACAACTAAAGAATGTTCAAGAAACAGCAATCAAGGACGAAGCTGAAGGAATGAAAGGATGAATAAAAGAGTTAGAGCAAGGAAATGATGGAATTTGGAGATTCCATAAGAAACGGATTTGGGTACCTAAACAAGGAGAATTAAGAGATAAAATTTTAGAAGAAGCCCATAAATCTAGGTATACCATGCACCCTGGTAACAATAAAATGTACCAAGATTTAAGAAATAATTTCTGGTGGATAGGATTGAAAAAGGACATAGCTAGATATGTTTCTAAGTGTCTTACTTGTTCACAAGTTAAGGCAGAACACCAGAAACCTTCAGGTCTACTACAACAATTAGAAATGCCTGTATGGAAATGGGAACTCATAACAATGGACTTTGTTACTAAGTTACCCAAAACCAAAAAAGGTAATGACGCGATTTGGGTAATTGTGGATCGATTAACCAAGTCAGCTCATTTTCTACCCATGAAAGAAACCTTTAGCATGGAAAGGTTAGCCAAGTTGTATGTAGATGAGATAGTATCCTTACATGGAGTTCCACTCTCCATTGTATCAGATAGAGATAGTCGTTTCACTTCCCACTTCTGGACAAGTTTCCAGGAAGCAATGGGAACTCGACTAAATTTAAGTACCGCCTATCATCCACAAACAGACGGACAAAGTGAAAGGATAATACAAACTCTGGAAGACATGCTCCGAGCATGTGTAATAGATTTTGGTGGAAACTGGGATAACCACCTACCCTTAATTGAATTCTCCTATAACAATAGTTATCATGCAAGCATCGAAGCTGCCCCATTCGAAGCACTATATGGAAGAAAGTGCAGAACTCCAGTTTGCTGGGCAGAAATAGGAGAAAGTCAATTATCAGGTCCTGAAATAGTACAAGAAACCACTGACAAGATTACTCAAATAAAAGAAAGACTAAAGACTGCTCGAGATCGCCAGAAGAGTTATGCAGATAATCAACGCAAGCCACTTGAGTTTCAAGTTGGAGACAAAGTACTTTTAAAAGTATCTCCTTGGAAAGGAGTAGTCCGGTTCGGAAAGAAAGGAAAGCTAAGTCCGCGATACGTAGGACCATTTCCAGTGATCCAACGTATAGGACCAGTTGCTTATCGCTTACAACTACCAGAAGAGTTAGCTGGAGTACATGACGTATTTCATGTATCCAATCTCAAGAAATGTCTATCTGATGAGTCCCTGGTAGTACCTCTTCAAGATATAGAGGTAAATGAAAAGTTAAAGTTTGTTGAGAAGCCATTACAAATAGAAGATAGAAAGATCAAGTTTCTCAAACACAAGCGGCTAGTGCTGGTCAAAGTCAAGTTGGATTCAAAGAGAGGACCCGAATACACTTGGGAGCTGGAATCGGAGATGAAGCGAAAGTACCCCTACTTGTTACAGTAAATCTCGAGGACGAGATTTTTATTAAGGTGGGGAGGATGTAACAACTCTCACCAAAACTATTATTTATTATTATATTTGGTTCAATAGGAAACCCTAATTAAGACACCCAAGTGATCCTGCATAAACCCTAAAATTTTCAGAACAATCGGAATCAGGATCAGGGCCCCTAAAACTCAGGGGGGGTAAACCCTAGTTGATATTATCTTGACAGTTTTACGTGTAAAACGAAATTTAACGCGAGACCAACTCACCTGAGCTACTGGGACACGGGGCTACCCTATGATAGGGGAGCACCCCTCGCGCCACGCGACGACCCCTCGCGCCACGCGAGGGGGTCGGTTTTTCAGCTATAAGTAGTAGACTTTGGCACTTGCAATTTCGCGTTGGATCGACGTTAAAACTCAAAACGTACACTGAGATACAGTATAAACAGTCCCAAAACACACACAGATCACGAAACGCTGCCGCGATAACAGGGTAATAACTCAATCGCTGCTACGATTCAATGTCCGATCGATTGAAACTATCCAATGGATGTTTAAGTGCTGCCCACATTAGGGTTATGCTTTGTCATTCGTCGTGAATTCGATGGATGTTTAAGTATTGCACTTTGTCATTCGTTGTGAGGATTTAATCTCGTGAGTTATCGTAAATGATGTATTAGTTACTAACCTAGTTTTTGTGTGCATTATTGTTAAATTAGGTTAACAAGGCTAATCGGTAGGCTAGACTCTGCCCGTATTAAATCTGCAATGTGAGTCATTCTCTTTTTATCAAATTACTTTCCAAAACCCTATTTATTTCAAAGTTATAATTACAGGGATTAAGTCTTTGTAATCTCCAAATTACAGCCGGTATGTGGGGTTTTGTATACATTACTTGATAACCGTCACCATTGGACAACGAGTTAGCCAAGGGGTGATATGACCATAATCATAGACACCATTGGACAACGAGATAGCCAATAGGTGGTCGAGTGATAAATACCGTGGGTAGATGGTTGATATATATAAACATTGTAATCGCTCTTAATACTGTAAATTATAACAACACGTTGTTTTTAGTAAAAAGAATGATTCACCAGTATTTCCCGCTGACAAAACCATTTTCAAACATGTTTCAGGTGATCTGTTGTGATCCAGGAAAAGTGTCGTGAAGCACTACAAGCTTAAGGAAGTGGCTCAAAATAAATAAAGAAACATGTTTTGTAAAATAAAGATTTCCCAGTGAAATCACTTGATTGTAAACTACCGGGGTTTTATCCCGAATTATGAAATAAAATAATCGGGCATTGTCAGTTTAAAAAGATCCTGTTAAAATCTTTCGTTGTAAACTCAATTAAATAAATACCACGGGATTTTCTGTCCCGCGGCTCCTGAACCGGGTCAAACCGGGCCGGGGGCCGTGACAGATTGGATTGACACCTCGTTTGGTGCGGGATGTGTTTGTGTATGATGGTTTGTACTTTGAAGTTTTCCTTGTAGCATTTTAAAAATAGAGAAGTATCTCTACCTTTCAGGTCGGTCGATCGAACGGTCGTTCGATCGGACAGCAATCCGATTAGCGAGTCTTCTCAGTTTGAGAACAAGTTCAGAGCAGGTCGGTCACTCGATCGGATGGCTATCCGATCGGGTGGCATTCCGTTTGTATTAATCCTGTTGAAAATTGTCCAAGCCCCAAAACGTCACATGATCGGATGGTCACTCGATCGGATGGCAATCCGATCGGGTGGCAATCTGTTTCAATGTTCTGATCTTTGAATAGTTTGAAATAGTTTAAGTATGGAACCAAGTGCAACCCGATCGGGTGGCCGGTCGATCGGCAATCCGATCGGGTGGCAATCCGATTGGACAGCAATCCGTCTCGACTATCCGTTCGTCTTGACACTTGATTCGTTTGAAGGTTTGAAGTGCTTGAACGAGATATTCTGATAACTTGCTTGAACAACAAAACCCTCAACTCGGCCCAAGTGACCCGACCGAATAGGAATCACCCTAGTCCGACCGGTTCACGGTTTGAGTCGGTAGTTCATGTTCAAACCTGAAGTCAATACCTCATGGATAGAATTCGGATCTGGAACCAACACATCACCAAGAATGGGTAGGAGATCAGAACTTGCTCCGATTCCACCGGGTTTGAGTGCATTGAGTGTAAAAGAGTTGAAAGAAAGTTGGAAAACCTTCTCTCAATCCTTTTATCCATGAATTCGTGTAGATCTGAGTGAAATCTTTGATAAATATTGTGAAAATCCTTCAGATCTAAGTTGTTCTTGGTGGAATGAAGCCAAACATTGAAGTTCATAAGAACTTCATGATGACATCACCCTAGAACACCTCAAATCCGGTGATTTCACGGTTAAAAGTTAGAATTCAAAAGATAGAAAGGTGAAGGTGTGCGTTTAGATCATAGAAGTACAAGATTTAGGTTGAAAATTTACAAGAATCGCGAGAAATCGAGAGAAAATAGCCCCAAAGCGTGCTGGTCGAGTGAGAGCTGTCACATCACTTGAACAGTGATGTGACAAGTGCTATTTATAGGTGAAGGGGAAAGAAGGTGATGGAGGGTGTCGGATCAGGTGGCATCTCGATCGGGTGGCACCTCGATCGGGTGGCAATCCGATCGAATTGTCACTCGATCAAACGCCTCCGGCGAATTGAGTTTTGGCGCTTCGTTTCGATCGTTAAGAGTTGCGATAGTTTGGTCACACCTTTTCATACCCACATTCATATATTTATTATAATTAGTCACTTAAGGTCGTATAAATATCCATATTTCAAAGTCTGCGTTGCGATAATCGAGTTGCGCGTTTCGAATATGCGTTGCGTTGCGACACATCACTGCTATCGAGGAGGGTAGAATAGGTCCTCACTCAACGTCATCGTGAGTGTTAGTACGTGCGATGCGATGTGTTATAGCGATAGAGTATGCGTAATATACGAAAATACAACGAAATAGTGATGTATGCGATATAGCTACATTATGATCCGAATCTCTAGTGCTAGACGTAACGAGTATAACGAGTAGTAACAACGCACAAACGTGCGGGTTGTTACACGTGAGGTGTTGTTGCTGTTTTTTTCTTTTCTTATAAGCAATATGGTCCAAGTGCAACTTTAAGCCATTAATTAGCTAACAAGTGCTAATACCCGCGGAAATCGCGGGTTTGACAAAATTATTTTTTTTGAGGTATTGACAAAGAACATTATACGTTTATGATTAACATAACGAAATTCTTCGAAAAAAATTATTATCGAACTCTCTAATTCATAAAGTAAATAAAACAACCAACGCACCATTCATATAAATAAAACGAAAAGATAAATAAATGATTAAATTACGTATCTGTAGTTCGAAATATCAATGGAAAGCCTATTAATCTAATAAAAAACAATAATACTTCATGGCAATAAAAAAACAGAAAGCAAATGTCTTCAAACATTTAACAAACTTAAAGGAACAGAGACTAAAATTGTTATCAATAAGAAACTGTAAATAAAAATAAATCATAGATAAAGAAGGAATTTAGTTTCTTCAATCAAAAGCACAGCCTGTTTTGGGAATCAACAGTTTGACCCTGGACTCTCCATTGCCTTCTTCTTTTTTTGGGCTTTACTTGCACAAACATGACCAATATTTCATGAAAATCACATCATAAATATATGCCAAGTTATGTTTAATATCTGAATTTGCAGAAGTTCGTGAAGGGGTTTTTTCATCAAAAATCGGATGATCTTTTAAAAATTGGACACCAAATTAGCATTGTAACCGGTGAACGATAAAGGATCCTTCAAAATCAAATATAAAAAAATGAATATTTATTAGAAAATAAAATAATGATGATGATTTAAATGTTAATATAAATAATGAATACTTTTTGGAAAATAAAATAATGATGAAAACGTAATAAAATAACAGACCATGGCAAGCGTAGCTTAGTATTGGAATTTAGGCATAGCAATAACATTTATAGTTTCAAAATCAGAAGACGTACTTTTTTTTGGGAAAGGATACGGTACCCCAGGCAAACTTTATTAAAATGAATAAAATAATATTGTTGATGCACTTTGTTGATGCGGCTCGGTTTGGTTCGACTTGGTTTGGCTCGGCTCAGTTCGAGACCGACGTCGCGACGTTCCTCCGTCGTATAACCTGGCCATTCGCGATTCGAGAACGAAGATCATGCGAGATGACATCATGATGATGTCACCTTTAGTTTAACTAAACTTTGCATGAAAGTTGTTCATGCCGCATGTGCACGAACACTGATTGTTCGTGGGAGTTGGGCTTTTCTTGTTGGGCCTAATATCCAACGAATTGATGTGGACGAAGGCTTAATACTTTTCAATGAAGACTACATGTGACGAAGCCTCAAGGTTCGTCAGGTCAATACATCAACGAAGAGTAAGGGTTCGTCAGTTATATCCACGAAGACTACCAGTCTTCGTAGGTTTGCACACTGTCCGTGGCCCAGTATCACTTTTCGTAGTGGTAGTGGGTATTGGGGCCTATATATATATATACAGACACAAACACACAAAATAGTGAGTTTGAGAGAGCATTTTCTTGTATTAATCTTTGTAACAAAACTCTGCTGAAAGTTAATACATGAGCTTTTAACTTTGAAATCTTTTGTGTATTTGTGTGTTCTTTGGCTTGGTTGCATACCCGCTTGGATTCCGCACTTGCGGGTGTGTTCGGTAACAAGGAGAATGTGTTCTAGATCCTCCTCTAGTGGACCTGCAAATCAACAGAGCCCGCAAAAGGGCATCACATAAACTTATGTGATCCACGTTGTCCAAAAGTAAAACATACAAATACCAATTCAAATAACAAACTTAGATAACCAAAAATTATTAAATATGAACTTTAAAACAAAAATGATGTTAACGTTGATCTTGATCTTTGTCGCTTCCATTTATAACTTGATACCATGAGTTACTAAGTATGTGTTGTTCTCATGCTCCATAACCTGTGCATCATAATCCTTGGCCTTGGCCCTGGCCCATAATGATCATTAATAACACCCAACATACTTAATAATTTTAGTATATTGGTCTTCTAAAATATATCTTTTCTCTAATTGATGGGTGTCCCAGGCCCACTAAAAGCTTATCCTATCACATATCTCCGGCCCTGCTCCTCTCCCAATCATAACCCATACAATTTCCTTTCCACTATAATGAAACACTGTTTTAAAAAGTATGAGGATATTAATACCTAAAGTCACGAAGTTATACCCGCAATCTTTTTGACTTCCATTCTACAAATGGCTTTCCTAGATCTAACTCGATCCTTCAGGTTCTTCGTGTTCCATAAGTGGATTGGGCCTCCCTTAGTTAGTTTCTTTCTCCATTTGGGCCACCAATCAAAGACTTTGCACCCAACAATACACCTGTATTTTTTTGTCAATAATCCATTTCGCTCGAACCCAACTCCCATTAACATGATGAACCTGATTGTGCATAGCGAGCCC
This sequence comes from Helianthus tuberosus, assembly GCA_030545235.1. Classification (NCBI taxonomy): domain Eukaryota; kingdom Viridiplantae; phylum Streptophyta; class Magnoliopsida; order Asterales; family Asteraceae; genus Helianthus; species Helianthus tuberosus. Next base: position 163,364,208 of record CM060399.1, on the reverse strand, counting down.
ATACTTCCCAAAAAACCTTGCTTAGATACTCGATGTAACCAGACCCCCTCTCTTATTTGCCCAGCCCTAACTGATAAAATAAAAAAAAAGATACCTTTTTATGGACCTCATCCGTCACATCTCCTGGGCTATTCCATTCCATAATAGCAATACACGTAACTTCATAGGCCTGGGATTTATTTCCATACCCCAAGAATATAGAACTAACAATATATCTACTGCCCAAATTTTGAAGCCACCCATTATACCTACATTTGTTTGTCTCAATCTACTAACTAAGCAAATTTCAAAGCTTATTTAGCATTCAGTTTTTAGGTTAGCTATATGCAGATATGGTTATCATGTGTCATTTGTGCTAATATGGTTAACCATAGTGTTTTTTCTCGGAAAAAAATGCAAAGTTTCATGTGTAATGGTTTTTATATGTGCAGGGTTCACCTCTTAGATCCTAGGAAGATGGCTCAGTAACTGATATGATAGAAACAAGAATACTGAGAGAAGAAGTCACGATCAATCAAGCTATCTCATTCAGTTCGTTAATACTGTTACTTATACAGCTTCAACGACTCACAACGACTAACAACCTATATTACAATTAACCCCCTTGACTTATAACTATTGACCTCTCAACCCTTCCTTATTATTTCCAGACAACTATTACATTTTACCCTCCCTTATACTATCATACTGTAACAATACTCCCCCCATTAACACGAATTTTGACCTCAAAATTCAAAATTAGGGAAACGCTTTTTCAATTCCTCAAGATCTTCCCACATCGCCTCAGTCACCGGTAACCCCTGCCAATGAATTAACCCCTGTACTTGTAAGGCCTCCTAATCCAAGATCTCACTCAGCTAAAGCAACCAACAGGTGTGCGGAATCCACCTGATGATCAACCACTGTAGATGAAACACTAGAATGCAAAGATTTGTGAGAGAAATCAAGAATACACTGAGTATTCTTGATGAAGAAGATGAATGACGTCACACACACAGTAGCCGCCAGACAAACACACACAATGATTAGGGTTAGGTGCACATAATTTCACACAGAATCGCCGTTTTCTTGTCTATTCCACATAAAGGTATATATACAAGGTAAAACCCGGACTTTCAAGACTAACTAGAAAGCCCGGACAAACAAACAATACAAAACTCTGACCTTTTGCCCTAGACAAAACTCAGACAAAGTTCCTAGCCTTAAACCCCTGACCTTTGTCCTTGACACAAAACTCAGACAAAATACAATCCTAAAACTTGGACAAAGTGTCCCTAGGATAAAGTTGGGACAAAGTGTCCCTAGGATAAAGTTGGGACTAACTTTCACCAAATGTACAATAAAGACCCTAAAGAATGGGAGACATGCACTTATCACCTAAAGTGCATTAACAAACTCCCCCTTGATCAGTGCATGGTCTTCATTGGTCTTGAGATCTTCATACTCTCTTCGAGAACTCGCTGCCTGGATTTTCACACAGAACTGCACGACTTTGATGTATTGATCAGCTAACTGTTGATCTTCTTCAAAGGAATGCAACGGTAGACGTCTTAGCTTCTTCAAATCTTTCATCTTGAGATGAATGATCCAGATGCACACAGCTTCTGCAAATCTTCCATCTTGTGATGAACGATCCAGATGCACACAACTTCTGCAAATCTTCCATCTTGTGATGAACGATCCAGACGCACACAGCTTCTGCAAATCTTCTATCTTGTGATGACCGATCCAGACCTGAAACACTTAACCCAGGATTAAGAAACTTAACCCAGGAGACACTTGGCCCAAACCTGGATCCCAAAATTAATTCCAATATCCCGGAATCAACAAATGAAATATTAAACAATCAATATTTAATAATTTGTATTTCAAAACACGATCATTTAGAACAAGTTACTTCAAAACTTATACTTTTGGAAAAATATCACAACTTGGAAGCAGATTTACCGAAACACCTCAAAATGACGTGATTACCCACACAGTTAGATGGATCTTGCACGACCGATTTTTATATACAAAAAGACTTATTTTAAGATTACCTAACTTGATGTTTAACACCTTATTAAAAAATGTTCACAACCCTTAGAGAATTTTCAAAATGATAACTCGCACATAGAAACAAGAAAGTAAAATCTTTTTGATGTTTTTGAATTTTTGACTGAATAAGGAAATTAAACCTACGAACGTATTTACACTAATTATCTTTTTGTGAAATCGGAGCAAAGGGATCATATCGGTTTTTCTGTCAATATCCAACACAAGAACATAGTTTATCAGTTTAAGCTCTTAGAATGATATTAACAGTTCAAGACGTTCAACGGTATTGTGGTCCACTTAAGCTTTAGCACGCTTTCGAACACTGTTTTCGAGATATGGAATTAAGTGTATTAAGATGACAGTAACTATGTTTACCCACCTCAGAATATACTCCCGTATCAAGGTATGCACGAGAGTTCATCTTACTGGTGAGTATACCATTTATCATCTGTTTTGACGTATAAGCTAATGTGAGATACTCACTTATTTGGGATTGAAAACAAGTCCTTTGTGATAGAATCACTTATTGAGGAGGAACTTGAATTTCAAATGCAAAGGGCACAGGAGCAAGTCCGTGAACAGGTTAGTACCATCGTACAGACAAAGAGACGAACTTGACTCCCGCATGATTTTGTGGGACATGTGATTGTTTATCACTTATTTGGGTCGAATGCATCATGTATTAAAGATATTTACACGTATGTATGGTATCATGGAAGATCTAGACTTGCGTCCCCGTTGTTTTCGGTAAAAGAAACAACCATGATACCCAGATGATAAACAGCATAAAGACCACGTATCTCAGAACCTCGGCAATCTATCAAACGAAATTACGGTACCAAGACCATATATCCGAGAGATGTACCACACAAGTTACGCAGTTCATTATGTTTATATACCAAAAACAGGTTCTTATTAACGCGTAAAACCTACCGAAGCAACGTATAATGAAGCTGTTACAGGTAACGGTTAATTTTATATATTACTATAATCCTGCACCAGATACGACTAACCGATGTACTATCATTTCCCTTATATCTCAACACGACTTCATTTAAAATTTTTCAAATGTTTTTGTATTTTTCTTAAAATTTACCCTACAACTAAGTAAAATATTTTTGGAGTTTTTCAATTTTTCGAAAGCGGTAAGAACTGTACAGTAAACATAAAAATAAAGTTTCTATGCGAGTTTTGAAAAGCATTCTACTCGGGGTTGATCATGCCAATCATTCGGACCAGATTTTCAAATCTAGCCCGATCGAATGTCTTAGTAAACAGGTCGGCAAGATTATCCAAGGTGTCTACCCTAACCACTTCTATTAAACCCTTCTCAGCACAGTCACGAATGAAATGATGCCTAACATCTATGTGCTTAGTGCGTGAGTGATTAACAGGATTGTTAGTTATGGAAATGGCAGAGTTGTTATCGACAAGAATAGGAGTTCGAGTAAAATTCAAACCGTAGTCCCTCATTTGCTGTTGAATCCACAAGACCTGAGCACAACAGCTTGAAGCAGCAATGTACTCGGCCTCGCACGTGGATAAAGAAACGGCAACTTGCTTTTTGCATTGCCAAGAGACAAGACGATTCCCAAGAAGTTGTGCGCCGCCAGAGGTTGACTTTCTGTTCATCCGGCACCCTCCGAAATCAGCGTCAGCATACGCCATCAAATCCAGACCACCTTCAGCTGGATACCACAATCCAAGCTTAGGCGTCCCTTTCAGATATATGAAAATACGCTTAACTGCTTTCAAGTGAGACTCCTTCGGAGTTGATTGGTACCTAGCACACAAACAAACAGAGAACATAATATCTGGTCGTGAAGCAGTAAGATACATCAATGAACCTATCATTGCTCGATATAGAGTCGGATCCACTTCAGGATCTTTCACATCATCGGATGAAAGCTTGATATTTGTCGGGAGAGGCGTGTCATAGGGTAAGCTATCTTCCAATCCAAATCTTTTGAGAATCTCGTGGACATACTTTGTCTGATGCACGTACGTCCCGGTTTTTTCTTGACTCACTTGAAGACCTAGAAAGAAGGATAACTCGCCCAGCGCGCTCATTTCAAATTTTGACTTCATCACCGCCTCGAACTCACGACACAATTCTTCATTTGAAGAACCAAAAATTATGTCATCAACGTAAATTTGTACAATCAGAAAATCTCCCCCTTTCTTCAAAATGAACAGTGTGGAGTCAATTGCACCACGCGAGAACCCATGCTCCAATAGATGCTTTGACAACGTCTCGTACCAAGCTCGAGGGGCCTGATGGAGACCGTAGAGAGCCTTGTCCAACAAATAGACCTTGTTGTCTAACCCTGGAGCTTCGAAACCCGGTGGTTGGGACACATACACAGTTTCATGCAATTTCCCGTAAAGGAAGGTGCTTTTCACATCCAACTGATAGACTTTGATACGCATGTGTGTAGCAAAGGCTAGAAACAAACGAATAGCTTCCAGTCTTGCCACCGGTGCATAAACTTCGGTATAATCAATCCCTTCCTCCTGATTGAAGCCTTGAACAACCAACCGTGCTTTGTTTCTGACAACGACACCCTTATCGTCTTTCTTGCACTTGAAAACCAATTTCGTGTTGATTGCATGCTGGCCCTTTGGAAGATCGACCAAATTCCACACCTTTAACTTGTTGAACTGAGCTAACTCTTCTTGCATCGCCTCACACCAAGAATTATCCTTCAGAGCCATTTGATAGTTCTTCGGCTCTATCTGAGAGATAAAACATTCATGGAGGCTAAGATTGTAGATTTCTTCTTTCTTGATGGCAGAGAACAGACACTGCATCTCTGAAATACTCCTTCGCGTTTGCACTCCCGCATTTGGATTCCCAATAATATTATCAACAGGATGATGAATATTTGTTCTTGGAACTGGGATTGCCGGAGCTTGAAGATTGTTTCCCAAATTCGATGGAATCTCCCCCTCAACATTTGCATTACTACTAGAAGCTTGATCATTTCCAGAAGACACATTAACATTTGGATATGCTGAAAAGTCAACGTAAAGATCACCACTTGTAGTTTGAGCAGCTGCATTGGGGATCTGCTCAGCCACATCTTCGTTTACAATCGAAGAATCAGCGACTGGATCTCCTGAGTGAACATTCGAAGACACATTAGTAGGAATACTTGCTCTCCAGCTTGCATCCACTTCATCTTTGTTCACAAGATGTGTGTAGACAACCTCCGAATCTTCTTCTGAAACATCAGGAAGATCAAATGAATCAAATAGTTTATCATACTCGTAACCGCTTTTGGGACCGAACTCGGACGGTGGAGGATCGAAACTCAAAGGAGTTATATCAAACACGATCTCCACTGTACGCTTCTTAACGTTATAAACGCGTTTGTTTAGAGTTCCATTGGCATAACCCAAAAAGAACCCAATTTCACCAACTTCCCCCATTTTAGGAGTATCTTTGGTGCGTTTGATAACACACTTGATCCCAAAAGGTTGAAACCCAGATAAGTTCGGTTTCTTGTTTTCAAGCAATTCATAACACGTTTTATCTTCTCTTTTGACCGTAAGCACATGATTTAACACATAACATGCAGTGTTTACCGCCTCGGCCCAGAAGAAAATTGGCAATTTAGATTCAGAAAGCATAGTTCGGGCCGCCTCAATTAGGGTACGATTCTTCCGTTCTGCAACTCCGTTCTGTTGAGGAACATATGGAGCGCTGAACTGATGAACTATTCCCATTTCCCGACATAACTCATCCATATAATGATTTTTAAACTCAGTGCCGTTGTCACTTCGGATTTTCTTAATAGGAAGTGAATAATTTTTCTCAAGTTGTTTGAATAAATCTCTTAAAATACCAGCAGTTTGATCCTTTGTTTTTAAGAAAAATACACATGAGTAACGTGAGAAATCGTCAGTGACAACTAAGCAATAAGACATCCCACCAATGCTAGCAACATGGATCAGGCCGAAAAGATCCATGTGAAGCAATTCAAGTGGTTTTTGGATTGAGTTAACTGTTTTCGGTTATGAGGCTTTCGTTTGATTTTTCCCTTTTCACATGATTCACATTTGTTGTGCATATTGAAACTACGTAAAGGAACCCCCAACACCAAGTTGTTTTTCACTAAGTGGTTCATTTTTCGCAGATGCACGTGGCCCATTCTCCTATGCCAGAGATACGATTGATCTTCAGTCGCCTTTGAAAGTAGACAAGTCACTGGAGCAGACGAGTTAACCAACGGGCGCATGTCCATGACATATGTGTTATTCACCCTTGGAGCCCTCATAACAATCCAATCTTCAGGAACCACAAATCCCGGACGCAAAACGAAGCAAGCTTTATCGGTGAACAACATCGTGTACTTGTTATCACAAATTTGAGAAACCGACATCAAGTTATGCTTCAGTTCTTCAACGTAGTTCACTTTATGCAGCGTAATTTTTCCATTTGACACCGAACCTTCACCGGTGATGTATCCACCCTTCTCACCGGCAAAGTTAACATAACCACCACGAATTTGTTTAAAATTGTTCAAAAACTCTTTATTTCCTGTCATGTGTCTGGAACAGCCACTATCGATATACCAAATATAGATAGCTCTTTTCAGCTGCTCCTACACTCCCCAACAAGAAAATTTAGTTAGAGTGTGGGACCCAAGCCATGATGGTCTTGGGTCGTCCCGATTCATCAACATAAGAAAAATCTTTGAAATAACCATCATTGCCATTGTGTCCTCCATTTCCATTTCGGAAATTGTTGGAATGACTCCCCGCAAATCGTGGATTATACGGAGTTGACGATCTGTTGGTATAACTAGAGTTTCCATAATCTCGGCTTCCATATTTTTGGTATCCGTAATTTTGATTCCTGGGTGGCTCAAAATTCCTACCAAATCTAGGAACATCATCGTGTCTTGAGAATGATCGTGGATGATTATCCGAATGCTGTCTTTGATTTGGAAATCGAGGGGGTGACGCATTTCGGTCATTCACGAATCTGTTTTGTGCATGAGGTCTAACATTATTGTTGCTCGAACCTCCAGAACGTTGGTCATTCTCATGTGTTTGGAAAGTAACATGATTTTGTCGTATGTGAGGGGTTTTCTCACGAGTATCATGTCTTTGAGATGAACTTTCCGATCCTTCACCACGATTAATAACAACTGGTTTCTTCCCGTGATCCTGATTTTGTTGTGATTTAACATTTGTTTTGACAACCGGTTTTACTTCTTGTTTAATCACTTTGTTTTTCTCAACCTTATGATTTTTACTATTTTTCTTTTCAACATTAACTGTTTCATTTTGCGGTTCTTCAACAAAAGGTTTCCTTTGATCAGGATTAACAAGAGACTTACCCTTGTCATCTGGACAATCTGCTGCTAAGTGTCCTTTCCCACGACACTTATAACATTTGCGAACTTTCGCAGCATTCTTTGGACGTTCCTCATGACTGGTCGAAGATGATGAGGTGTTAGTGGGATTTCTTAAAATTTGGTTGACAAACTGAGAGTTTGAACCTGTTTCGATTTTCTCTTCTTCTTTGATAAAATCTTCCCCTTTAACAAACTCAGTTTTAGGGATATTTTTCAAATTCTTTTTGGGTTTCCCACGTGACTTTGGTTTCGACTTCGCATTTTGAACTTGATTAAAAATTTCCAAAATTTTATTGCTTATCAAATTCTCAATGTTATCAAAAGTTATCTCATTTTTCTTAGTAACTTCACTCACCTTCGACTGTTCTGAGTCAGAAGCCTCATCAGGCTCAGATTCTGACTCACTTTGCGGTTCAACCGTCAGAGGGGTCTTTGGCACAAAATTTGCCAATTCAGGATCAATGCTTGGCATCGATGTATAATTATGGTTTACCGGAGGAGGCACTTTCTTATAACCGATGCCGAACATTTCTTCCTCAGATTCTTTGTGACGTTGGCTGTTAATACAGAAATTCATCACTTCAGATGAATCCCCGAACTTTTCAATTTTTCGTTGCAAGTCTAAAATCAGATTATCCTTTTCCAAAATGATTTTGTTCTTTTCCAAAACACAATTTTGGTTCATTTCAAGTTCAGATTTTAATTCCTGATTTTTAACAGTTCCCTGAGCCACACGTCTCTCAAATTCAGAGATATCATTTTTCAGCGCTTTTATCTTAATTCGGTGTTCTTTATCCGAATTAGACAAAACAGCAATGAGTTCTCTGGATTTTTCTAAGTCTGCAATTAAGTTTGTGTTATGAAGTGCATATCTATCAATCTTAGTCACAAACTCAACACATCTAGCACATCGCTTATCTACAGAAGATGATTTTACCTCAATGCCAGCCATGAATGCACACGCTTCATTTTCTCCTGATTTTTCTTCCAACCTTTTAGCTTCTGCATCCGCAAATTGCTGCATTTCAGCTGTGGAGATGTTGAATTCAAAGCGTTCTCCCTTTTCTCCATCTTCTGTCTTGTTAGACTTCTCAACAGACTCTACATTCGAGGGATCTTCATTTTCAGTAACATTGCCCGAATCCAACTCTTCCCCAAGAACCTCAGCTACAACCGCAAGTTCCTCAAAGCTAGTCTCTTCGACAATCTCTTCACACACTTCTTCAGCTACAACCGCAAATTCCTCAATGCTAGTCTCTTCGACAATCTCTTCACACACTTCTTCGTTGACAATTTCAGCTATAAAGGCTTGCGACACAATAGCTCCTGAAATGTCATCCAATGCACAACCCCAGTCGTAAGGCTCAGTCACTTTTTGTAAAGATTGAGCCACCATAGCATTGTTTGTTGAAGGTGTAAGATTTTCAGAACCACTAGGACGAGCACTTGAGTTTGAAGTAGTTGCTGAATTGTTGTGAGGTCTTGAGTTGTTTCCTTGAGAGTAGTTTTCTTTGTTCGATCTTTCCATCTTCGGCTTCCGACAATCACGTGCGAAATGCCCGTAGATGCCGCAGTTGTGACATTTCACCTTTGACATGTCAACTCCCATTCGAGTCTTTGTCTGACCTCCTATGAACTTTCTACCTGTCTTCAACAGAAACTTCTTCGCTCTACGGACTAATAGTGCCATATTGAGTTGTAGATCAAGTTCTTCCATTTCGTCTTGATCTATCTGATCAAAGTCCTCATCGAGACTTGACGGTTCAACGAGCTTTCCAAGACAGAAGTTCTCGTAGGCAGTCATGAAGGACGCCAACAGACTCATATTTTCTTCAATCAACTTCAAACCGCTTGCATCTATCTTAGGAATGTTCAAACTTGTGCCTTGAGATTTCTGAGCTCCACTAGAAGAGTACATCCCTTGACTGGAATTGGTTGTTCCGCTTGAACTAACATTGTTGCTTATAAAGGCGTGTTCACTTGCAGAACCTTCATTCTCCGAATACAAAGCAACACCGACTCCACTATCATTACCCTTCTCCATTGGTTTTGAAGCCTTATATAACTGAGGATCTTGGATCTTCTCAAAATCAGATGCTTGATCTTCCATATTCCAAGCATAACCCTTCAGTTTTTGAACAACTTCTTCCAATGAGAGCTCCTCATAGAGAACACCTTCTCTAATCAAAGCGGTGTACATATTCCATTCTATGGGAAGACAATTTAGAAACTTCTCGACCTTCTCAAATTCAGTGTAGATGCCCTCTTGACTTCTATCAAGTTCGCTCAACAAATGATAAAACCGGTTCACTGTATCATCAAATGATTCATTTCTTAAAGCTTTAAACACAACGAATTGAGTCTTCAAACGTTCGAGTCGTCGTTTCTTGTATATTGCATTTCCTTCATAGCGTTCGATCATGCTATCCCACAACTCCTTCGAGGTACTTCTCTTACGGAAAGTATGAAGTATCGATTGTGTCATAGCCATCGTTATCATTGACATAGCTTTCTCTTCACAATCAAAGAATTTCTTTTGGTCGTCAGTGAGAGCCAAATACGTATCGATCGTCAACGTACGAACTGGAGTAGCTCCACATCCTTTAACGATACATAACCAGATTTTGATGTCTTTTGCTCGTACATATCTTTCGAAACGCTCCTTCCACTCAGGAAAATCAAGCTCGTTTATCAACAAAGGAGGTTTGTCGTTACTCCCTACCTCAGCATTGTGCTTGAGGTTTTGCACCATTGCAGTCAGATTGTTGTTTGCCATTTCAGAAAACAACAGTAGGTTTCCAAGAACTGTGTTACTGAAAAGATTTTCTAAGTCCAAACTCGGAGAGAAAACACGGAGTGAAATGTCTGAGCTTTAATCAGAGTGTGAAACCTGGATCACAAAACCTGAAATAAAACACAAATAGAAAGACTCGGACACTACACTGTTAGGAATTTAAACTCAGACCACTTAATAAAAGAAGAAAAATTCGGACTCCCTAACAACACAAAACACAAAGTTCTGACTCAAATGAGGTTAAAATACGGACATAGGGACCTTTAGACTCAATTTAAAAAACAACTAAACTAAAAGTCGGACTCAATATTAATAACTAAAAGAAGCTAAATACCTATTGATAAAAATCGGACTAATTAAAAACTAAAACTCAGACTCTAACCTAAGACATAAGACTTCGGACAAGAATAAAAGATAAGTCGGACCAAGGAAAACAAGGTGAAAGTCGGACCAACACTATAAAATTCGGACCTACCTATGGAACAGGAGATCGGACAAACCTAAATAAATAACTAAATAACTAACCTAAATAAGAAAGAGTTCGGACTCTAATGAAACTATTAAAACTCGGACTCTAATGACTATTATAAAATTCGGACTAAAGTAATAAAAGATAAAAACTCGGACCACTAATAATAAACAGAAAAGCTAAAAATTCGGACTATAGACTCTTAACTAAAAAGGTCGGACTCTAAGAGACTAATAAACTCAACTTAGAAACATATAAAGGTCGGACTCCTAAGACTTTTAACTAAAAAAGTCGGACTCTAATCAACTTAAAACTCAGACTAAGATAACTCGGACTATATATGATTGAAATTTGAACACTACCTAAATGACATGTAAAAGTCGGACACTACCTAAATGACATGTAAAAGTCGGACACTACCTAAATGACATGTAAAAGTCGGACTCAAGGACTAAATTAACTAGATGAAAAGTCGGACCTATATGACATAACAAACTAAATAAAAAGTCGGACCTATATAAAGGAAATTCTAAAATTCGTACAAAGCAAAACTAAAACTCAGACCTACCTAAGGTTAAACGTCGGACTATCTAAAAAGTTCTATAATATTCGGACAAGGATTTCTCAAAACTCAGAAGAGCCAATCTCCGGACTATCTCCCCAATGTGACTTCACACTGGTTCAACAATACCCCGGAGACACAAACACAGAATTTAAACCACGAACAAGGCTTCCAAAGATCAAACTCAGAATCTTTTTCAACCTTCAAACTCTGTATGAACAAGAACCAAAACCCCTGTAAAAACCCAGAAGAAGATAGACACTAAAAATCACCAAACTACTCAAAATCCATCACCAAATCACTAGAAATGAATGAAGAATCATGAATAAAACACAAAAACTCACTAAACACTCACTAAACCCTATCAAAGATGAACTTTTCTCACAAAACCTTCAAACTAAGAAACACCTACAGTAGTATGAGCACACTGCTTTGATACCACTTGTAAGGCCTCCTAATCCAAGATCTCACTCAGCTAAAGCAACCAACAGGTGTGCGGAATCCACCTGATGATCAACCACTGTAGATGAAACACTAGAATGCAAAGATTTGTGAGAGAAATCAAGAATACACTGAGTATTCTTGATGAAGAAGATGAATGACGTCACACACACAGTAGCCGCCAGACAAACACACACAATGATTAGGGTTAGGTGCACAGAATTTCACACAGAATCGCCGTTTTCTTGTCTATTCCACATAAAGGTATATATACAAGGTAAAACCCGGACTTTCAAGACTAACTAGAAAGCCCGGACAAACAAACAATACAAAACTCTGACCTTTTACCCTAGACAAAACTCAGACAAAGTTCCTAGCCTTAAACCCCTGACCTTTGTCCTTGACACAAAACTCAGACAAAATACAATCCTAAAAGTTGGGACAAAGTGTCCCTAGGATAAAGTTGGGACAAAGTGTCCCTATGATAAAGTTGGGACAATCTTTCAACAATGTTCAATAAAGGCCCTTATAAATGGGAGACATGCACTTATCACCTAATAGTGCATTAACAAACTCCCCCTTGATCATGCATTCTGACCTGATGGTATCCGGATCCAGAATAGCTCTTGGTTGTCGGGATCATGCATTCTGACCTGATGGTATCCGGATCTCAGATCCAATTTGGAAAATATATTAGATCCACCCAATTCATCAAGTAGCTCATCTATTAAAGGGATTGGAAAACTGTTTTTAATAGTTGCTTCATTGAGTTTCCGGTAATCCACACATATTCGCCAAGTACCATCTTTTTTCTTTACCAATACAACTGGAGCTGCAAATGCACTTGTACTTTCTCTGATTATTCCCATGTCTAGTAATTCCTGAGTCATCTTCTCAATAATATCTTTTGGGCAGCAGGATATCTATAAGGCTTTTGAGCAACCACACTGACCCCTTCTTTAAGAATAATTTGGTGATCACATGACCTTTTTGGTGGTAAAGAAGTGGGTGTAGCAAATACCATTTCATATTTTTGTGATAAACAGTCCACTTGTTGCAAATCTTGTTTCCCCTGTATCACAGGTTCATGAATTACACTTTCATTTGATATTGGTTGTATGTTGAACAACTGAGCACTGACTACAGTTTGACAAGATATCATCCAGTTTCTCACTAGTGCATAAAGACACTCCATTGTTCTTTTCACCTTTCAATTCACATATCTTGTTTTGAACCTTGAATCTCATTGTAAGATCCTTAAAGTTCCAAGTTATGTCATCCAAACTTTGTAACCATTGAATGCCTAGCACCATATCATAATTGGCTAATGGAATGAGTAACACATCAGTGGTAAACCAATGTCCCTGCATCATCCACTTCATGTTCTCACACAGTGGTAAACCAATTTCCCTGCATCACCCACTTCATGTTCTCACACATCTTAGTATAACTCATCAGATTCCCATCAGCTACTGTGATCTTCATTGGTGGCATCTCTTTTGTAGGGCATCTCATTCTTGCAGCCAGTTTTTCATCTACGAAATTATGTGTAGACCCTGAATCTATGAGTATATGTAAGACCTTAGTGCCAATAGATCCAATAACCTTCATAGTTGAATAAGAAATCACCCCCATAATAGCATTTAGTGATATCTGTGGATCTAATATCTCTTGTAATGCAGATTCATTTTGTTCCTCTGTATCATCATCATCATCATCATCCCATATTTCAATAGAAAACAATTGCTTATTTTTACATTGATGTGTAGAGGTATATCTTTCATTGCACCCCAAACATTCCCCTTTTGCTCTCTTTTCTGCAATCTCTTTGGTGGATAAAGTTTTGGTGTATCTTGGTTTAACAGGAGGTGTAGGTAATAAGGGTAAATTGGTAGAAGATATTGGTGAAGGATTAAGGACAGGTTTAGAATATGAATCATTAGGTTTGTAAGAAGGTTTGTAGGGTGCTTTATAGTGACCTGGTTGCAACAGAGTCAAGTTTTCTGTTTGTGTTCTGGCTAACATGTATGTTTCAGGTAAGGTTCTTGGTCTCAGCAGTTTAATAGGGTTTCCCACTTCAGGTTTAAGAGCTCTCAAGAACAGACTAATAGCATATTCTCCAGGAATACTTACCCTAGTTAAGGCTAAGTCAAATTCATTGCAGAATTCTTGAATGGAGCCTGTTTGCTTAATAGATGCTAACGCAACCATAGCATGACAATCCATTGTCACTGCAAATCTAGAAGAAATAAAATTCTTGTATTCCCCCCAAGTTAACCCCTCAATAGAACCCCCTCTAGATTTCACAAATGCTTGATGCCATAACAAAGCCATATCTTCTAAATGAATGATAGCACATCTTACCTTTTGATTCTTAGGAGTAGCATCAATAGAAAAGAAATGCTCTACTCTGCATAACCAACCCTCTACATTAGTACCATTGAATTTAGGAAATTCAGTCTTGGCTAAACGGCTATAATTGTTCCCTCTTTTATCATTGAATTGATGATTATTCAGACCTTCTATTTGATTATTGTTTCTTGTACCACTTAATGACTGAATTCCTTGCATAATTGCTTCCATTTGTGACTGTAATTTTGAGGAACTAAGATCCAACTGAATCTTAACAGCTTCAATTTCTTGATTACTATGGTTCATTGCTGATTTGATAGCTTCTAATTCTATTAAATTGAATCCAGTGACTGTCTCCAATCTTTGCAATACATCATCATGATCTGCAATTCGTTGTTCTAATGATTGACTACGAGTTGCCATTGATGAATTTCGGGTAATTGATTGAACAATTAATCAATTACAGAAATGAAATGAAATCACGGATGAATTGATCAAGCAATTGATCAATTCGGCTACAATTGAATGGAATTTGAACGAATTAGGGTTGAATTGAACGAAAACTGAAAGAATTAGGGTTGAATTCAAGAACTTCCGAGGATATCGAAAGCTCTGATACCACTTGATATGATAGAAACAAGAATACAGAGAGAAGAAGTCACGATCAATCAAGCTATCTCATTCAGTTCGTTAATATTGTTACTTATACAGCTTCAACAACTCACAACGACTAACAACCTATATTACAATTAACCCCTTGACTTATAACTATTGACCTCTCAACCCTTCCTTATTATTTCCAGACAACTATTACATTTTACCCCCTATACTATCATACTGTAACAGTAACATCACCATTCACCTATTAGACACTGCATAAACAACACCATAAAGATAGAGAGTCATATTTAAGAAAATAGGTTGCTGAGGTTACTTCCACAACAATTGTAACTTATCACTGGTGCACAATCTGAGAAGTGGTAGGGACCTAACTTCAAGGAAGAAAGGCAGATGAATGGTCAGACTGGATTCATTAACTTTGATACTTTTTTTATACCTCATTTAAGCCCGAGCGCAATTTCGGTGCGGAGCCATTTTTTATCAAAACCGAATTAATACTTTTAAAAATTACATGTTTAGACACAAACCCAGTTTTACAGAACTCCCCCTATGCCAACTCGCTTAGTTAGAAATGCTTACAAAACTTATATGAAATCAATCATGATGTATTTTCTAAAGAAACTCTTTGGAGTTTATGCAATCAACATAAAGATCTATTTTGTGCTCATTTTTTAAGCCAAGTTGTAAGAATTGTTAAAAGACTCAAACACAACCAAGACGTCATACCTTCATTAAGTCCATAATTCCGGCCATTGCGTCACGCTCCTTGTCAAGATTCAGCTTAATCTGATAATTATAAACAAAAAATGGGTATATTACACTGTTACTACAACTATTTGTGAAGATAGCAAGTCATTATTTGATTGGAAACAGTTTTACCTTTTCTTCCTTGCAATGCATATCTAACAGTTATACTTTAAAAGCCTTAAGCATTGAGATGATGAATTTTGTGGCTTAACTAACACTTTACATTTCTCAGGTACGATCTCCTTGTTTAGCTTGAATATGGCACATCGGTAGATGTCATGAAATTTCACATCAACAAACATGGGATTAAACTCAGTTTGATTTTTGTTCCTGATCAACTACCAAACATTTTATAGTTTAAACTTTTTAAACATATTAATGGCAGCATGAATGTTATGTGTACCACTTGGTTTGATAGATAACCCGTTAAAGTGGGTCAAGCTCCACAGAAAAGAGAGAGAAACAAGATGAAATCTAGAGAGAATTTGAGACTTAATATTTTTCATTCATACTAAAACACTAAACACACATGCCTTTTTATAGGCTTACAAAATACAAACTGAATTAAAAGAGAACATGGACCTAATGGAATTAACCCACTAAACCAACACTTTCAAAAAGGGAAATAAATAAAATGGAACTATGCATGCACAGGAGTCTTGTACGTGGGTCTTCTCGGATGTGGGTTTAGGATGTGGGTGTGTGGTACACATCAGAATGCTACCATAATTAACATAGGTACAAATTCACCCTCTAGAGTAAACTAACAGGTAGAGGTTGCATGCTTTTGAATATTGTGACTTTTAATCCATTTGACTTGTTTACATCATAGCTAGGTTTTTTGTTTGACCCGATAGAGATTAAAAAAAAGTAAAAGGTAACCCAACATCAGCCAATTCATAATTAAGCAGGTCAATATTCCCAACCCTGCCGGCTCAAGCAATAATCTATAGAAAAGCAAAAAAACAATGAAGAATGAAAATGGTCTTTTGGGATAAAAAAAAAGAATATGTAGCTACTAAATAAAATCACCTTCCATTTGAAAGCTAGTGACAATAAAAATATGTAGTTTTGTACTTATAACCGGTAGACGAATAACATATTATAAAAACCCTCACATTGGCTTTGCCATTAACTTGATCTCAATTCTGGTTGCTCAATCAAATAGCAGGTTAACTTAAAAAGGAATAGACACCTTCCACAAACAAACAAAGAATCCACACTTCATTAAAACATCATATTCAAGAATTCTTCATGTTTGGGGTCTAAATTCATTATCAGTAACCCTCCACACAAATTCACTCAAGCAGAATCAAAATCTAATCAGATTACAGACAACAGGAAGTAAACCATGATTAAACATAAACTAAACATGAATCGTGAAAGAAAGTTAGGTTTAGAGCATTAAAGATCGAGAAATAAAAAAAGCCTCGCTCTTTATTTGACCCGTTTGAGATAATCGATACCCAAATTGGACCATTATAAGAAAAATAGTTTAAGAATACCACTTCCATGTAAGTTGCACGGTTTACCTGAAGGTCCATCATGGCTTTGGCTTGGTACCTTTGTAGTGGCATTTCATATTGACGAATATTATGCATCATCTTTTTTACCTGGTTATCGAGGGAATTACAAATATAAAATATTCTCCATGTATTCATATATTAAATTGTAAAAGCTATGTAAATAGAATCTGAGATGAGTACAAAAAAATATTAATACCTGAACATCATGATTGACAACAACCGGAGGAAGAAGACCACGTAAATAATGAGCATCTATCTCTTTCTTAGTGAAGGCCAGACCTTTGTTGCAATGTGGGTCCCGTAACGACGAATATCCGCTGTACAAATAGCGAGAATTATTCATAAATTTTAAGTTAAATACAAGACTGATGTCATGATATACTAAAAAAGAAGCGATATATTGAATTCTTCGGCATGGTTAACACATCAAACTGTGTTACCAGAAGCTTGTCAGAGAGACTACCAGATCAAATGATATAACAGATCTAAACAAAACACTAACAATCAAACGTAAATTGTACATATCTAAATCGATCAAACAACTCTTGCAGTGCACACATATATCCATTCTGAAACCAAATTCAAATCTTTTCCACCATCTCTCAGCGCCACCACTCTTGTAACTTGTTACTTATGACTTCTGACCATGGCGATATCTTCAACCCGCTTCCTGCTACATATATGACTCGAAATCATAAGAAAATGAGCTAGAAATGCTTTTATTCTAAAATGAATCAGATTTAACATTGAAAAGATGACAAATATATGGTTTCTTGAACGGTTCACTTGAAGACAAATCTGATGGCGTAGATATAAACTATGTTTTGGTTTTGGGATTCAATTGAACAAATACATATACATATACATATCAACATATATAGTTAGTCTCTAAGCTAATATAGTCTTGGTTCAAGTAAAGTTAGGGGCATCAAAGTGCTACAATATATGAGAATCAAATGACATCTACCTTAATGGCCTCCATGGCATATTCAACCTGAAACAAATGATCTTCTAGAGAGAAGGTGTTGAATTTGATTATATTTTTTCTGAAAAATAAAAAGATTTGATCTTAACATTTTTTTTATCATAACAGAGTTTAATTAGGCTTCTATTTGCAAGTAAAACAGAATAGTTGTTTGAAATTAAAAGGCAATAATATATAATATAAACAGTAATACACCATGTTGAAGTTGTTCCTGAGAAAACTACCAAAACTACTGGAACAAACCATCACCTGAAATGAAGATTGCATACAACAATCAATCGAACAACAACCCTAAATATCAATAATCAAATCACTACAAATCTTCACTCACCTGCCTTGTGCTTGTGCCATTTTCCGTGCTTCAATCTGCTGCGGTAGATTTCTTCTTGTGTTTCTGAATGTTGGCTTTCTTGGCCTTCATCCTACGTTTCTTCTCATTGGTATCGACCCACGTGTAGTCTGTTGGTATGTTGAACGGGTTCGCTTTATCCCTGAAAATGCGAACATCAATTATAGTACAGAGCTTTTTTTTTATAATATGCAACGCTTTGGTTAATATATCCTGCCAATTTCACTTGAAAATATACCATGACTAAAAAGACATCTAAAAAGGAAATAACAAATCGAGTTTTAGGATATTACCTTTGTACCCAAATCTGTTACGGTAATTGCCATGTTATTCTTAGCAATCTCCCATGGCCAAACACCTGAAAACACAAAAAAAAAAAAAAACCATAGAGTTAATTAGCAAAACATAATAATGGTTACCATACTGAAAGATGAAAAAAATAAAGCATTCCTTATCTCTCATAACACGATAGCTGACTCAAGATCTTCCGGGTTTATGTAAATTTCACACCCATGTTACAATAGGCTTTAGCATACATAGGTTTTTTTTTTTGAAAAAAGGCGATGTATTATAAAATCTTAAGCAAGATGCTCAAGCAAGTACAAGTGACGGAAAAATAAAAAAGGAACGAAAGTACAATACAATTACTCTCTCATACAAAAACTTCTCCATTTCTCCCATGGCAAATCCTTAAGTTCTGATCGGTTACAAACCCATGTGAACGAAACTGCTTTGATGTCTCCAATCATCTTCGCAAGGACCGGAGGTTTGCTTTTGAAAATGACATCATTTCTCGTTTTCCAAGTGATCCAGCAGGTTGTCGCCACCACCGTATACATCGCCCTTTTGAATTTCTTTATCCCTTGATACGAGTCAATGAACTCCAATAATTGCACCACACTTAGGATATATCTAGGAAAGGGAATCTTCATCCATTGAAAGATTACTGCCCAGATTTGTTGAGCCAAGCCGCACGTAACCAGAAGGTGATTAACCGATTCTATCTCTTCATTGCATAGGACACAATTAACCGAGGGAAGATGAATTCGCCGAATCTGAAGTGCCTCTTTTGTCGCGATCCGGTCCAAAACGACTCTCCAAAGGAAGCAGTTAACCTTTTTGGGAATCCAATGCAGCCAATTCAGCACTTTTGTTTCGTTTATTAAACTGATTTCATCCAGTTCCGCCCTTACCAGTCCTGCCTGAAATTCCACTTGTTTCTCACCTATCCTCCATAACCACGCATCTGATATTTGACTAATTGTGACCCTGTTTATGGCTGCCAAACATTCATCCCATTCTTTTAACAATACATCAGATGACAAATTGTTTCTACTTCCCCAGAACCACTCGATACATCCTTGGTTTATTCTATAACGGTCCGAAACATAGCATCGTTTGTCACTTTCTTGATTATAAAGGTTTGGAAAAGTTTCGCTTAAAGTTCTACTTCCAGCCCATAAATCCAACCAAAACAGAATTTTGTCGCCTTTTCCCATATTAGGAAACATTCTGTCGCACACAACAATCGGCTGATTTGCATTTAACCGACCCATATTAACTATTGCTTTCCAAACACCGCCAATAGAATTTTTTAGTGGGATTGAGGATTTAATTTGTGCCCCCCCCCCATGAAGAGCCGTGATGCACACACCATTTGATCATGAGAGCCTTGTTCATTGATGCAATACTACCTATACCCAACCCACCTTTATTTTTTGGAGCTACCACTTTAAACCACGGGACCCAACTGACTTTGTTTTTATCCATGCACCCGGCCCACAGGAATTTACGACGAATTCTTTCCAAATGTTTAACAACTTGAATTGGAGCACAAAAAAGTGAGAGGTAATAAGTAGGAAGATTACCTAGCACCGCTTGGATTAGTGTCACCCTACCGCCGAATGATAGTGTTCGAGCCTTCCATAATGTAAGCTTTTCCTCAAATCTTTCAATTATAGGCTTCCAAGACTTCACACGATTCATGTTTGCACCAACCGGAAGACCGAGATAAATGAAGGGGAATGTACCCGTTTTGCATTGTAGAATTGCCGCCTTTTGCATAATAGCCTCGTTTGATACACCCAAACCAAATAGTTGACTTTTCGAGAAGTTTACTTTTAATCCTAAAGACAAATGGAAGCATCTTAATAATCTCGAGAGATTATGAAGATTTGTGTCCGACCATTCCCCCACAAATAAAACATCATCCGCATAGAGTAGGTGTGATATGGTTGGGCCCTCATTTGGCATATTAACCCCCTTGAATAATCCGTTTGCACTAGCCGTGATTGTTGCAACATGAAGAGCCTCCATAGCAAGAATGAACAATAAAGGATATAAAGGATCCCCTTGACGAACTCCACGTTCAATATTGAATTCTTGTGATGGTGAACCGTTAACCAAAATTGAGGATCTCGAAGACGACAAAATGCCAAAGATCCATTTACGCCATAAGGCCGGAAACCCCATTTGCGAGAGAATAGACTCTAGGAAATCCCAACTTATAAAATCGAACGCCTTTTCAAAATCCACTTTGAATAACATTAATTTCTTTTTCGCTTTTTTGCTCCATGAGACAAGTTCATTGATTATAAGAGGAACCCCTCCAAGATACTACGACCCTCAATATAGGCCGTTTGGGTATCGCTAACCAAAAAACCAATTACTTTCTTCAATCTTTTAGCCAAAATTTTTGAAACCAATTTCGAGATACAACCGATGAGGTTGATAGGCCGAAATTCATTTATGAATTGAGGGTTGGACACTTTAGGCACTAAAGTGATGAAACTCGAGTTACACCCCCTGTTGAGCTTCCCATGAACATAAAAATAATCTAAAAGTTTGACAAAGTCAGCTTCCATACTTTCCCAAAACTGCCTGATAAAGCTGAAGGTAAAGCCATCTGGTCCCGGTGACTTATCACCCCCACAGTCCCACACTGCCTCCTTAATTTCTTCTTTAGAAAACCATTTCACCAGCAGAGCCGATTGATCCAGAGATAAAACCTTGAATCTATTGTTTGCGAACTTGGGTCTACAGTGATTATCTTCTTTGAATAATTTCTCAAAATAATTTTTTATCTCCAACTTTAAGGAATCCGGTTGCAAAATCCATACATCATTGAAAACAAGACCGTTGATCCTATTATGTTTCTGATGGCTTTTGATAATACCATGAAAGAATGAGGAGTTCTCATCTCCCTCGATTAACCATTTGACCTTTGCTCTTTGCCTCAAATCCTCCAAATTATTTACTTCCAGTTCCGTCACTTTATTTACCCATACTTCTCAGCTATGAACATCCTCATCCGAAAGAGACATAGATTCGGCTTTTAAGTCGAGATTTTCAATTTTCTTTGTGAGCTCACAAATTAATCTTTGATCTCGAGCCTTTAACTCCTTACACCATGGTTTGATTGCCGTTTTAACTGCTTCAGCCTTAAACTCAACATTTTGTCAAGTGGGTTTGGTTGTTGAAATGAAAAATATGAGTTCAGCACGATGTCTCATAGGCTTTCTTCATTCAGCCATGAGTTGAAAAAACGAAATGGAGGGGTGCCAAATATTTCAGCCGAGCATTTTAAAAGCAGGGGACGATGATCAGAACGGTATCTGGGCAACCCAGTTAGAGTTGCAGAGGCCCAATTTGACAGAAAAGAATGGCAGACCAAGACTCTATCAATTTTACTAAGACTTCTGCCATCATTCGACCTATGTGTATATGAACAACCAAGCATATCTTTCCAAAGCACCGAATATCCTCGCTGGCGAATCATGGTTTGCGGGTTATAGGCGGCAATAGTGAGGAATTTGATGGTGATCAGAAAGTCAAACCCTGACCGGCCACCATCTCCGGAACAACATTGAATTGGATAGTCGGTGGAATATGAGCCAATGATTTTTAATTGAGCCCTTTAGTGTTAAATCCGAATACCACGAATCAACCAAAAATTCTTGCAAAAGCTTATTTATATAATAACAATTGATGAATCCTCTTAGGAACAGTCCCCGCTTCCAAGTTCCTTTTAACCGGCATCTGCCGGTGTTCCCAACTAATAGGTTAAGAAGACTGAAAAGTCTGTCTTCTTCGTTGAACGATGAGAACCAAAACCCTAATTCCCTTTTCAGCCGCCAAGGTGAAGATGATGATTGACGATGACGGGAGTGTTAACAGTGAAGGTGAAGATGATTGCCGGCGACAGAGATGATGATGACGACCAATGGATGAAGATGGAGGTGTATTGTGTTTCAAGGTGGAGTGATGCAGAGGTATGGATGATGAACTATATGTATGTCCGGAGAAGATGATAAAGTTAACGATGACCGGGAAGATGATAATCGATAGACGTCGATGGTCATGGTGAAGATGACCGGTGTTGGGTGGTGTTAATGGTGACTGTGCTGTGATGATGGACGGTGATGATGATGATAAACGATGATGATGAAGATGTCCGATGAAGATCAAAGGTTAGGTTCCGTGAATTATAGTACATATAGTTTTAACTTTATGATTATTAGTTGTTATTCTTAACTATTTTAGCATATAGACATTTGAAAGTTCTATAACCTTTTTGAAGTGTGACCAAGTTCAGTTGATCTTGAATACATTGAAATTCTTTATTGTAGGAAAAGAGAGGCACAACCTCCAAATTCTCGAAAATAACTGCCTGCAAGAAAACTCAAAAATCCTGATACAGTTTTGATCATAGGTTTTTTCCTTGGTTAAAAAAATTCGCAGACACAATATCATACCCTGGTTCAATTTCTCATAAAATCAGAGTTGTATCCGATTGAATTTTTCGGGTGAACCACCGAAATAATTTGATCTGAGAGTGACTACACGCCTCTCTGATCATCCGGTTTTCTGAAATTCCCCAACATAAATTAAAGGACTGTAATCTTTTTACAATCCCATGTCGAGTTTCCCTTTGGACTTGTATAAAGACTTCAAAAGTTACAATTTGTTTTACATGTTATTTGATTATTCGAATTTAAAAGTTTTGAAAATGTATTCAGATTCAAGAAACTGATTCCAATTTGTGTTATTTAAAGTATGAGAAAAATATAAATAAAAATAAAAATATATCATTTCAGGAAGCTCAGAAGATTTCTCTTGATGCACTTAGTGAAGCCTCAGCCAGCCACTGAAACCATTGTTCGATCCCTCAAGAAAGTAACATACAGAAAAATATTCGATATTAAAATGAAATACATACTCTGGTTTCACTCACACCGAAAGGATTTCATTAAGAGGTTTCAACTAAACAAGCCGGGACAAAAAAAATTAGGAGACAGTGATGTTTTGGAATAGAATAGGCAGAGATAGTGATGTTTTTGTAGTAGAATAAAATTGCAACTCCAAAAGCGAATATGTTTGCATAGAAAGCAATTGACGGGAAGATTCCTACTACGAATGCTTTGCAAATAGAGGCGTACCAATTCAGGATTCACTATGTACTTATGTGGAGCAGTGGACAAGCCGGCGGACCATGTACTGGTCACATCCACGTTCGCATACATGGTCTGACAGCAGCTATTCTGGTGCATGAAAGTCCCGACAGGCAACCGGTTTGACTTGGTGGGTGAGTTGCTATAAAGTGTGAATGGGTTGGGTTTACCCTCACGCAAGAGGAAAGTTATAGATGTGGTGTAACTATCAGCGCTTTGGAAGGTATGATTTTGGAGAAATCAGAAGCAATTTGAGGACCGAAGAATTACACCAGTTTACAAGGTTGTTGAAGAAATAAAGCAAACATCGTTGGATTGGTTAAGGCATAGATCAAGCATAAAATGGGAGGAATGGAGAAGATTTGATGATAGTGTGGATTGTAATATTTGATGATGTTGCTGGACAATTTGGCTACTATGGCAACTTGCTGTAGTAGTCTGTTTTGGTTATATTTGAATGAAATCTCCATTGCCTTAAAAAAAAGCTCTGGCTTACATTTTGCATGACTTGAACTCCAACAATGGCAATTACAATTTCTAAAGAGTTCCCATCATTTAGTTAACCTGTACGAGTATATTTTTTTATTTCTTTTATTTTTAGTATTTCTATTTTCAAATTATATTTAATGTTATTTGGTGCTTAAATGCGCGATTTAACCGGTACCAGATGAATGCCCGCGAACCTATAGAATGAATGCTCGCGCTTTGTACCGAACGTACAGAATGAATGCTCGCGTTTCGTACCGAACGAATGCCCGCCGCGAAGCGCGGGGGCATCCACTAGTTAACAAAATCCTCCGTGGCAACCTCAACTACCGGAGAATTAATAAAAACACTTGAATATCAATTTAATTTCTTACAGTTAATAAGTTAACAATGAAGGGCCTAAATAAATAAATAATAGAATTAAAAAAGATGAATCATAAAAAAAGTGGGATTGTGTTACTTGTAAATCCTTCATACACACCTCAAGCCTCAAGGTAGGGATGAGCAAATCAGACCCGGTACTGGTACCGGTACCGAATTTACCAAACCGGGTACCTTTTCGGTACCGATTCGGTACCGACTTTTGACATTTTCGGTACCGGTACGGTACGGTACCTGTTCGGTACCGGTATTTACCGGTTTTTACCCTTAAATACCGGTACCGAACCGTACCGAACCGGGTCTATTCGGTACCGGTACCCACTTTTAGGGATTTTCGGTACCGGTTCTTTCGGTACCGGTACCGGTTCGGTACCGGACGGTACCGAGCTCATCCCTACCTCAAGGCTACTTTATGAAAAGCGAACTCATCAATGGTCAAACATAAAACTTACTTGTAATCCCACAAAACACCAAAATGTTTCTAAACTAGTTGATGCCCCGCCCGCGTTGCGGGGCGATGGCCGAATAATTCTCAATCAGTTAAAAAAACACTATTATAGTTTTGTTAGGAAAAAAAAACCTAAAACGATGACAAGACCGTAGTTCTGAGCTCAGGGCAAAACTGTAGTTTGTCATGATTAATGAGCGAGTGTTAGGCAGCTTCTTGACATGGAAAAAATTAAATCCAGTCAACCAATTAAAAAAACATTTTTATAGTTTTGTTAAAAAAACTAAAACGATAGCAATACTGTAATTTGAAGTGAGGGTAAAGTTGTATTTGTTCACTTGGGTAAAATCGTAATTTGCCAAAAGTTAAAGTGATGGCAATGCTATAAATTTGAACCAGAGACAAAATCATAGTATAGCTTTGCACTAAGGACAAAATCGTAATTTTAAGCTGGGGACAAAACTATATTTTTAATTTGAACGGGGGCAAAAGCAAAATTTTGAACTAAGGGCAAAATCGTAATTTTGAATTGGGGGCAAAAGCATACTTTTATTTTGAACCGGGCAAAAACATAATTTTAAACTGAAGGCGAAATCATAATTTTTGAAACGGGGCGCAAATGCAAAATCGTCATTTTTAGTTTGGGGCAAAAGGAAAAATTTATTTTGAACTGGGGTAAAATTATAATTGTAATCTGGGGATAAAATCATAACTTTGAACTGAGGGCAAAATCATAATTTTAAGCGAGGGATAAAAACATAATTTTATTTTGAAGTGGGGGCAAAACGTAATTTTATTTTAAATTAAGGACGAAACCGTAATTTTAATACCAATATAAAATAGTAAAAGGGTTGGTCTAATAGGGAAGTGCCACGCAGCGTGGCACTATTCCCCTATCTTGGTTTTGTATATGTAGGAAATGCATTTACCTATTATTATCATTTTTATAATCGTCAAACCAATTCGTAACTCATTGACATTATTTTCCTAATAATATTAACTTAGAATTAGAGGTTCCTACCGTATCATATTTCAGCAAAATCACACATGAGAAAAAAGAGTGGAATATAATCAGATCACTGAAAACTTCAAACTATCAAAAAAATAAAATAAAATATGAAACAATTAACGATCACAACTACTTTTACATTAACCCTAAAACTCAGATCTGAACTACAATATACAGTAAACAGACACGAACAAAAAAAGAAGCATGCATAATCGAATGAATGGAAGAAAAAGAAATATAATCAAGAATCAACAATAAGCATCAAGAATCAAGATGATGAATAGATAGAAAAGGGAATCGTACCTTGGTGATGAAGATCTTTCAGGGATGGATGAGATGGAGATGTAACATTGAAGACGCAAAAACCCTAAGATGCGAATGAAGATTGTGGTTGCAATACTCTCATCACTGCAACTGCGATGTTGAAGATTTTTAGGACTACAGTAGAAACTCGATAAATTAATACTCGATTATTTAATAAACTCTCTAAGATAATATTTTTTGCCGGTCCCGACTCGGGGATAGGGTGCTAAATTAATAATTCGCTAAAATTATAAGATAATACATTTTTGATAATTTCTTTAGGCCCCATATAAAATATAAATTAATAATTCCTTATATATAGCATATTACATGAATGATTTATGATTTATGAAGGTTTCTTGAAAAATGACACAATTGTCTTTTGTTTTTTGTTGAAATCAATTTCCCCTTGAATCTCGTCTCTAATTTTCCTTAGCATGGTAAGAACTTCTGGTGTTGTTTTCTCATAGCTCAACAAGAAATTGTTCAATGTGATTGCCGCTTTAATAGCTTCGTTTCGCGAAGGGGGCTCCATTGTAGAACTTTCATCATCTTCTTCATCGATATCATCTTTATTAATTCCAATAACGCTTTCAATCATTTCTTCATCAGTAAACAACTGTGCAACTACATTTTGGGCCGTTCATTTGATATACATGCATTGTATACAATAATTAAGTGGAAGCTTGAAAGGTGTTTGTAAACTAAGTATTCTACTATAAATTAATAAAATATTAATTAATATATAAATTAATAATTATTAATTTATCGATTAATTAATAACTCTTTTAATTAATAAATTTTGGTGGTCCCAAGTGTGTTAGTTTATAGAGTTTCTACTGTATCAAGTTGTGCCGTCGATGATGGATTGTCTGATGCGAAGAACAAAAAAAAAAACACTAATCGACAAACCGTATGGGAGAAGATGAAGAATGTGGAAACAAAAGGAGCGGGTTATTGCTTTATATATGGAATGAACTTATCGACTCGAATGAGTGATTTGGATCCCAAGTAGGAGTTCACCATAGGGAAATGAAGGGATTATAGAATTGGCGGGAAAATGAGAAATTGAGGCCCTAGTAGGTGGACATGTGTCCCCTAGGTATGGCTTTTATTAGGTTGTATAGATGAAATCGATCCATGAAATGCTCAACAACGAAAACATGTACTATTTTTCTTTATTTGAAACTTTTAATTTATATTAACGCTCAAAACTATTTTAATTAATTTCGCTTAGGTTATTATAAAATTTATAATGCTTAAGCATGGCACAAGATTTAACCATTTAAAATTGATATAATAGCATCACTTTAATGTATTTCTTTCTTCACTCACAAAAATATAAAAAGCTGATTAAACTAATATATTTTGTATCCTTATTGATGCATTTTTGTTATAATTATTATATAATAAAGTTTACCTAAAATTATAGATTAGCACGTAATCACTTTTTAATGTGTAGAAAATTGTCATCTCAGTTCCACGTCATTGTTCATACCCCATCTATTATCTATCTACTTATCTATAAAAGGAGAAGTAATGCTGATGTAATTTTGCTTCTGTGTCAATCAACCAGGTATGCCATGTAAGTTTTGCTGATGTAATAAATAACAATTTATTTAAATTTCATAAATAACATTTATTTAAATATCATTTCATTATTTATTTTAAAAACTTATAATACTGAAATTTGAATTTCAAAATAGAGAAAGAGGGTTTAATAAATGCTTTGCAGGAATCATCTCATTTCAAAATTCAAACCCACCTCACTCTTTCCCTTTCCTTCTCTCTCTCTCTCTCCCTCTCAAAGATTCTAGATCTGCTTTTCAAAGCTGAGATCAACCGATTATTATCCTGCTCAATCTCATTTTGATAACCAAAAACACTACAAAGATTAGCTGTACACTCATTTATACCCTCCATCTCCGGCAACCGTAGATCCGATTCCGGCTATCTTCTCCGGCCACTCACCCTCATCAAACACCCCCTTATCTTTCTGTAAAACACTCGCACACCACTGAAACCCTCACACCTCTCACACTTCAAAAAAAATCAAACCTTAACCCTATTTTAGAAAGATCTCAGCCGCACTCCTCATTCTTCTCGCTGGAGTGAACATTTCCGTCGACGAAATGGGAACAGATGAGAGAGAGATAGACTGTTCGTGGAAAGAGAGACAGGAAGCCGGCGATTGCAGTTTCCGGTGACGGTCCGATTCATGGGTAAACCTCAAATTGGTATTTAAATTTTCCATCTTTTTTAGGGAAGATTGCTTTAAATTTGATATGTTTCAAGTCTTTTTTAGGTTTTAGATTTAGGTTTATGTTTATGCTTAAATTTGATATTTTTGAGTGTATTTTTAATATGTTTATGGGTTTTGATTAAGTGATAATTGACTAACGATGATTGACTAAAGCTTAATTAAGAAGATTGTATTTTATATTCAAGATCTTTTAGATGAGATAAAAAAATAATGAAATCTATTGAAAAGATAATTGTAAGTCACCCATGGTAACGGTTAATCATGTAAGAATATATCATCACTGTTTGTAAGGCAAGAACTTTCAGCTGTTCCTTCCAGCTATTTCAGCGGACAACTTGCCGAGCAAAGTTCTCCAGAGTAGCCGATTCATATGCTACTGATCACTATCATGTACATGTATATTTTGAACCTTTTTATAATCTAAGCCTTCACACTCTTACTCAACTTGTATGAAATGCAGGTTTGTGCTTGTGCCCACTCTTCTGTGAATCTTTGTAAAATTTTGTTTACATTGGTTCCACAGAAAGGTTTTCAAAAAGACTGCATTTCACTGATTGTAATGGAAATATGAAACTGGTCAAACAGATTACACGTTCTGCGGTTTTAATACAACAATGTGTTTCGATAATCTTCTTCCTATATTAGAAGTTGGTTGTTAAGATAGCCTTAGTGGAATCTTTAGTGGTAGGTGGAATTATGTTTGGATTGAAATCATGTTAAATTTGTGACTGCAGTGAAGTTCGTGTGGAAGGATTGGAGACATTTGATTATCTCGACAACTTGAAGAACAGGGAGCGATACACAAAACAAGGGGATGCTATAACCTTTGAATCAGAGGTAATTTTGTTACCTCTTTTATTACTTTGCCACCCTTAAGGTTTATGTATTGTCAATTGTTTACCTAGGTGGACAAAATATATCTCTGCACGCCAACAAAGATTGCCATCCTGGATCATGAAAAGAAGCGTACATTTGAAAACCTTTCAGATGGACTGCCTGATGTTGGTGAGATTTTGCATTTGTGCTTCAGATTTTCTCGAAAACTATTAATAAAGGACTTGAGGCATATGGAATTAAATACTGTGATTGCTATTTGGCTTTTAGATGTTGTTTGCTAGATTTCTGTATGAAAGTTTGATGCTAGATTCCAAAGCTAAAATAGAACTATATAAATTCGTTGAGTATCACAAATGCCATATGCTAATTCATGATTAGAAGAAATTTTGTTTAGTCTGATTATTTCTTTTGTTGTAAATCAGAGTTCAAATGCATCAACACACAAGATTTGTGAAAATAACTCATGACTATTTTAATATTAATCAAATGAAAAACCTGAGTAAAAATTACAATATGACAACACACAAGATTTGGGGTATTAATTGTCATTAATCAATTGTGAAATGGTATCCTTTAGTGTTGTTTTCGCTAAAGTTTGAAATGGTACTGTTTAGTGTTACTCTACCTTCAAGGAAAGTCCAAGGAGCAGGTATAATTATAAATTTTCCGTTCAAATTCGTTCTAACAAAACAATAGAAACGTTGTTGATTATGTGATTTTTTTTTCATTTTTTGTAGCTATGATAAGGTTTAAAGCTATTGAATGGCTTGAAAGTGTAGTTAGGCCATTGGGGATACCAAAATAACCATCAAACTTTTTGATAGGTTAAAGTTTCATATTTCCAACAACTAATGGTTGTTCTATCGTAAAGACTTCTGGTATGGATCTTAACCACCACTGTCATTTGTTTATTCTCTTTTTAGATTCTATCTCCGTGTCATATATACAGGTTATTGTCATATTACGGAACAATGTTTTTCACTTAATGTATGGTTTCATTATTTATATAGACTTGTGTATTGATACTTGTAGCTGTCATGGAGACTTTGCAAGTGTGGGTATCTAAACAAGGCGTCTCTCGGTTCGGGTACTCAGACATGTTTCAGAACGGATTGGTGGGTGATGGATGAACCTTTATCTAAGAAATGACCAAATTTGTTTTTGTTGAATAGAAATAAGCAAGTGTTGTTGGCCGTGACAAATGGCCTGGAAATCGAACTCTGTTTGGGCTCAATTAACCGTGAGTATTTAATCAAAACATGAATAAATAGATTTAAATTTGTGGTTTTTTGACTTCATTTGTTTAAAAAAAACACAATTGCAGATTCATTACAACTGGACCATGATGCACGTGAAAATCTTGATTCCATCATTGTTCCATGTTGTCGAGAATTAAGGGAACTAAAGGGTGGACACTACCATAAGATCATTGAGATCACAGAAAATGCTGGAAAAACACTCTTAAATGACTACACGGTTAGTTTTCTCATTTTACCTCAATATGCTTTCATAAAATTACTTTCTTGCCTGTTATACGTCATATTCCAATCTCAGGATTATAAAATTACTTTCGTGTTCACCTTCGTTCGTTATGAAAATATGTTATTAAATAAACGAACATATATTAAAAGAAATAAACTTGAGTCTATAAGACTACCTTATTGAGTGCTGCTGCCACTTATTGAGTGCTGTTGGCCGTCCGATGGAAAAAAAGAGAGAATGAAAAAGCATGCCAACAGTTTACAAGGTATACAAATATATCAATTTTTTTAAATTGTTGAGCATTTAGCGCAAAAGATATGGCTCCATACATTAATGGCATACAATACAAATTTAAACCGTATAATATTTATTTACTCTATTGGTAATACTTAAACACAATAACATGAATAAATCAAACTAACATTTCAATGTTTTTAAATAGTAATACTTAAACACAATAACATGAATAAATCTAAAACATAAACTACAATGTTAAATAAATTGTGATAAGAAAAATTAATACGATCATCCATATAAAGTATTAAAAAAGTAACAATTACATATAAAAAAGAAAACTAATCAGACACTTAAACTCTAATAGCAAGAATCAAGAAACTTTAACTTCAACTCCATGGAGCACTGAACCTCTCGATGTATGTCATTGATCTTTCTCATGAACTCCAGGTCTCTATCTCCACACTCTATATTACTTGCAACACACAGGTCACGAACGGAAGTAGTCGGCATCGCCCTCAGGTCTCTCGAAACCTGGTCTCTTTTCACCAGACCAAGTTGCAGTTCGTTAAAACACCTCTTCAACTCTTGAAGAGTAGACCTATCAACCAAAACTTGCTCTTCGATTTGTTTAATAAAGCGTTGCTTGAAATCGTCAGATTGTGCAAAAGTATATGACTCCATTTTAATGTATTTATAAGAACTAAGGCAAAACAATAACAGTTGCTCTTCTATTTCAGTGAATGAATCTGGGTATGATGAAAAAACATTTGAACTGGCAATGGTATTATATAGAATATGTAACAGGCCAAAGGTCAGATTTAAATGCAACCATTAAATAAAAATTTATATTTAAAAACCATGTACATTTAATGATTTAATAGGGAAAACGTGTATATAGGAGATGTCTCTTCATTTACCCTATCATGGGAAAGCAAGTAAAATTAAATATCTAGAAAACCAAAGAACAAAATTTAAACCTTCAAAAAAGGTTATCATAATTAGTAGACGTCTGTTCATTTACCCATTCAAACATTTTACACACTATAAAGGATCATGATTAGTTTACTTGAAAACATCAACACTTCATTTTTAAAAAACCGTCCATCCTTAAACAAACTGTCCAAAAACACTCACACTCTTTCTAAATGGCAAGCAAAACCTTCTACCACTGGTCGGATACTAGCGATCTTAAAATTGAATTTTCAAGATGGTCACTCGAAGAACAGAGAAAAGAAGAAGAACTCAACAAAAAACTTGCTATGGTGAGTGATAAATATTATAAGCAAACCTGGAGTAGCATTGCACTGCTGGATGAAGTTGTCTCTTCTACTCCATCAGAGTTTAAAGAAAAAGCAGAAGAGTTTATCACGCATCTGCCGAAACAGGATCAAAAGATCTGTGATATGCTTGCTGATCTGCAAATTAAAACAAATAATGAAATTGTATGGAAGAAGGCGAGAGAACGAGATATCCTATTAAGTGTTAATTGTAATGTTTAATTTTTAATTTTTAATATTTTTCAAAATCAGAATTTTGTGTATCGTGACTTAGGTTCCAATAACTATCAACGCTTCAAAAAACGGACAAGAATGCACTTTGTAATCAACACAAGTAAAACCTAACCAAGACAATGCATACTACACATAACCATTTCATAAAGTCATAACTTTTAACATCGTTCGACAATTTACGAATACGAAACAAATGCAAACTATTGTCAAAGGTTTTAAAAATCAAACAAAATTTGTCACAAAGTTGTATCAAGAACAATTCGAAACCCTAAATTAAACAACTACCTACACCGGGGTGAAACCGAGATGATTAGCCGCTCATGGTTGAAGAAGCTTAATCACCGGATGATGGGAACTTCATGGAGATCATCTTGAAGCTTGAGGATGGAGGAATGGTGGATGATGAAGGTTTGGTGAGATGGTGATGATGATGGAAGGAATTAGGGTTTGTGGTTGTGATTCGGGATGATGATGGTGATTCTTGATGATTTCCAATGATGGTGATGATCTTGTGAGTAGTGATCGAATAATGATGAATTGTCGGTGTATTAGGCTCCAAGAAGTTGATTTCAAACTCTCAAGATGTGTAACTTCTGAATTGAATGGCCAAGCACCAATGGGAATCGATCTTAACCCAAAGAAATCCAAATTTCGCGTTTTGATGATCCCGTAGCCGTCGCCGACGGCACATAACCCGTCGCCGACTGGCTGTGCATATGTTGAAACCGTCCGACGGCCTAAATGACTGGATACGACAACTTTTGGCCGACGGGCATAATTAGAGGGCGTCGCCGACGGCTTGGGACCCGTCGGCGACGGGTTCTCAAACTACATTTTCTGATTTTCTTTTGTTTCGCTCCCGTTTGGTCCGTAATGCGTTCCGGTGCTCCGGTTTTTGACCCGGTGACTCGTAAAGCTCCCGAAAAGACTCCTTAAACTTGATTAAACCTGCAAACACAAATCTAATTAAAAGTAGACTATTCGAGATTAAAACTCATGTAAAAACATAAAGTTACACGATTACGAACACCGGTTTTTCAACCACGTATCACATCCCCACACTTGTCTTTTGCTTGCCCTCAAGCAAATCTGTTTTTCACTTTCACGTGGGTCGAACAACGAATACACTTCCCATTCCCGAGACAAAGGTTAAGGTCTATTGTCATACAAAAGTTCAAACCTTTTACAATTTTCACATATTTACCGGTTAAGTGAATAATCACATATAATAATGGTTATCCAAGATTAACCCGCCCGTAGAACTAACAAGTCATACATATCCCTCACAATGTTCTCTCCACTCGGCTTAAAATTGGCTAATATGTATAATGTATTAGCACTTCAACAATTAATCGCTCAACACCGATTAGAACACGTACCCGCATAGGCTTGCAACTCAATCATTCTCCACCACCGATCACGAATACTAAGCACAAGTCAAAAGGTCTTTAAAGGGTTGTAACGGGGCTAGGTTAAGGGTATGGAATAGGATGTATTTAAAGTGGCTAAAGTGATGAAAATTCGATTTTTATTACAACGCAACTATTCTAAACTCAAGTAAACTATAAACATCAACTATAAGGCAATGATTTTCGCCTTTTATTCAACAACAAGAAACACATATTTTTGTTCTTTTCTCAATAATTTTCTATTCTTTTTCGTACATTTTCTGATTTTTTTTTGAAACAAACAAATACTACTATACAAGCTTTGCTACTATAATCGAATTTCCATCACACGGGTTTAAAAAAAATGTTTTAAGGTCATTGGCTAAAGGGTGATCAAACGAAGGGATTAGGCTCAAAGTTGGTGACTAAGGGATAATTTTTGGGTAAGGATATAAAAATGGTGTAAAAGGAAAAGGTTTACCTAATGCCTTAATCATTCTCATGCTTGTATTCGGTCTATGGTCTTGAACGTATCAAAAGTTGCAAGTTCTACAATACGCGACTAATGGTCCACTCAAACAAAGAAACATGTAAATGTAAATCTATGATATAAAAGTGGCTCAAAACCTCATGTATAAGGGTATGATATGTGATATGCATAAAATGCTAGTTCCTTAGGCGAATTATTCCCAAATAATCACCCGCTAAATACCCGTTATGCTTATTAATTTGAACTTGACCATGACAAAAGACCAAATGGGTTGTGACATCCCTCGTTGACTTGGTTACTTGTGCTTTTAAGATCGCTTTTGAAACAAGAAATTTTTGAAAATTTTTTGAAGTTTTCCCCCATCCCCACACTTGAGGTAAACATTGTCCTCAATGTGTAGTATTTAAATGAACGGGTCAAAATCGAAAACTTTTACTACTCCCCCATCCCCAAACTTGAGGTAAACATTGTCCTCAATGTGTAAGAACTAGAGTTTTAAAACGCACAAGGGATGTGACATGGCTAACCTTCCCAAAATTTCACCCCGGAAAAATAAAATACAAAAATACAATCCACTTATTACTAAACTAATAATCAAAGTAAAAAAGGAAACGCATGCACCTGATTTTTGTCGCTTGATGCTCACATCTTCCTCTTCTCTTCATAAAAACGGTTGTCTCTCAAACATCATGTACCTACAAATTCTAACCCTTGTGTAGAAGCATGCTTCTCACAACCATAAAAATTTGTTAGTTACCTAGTTTTACCACTTTTACGAAAATATTACCAAGCCATGCGTTACTTCACTTTGATTTATGTGGAAAATAATTTACAACAACAAACCTAACTCACTTTCGTAGGAATCACGGTTGCATTTAGCTTATGCAACAAGCCCTTTTAAACCCCCCAATAGCTTGGAAGGACGAGAGGTCTCGTGAGGGTTATGTAGGGAACGCACCCACAACGTTCATTTAACTAGGCAAAAAGTAAATAATAACAAAAAAAAAAAAATAAAGAAACTAAAATATACAACAACAACAACACAAAACATACCTTGCCTTCACCGCTGATATCTCTCGTTGGGATCAACTGGCGGGTTTGGCTGGTATAGATAACCAGTGAGGGCTTGAAACATCTCCCTATAGTTATCAAATGGGCTCGTCTCTCCTTGCGGTGGTGGTTGATATGGTATCAGAATGAAGCTGGAGCCGATGGCTTCGGGCCAATGAGGAGATGGGTCGGATGGGCCTCGTGGGACTGAGAGATTGGGGTAGTCGGTCCACCCCGAATGCTCGACATAAGGACGGCCAGCCTCAAGGTCTCTTTGGTGTCTCTCCTGATCGTGAAGGATCTTGGCATTATTAATAGCCATTTCTTGTGAGACATATAAGGCACTCCAATGGTTGTCCTCCACTATGTTTCGGTCATGCCGTGCTTTCTCTTCCCTTTCTTCCCATGCCCGTCTTTGGGCCATGTCTTCTTCTTGCAACTGTATCAAGCGTTCCATGTGAGATTGTTGAGGCGCTTGGTGCAATTGTTGCTCTTCCATAAATTTCTCCATTCTCTCGCGATCGGCCGCTTGGGAGGCCCACTGTTCTTGCGAGAAGGTCCCTTGCATCCCTTCCCAGTTCTTTCTCCTCCTGTTATATTCCCGGCCCTCGCCTATACATGCCGAGACATTATCATAAGTTTCTTGTTGCCCGCGGGTAAAATTTCTGTACGACGGCACCTTTCTTTGTTTCACAAAACCTGCCACCTCTGCATTGATCTCCCTGTGGCGCCTCATGTACCTCTGTTGTGGTCCCCGTGGACCAGAAGGCTCATCCTCATCTTCTTCATCAATCATCTCTTCATCTCCCCAGCGCCTTGTTGTGCCTCTGGATCAACAAAGTCATATCGGTGACCCAATTTGTCGGTCACCACGTATTTGTTTCCCGACAGCTCCACATCTATTCTCCAATTTTTTCTCATTGATGCTATGTTGAATTCTTCTAGAGGTTTTGATACCCAAAGTGATTCCGGAGGCAAAGAATTCTGTTGGACAATCATAGCACTGATGAGGCGTGCATATGGAATAAAACGCCTTTGAGACGCCTCCCGGGTGATCCATGTGTTCATCATGACAATGTGTCTCCAAGACAAAGTAGGGGTTCCGTACAACAGAGAGTGGACAACCCTGCAATCGCTCGCTCTCACTCCTCCTCGATCACCGAATCTCACCATCACATTTTCTAGGGAAATTCCTTGAAGAATTTTCCCTTCGATCGTCATTTGAGTTCTTTTAGCCTCTCCCCCATCACTGTATGGTAAAATAACCGCGGTCATCTGCTCCGGATCGCCATCATTCATATGATTATCCAAAAATTGTTGCATGGTTGGATAGTCATATGCTTGCACCCCCAGAGAATCAAAGCGGGCGATGCAGTTAATTGTTTCAAAGGACATCGTCATTGGCCCTCGGCTTGTCTTACCAACCAGTTTCCACTGAGCGGGAGGGCCATCCTTATTCATAAACCTCAACGTCGACAACCACTCGCACACCTCCGCCAGATACACCCGCGAGGTGTTATCTTCACACCAATCAAGCACCCTCTCCCATCCTTGGCGTTCAAACATTTGCACAATCCCGATTTGCCTAAACTCTTCCACATTCACAACCCTTTCGCACAACACCCTTTCCGGTACTGAAGTATTAACTTTGTTGACCATCTTCCACTTCCAAAGTTTGGCCTCCATCTTCCTATCTTGATACGATGATAAGGGTTTGTTCTTCTCATCATCCCATACTTGAGCGCTTTTACTATCCCGGAACATTTCCCACGCCCAATCCTGTCTATACAGTCTTGCATCACCCTCTTCGATGGAGCTCAGTTGCTCCCACTTCTTCGGTATTAAACCTGAAGAAGAACCCGCTCCAGCTGATGAGCCTTGCTCTGTAGTCTTTTGTTTCTTTCTACCTCCAGCCATAACTACAATCACAAAAACAACAAAGCATCAATATAAACCCAAACCTTCACTAAATTCTCAAACTTTGAACATGATGTGTGATGTTGAAGTTTTAACTAACAAGTAGATGCAAAATCGCCTTTTTAAACTTCTAAAGTCGCTCATTTTATCATATACCTATCAATTTTACTTGTTAACTTGCAATTTCTTGTAAATTCAACAAGGTTCAGCATCAACTTCATGTTCAGTCATGTACAAAACGAGTGTAATCACTTTACTATGGTTATAACATGTTCAACTTCCATCCAAAACGACTAATCTTACTCTAAATCAAGCTAGAACAACATACATTGTCTAAACAACCTACTCTTAAACTAACAAGTTTAAAATTTCGGAGGAAAAACAACTAACATATGATAATCATGCATAACTTTGAGTAAAATCCATACCTTTAGTGTTGTAAACAAGAAGAACTAAGAAAAAGATGTAAAGCAAGTAACTTGTTGAACAACCTTTCAAAAACCCGAAATTACACGCCCAGAAATCTTGCAAACTAGCAAGAATTGATGAAAACCGTGTTGGGGGTTTTGTTCCTCTCGAAAATTCACACAAGATAGACCCAAAAATCAGGTGATTTGGTGGAGATTTGAAAAAGTTATGAGAGCTTGAAGGTTTCTAGGGTTCTTGGCAAAGAGATGAAGAAGATGAAGTGATAGGTGAGGTTTAGAGAGAGATGGTAGGGATTTTTGGAGTAATGAATGATGTGGGGTTGATGTATATCGACTTTGTGGTCAATATTGAGTTTAAGTGGTGTTTGGATAGGTGAAAGAAGGTTTTGGTTCGGGTTTAGCACTTAAAAAACGAACCAGCAATGGAGTAGTATCGAGAACCCGTCGCCGACGGGCAGGGGAAATGAGGTTTGGGCCGACGGGTTGTTCTCCTGTCTACGGGGTTCAGCACCCGACGGGTATTTCGGGAGCCCGTCCCAGACGGGTGTACCCCCGTCGCCGACGGGTATTAGATTTTCCAAAAAAAATTATTATTTTATTATTTTTTTTATTTTTTATTTTTTGAAGAAAACTAGGAGGAATTTTATAAACTTTTAATAAAGTGGTTATATACATTTAAAATTCATAAAAATTATTAAAAATCTTTTTGTAAATTTTTATAAGTTAAAATTTTGAAATCATGAAAACCGTTAACGGCCCTACCACCCCCCGAAATGTCGTGTATTGTCCTCAATGCACATAATAAAGTCTAAAAACATACCTTACATCTTCAAGACTCATTCGGGATATCCGGACTTCACACAATCAAACGGGGTTAGTACGAAACATAAACGATTATATCCAAAACGCACAAACAATTAAATAATTCTACATAACTTTACACAAAACGTTACCGGTCCTTTTCATTCGACCTCATAAATCGGGATGCTTACCACGAAGCTCACCGATTCCTTGTTTTCATTCAACTTTTCGTTACCATCGAGAAACGGTTTTAACCGATGACCATTTACCGTTTGCCGTGACCCATCCTTCGGGTCCTCGATCGTAACATCACCCAATTGTCTGACCCGGGTGATCACATAGGGTCCCATCCATTTGCTCCGGAGCTTTCTGGGAAAGAACTTGAGTTTAGAATTGTAAAGCCATACCTTTTGCCCAACCTCGAACTCTTTCTTTCTCAACTTGGCATCATGCGCCTTCTTCATTCCGTCCTTGTACTTGGATGCGCATTCATATGCCGGCAAGGTGCAGAGTTCACTTGGGAACTCGAAAGCGACATGAAGGCGAAGTACCCACAGTTGTTTGGAAGAGCTAGTTCTAGAGAGTGAAAGTCTAGAGAGAGAAAGTTCTCCAAAGTGATTCACGGTATTGTACATCTTTCAGCATAATTTCGGGACGAAATTCCCTAAACAAGGGGAGGCTGTAACACCCCGTGTTTTCAAAGTCAAAGTCAAAGTCAAGGTCAAAGTCAACGACCGATTTCGCGCAACTTGACTAGTAGTGAATTTCTTTTATGTGTTTATTTTAGTTGTATTATGTGGAGTAAGTGTCAATAATTACAGTAATCGACGTATATTATTCGCTATTTAATCGACTTACGACTGCGAATTATAGGAAGTAACAATGCGATAAAGTTAACTAAACGATAATCAAACTATGCTAATCAAATCGACATCGAATCGCAACTCGAAATACACATTTTGGTTACTGATATACGTGTGTGTGTGCCTTAGGTGTTA
The DNA here is from genome assembly GCA_030545235.1 of Helianthus tuberosus. Taxonomy (NCBI): domain Eukaryota; kingdom Viridiplantae; phylum Streptophyta; class Magnoliopsida; order Asterales; family Asteraceae; genus Helianthus; species Helianthus tuberosus. Next base: position 163,324,480 of record CM060399.1, on the reverse strand, counting down.
CTTGTGCATGTTTATTTATTTTATGTTGTGGTAATCAATCGAAACGCAATCGAAACTCGAATCGCAATCGAACTCAATCGAAATCGAACTATGATAATTAGTGGAGAAGGGATAGTGCAAGATATGAATGGTTGGGATTAAAAGTAATTTGACTAGGAAAATCTATCGCATTCGAATCGCTCGCAATAGAAATCGAAACAACAAAAATCGTCGCGCCGAACACCAGAACCAAGTGCCATCCGGCCGGATTGCCATCCGACCGGGCTGCCACTTGATCTGGTGCTAGGTTGTCATCCGACCGAGATGACATCCGACCGGATAAGCCATCCGGGCGAGATGCCATCCGACCGACCTACCCTTTTCCTCTTTGGGTAACCCTATAAATACCCCATGTCACTCTCAAACTTTCTACTTTTGGCAACTCTCTGACCAAACAGCACGCTCTCCTCACCTTTTCTTTGATCTCTCTCGATTCCGTTAAGATCTCGTCCTAAATCTCGTACTTTCTTGATCTACACGCTGATGTGTGCAAAATGCAACATCTAAATTACATCAATTGTGGCATGAAACTAACCCTTTTTTAGTACTAATGTTGGAAAAAGTGTGCTTTTGTCTTCCTTTTGTATTTTCAGGATTAAATGAGCTCAAATTAACAAAAGAAGCAAAAAGACAGCTAAATCTAACATAAATATAAGAAAAGGAACAAACGTGGCATGCCCGACCTCCCCGAAAGCATCTTCCCAAGCAAAACAAGAGAACAGAAGGCTGAATACGCCCCGTGCTAAGTGAGCACGGGGGCGTACCCAAGTGTCAGCATAAAAGACAAAGTTGTAAAAGCTTCCATCACCCACCACGGGGCCGTGCTCAGCGGACACGGGGCCGGTGTCAACTATAAGATTCGCAGAATCCAGGCAAATCTTGATAGTACAGATATGCTTCTGCACATGGGGTCGTGCCCAGCGGACACGGGGCCGTGGTCAACTAATACAGACAAGAGCAATTATGAAGACAGAGAAGGAGGATGGACACGGGGCCGTGCCCACTGGACACGGGGCCGTGCCCGAGCTGCTGTTCAGGCTATAAATAGGGGTGCTTGGCTCATTTGCAAACCATCCCTTGGCACACCACCTCTCTCACACTTCACCCACCACCCACCACCATCACAACACCATCATCCACCACCATCATCCATTGTCCATCATAGAGTGTGTGAGTCGTCTCGGGATCCAAGATTGATCGTAAGAGTTCTTGACAATCAAGGCCATGTTTGCCTAAGTCTCTTACATCACTTGGTGAAGACAAAGTGTCTAGTGTAATACTTTTTATTTTTAATCTTTTCGCACTTTTTACTTGGTTATGTATTAATGACTTTAATAACTAGTTTCTTATGTTGAAGGTGATTCTTCCTTATCGTTTGTCCGTGGTGTCTTGGCATTATTTTACTGTCTATATAAAATAAAAGATTTTCACCATTCATATCTCCACGGTCTATATGGAGGTATGTTGGCTACCTGGTCGGGGGTTAAGGGAACGGTTTGGTAAGAGTCTTGCCTTGTTCAGTGTATAGATCCTGCAAGGACCTGGGTCAAATTTAGTAGGACCTCCTTCAATACCCACCGGTATTGGATGGCGGGGGTCCAAACTCTTTGATCCCCTCATATGTAAGCTACTATTAATACTTTAATCCGGCTACTTAGGACTGTATCCCTGCTGACTCAGACTACTTAGCCGAGGATAACGTCGCCTTCAAAAGAGGGGCCTACCATAATATGCATTAATAACTTAATTAATTATCTTTCAATAATCCGACCCTTTAGGATTGTATCCTTGCTGATTCAAACTACTGGGTTGAGGGTAACGTCACCTTCAAAAGAGGGGCCTACTACAATAACTAAGATAATCTCTTAATTAGTGCAAAAGTGCGGAAATAATCAAAGGTTACACTAAACACGAGTCGGAGCCAAGTGATTCATCTTGTCTATCTGTTTTTACTTTTATTTTTATTTTTTTCAGCATTTTAGTTAGTTTTTATTTTTCTAGTTTAAAACATTTTTCTAAACTTTTGATTTGATTAGAAGTTGAGGATAAACCGGTACTAAAAGCTCTTGTGTCCTTGGACGACCTCGGTATCTTGCCAACACTATACTACGCTCACGATGGGTGCACTTGCCCATATGTGTGTTTAGTGTTAGTAAATATCGTGTTTTATAAATTTAAAACTTGGCTAAAAAAGTGTTAAAAAGGGCTTAATATATACATTAAAAACTAATAACACTCACGCACATCAAGTTTTTGGCGTCGTTGCCGGGGACACAAGGATTTTAAGAAAGTTAGGAATCAACGGCCTAATCGTTTTTCTTATTTTTTTCCATTTCTTTAGGATTTTTCTTAATTTTTCAGTTTCTGCAGAGCTCAGCACGGGCCGTGCATTGTCGGACACGGGCCGTGCCCAGTATTGTTACTGATAGTTTTTATTTTCCGAGTTACAGAGAGCTGAGCACGGGGCCATGTCGGTGCAACACGGGGCCGTGTCCAATTCCCCAGTAACAGGGATCCGGAAAACAATCACTGTATCTCCGACCACGGGCCGTGTTCGCTGAGCATGGGGCCGTGGTGAACCTTCTGACCAACGTTCTTTTCTGTTTTTATTGCAGGACTTGGAACCCAGGCGCCACATTTGAACTTCCTACGTAGTGTATGAGCTCCAGTTCTAGTAGAGACATAAAAGAACCTCTAGAAGAACCCGAACGTTTTCTCAGAAAAAGACTTAAAGCTAAAAACCAAGGGAAAGTTTCGGGGGACCCAACTCCAATGGCGGATCAACGTACCCTCATGGATTACCTACGACCCACTATAGGTAATCTCGGCGCCGCTATCAATGCACCGAATGTCGAAGCCAATAACTTCGAACTTCGGCCACATTTGATACAAATGCTTCAAAAGTCCGCAACCTTCCATGGGCTTGCGGATGAGGATCCCCATCTACATATTACTAATTTCTTAGAAATATGTGATACCTTTCGGATCAATGGAGCATCAAACGACGCCATCCGCCTTCGGATGTTTCCATTTTCACTAAAAGACCGAGCTAAGGCTTGGCTTAATACCCTCCCAGTTGGCTCGGTAAACACCTGGGATGAACTAGCCCAAAAGTTTCTATATAAGTATTTCCCTCCTGCTAAAACGGCTAAATTAATGACTGAAATTAATACATATTCACAAGAAATGGGGAATCCTTATATGAAACTTGGGAAAGGTTCAAGGAGCTACTAAGAAAGTGTCCTCATCATGGTCTTGCGGTATGGCAACAAGTATCCACTTTCTACAATGGGTTGTTGCCACACACAAGACAAACACTTGATTCTAGCTCCGGGGGACTTTTAGGTAATCGTCGCCCAAATGAAATATATAATCAAATTGAAGAAATTGCTCAAACCAATTTTCAATGGCACACTCCCCGAGGCAATAAATCTATTGCCCCGGGCGCCCATAAGGTTGATGAAAGTACTTCTTTACAAGCCCAAATCGAGGCCCTTTCTTCAAAAATCAAAAAGTTAGAAATGACAAAAACGGTCTCGGTTATGGCTTGTGAAGGGTGTGGTGGGCCACATGAAAATTGGAGTTGTATGAAAGAATTAGATGATCAAACGGAAACGGTGAACTACATTGATAACAGACCTAGGCCGTCGGGTCCTCCAACGGGTACCTACAACCAAGGATGGCGTAACCACCCAAACCTTGGTTGGAGAGATCCCGGTAATAGTAGTAACCAACAAAACCAACGAGCTAACTTTCAACAACCACAAAATTTTTCTCAACAACAAGGTGGACGAGAAAGGCTTAAAGATACTGTATCTCGCCTCATCTCCGACACCGAAAAGAAAAACTCGGATCGATTTCAGCAATTGGAATCGAATTTTAGAAATCAACAAGCTAGCATTGAAAACATTGAAAAACAATTAAATCAAATAGCTCAAAATTTCTCCGAGAGACCACAAGGCGCGTTACCAAGTAATACCGAGACCAACCCAAATGCGCAAGTACATCTCATAACATTGAGAAACCGTACCGTGGGTCCCGAAGAGGCTCCACTCCCACAAACTGAAAGAAGCCAATCTAGCCAAACCACAACTCCACCCGCGCCCCAACCAGAAAAGGCTTCTCCACCAGTTCAAGAGCCTACTAAGACTCCTCCTGTTCCATACCCGGGTCGGTTAATTCGTCAAAAGACCGATGAGCAATTCGCAAAGTTCGAAAATTTACTAAAACAATTGCATGTTAATATTCCATTTATCGAAGTCCTAACTCAAATGCCTAAATATTCAAAATTTATGATGGACTTCCTCACTCATAAAAGGAAAATTGAATCATTGCAATTAGTTAACTTAGGTGAAGAATGCTCAGCCTTACTACTCAACAAGCTCCCGCAGAAGAAGCTTGACCCTGGAAGCTTCACAATTCCTTGCTCGATTGGGAAATCCCCCATTCGTAATGCACTAGCTGATCTCGGGGCAAGCATCAACCTCATGCCCTCATCAATGTTCAATCGACTCGGCTTAGGAAAAACAAGTCCTACAAAAATAAGCATACAACTCGCCGATAGATCCGTCAAATATCCACAAGGTGTCGCTGAAAATCTATTGGTCAAGGTCGGCGAATTTGTCTTTCCGGCCGACTTTGTCATACTAGATATGGAGGAAGATACCGAAGTACCACTCATCCTAGGAAGGCCATTCCTAGCTACGGCCCAAGCAGTGGTAGATATGAATGATGGAACACTAACATTAAGGGTTGGGGACGAGGAAGTAAAGTTTGGAGTCGGAAAAAGAGTAGAAGACGAAGACCCGGTCAACTACATGAAGGTCATTGACTCAAGCTTGGATGATGCTCTCCGACGGTGTAGCATGGGATGCAAAACATCCCACTTGGGTAACATATGACCAGGCTTTGGGTCTAGCCAAGGACCCTTATAAACGTGGCGCACCACGGAGGCATTCCGCGGAACTATCCTTAGTTTAGTTTAGATTAATTTTTATGTTTTCTAGTTTAGTTTTAATTTTCAGGAATAAAACACACTCGGGATGGTGAAGGATAACAAGGGAAACTTGGACCAGCACCCCATGCACGAAAACAGGGCCATCCGACAAATTTTCTTCATTACAGCAAGTTCAGCACGGGCCGTGCCCGCCCAACACGGCCCCGTGCTGCACAGTCTGCAGAAAATACCCAGTTCAGGTAAACTGGACACGGGCCGTGTTCACCCAACACGCCCCCGTGTCCAGGCTTCTGTTTCTTTTGTTCAACTTTTTGTTACTGGCACCTGAACACGGGGCCGTGTCCAGACGCCCAGTAACATAAAATTTTGCTTTTTCACACCTTTTACACATTCAATCTACCTAAAAACTTATTTTTGGGACACATTGAGGACAATGTGTAATTTAAGTGTGGGGGGGGGGGGATACTAAAACTTTGAATCTTGCAAGTCCTAATTACAAGCCTTACACAAAACTCTATTAGAACCACTAATCACCCCAAATTTTTTCATTTTTTTTACTTGTCTAGGTTTAACTTGGGAATTTCAAATTCTAAAAAGGTTATATTTTTACAAATTTACAACCGATAGCGTCGTGATAAAAAGAACCAACATAAGAAAATTATGAAAAGGCATGACAAGCTTAGTTAAAATTTAATTATATATACTTGATCACATAAAAACCCATTCCCACAAAAGTGAGTTTTGAGCCTTTATTGAGCATACAAATACATATCTTTAAACTAAATGCTCATTTTCCGTTTCTTGTGTGAATAGCCGCTTGGTTCTTACAACTCTAGAACTTGCCACGATAATACATTCCCGGTCCTTACCAACTTAAACCCGAGTAAGTAAATGATGGAGGCATTAGGACTAACCTTTTTTATTTCTACACCATTATTTTTCCTTTTTTTTACCACCTACCCAAAATCCCCCTAGTTAACCCCTTTGAGCCTAAACCTTTTCATTTCTTAACCCAAACCAAACACCCTTTCACCCACCAAAACCTTTTTATTTTTAACCCTTTGTTTTTAGTGACAAGCTCGGTTTTTCGTATGACTTTCAAAAAAAAAATTGTTGATGATGAAGCAAAAGAAATAAACAAGCAAGTTCATCAAAAATAACTTTGTTTGAATTATGGCTTCATCAAAATAAAAATTGCAAAAATAAAAAGTCTTACGAAAACCGATGCTTTTTACGCTTTTTCGCCCTTTTTCTACTAACCACTAACCCAACCACCTACCTTTAACCCAAGCCTAACCCTTCACCCAAAAGTCCTCTTGATATTTACAAAGGTATATAGTTAAAAAGGAGGAGGATTGATTGCTTGGCAAGCCTATGGTAGGAGTAAGTTTCATGCCGCTCTCGAGTGATTCACTAAAATACATCTTCGGCCGAGTGTTGAGTGATCCCCCGTGAGGTATGTGAACTTGTATATAAATAAAATTTTAAAGAGGCATGTTATGCCCTAATAAGTAATTTATCTTATGAAAAGTTTTAAATAAATCATGACGAATAGGATTGTAAATAAATAAAAATAAAACTTAATAAAGAATCTTGGAAATCCCGACACTCTATGACAAGCCCAAAAACCTTCTCTTCTACCCATTCCATTTGGGAGTGTAAAGCCACATTATAAAGAGTTTTGCTTGAGGACAAGCAAAGATTCAAGTGTGGGGGTATTTGATGTGTGCAAAATGCAACATATAAATTACATCAATTGTGGCATAAAACTAACCCTTTTTTAGTACTAATGTTGGAAAAAGTGTGCTTTTGTCTTCCTTTTGTATTTTCAGGATTAAATGAGCTCAAATTAACAAAAGAAGCAAAAAGACAGCTAAATCTAACATAAATACAAGAAAAGGAACAAACGTGGCATGCCCGACCTCCCCGAAAGCATCTTCCCAAGCAAAACAAGAGAACAGAAGGCTGAATACGCCCCGTGCTCAGTGAGCACGAGGGCGTGCCCAAGTGTCAGCATAAAAGACAAAGTTGTAGAAGCTTCCATCGCCCACCACGGGGCCGTGCTCAACGGACACGGGCCGTGGTTAACTATAAGATTCGCAGAATCCAGGCAAATCTTGATAGTACAGATATGCTTCTGCACACGGGGTCGTGCCCAGCGGACACGGGGCCGTGCGCAGCGGACACGGGGCTGTGGTCAACTAATACAGACAAGAGCAATTAATGAAGACAGAGAAGGAGGATGGACATGGGGCCGTGCCCACTGGACACGGGGCCGTGCCCGAGCTGCTGTTCAGGCTATAAATAGGGGTGCTTGGCTCATTTGCAAACCATCCCTTGGCACACCACCTCTCTCACACTTCACCCACCACCCACCACCATCACAACACCATCATCCACCACCATCATCCATTGTCCATCATAGAGTGTGTGAGTCATCTCGGGATCCAAGATTGATCGTAAGAGTTCTTGACAATCAAGGCCATGTTTGGCTAAGTCTCTTACATCACTTGGTGAAGACAAAGTGTCTAGTGTAATACTTTTTATTTTTAATCTTTTCGCACTTTTTACTTGGTTATGTATTAATGACTTTAATAACTAGTTTCTTATGTTGAAGGTGATTCTTCCTTATCGTTTGTCCGTGGTGTCTTGGCATTATTTTACTGTCTATATAAAATAAAAGATGTTCACCATTCATATCTCCATGGTCTATATGGAGGTATGTTGGCTACCTGGTCGGGGGTTAAGGGAACGGTTTGGTAAGAGTCTTGCCTTGTTCAGTGTATAGATCCTGCAAAGACCTGGGTCAAATTTAGTAGGACCTCCTTCAATACCCACCGGTATTGGATGGCGGGGTCCAAACTCTTTGATCCCCTCATATGTAAGCTACTATTAATACTTTAATCCGGCTACTTAGGACTGTATCCCTGCTGACTCAGACTACTTAGCCGAGGGTAACGTCGCCTTCAAAAGAGGGGCCTACCATAATATGCATTAATAACTTAATTAATTATCTTTCAATAATCCGACCATTTAGGATTGTATCCTTGCTGACTCAAACTACTAGGTTGAGGGTAACGTCACCTTCAAAAGAGGGGCCTAGTACAATAACTAAGATAATCTCTTAATTAGTGCAAAAGTGCAGAAATAATCAAATGTTACACTAAACACGAGTCGGAGCCAAGTGATTCATCTTGTCTATCTGTTTTTACTTTTATTTTTATTTTTTTTCAGCATTTTAGTTAGTTTTTATTTTTCTAGTTTAAAACCTTTTTCTAAACTTTTGATTTGATTAGACGTTGAGGATAAACCGGTACTAAAAGCTCTTGTGTCCTTGGACGACCTCGGTATCTTGCCAACACTATACTACGCTCACGATGGGTGCACTTGCACATATGTGTGTTTAGTGTTAGTAAATATCGTGTTTTATAAATTTAAAACTTGGCTAAAAAAGTGTTAAAAAGGGCTTAATATATACATTAAAAACTAATAACACTCACGCACATCACACGCACTCCTACTCCTTTCTATCTTTTGAATCTTAACTTTTAACCGTGAAATCACTAGATTTGAGGTGTTCTAGGATGACGTCATCATGTGTTCTTGAGGAACTTCATGTTTTGGCCTCAATCCACCAAGAACAACTTAGATCTAATCGATTTCCACACAAATAAACAAAGATCTTGCAGAGATCTAAACACTTTCATGGTGGAAAAGGATTGAAAGATGGTTTCTAACTTTCTTTCAACTCTTTTACACTCAATTCACTCAAAACCGATAGAATAAGGCCTTGTTCTAGTCTTCTACTCATTCTTATTGTTGTGCTAGTTCAAGATCTGGATTCTACTCACGAGACCACCGATCTCGGGTTAACCAAGAACAACCGTCTCGAACCGGTTAACTGGTTGAACTAGGGTGATTCCTGGTTGATCAGGTTACTTGGGTCAAGATGGAGTTCTGTTGGTTAATACGTTGTCAAAACGTCTCGACAAAACGACAAAAAATCAAAACGACCAAGTGAAAGACGAACGGAACGACCAGCACGGAGTGCTATCCGACCGGACTACTATCCGAACGGATAAGCCACCCGAGCGACTAGGTAATCCGAACGGCTTGCACCTTGGGTCCCACACTTAACCAACTTTATCTGAAGTTTGAGTATTGAACGAATTGCTGTCCGACCGGACAACCTATCTAACCGGATTACTCTTCGGATCATGAGATACTTGGACTTTAAACACTTAAACAATTTTCAACATGTTCAATGCACTAAGGATGCCACCCGACCGGACTGCTGTCCGACCGAGTGACAACCTGCTGTGGACTTGTTCTCACTAAGTAACCTCGCCACTCGAGTCGCCGTCCGACCGGATGACTGTAACACCCTTAATTTTATACTTGAATTAATCACTAATTTATACCAAAAGATAATAGAATAACATAAGTTTAATAAGCGTCATAAACCTTAGTCATCTAATGACTAGGTTGGAAATTTCAACATTTGTTTAATTAATTGTTTACAACCCATGAACAAAATCTAAGTATGATAAAAACATTTGCGGAAGCTTCAAAATGTAGTGTTCGGTTCTTCATTAATCACTTGATCGCCATCCGTAAGATCCACCAAATTACCTATGATCAAAACCGTTAAAAACATTAGTTTTGACGTTATTATATAATATAATCACAATGTTTAACATCCCATTAGGAATAACAAAAATATAAAAGCCATTCTGGATCCACCGTAAATTACGGTATCACCGTAATTTACGGTGAGTCCTGGAAATGTTTGGTCACCGTAAACCAGGAGCTTCATGCCGTAACATATCTGACCATTACCGTAAATTACGGTACTACCGTAATTTACGGTAGTACCTGGAAATCCATGTTTTGTTTGTTTTGTACATTTCACTCAAACCCAACTCTTGGAATTTACTTTTCTAGCAAACCACTACATCAAATTCTAGTAGTTCAAACATGTCATATATATTAACCAATATCAAAGAACAATCAACCATATTCCGGAGCATTAATCATGTTTTACTTGATTATTTGACCCGTTTGGCTCGTCTAAGGAATCCTCCTCTATGACGACTACCAACGAGTACAAACCGAATTTAATCAATCAATCAATATAACAACTTCATCGCTTAATTCAAAACAACTCTTATTCAATTACACATTAGAATCATCAAATCTAATAAATGTAACGGGTCAAGTTACATACCTTAGCGCACACCCTTCAACCGTGAATCACCACCGGCTTGTCCACTCGACGTTCCGGTATCTTGTCCTATAGAGTTCAATTTAAGACATGTTTAGAACTCTCTTCAAATCATAATTCGCATAATACACCGAACATCATGATTATGCGTTTAAACTCGAAATTTCAGTTTTTAAGCCTTCATAGAGGCATTTCAACAAACACTTCATAAGCAGATTTTTACATGATTAAACATCACATCTTTAGTTTATCATTTAACCCTATTTTCATATAAATCAACCAATTTACATGAATGTTAGCTTCTAATTGCTGAAATCACTTCCAGATTGCCAAACTACACTAGATTAACAATCTACTTTCTAGTGTTCATCCAAATACACATGACCCACTAATCACATACCATGGTGTTTATGGATTCACTCAAAATTTCTTATGATTTCAACTTCTATTGATCTAGGGTTTGTCCTTAGACACTATAATTGTTCCTCAATCATCATAACATACACATGCAACCCTAATTCCAGATTTTTCCCAATACATGAAAATTTCAAGTTGAGAGTTTTCCTTAGATTTTACATACCTTGTAATCCTCTTACGATGAGGATCACGATTCTAAGCTCGGATTTTCGTTTGGACCAGATTTGCTCCTTCAATTTGTGGATTTTTGTAGAATTCTAGGTTTGGTTGACGGTGGGTGTCGCCCCCTGATGTTCTGGTCGACCAGGGCTTCAAAGTGGGGTGTTAAGTTTATGTTTTATTTGTTTATTAGAATTAAAGTTTCAATTTTAACAACTTAAACCCTTCCACTTTGATCAACATTGATTTTTGTTACTTTTAACCCTACTTTAGGTTATTTCTAGACTTTTAACTAATTAGGTTAAAATTCCTAGTTAGTGAATTCTCGTTTATTTAAACCTTACAAATTCCAATTTAAGGTTTTATATTTTCGGGGTGTTACAAGTCCACCCCCCTTAAAAGGGTTTCGTCCCCGAAACCGTAGTACGTACCAAATAAAGTAGGGTGAAGACGTTTCATCTCCTCTTCGGACTCCCACGTAGTGTCCGAACCTTTCCTATGCTCCCATTTGACTTTGACTTGATCAATTTGTTTATTTCGTAAATGTTTGACCTTTCGGTCTAAAATCTCCACCGGTCTCACCGCATAATTTAGACTATTATCCTCTTCGATATCATCGTAATGGATATAGGCCGTTTCGTCTGCTAAGCACTTTCTTAATTGTGACACGTGGAACGTGCCATGGATTCCACTTAGCTCCTCCGGTAATTCAAGACGGTAGGCTACCTTACCAACTCTCCCGATAATTTTAAATGGCCCAATAAACCTTGGGCTTAGCTTCCCCCTTTTTCTGAATCTAATAACGCCCTTCCATGGGGAAACTTTTAGCATGACCATGTCACCAACTTGGAATTCGATTGGCCTTTTCCTTTTATCAGCATACGCCTTTTGCCTGTCTTGAGCCGCTTTCAAGTGTGCCCGAACTTTATCGATCTTTTCATTCGTGGCTCGTACTATATCTTGGTGGGCGATTTCACGTGGACCCACTTCACCCCAACATACCGGGGTTCGACACTTCCTACCGTAAAGCATTTCATATGGTGCCATCTTAATACTAGATTGGTAACTGTTGTTATACGAAAACTCGACTAACGGTAGGTGAACATCCCAACTGCCTCCAAAGTCGATTATACACGCCCGTAGCATGTCCCCCAATGTTTGTATCGTTCTTTCACTTTGTCCATCCGTTTGGGGATGGTACGCAGTGCTAATGAACAATTTGGTTCCCATTTGCTCTTGGAAATCTCGCCAGAAATTTGAAGTAAACCGGGTATCCCTATCAGACACAATGGATACCGGCACCCCATGACGTGCTATTATTTCATTCGTGTAAACCTCTGACATCTTTTCTGACGTAAAAGTCTCACGGATCGGAATAAAGTGAGCACTTTTCGTCAATCTATCTACCACCACCCATATGGCATCGAAACCACGATTTGTTTTAGGCAACTTGGTCAGTAGGTCCATTGTGATATGTTCCCATTTCTAAACCGGAATATCTAACGGTTGGAGTTTTCCGTATGGTTTCTGATGCTCCGCCTTGACTTGTAAACATGTCAAGCACTTTTCCACATACTTCGCCACATCCCTCTTCCATTCCGGGCCACCAATAATTTTGTTTCAAGTCATTATACATCTTGGTCGCACCCAGATGAATTGAATAACGGGATTTATGAGCTTCATTAAGTAGAAGTGCCTTCACTCCACAGGTATGTGGGACCCATATCCTCCCGGATCGAGTCTTTAACCCGTGATTCCGATCCGACAAATCTTTCAACTGACCAATTATTCTTTCTTTCTTCCAATTCTCTTCTTTTACTGCTTCTAATTGCGCCTCTCGAATACGTTCAAGTATACCTGAGGTTACCACGAGTTGCATCGATCTTACTCGTATCGGGACATAATCCGTTTTTCTGCTCAACGCATCCGCCACCGCATTAGCCTTTCCTGGGTGATAACGTATTTCGCAATCGTAGTCTTTCACCGTTTCCAGCCATCGCCTTTGTCGCATATTTAACTCCTTCTGATCGAAGAAGTATTTCAAACTCTTGTGGTCGGTGAATATGGTGCACTTTACCCCATACAAGTAGTGCCTCCATATTTTTAATGCAAACACTACCGCCGCCAACTCGAGATCGTGTGTGGGATATTTCTTCTCGTGTATCTTCAATTGCCTCGAGGCATAGGCTATTACCTTGCCCCGTTGCATCAACACGCAACCGAGTCCCGATAGTGAAGCATCCGAATAAACCTCCATGTCTTCGACTCCGTCCGGTAATATCAATACTGGAGCTTGAGTTAATTTTTCTTTTAGCGTTTGAAACGCTTTCTCTTGATCAACACCCCAAATGAACCTTTCTTTCTTTCATGTTAGCTTTGTTAGTGGTGACGCAATCTTGGAGAAATCTTGGATGAATCTCCTATAGTATCCCGCAAGTCCCAAAAAGCTTCTAATTTCTGAAGGGTTCTTCGGGGAATTCCATTTTGACACGGCCTCTATCTTTGACGGATCCACCAAAATTCCGTCGGCATTTATGACATGGCCTAAAAATTGAACCTCTCGTATCCAAAAGGCACATTTAGAGAATTTTGCATATAACTTCTCTCGCCTAAGTGTCTCTAACACTTCTTGTAAGTGGTGTGCGTGTTCAGCTTCACTTTTCAAGTACACCAAGATATCATCGATAAACACGATGACCGACTTATCCAACATTGGCTTGCATACCCGGTTCATGAGGTCCATGAAAGCCGCGGGTGCGTTTGTTAGCCCAAATGACATCACGAGGAATTCATAATGTCCGTATCTCATGCGGAAAGCCGTCTTCGGCACATCTTCTTCTTTGACCTTTAGTTGGTGATACCCCGATCTAAGGTCAATTTTGGAAAACCAGTTCGCACCTTGTAGTTGGTCGAATAAGTCATCTATCCTCGGGAGCGGGTATCGGTTCTTTACCGTGAGTTTGTTTAACTCCCGGTAATCAATACACATGCGCATGCTCCCGTCTTTCTTTCTCACGAACAATACCGGTGCGCCCCAAGGAGACACACTCGGCCTTATGAATCCCTTGTCAAGCAGATCTTGGATTTGGGACATCAACTCTTGTAATTCCGATGGTGCAAGTCGGTACGGGGCTTTTGCTACGGGTTTCGCGCCCGGAATCAATTCGATCCCGAACTCTACTTCCCGTTCAGGCGGTACCCCCGGTAAATCTTCCGGAAAAACATCTTCATAATCTCGTACTACCGGTACATCTCCAATCTTTCGTGATTCTTTCTCGGGCTCATTAGCGTATATTATGAATGCCTTGCATCCTCGATTCATTAGCTTGTGAGCTTTCAACATTGAGCATACTATGGGGTTGCCTCCTTTTTCGCCATAAATGGTGACGTGTTTCCCGCTCGGAGATGTTAGTTTTATCTCTTTACGGAAGCACACGACCTTTGCATGGTGTCGAGATAGCCAATCCATCCCAACGACTACTTGAAATTCTCCCATCGACATCGGGATTAGATTTATCAAATATTCTTCATCGTCGATGCTCAGTTTACAATTTTCACATACATCACAAACAATAAAGCTTTTATTATTACCTATCTCTATTTCTAAAGGCACAGGTAATTTTGTTAGAATAAATTAAGGATGTCGAATAAGTCCATATGAAACAAAGGATCTATTCGCACACGTATCAAATAACACGTGTGCAGGAATTGAATTTACATCAAATATACCTGAAACCACGTCAGGTTCAACCTTTGCTTCTGCGGCGGTTAGTTGGAAAGATCTTGCCTTTGCTTTCGGGGCTTCACCTTTCGGTTCCTTCCCATCCTTCTTTCCAACCAGTTCCGGGCATTCCGACTTCTTGTGACCCGTTCGATAACAATTGTAACAAACCGTCACTTTCTCCGAGCATGATATAGCCATATGTCCCGTTTTCTTGCATATGGGACAAGGCTTATCCTTGTAACGGCATTCGCCTTTATGACCCTTCCCGCAGATTCTGCAACTTGGCGACCCGCCTTTCGTATCAGATTTCTTTGCGCTTTCGTTTGTTCGTGCCTTCTTAGTAGGGCTTGGATTCGCATCTTGTGCCCTTCGTTCACCCCGTTCTATGCTCTTTTTCAGTTCGATCTCCCTTTCCCGAGCAGCATTGACAATCTCGGTAAGGGTTTCATATTTTGAAGGGGTTATGAACTCTCTATACTCCGCACTTAGCATGTTATGGTAGTAATAGACCTTTTGTTCTTCATTTGTCACCAAATCATCACAGAACTTTATCTTGTCCATAAACATCCCCGTGATCTTGTCTATGGATTCACCCTTGTGTCTGAGTTGCATGAACTCTTCCTTGATTCTATTTATGACCGCTTTGGGACTATGGTGTTTAAGAAACGGCGTCTTAAACTCCTCCCATGTCATGGCCTTAGCCGCTTCACTTCCAATCTCCTTCTTTTTGTTATCCCACCAGTCTTTCGCTTGACCTCTTAATTGACCCGTACCATAAGCTACGTAGTCATTTTCATCACAATGAGTTCTCTCGAATACTCCTTCGATATCACTTAGCCATCGTTGGCACACAATTGGATCAACCTCCCCATTATATATTGGTGGTTTACAGGCCATGAATTCCTTGTATGAACAAGGCTTTCGTCCACCATGTTTTTCCTTTGCTGAATTGGAATCGTCTTCCAATTTCTTGATTCTCTCTTCTACTATTGATAAAACTGTGTTTTGAATTTTATCAATAAAGCCCGACAAGCTGTTTTCGATTGCCTTTCCAACCTCTTCGGCAATCACTTCCCTCACTTGTTCGGTGACTCTTGGCACCGCATTATCATTACCTCCATCAGCCATCACTATTTCTGAAATGTTTACATAAATTGTTAAACATTCCATTTATAACACATGCTTTACTTGTTTTGATTTAATCAAGTTCATAACTCAATTTAATCATTCTTGTTTCAATTCAATCAAGTTCGTAACTTGATTTAATCATTCCTGTTTCAATTCAATCAAGTTCGTAACTTGATTTAATCATTCTTGTTTCAATTCAATCAAGTTCGTAACTTGATTTAATCATTCTTGTTTCAATTCAATCAAGTTCGTAACTTGATTTAATCATTCTTGTTTTATGCATTTCTTGTTTTTGAGTGAGCTTACACACTCGTTTCATGCATATTGTTCATTTCTTATTCTTTACGTAGTACATAATTTATTAACAAATAAGTTAGTTCTTACCGGACGATCGATCAAGCTTGAACCGAACACTTATTGACAACCTTGAGCTCTGATTACCAACTTGTAACACCCTTAATTTTATACTTGAATTAATCACTAATTTATACCAAAAGATAATAGAATAACATAAGTTTAATAAGCGTCATAAACCTTAGTCATCTAATGACTAGGTTGGAAATTTCAACATTTGTTTAATTAATTGTTTACAACCCATGAACAAAATCTAAGTATGATAAAAACATTTGCGGAAGCTTCAAAATGTAGTGTTCGGTTCTTCATTAATCACTTGATCGCCATCCGTAAGATCCACCAAATTACCTATGATCAAAACCGTTAAAAACATTAGTTTTGACGTTATTATATAATATAATCACAATGTTTAACATCCCATTGGGAATAACAAAAATATAAAAGCCATTCTGGATCCACCGTAAATTACGGTATCACCGTAATTTACGGTGAGTCCTGGAAATGTTTGGTCACCGTAAACCAGGAGCTTCATGCCGTAACATATCTGACCATTACCGTAAATTACGGTACTACCGTAATTTACGGTAGTACCTGGAAATCCATGTTTTGTTTGTTTTGTACATTTCACTCAAACCCAACTCTTGGAATTTACTTTTCTAGCAAACCACTACATCAAATTCTAGTAGTTCAAACATGTCATATATATTAACCAATATCAAAGAACAATCAACCATATTCCGGAGCATTAATCATGTTTTACTTGATTATTTGACCCGTTTGGCTCGTCTAAGGAATCCTCCTCTATGACGACTACCAACGAGTACAAACCGAATTTAATCAATCAATCAATATAACAACTTCATCGCTTAATTCAAAACAACTCTTATTCAATTACACATTAGAATCATCAAATCTAATAAATGTAACGGGTCAAGTTACATACCTTAGCGCACACCCTTCAACCGTGAATCACCACCGGCTTGTCCACTCGACGTTCCGGTATCTTGTCCTATAGAGTTCAATTTAAGACATGTTTAGAACTCTCTTCAAATCATAATTCGCATAATACACAGAACATCATGATTATGCGTTTAAACTCGAAATTTCAGTTTTTAAGCCTTCATAGAGGCATTTCAACAAACACTTCATAAGCAGATTTTTACATGATTAAACATCACATCTTTAGTTTATCATTTAACCCTATTTTCATATAAATCAACCAATTTACATGAATGTTAGCTTCTAATTGCTGAAATCACTTCCAGATTGCCAAACTACACTAGATTAACAATCTACTTTCTAGTGTTCATCCAAATACACATGACCCACTAATCACCTACCATGGTGTTTATGGATTCACTCAAAATTTCTTATGATTTCAACTTCTATTGATCTAGGGTTTGTCCTTAGACACTATAATTGTTCCTCAATCATCATAACATACACATGCAACCCTAATTCCAGATTTTTCCCAATACATGAAAATTTCAAGTTGAGAGTTTTCCTTAGATTTTACATACCTTGTAATCCTCTTACGATGAGGATCACGATTCTAAGCTCGGATTTTCGTTTGGACCAGATTTGCTCCTTCAATTAGTGGATTTTTGTAGAATTCTAGGTTTGGTTGAAGGTGGGTGTCGCCCCCTGATGTTCTGGTCGACCAGGGCTTCAAAGTGGGGTGTTAAGTTTATGTTTTATTTGTTTATTAGAATTAAAGTTTCAATTTTAACAACTTAAACCCTTCCACTTTGATCAACATTGATTTTTGTTACTTTTAACCCTACTTTAGGTTATTTCTAGACTTTTAACTAATTAGGTTAAAATTCCTAGTTAGTAAATTCTCGTTTATTTAAACCTTACAAATTCCAATTTAAGGTTTTATATTTTCGGGGTGTTACAATGACCATCCGAACGGATTGTCATCCGCACGACTAAGCCGTCCGATCTACCGACTTGGAAGGTAGAGATACTTCAATGTTTTCAAAATGCTACAACGAAAACTTCAAAGGACAAGCCATCATACACAAACACATCCTTCTCAAAGGAAGAAACAATCTACTCGAATAGTCATCCGACCGGACAACCTGTCCGACTGGATGACCATCCGAACGGATTGTCACCCACACGACTGGACCACCCGGTAGGATTACCATCCGACCGAGCCGCTGTCCGAGCCACTTACACCTTACTTCGTTCTACGCGTCACTTATCGTTATGCTATAAATCTGTTCAGGCTAACCTTACTCTGTAGCGCTCCCTTCAATCCATCATCGCTGTGAGTATACTCGATCCCTTTTTGCTTTACGCACTTTTGGGTGTTACATACGTTACGAATATTCAAATCACAACAAACACACTACTCAATACTATTTGAACGCTAACCGTTAATGCATGATATACGTGGCTTATGAATGCTTGTTTGTTATGTTTACACATGGAATGCTGTCTACTTGCCTTAGCAACGATAGTACTATAGTTTG
The DNA here is from genome assembly GCA_030545235.1 of Helianthus tuberosus. Taxonomy (NCBI): domain Eukaryota; kingdom Viridiplantae; phylum Streptophyta; class Magnoliopsida; order Asterales; family Asteraceae; genus Helianthus; species Helianthus tuberosus. The sequence continues at coordinate 163,305,998 of CM060399.1, read as the reverse complement.
GACTCAGCACCTGTTCGCAGGGGTTGTTAAGGACAATTACCTGCATGGATTACGGTGGTAATCATGTATTGCGAACTGCCTCAGGCAGTCAACCCGCAGTCATTGGTATCGATGGATCTATGTCGATAACTAACGTGCTTCATTTCACTATGTGTACGTGCTGGTTATGCGTAAACAAAATTCGAACTCTATATGCTATTATCAAACTTGTATGCTCACCTTTAGATTATATGTATTGACTTTATTTTAACGTATGTGACAGGTGCTTAGGATGCACATCTGCTAGGAAATCGAGGCTAGAATAAAGCTCTAGAGGCCAACAAATAGTTGTCTGTAGAAATTTAATCAAGAGTCTCTAGAAGCAGATAAACAATTGCTCTATTTAAAAATCTGAGTTGTCGGAACAGAACTAATTGCCTAGAATTTTGTCTGTAATAATTTGTTTACCTTTTGAGACATGGTATGGGACATGTTACTTTAAATTGATTGGTAATGATAATTGTTATGGAAACTTCTGGACAATCTGTTTCGCTCAGTGCCATGCCCCGATGTTTCCGCCATCGGTTGGGGTGTGAGGTGTTAGATGGACCACAAGAGGAAGAAAGTCAAATTACAAGAGACATACGTGAGGGTAGTACGAGATCCGAACAACTAAGGAACTCAATTGCAAATGAAATGTGGACCAACTATTTGAATTATCCAAACAATGAAATAGATATGTCAAAGTAGTTTTAGAATAGTACATTATAGTATTTCATTTCGATTTTGTATTGACTGTTATGGTTTCAATTAATTGGTAACTTAGTTCTTTTTTTATTAGCTGTGCATATACTAATTCTATTTAGCATAAGTAACCATTTACATATGTACATATTTGAATTTATTTATCTATTAACATGTAGAAAGTTATCATGAGCAAACTCGAACCCACCGGAAAGAAGGAACAAATAAAGTGGACAGAAAGTATGGATAATATATTCATACAATCCATGATTGCGCAACAGGATAATGGCAATAGGATTAATGGCAGTTTTACTTCACAAGCATACAACAACATGATTGAGGAGTTGAACACAAAGCTTCAAATTGAATTGACCAAAAAACATTTGAAGAACCGTTTAAAAACGTTGAAAGAGCATTTTTCTCAATGGTACGACATGTTTCGTGGAACGTCATTGAGTGGATTCTCATGGAATTCAGAAACTCAATTAATTGAAGCGGAGGATGAAGTCTGGGATAAATTAATAGATGTAAGTTTTTTTAATTATTTACTTGAATATTTAGAATATCGTTTATAATACTAATTACCTTAGTTTTGTTAAATAGTCAAAGCCTGATGTTGCGGCATTGAAGACGAAGAAAGTCTCAAACTTCAATGAAATGCTACAATTATTTGCAAAAGATAGGGTATCCGGTGCACAAGCTGAGACAACTAAAGAAAGAAATGCCTGACTGAAAGAAAATGACAACGTTAACATAGAAACAGTTCCAGAAGTTGATGACTTCTACGCTGCCAATGATGTAGTTCTGGAGAGCCAATGCAATACTGATGATGATATTCAAGTGCTACCTCCTACGTCTTCTCGTGCAAAGATATGTAAGAGTAGAAAAAGAAAAGTTGAACAACAAGATGAAGATTTAACCTCTATGATTATGAATGGCGTTAGCAGTGTGGCTAATGCTATTTTAGAAGGCAACAAAATACTTGAAAGAGCTTATCATCGCGAGTACACAGGTGAAGAAATTTATAATGCACTAGAGCCATTGGGTTTGGATTCCCATGAAATACGTGGAGCTTTAAATTTCTTGGCAACCAACCAAGCAAAAGCAAGGATGCTATTTAGTTGTCCTCCTCTGATAAGGTTGGGTTTACTAAGAGATATGATGGGTTCCGGTAACTAAGTGAGTTTAGGATATGCTTTTGTCTTCTTGAAGTTTTCCTTTTTAGTAAGTTTTATTTCTTTGTTGGGTATTTTACTAATTGCTTATGGATCTTGGGATTGTTTATGATGCTTAATTACATTAGGTTTGGGATTGTTTATGACTCTAAATTAATCAGTCTTGGGTTTGTTTTTTTTTTTACTAAGCCTAGCCCGGTTTGGGACTGTGTATGATGCTACAGTACTTATATTCACTGCTGAGTATTTGGAACGAAACACAGATAATCTTGACCTGTTGATACCTGGGTAAGCCTTTTATATAAACCAATTTACTTATATTGGAGTCGAAGCAACTTAACTTTGATGATCTGGGATTGTAATTTGTTAATGATGATTATAGTATATTGGTTATGGTGATGGTGTTGTATACATGATACTATTGAGACGGTTCGATTCGAAACGGTTCGCGTCGAAACGGTTTGGGTCGAAACGACACGGGTCGAAACGGTTCGCATCAAAACGGTTCAATTTCAAACACTTTCTGCTTGTGATTTGGGACATTGAAGCAGGAGTTTGTGGAGTTTGAAACGGTTCCAGGGCATTTCTGAATGTTTCGGACCAGTTTTAGGTGTTTTAGACCTGTGCAGACATGAATTTGACCTGAATTTGCAGAATTTGACTTGAATTGGGCCGAAATCTAGCTGGATTGCCGTGATGGACACAAAGCGGTATAGCTGCTCATGCGCCTTTGACTACCTTGATCCTTGGTTTTATGAAGCGTGAAGTGCACCAAGGCGATAAGGTTATAAGCTTCTTAGCGTAAACTGTTACTATTCTGTTTAATTATTGTGAATAACTCGAGTATAATGATTTTAACTGTTTATAAGTCAGATCCACCATAGATGTTTCTATGAATATCTTACTTGAAACTGTATTTCACAAGTAATGTAGAAGTTCATATATAGAATGTAAATGTCTCTATATATACACACATTGTACAACACCCCAATATGTTCCAATGAAGTGATGATGGTACTCGAGGACTAGCCCTTTTCCTGCTGGTGTCACCGCAAGAGCGTAACCCGAAGCATGTGCCAATTCGACAAACGCATCACACGCGTGTGAAACGCGTAGTTTAGGTCCGCCCACCATCACAGGCTTAACTGCTTTGTTGAAGAACTCTGCTGCAGTAATAAACCTAAATGAACAGCTAAACGGTTCGCGTCGAAACTGGTCTGAAACATTCAGAAATGCCCTGAAACGGTTCGCGTCGAAACGGCACGGGTCGAAATGGTTCGCGTCGAAATGGTTCGATTTGAAACGGTATGGGTCGAAACAATCCGGGTACGGGTCGAACCGTTTCGTGTCAGAAAGATTCGCGTCGTACGAGCCTGATCAGTGAGATATATTCTTCTAGTGCTATATGGTTATTGCAAGATAGCATCTACTATTGTTTTTTTTTTTTTTTGAACGGCTAGCATCTACTATTGTAATACATTTTAGTTGCTTGTTCTTTTTGAAACTTTAAAATTAAATCTTATTGACATGCTGGCAAGAGTAAACAAAATATCAGAAAACGGGACACATACATGATCATGTTACATAATGACATACTGTTATGAGTTATGACTGTATGCACAAAAGAAATAAATTTGTTTCAACCTCAACCCTATGACCATTACAAATATTGATGTATGGAAAGTTTAAGTTTGTCATTTTGCTTACTAATCCATCAACCTTTGTTTAAATGATATCTTTGTCTATTTCATTATACTGATAGCAACCCAAACATGTTAACCAGGGAAGGGCTTTTGGCAGATGCATATTCGATACACGGACCCGTTGATACCCCTAGTGGCAGATGCACATTCGATACACGGACCCGTTGATACCCCTAGTGGCAAATGGAATTTAATTTGTTATTGAAAATAAAAGAATGTTTTAAAGAAAACGAGAATGTGTGGGTTATTTTTATTTTAGTATTACTTAAAAGGGTATAATCGTAAAATTGTCACTTTCCTTTCTTTTCCTCTCCACTCGGGAATGCAAAAAAAAATATTTATTTTCATTTCTTTCTTTTCTTTTATTTGAAACTATGGAACACACAATAATTTTTATTTGTTCCTTTCTTTTCTCTACTAAACTCTATTTCCTTTCTTTTCTTTCTTTTATTAAACTCAGGAACACAGTGTAAATCCCTAAGTAAAGATTCTCCTCCAACTATTCTTCACACGATTCATCATGTTTTGGTCAATCTTCAATGGTTATTAGACGATTCAAGATTCTTCACCAGTTTACTCGATCTCATGTTTGGTCAATCTTCAGTGGTTATTAGATGATTCAAGATTCTTCACCAAAATAAACTATGCTCCATTGGCTTCTCGCTATTGTTTTGGTCGTCACAAACCTTCCGAGCACCACCGGAAAAACCCTTCAAAAAGGTAATCAATATCCCTTTGTTTCCTTCATTGTACACTCCTTTAATCCTGCTGATTACCAACCCTAATTCTGTTCAGTTTTTTAATGTTTCACGTACTATGGTTTCTTAATGGTTAAAAGCTTTCGATACGCTTCAGGAACTAGGGTTAGAATTAACGTCGCCGCCACTGTCTCTACCACATCCGCTGAAGCAGAACCCTAGGTATGTTTTTATGTGTAAACGAGTAATAAGTAGGTGCTTTTGATCTATGTGTGTAAATTTTATCTGGTATAGCTTCTGAAACGGATTATCTAGTATAAATTTGATGAATGAGTTTATCTAATTTTGAGTCAATTTTGAAAGTTATTTCTTCAGTGGGTTTTGTGATATTAGATCTCTGTTATACGTTTATTATTTGTTCTATATAACAGTTATATCATTGGATTTTTGTGATATTAGATCTATGTTATACGTTTATTTTATCGTTAAATTAACAATCTCAAATTCTATTTTCATATGTGTTGATGTTCTAAATTGAGGGTTTTTGGTGCAGAGTTTGGTAGCAAATGAAGAGTTTCAGCTTAAAAGAAGATGCATATTTTGAGTTTATTGCAGGGTAAACATGTAATTTTGAATCCAACAAGAAGAATCTGTTTGAGACATTTAAAACAAGCATATAACTATATAAGCATGGCCATCGATTTTATGTGGTTAAGGTTTCAAATTCTTTTGAATTGATGTGTAAGCCCTTTGAAGTGCTTTAATTCCTTTGATATCATTAATGGATTTACTAACAAATCTTCATTGTGAAGGGCGTTAGCGGGGCGTACAATGAATCTGCAGCTGGAAAAGCATACACAAATAGTAAAATTATCCCTTGTGAGCAGTTTGATATTGCATTTCAGGTGAGACCCATTTTTTATTCACTATCACTGATCATTCTGACATTCAATCACTTATATTTGTGAACACTGGTATCATTTTGAGTGCTATGTGTTAAATTATTCTTTTAGCATGCCATACCATTTATTAATATGAATATGCAGCCAAATGTTAAAAGGATGCACTCGGTTTATTTATTATTTTAAAGGTGCTTTTTTTAATAAAAACTTTAATTCTATAAAACTTTTGAGTATTCATCCGTATGCTTCGGAATATGAGGTTAAAAAGGCGTTTAGACAGCTAGCGTTGAAGGTGATGATTTGTATATGAATTTGTTAAAATTTTAATTTTTGTTTATTTTGTTTGATTTAATCAGTTATTAACAATTGTTAGTTTTTGATTGAATTTTAGTATCATCTGGATGTGTTCAAAGTGTTGAGACATGTAAATGGCAAGTTTTATAAGGCCTTTCTGTTCTTTTGATTATTTATTGATTGACAAATCTGTTACCAATTTAGATTTTTTATTTGGAATTGTATGTTTTGCAGGTCAGCTCTTTATGAGACTTTCTAGCCACTTCTACAAGGTACAGAAGATTCAATTGTAAATTTAGTGTTAACAACATCACTTTATTTATGTGTTGTTATTTGGGGTTCATTGCAAGCAGCTAAAGTGCAGAACCGGCCTGCTATGTTGTTGAAATTGTATTACTGAATGTAGTCTCATGAGTGCTTATAAGCAATCAACCTGTTTGGTTTTGGGAGTGCTTAAAAAGAGGTCTGACTTCTATAAATCCTCACAAAAGTTGTCATTTTTGTAAGACATGGTGGTTAAGTCTTGGAAACAATGATTGGCTTCCGGGAAAATCAATTTTAGACCTCTGCATATTACACTATTATTTGTTGGTTATCATTCGTACCAGTTTCAGGTTGGTTCTTAGTTCTTACATTACCAAGTCTGTTGTCAGTTCAGCATGGGGGAGCTTAGTCAAGGTTGTTTCTGTTTTCACTTTTTTCTCAATAGGCTGTGAAATATTGTGTGAAGCTCATCTCTTGAGCTTATGTGATCTTCACTAGAGGCTAGCTTTGTAACAAGTTTCATGATGCGGTCATTCTATCTATTGGTCTATGAGGCGTCTGGAGTTTGCAATTGTGAATTTAGAGAGAGAATATGTACAAAGAAGAAAGAGAAAGTATCTTTTGTTAATATTCAGAACGTGTATTACAAAGTAAAGTCTTCTGCTTATATATAACTTTACTTAACAAAGAGATTAACGAATTCAAATAAACTTTTACACTTCTACACTATGATGCGGTAGCTTTTTCACATTATATTCCTACCCTTGCCTTCTCTTTTACACTCCCCCACAAGTTGAGAGTAGGAAGGTACTAAACTTGCAACTTGGTCAGTTATGTGTAATGTTGATCCATAGGTAAACACATCTTAATTGAGCCTTAGTGTCATCAACATACGCTGGATTATTAACTTGAGCCTTCATTTGATTCCTAACATAGTTAAGAGTCCATCTCTTTATGTTTTGTTCTGGCATGAATTATAGGGTTAGCTGCAATTTGACTTACATCAGACAATGATTTCTTTTATTGGTTGTTTGTATCTGCCCGCTGCATATGCACATCAGTGGCGGATCTAGAAAAATTCAAGGGTATCTTAATTTTTTTTTTTGACCTAAGGGTATCCTAATATTTGCTCAGGGGCATCCGATAAATAAAACAGAGAAGAAAAAAAATTGCACTAATTTTGCACTTCGCCGACAAGTCATAGATCTGCCTGTGATTCACATGTGCCCCTTGACTTTGCAGATGGTGGCTTATTGCATATCTGATATATAAGTGATCTGGTTCTATGGCAACAGAATGTATTTTGTTGAGTCTGCAGTATATGTAGTTTTTTTCATGCATGGTGAGATGTGTGGTTACATGTGCAGTAAACATAAAAAACGAGGATCAGAAACAATCTGAAAACATAGATGGCTGGCAGTAGCTTATGTCACAACCTTTGTCGAGCTTGTAACTTATTACCTATCTTGCTACCTCTATCTGAAATCGTACTTTTGATGAATTATACGCAACTCCACTCTTGCTGAACGTGTTTTCGTTTTGCACATAATTTGTTTTAGGATCAAGCCAAAAAAGCCCTAGAAAGCGCACTTGGTGGCAAGAAAACCGAGTTTGAGAAGTGGGACAAGGAAATCAAGAAGAGAGAGGAAGCGGGTGGAGGCGGTGGTGGCGGCGGAGACGGTGAGCATTTCTGGCATGAAGCACAACACTTCTTTTCCTTTGTTAACTTGACCTGTATTAAAAAACCTACTTTTGACATGTACCATGACCCACCCCCCTGCCTTATTTATGGACAATGAACATTAGGCGATTCACATTGCTTTGGTAGTAATTACACCAAACAAGATACAGAGAAGCACATGGTGGATTAGTTGTTTACTATTCACAACCTAACTACTTTTTTATGTCCACCTGTTTGCTATTATATTCTTTTGAGTATTTTTTTACTGTTCCTTTTGTGTTTGACTAATGCAGGTGTATGATCAATGAGGAGAATTGCAACAATGGATGTTTAGACGAGTGATAGAAGATCCTTTTGGTTGCAAATCAAGTGTCTGAAGTTGAGCAGATCTGCAGTAACATAAATGTCGAATTGCATTCTCTAACACGTGATAATTTTGAACCAATTCATAATGGAAGCAATGATGAATTTGGAGATTGGATGACATATTGGAATGATCCAAAGAGGATTACGTATGCACAACCATATTACAACCTGGTTAGTATATAATTGGTTTAGGAATATTTTAGAGCAATTATACCATAAGAGTTACTTTCAAAAGTAAGACACTAAGACTTTAGTTATTTTCTCGCTATTCCTCATTTGTTGCATTGCAAGATTTATAAGATGAAAAAATTACTCTTTCATCACCAATATAGTTTGCGTAGGTGTATTATGGCTGGTAGGATTCAGTATTACATGTGTGGTAACCTTAACTAATGGTTGAACAATTTGTGGGTCCGCTCAGTTGGATAATAGGCTAATGGGTATAATTTTTGAAATGGGTCAAGACGGGTAAACATTTTGACGCTGGTTCAAAGGGGGCATCCTTCACATGAATCACTTTATTCACATTAGCATTTTAGTTGGTCATGTTGGGAAAAATGCTTAGTTAGGTTAATTTTTTGGTATTAAGTTTTCTTGTAATGGGCTAACCATATCTTTAATCAATTCAAATAAGATATTACAAGGTGCCAGCTAGGTAATGGAACATTTGACTGGTTTTAGGTCGTCTCTAATAGGATTCGCCTTTTGTTCACCTATTTTTTTCTATCTTGAGGTTTATCTCTACCACAAGTTGTGTACCATCTGTGCTTTCCTTTTATTAATAATCTGTGAAATATGACTTTTCTGCTCTATTTTATGCCCACCGATGCTTATGCATTTGACTTTTTTTTTTTCAAATGGTTAACTGGGAAGTAGTCAATATGTCAATAATGTTACTCTTCAAGCTCGTCTTTCTCAAGGTCCATTTCTTTTACATTATTGTCATTTCATACAAAACCAACTTATTATTGATATGTCTTCCACGGACATGACATCATGATTAAAACTTACGGGTTTTTTCTTTATATATATATATGTGTGTAAAATATTTCATTATGAAGCTATATTCAATCACAATAATTATATGTATATATATGTGTTCAAAAACACGTTAGTATATATAAAATAAAAAGCATGTTGGTATTTTTTATAGGTAACAAATTCAACCGTTTTTACCAAAAACATGGGTGATTCGGTTTATGTTTATCTTTAGTGGATCAAGTGGGTAAACTTTTAAATATTGTATAAAGATGGACCAAATCAAATGAGTCAAAAGGGATGCGATTTGCAATATGGGTCATATATAGTATATTAGTTATATGCAAAGTTCAAGAAAAGGGGAAAAGTGTATTTGACATGATTGAGTCAAAGTTTGATAATACGGCTTTTACTTCACAAGAAGCTTTGGTTGGTCCTCCAGAACAAAGTCTTGTATCTGTTAAACATGAAGTTTAGTCTCCGGTTATATCATATTTCTTGATTTTTTTTGTACACGGCTTATAGAGAAAACATAAATACAATCCACTTTGTTAGTAAATTTTCTAATATGTCACTTTATTGCATTAATTTTATCTATACACTTATGATTAATGTAATTTAAATTTTTCAACCCGGGAAGCAATCCCGGGTGATAACCTAGTCACAATATAAATAAAATGGTTTCACACTCCATTTTAGTCGTGAATCGACCCTCCATTGTTTCACATGGTTATTGGAAAGGGAGTCACCCCTATGAGCAAAGCCATGTCGTGGACCAGCATGCCCGACATGTTGTTCTATGTGTGGTAAAGGACAGGGCGGACCTATTAACAAAGAACGGGTTCCCAGGAACTCATTCGGTTTTTCATTTTTAGTGTAAACATATATAACAAACTGAAAAGGAACCCATAAGTAAAATATAAAAGGAACCCATAAACAAAAAGGCATTGGTTCTCTACTGGTTAGGTCCGCCTTAATCTCCCCAAGATACCGGGGTTCGAATCCCGTTTAAGGCACCATTGAAGCTTTTTGTTCCGTTTTTTTTTATTTCTCTTTTTTTTTTCTTTAATGTATAACCCATTTAGGGTTTTAACAAAACAACGCTCCTCGCCTCCACCAGACACCAGTCAGAGAAGAAGTATTGAACGTGAGCACTGAGCAGCCCCTGTATTAAAGTGAACGGAGAACGGTGAACCACAGGCGCCTCCACCCACCTCCGCCGATTGCCGGCTGTCCTCTCCTCCTCCGCGGCGGCGGCTCCGCCGACAACCTTCAGCATCATCATCAGACATCAGCGATTAAGGTAAGGTTTATACGATTTTCATCATTTCATTTGTTCGTTTAATCACTTAACCATCTGTGTTTGTTATACATAAATGCTAATTTCTTAATGGAATTGTGAAGTACGTTTAAATTTTTTATTAATTAGTTTCTAATTTCTTAATTTGCTAATTGGATTGTGATTTGTGAATTAGGTAAACTTTCAATTTCTATGGTTTGCTAAATGCTAATGCCTATTAGAATTGTGAATTACATTGAAATTCTTTATTAGATGATATAGAATTTTGAAATATAACTTATGGAAATGTAAAAGACATTGTGCAATGGAGAATTTTGATTCTGAATCTTGTTTTAAGCACAACATTTGCCAAATTGATCAACATGGGATAACAATGATCCACATAAATCATGCCTAATAGCATCAATCAACTTCTTAAAGCAATTGGTAGTCATCCACGTTTATTATGACTATACATATATTGACTTACAGCCTTACAGGAATAGTTCATGGTTTAGGAAGGGAATGCAATTTGAAGTATAAAAAGTCTCCTCATTAAACACAAAATAATCCCCTAATTTGTTAAGTATGATACAGATTATTTTGTGAGAGGAAACACGCTACTCTCTGCCCCATTTGCCAGTTGGAATGCCATAAAACTTCATCGCCGGTGTGAGCATCGTAGAGAACGGAGGAGTGTAAATGTGTAATCACGATTTAGGTAACTTTTCAATTACTTCGGCCTTCCGCCTTTTTAGTGAATACTTGAATATCCTATTTGAATACTTGTTTTATATGAATATGAATTTAAAATTTGTGATTTAGTTTTATTAAAACATGAATTTTAGGGCTACTGGAACGGACGTTTAGTATGTTCACCCGACCCGACCTGAAAACTCTAACTTTTAGTTGTGAAAAATTTGACTTCTGAAAAAAAGTGAACCCATAGAAAAAAAATCCTGGATCCGCCACTGGTCAAGGATCCAACTCAACTTAACACATGAGAAAGCAGGGTGTGCTAAATGGTCTATCAAAGGTGCTGAAATGTTGTCATACTCTGACGGCAACTATTTCTTTGGGCCGTATTCTGGCGAGTCATGGGTGCTCGAAGTCGATCCAGTAACAATTATTAGCTTAAATTACTTGTTGTTTTAATTATTTACTAATGATGATACCTGATGACGGGGGTAGCCCAAGATTGAATAAAATGGCTAATTACGTAAATGCTTAAAAGGTTAAATGGTTCAAGGCTTAAAAAGCTGTGAGAAAGGAAAAAGCAACACGGAAACAGTAGCCAGTCACATCTGGAGATCGCTTCACCAACCCACAGCCGCAAAGGCAATGCAGGTCTGCACAATGCACGCTATTATCCGGGGGACAAAAGCCTTCAACCCCCAAAAGGGGAAACCCTCCACTGCAAGCGAGGTTGCTAGTCTAATCCATTCCACTTCGAGAGATACCTTCTCTTATAAAATGACACTTCATTTACTTCAGAGAAGACAACCCGGACCAGCTCTGATTCCCCAATCTCTGGTCATTCACATCGAATGCTTGTCTCGCACAAGTCATTCCCTTTCACATCCAACACACACATTCCCTTTGCTTCCACTTCCAAATCTGAGAACAATTCAGAGGAGGATCCACAGCAAAGAATAACAATAAACTAGTAAACCTCCTTCCACGTCTCGCAAACGTGGGGGGACCCCACGACCTGCGTTAGGCAAGGTTGAACCCTTCAACCATTCTGCCTAGCCAGTCCAGCTACCACCGTTGGTCTTGTATTTGTTGTATCAACAAGTTGGCGCCCACCGTGGGGCTACGCCACTATTTCTTCTCAAAAAGACCTAGTAGTGTAGCTCTCTTCACTTAAAACCACCATGTCTGAAAGTGGATCCCCGGGAGAAGTAAATCAGATCCCAAACACTTCTACTCCGGGTAGTAGTCAAGCTCATTTGGCTATACCAACTTCCTTCTCAACTCCGGGGAGTACACCCGAGTTCCTCACCTTCAACACACCAACTCCGTCTAGATCCGGAGCTCCTTCCCCCAATGTCGGTGTCTCTGACACCCCGGCACGTGTTGAACTTACCCCCGAGGGGGTTGCCAACAATTTCCTGGAGTTGAGGTCTCTCCTCAACCAGCACGTGGTTAGAGAAAGGGAAAAGGGGGTGAGAATCCGTCTAGATTATGACGAGCCAGAACCAACGTTGTCTCCTGGACCACCTCCCCCTCCTTTTACAACCCGGAATGAGGCTGGTCCCAGTGATCCTCCCAACTATCACCCTTACCTGTCCACAATGACAAACCCTACGGTGCACCCTATCTTCTCTTCCCAACCAATTACTAGTGGTGCTCCTTTGGGACATGAGCTTACTCTTGACCAGCTCCTACGGTCCCCAGTAACAAGCTTTCCAGCATCCACAACAACTACATGGGAACAAGCTCTGTCAGTGCTTCCTTTGGCACGAAGTGCTGCTATGAGCACTCCCCTCGGAATGAACTGCTCAGGAAGCCTTCAAGGCTTCAACCCCATTCCCGGCATGATGACCCAGATGATAGCCAACTTCCCATGGCAACACTTCATCAATCAAGTGCTTGCCACTCAGGGAAACAACGGCAATGGCAGTGGTGTGGATGCAAGGACAGAAGAAGACCTGGCTAAACCATACAAGCCAAGTAACCTTTCATGTTTTTCAAGGCAGATAGCCGATTATGATTTCCAGTCAAAGATCAAAATGCCGGCCCACATCAGGACATATGATGGGACTGAAGATCCTGAGGACCATCTTCAGATCTTCACCGGTGCAGCTCGGATAGAGAAATGGTCCAACGCTGAGTGTTGCCTAATGTTCATGCAAACTCTTGTTGGATCCGCCAGGATCTGGTTCAACGATTTGCCTGCTCAAAGCGTTCGAAGCTTTGACGATCTTAGTAAAGGTTTCCTGGCCAATTTCTCCCAACAAAGGCGATATGTCAAAGACGCAACAGTGATCTTTCAGATAAAACAACGTGACGACGAAAGTCTCCGTGCTTTCATTGAACGATACAAGAAGGAAGGTCTGACTTATGTAGGGGCCGATGAGAAAATGAGGGTGGCTGGCTTCATGAATGCCATCACCTCTAAGTACCTTACAAGAGATTTCAACAAATCTCTACCCAAGACCTTAGAAGAAGCTCTTGAAAGGGCTGAAGCCCACATCCGGGGAGAGGAGGCAGTAGACATTAAGGAACAAAGAAAAAGAGGGTCCGGCTGGAGAAGCAACAGTCCAGCCAGAAAAAGAGGGAACTTCAACCCCTATGACAGGCGGCCAAAGGGTTCAGATCCTCGAAGGTCTGAAGGTCGGAACCTTTCGAGCAGGGAGAAAGGCATAAGCTTCACGCCCCTCACAAAGACCCCTCAAGAAATCCTTGCAACAGAAGAGGTTAAACAAAACTTTCGGCCTCCTAGACCTCTCCCTAAAAGCAGGAAAAATGAGAACTCCACCCAATACTGCGAGTTTCATGAAGAAAAGGGTCACCACACCAATGATTGCTTCCAACTCAAGAAAAGAATAGAAGAGGCTGTTAAATCCGGAGAACTCGCTCATCTGGTAAAGGGAGTCCGGGACAAAATGGCTGAAGGAAAGGGTAAGGAAGTCAATATGGTAGATTTCGACGGAAAGGTTCCTCACAAAAGACAAAGGTTGGAAGCTTGGGAGCTTCAATGCGTCTGTTTCCCCCCTACGGAGAATGACCCTCTCTCTAGCCCTCTCGTGGTAGAGGCCACCGTGGGAACGTTGCAAACATGCAAGGCATACATAGACACGGGTGCAGCCACTGAAATCATGTTCGAAAAATTCTTCAACCAATTGAGCAATGAAGAACGTTCAAGGCTTCAACCTTCTGGAACCTCTATAAAAGGTATCGCTGACATACCCCTCAAGCCTTTAGGGCAACTAACACTTAATGTTCGTTTTAGTGAAGGTTCAAAAGAACGAACCCAACCACTCACCTTTGTGGTTATCAACATCCCCTCAAGCTATGATGTGATCATCGGAAGACCAGGACAGTGTGCATTTTACATGGCCGTGTCTGTTGGCCATGGCACAGTCAAATTCCCCACCGAAAGGGGCATAGCAACCCTTCAACCCTCTCAGGAGGCCTACATGGTTGAAGGTGAAAGTTCAAACAGTGAAGAAGACAGGCAAAGGTTGGTCATAAACCATAAATACCCGGAACAAAGGATAAGGGTCAACCCTGACCTTTCTCAAGAGACCCTTTCATACCTTGAAAAATTGCTAACACACTACAGTGATGTATTCGCTTGGTGTCCTGAAGATATGACCGGGATCCCCCGGGATATCGCTGAGCATGAGTTGAGAATACCACCAGAGGTCAAGCCTGTGGTCCAGAAGAAAAGAAGCTTGGCACCTGAAAGAAGTCTGGCAGCCTGCCAAGAGGTTGAAAAGCTTGTGTCAGCCGGCATCCTCCGAGAAGTCAAGTACCAATCATGGGTTGCAAACCCAGTTATGGTCAAAAAACCAGACAACTCTTGGAGGATGTGCATAGACTTCAAGGATCTTAACAAAGCTTGTCCTAAGGATTGCTATCCACTGCCAGAGATTGATCTCAAAGTTGACTCCCTCACCGGGTACTCGTTCAAATGTTTTCTTGATGCATACAAAGGTTATCACCAAATCCTCATGAAGGAAGAAGATGAGGAAAAAACAGCTTTTCACACGGACAAAGGAATCTTTTGCTATCAAAAGATGCCTTTCGGCCTCAAAAATGCAGGAGCAACCTATCAACGGCTCGTTGACAAAGCTTTCGAGAGCCAAATTGGCAAAAACATGGAGGCATATGTCGACGACTTGGTTATTAAAAGCAAGACGGAATACCAAATGCTCGATGATATTCAAGAAACTTTCAAGAACCTCAGAAAGGTTAACATGAAGCTTAATCCAGAAAAGTGTTCATTTGGATTCGAGGAAGGAAAATTTTTGGGCCACATTGTTGGAAAGCAAAGCATCAAAGCCAACCCTAACAAAGTAAAAGCCGTCCTTGAAACCAAACCACCAAAGACCAAAAAGGAGGTTGAAAGCTTGAATGGGAAGCTTGCAGCCTTGAAGCGTTTTACCTCCAAGTTAGCCGAAAGATCTCTACCCTTCTATAAAACGCTCAAGAACTGCTCAGATAAAAAGGATTTCAAATGGACTGAAGAAGCTGATGAAGCTTTCAACCAGATGAAGCAACATCTAGCTTCCCTACCAGACATTGCGGCACCAAAAACCGGGGAGTTAATATCGGTGTACCTCTCAATTACGGATGAGGCCATCAGTGCAGTCCTCACCATTGAGCGAGACAAGGCCCATGTACCCGTTTACTTTTTCAGCAAAACTTTAAAATTAGCTGAAACGAAATACCCTCCCCTTGAAAAACTTGCCCTAGCTTTAGTTCAAACAGCTAGAAGGCTTCGAAGGTATTTCCAAGCACACCCCATACACGTGGTCACCGACCAACCAATTAAGAGTGTGCTTGAAAAACCTGAAAACTCGGGGCGATTAGCCAAATGGGCCATAGAACTAGGTGAACATAACATCACCTATGTCCCAAGGAAAGCTATCAAGGCTCAAGTCTTGGCCGATTTCATTGTGGAAGTCCCAAACAAAACACTTACTGAAGTAAACACTGCCACCACTGAACCTTCCAACCCTGAAGCCTGGAAGCTTTTTACCGATGGGGCTTCAAGCGTTGAAGGGTCAGGGGCTGGATTAATTTTGATTAACCCAAAAGGTTTGGAGTTCACATATGCTCTTCGATTTGATTTTCAGACCACCAATAACGAGGCTGAATACGAAGCACTAATAGCCGGCCTAAGGCTGGCCAAAGAAATGAAGGTTGAAAAGCTTGAAGTGTTCACGGATTCGTTGCTGGTCTCAAGCCAAGTGAATGATAGCTACATAGCTAAAGAGCCCAACATGAAAAAATACAGAGAAAAATCAAAAGAACTAATGAGTACCTTCCAAGCATGCAACATCAAACAAATCCCCAGATCTCAAAACAAAAAGGCCGATGCCCTAAGTAAGCTTGCATCTCTCACTTTTGCCCACCTCACCAAGAAGGTACTGGTAGAAGTGTTGAAGGCCCCATCCATTAATGAATTGGAGGTTCAAGATGTGGTTACTGAAGAAGAACCAAACTGGATGACTCCCATAAGAAAGTTCCTCAAAAATGGTGAATTACCTAATGATCAAGTGGAAGCTAAAAGGGTTGAAATCAAGGCAAGACAATACATGCTGCAAGGAGAAACCCTTTACAAAAAGGGTTACCTTGCTCCCTTGCTAAGGTGTGTCGGCCCCGAGCAAAGCAAGTATTTGATCAAGGAAATTCATGAAGGAGTGTGTGGAGCTCACTTTGGAGCTAGGTCGGTAGTTGCAAAACTCATGAACCTCGGATATTTCTGGCCTTCAATGCATCGCGACACAGCCGAAGAATTGAAGAAATGTGATGCCTGCCAGATCCATGCACCAATCCCAAAAAGTCCCAAGCATGAGTTAGTCCCAATAACCCCGGCTTGGCCATTCCATAAGTGGGGAATGGACATCGTTGGTCCATTTCCCCCAAGCAAAGGGGGAGTGAAATTCCTACTGGTGGCGGTAGACTATTTCACCAAGTGGCCCGAGGTCAAACCACTTGCCAAGATCACAGGAAAGCAAGTCATTGACTTTGTCTGGGAGAACATCATGTGCCGTTATGGATTGCCAGGAGTACTTGTCACCGACAACGGAAGGCAATTTGCTGAGAAGCCTTTTAGCGTTTGGTGCAAAGAATACAAAATCGATCAGGTTTTCAACTCAGTGGCTTATCCACAATCAAACGGGCAGGTTGAGAGAACAAACAGAAGCATAGTGGAAGGAATCAAGACAAGATTGGGAAGATATGAAAGCAATTGGCTTGAAGAATTGCCTAGTGTTTTATGGGCAATTAGAACAACGGAAAAAACAAGCCATAAGAAAACACCGTACAGCTTGGTATTTGGATCCGAAGCTGTGATCCCTGCCGAAATAGGAGTTGTAACCCAAAGAATTGTCAACATGGATCCCGAAGCAAACAAAAAAGAGACCATGTTGAATTTACAACTCCTAGAGGAAGCAAGAGATCAAGCCGCAATCCAAGAAGCCAAATACAAGCAACAGATGGAAGCTTACTACAACAAAAAAGTCAAAAACGAACGTTTCAAGCCAGGGGACCTAGTCCTCAGAAACAACGAAGCCAGCAAGAAAGAAAATCAAGGAAAGCTTGGCCCAAAGTGGGAGGGTCCATACACCATCCTTGAAGCACACAAAGGTGGATCCTACAAGCTGGCTGATTCAGAAGGCAAAAGGCTTCCAAGGCATTGGAACGGCAAAACATTGAAAAGGTTCCATGTTTAAACGAAAAGTTTGGTTTGTATCAAAATGTATTTCAAGCAGGATTATGAATACCTTTTGTAAAAAGCAAGTATTGCTTTAATGAATGAAGTTGTTTTTATCAAACTTGTCTTTCTATCCTAAAATCAGGTTGAGAACCTAGCAAAAAACTCCATGGCAAGTGCCATGTAAGGGGATGAGCTCCCAGGCCACATCGCTCAATAGGTTCAAGGGTTGAATGAGCCTATATAAGGGGTGAGTTCCTAAATCAATACAACTCCATGAGACTTGTCGAGAAAAAATAAAATTGTCTCATAGACGGGTATAAGCAGCCTACACCAAATGTTCCCTAAGTTTTAGAAACACAGTCTACAAAAAGGCTAAAAAACCAAAAGAAATGATTACAAGGATAGGTGCCATCTCTTCTTGTTAAAAATGCCAAGGCTAAGTGTCTGCAGCACTGAACCCTTTTAGGTATAAAAAGCATAAGGGCAGCACAAACCCGACAAAGACAAAGTTACAAAGAGAACAAAACAAGTCCAAAAATAAAAAAAGAACAAAGTCAATCGGACAAAATCACAAAGGTACAAACCAAGCCAGGACGCAAAACCAAAAAGCCTTCAAGGCTTCAAGCCACCCGGGCAATACCTCGAAACCTTAAAGGCTTCAACCTTTTAAAAGACAGCCAAAAGGCTTCAACGGTTAAAAACCAAATGAACTGCCTTGCCCAAAAAAGGCACAAGCACAAAACCATAATAAAAGGAAATAGTTAAAACATCACATTATAAGAAATCCTAAAAAAACTTCCAAACATAAGGCAAGTCCTAGTAACTTGCAAATCTAATCATTGTTCAACGGCCATACAGTCCTTCAACATAACCAAAAGGAACCTTAGGGGTTCCTGAAAACCTAATATTGTTCAACAGTCACAAACCACGAATTGTTTTAACAAAGTGCTAAGAAAGCTACGAATTTTAGGCATCAGCAGAAGGCTTAGTAGCCCCAGAAATGCTACCCTTGGCCTTCTTAGTCTTCTTAACCTTCTTAGCCTTCGGCCCTTGATCATCAACAGCTGAAACTTCCAAACTAGCATCCTTCGGAACATCGGCCTCCCCAGGAAAACTATCCTCACTATCCCCCGAAAAGGAACGTTTCCTCGACAGGGAGCCAAGCAGTTCAGCACATAACTTGTCATTCAAACCATCCGGCTTCAGTTCCTGTAAAGCAGAGAGAGGCTTACCATAACAAGAGGAAACTTGACTGACATACGGGTAGGATAACCTCTCCATTTGCTCCACGGAACTCTTAAAGACCTCAGAAGCTTCGGGACGGTACAGAGGAGATTGCTCCAAAGGGTTGCCAGACTCACAAAGCTTATAACCTGCAATAAGGCCTTGGTGTTTCCCCAGGTTGAGCAGCTTAGTGTAGACATCACCGAGAGCGGAGTTAAATTCCTTAGAGTGCAAGAGATAGGTAACTACCTGATGAAACCCATGTTCAATAAGCCATTGGTTATCCCCGGTAGTTTGGGCAACCAAAGCTTTCAAACCATCCTTCTCCTTATCAAAAGCTTTCTTTTGCACAGCCAAGGTTTCCCGGTCAGACTTCAGTTTCAATAAGTTAGCTTCAAAACTTTTCCTAAGATCACCCATTTCTATGTCATGCCTTTTAGTTAACTCCTCAATCTTCTTGCTCCAACCCAACTCCTTCTCAGAAAAGCTCTCAATTTCCTTCTTCATGGCAGCAATAGAAGCCTTCATTTTCTCCTTCTTCTTGGAAGTCTCTTCATATTCCCGCATCCCTTTGGCAAAACGGGTGACACCTTCAGCCAAAAAGGCAGAAAGGTTGCAGGAACTGAGCATCATCCTTGAGATAAGATGATCACCCTCCATCTCAGATATGGCATCTCGAACACCAGGAGGAGCAAAATGAGCCAACGCTTCAGCACACACAACAGGATCCTTAAAATTATCACCAACCTTAACCTTCCAATTGGGCACATAAATGTCATCTGAACCCTCGAAGCTTTCAACACTCTTGGCCGATGAACCTTCAATAGCAGGAATAGCACCCTTCTTGACCAATTTCTTCTTCTTGCTCGAAACGATCAACTCCTTTTCTTTGCCTTTACCAACATCCACAGCTTGATCCTCTGATGCTTCGATGTCATCACTAACGTCAACAGGCTCTGAGCCAGAGGGATGATCGACACCCTTCAGATGACGTTGAGAACGACGAGTAGAACCTTTGGACACAGTAACCTTGGTGAAGCCTTTGACATTTGGAACATTGACATAACCAGAACCCTCAAACCTATAGTCAGCACCCTTAACAACCGCATTCTCACCAGGGGTAGCAGAAGCATCACCAAAAACAACGTCCGAGGTATCATCACTCTTAATAAAGTCCAAAGCAGACATAACTACAATACAAAATATAAAAAGATATAAGCAGACAAATAAAAAGAAATAAAAAACAGGAAAGGGAAAAAGGCATACCCTTCCCATCTCTAATAAGCACCGGGTCCCGGTTAGCATTTTCCCAAATTTTACTTATACCTAATAACACCAACAAATGCTCAGGAAAGGGACGAAGCCTCGAAGGGCATTCCCTAAGAATTTCTAAAAAACGGGTGTTTATCTCGGAATCAGAAGGCTCCGGCTCGTTCAGAACAGCATCCGGGTGTCTCCAAATAAGTTTGAAAGGAACAATTTCCTCCGACACCCAGAAAAACCGATCCTTCCAAACCCCAAGTGTAGAAACCATGGACGAAATCAAACAAGTATCAACTTGACTGGTTTCGAAGGTAAACCAATCACCATTTTTGGCAAGACGAAAGAAACGACGGAATGATAGAAGAGTAGGATCATACCCACAAGCCCGGCACAGAATTTCGAAATGCAAAACCCTAGCCATACCCAGGGGATGAACTTGACCGAAGGACACTCGATAATATTCCAACACATTCAACACAAAGTTTGAAAACGGATAACGGAGGTTTGAAAACTCAAAATGACGACAATACAAGGCAATCATACCAGAAGGACAAGCATTGACAGATTTATCACAAGCCGGTGCAACCGGTCTATACTTTGTCCCTATTCCCCATTCGGCACAAAATAAATCGACTTCCTCCTGGGTCAGTCGAGAGAAGGATTTTGCCATATCCTTCCGAGCACCCATAACTATGAACAATTAAAGAGAAAGATGAGATAAGGGGAACTAACCTGATTTTCGAAGAAAAGAGGGAAAACTTGAGAGGAAAAAGAAAAAAGTAATGTTTATCCAAAGATTAGCCGTGTAAATAAGTAAGATATAAAATAATATATAGGGGTAATAATGGCAAACAGTAACTGCCACCCTAAAAACTGCCATACATCAATCACATCAACCGTCAGTCATTTCAAAATTCAAATATTAACTGAACACAACCTTTCAAGCCTTCAAGCATGGAACCCTTGAAACTTTTAGGCAGTAAAACACGCGTATAAAGTCAGAAGTCTTTGAGCTCATCTCCCAAAAACCTCTGACTTGGGGGGCTGATGACGGGGGTAGCCCAAGATTGAATAAAATGGCTAATTACGTAAATGCTTAAAAGGTTAAATGGTTCAAGGCTTAAAAAGCTGTGAGAAAGGAAAAAGCAACACGGAAACAGTAGCCAGTCACATCTGGAGATCGCTTCACCAACCCACAGCCGCAAAGGCAATGCAGGTCTGCACAATGCACGCTATTATCCGGGGGACAAAAGCCTTCAACCCCCAAAAGGGGAAACCCTCCACTGCAAGCGAGGTTGCTAGTCTAATCCATTCCACTTCGAGAGATACCTTCTCTTATAAAATGACACTTCATTTACTTCAGAGAAGACAACCCGGACCAGCTCTGATTCCCCAATCTCTGGTCATTCACATCAAATGCTTGTCTCGCACAAGTCATTCCCTTTCACATCCAACACACACATTCCCTTTGCTTCCACTTCCAAATCTGAGCACAATTCAGAGGAGGATCCACAGCAAAGAATAACAATAAACTAGTAAACCTCCTTCCACGTCTCGCAAACGTAGGGGGACCCCACGACCTGCGTTAGGCAAGGTTGAACCCTTCAACCATTCTGCCTAGCCAGTCCAGCTACCACCGTTGGTCTTGTATTTGTTGTATCAACAATACCTTTTTTAGGAGGAGACTGGCATTCCCAATTCTAACGAGCGAGAGGTGGTTGTGTCTAGTGTACAAGGAAATCAAAACAGACCGTTTCTAGATTTGAACACGCATCCCCCTGTTGATGAAACATCTCTTTGTAGATGACTCATACCATGTTGATGAACCATGTTATCTAGCACAATAAGGGTATCCGGATTATGGATACGGGTGTGAATATACTTACGTGCAACAACACTATTCAGATGGATACAGAGGAGATGGTGGTCATTAGCAATTCATTTCCCCGAACAATCCTTACGAAAGTTACAATGCATCACAGTCTTTGTACGTTCAACAAAACTATCCGGACGATGGAGGATATGGTGGTGAGGCACCCCCCAGCCCGGGCAATTCGTACTTCACAAAGCAGGTATCAAATTTATTTAGTTACGTGAGACATATTAATAAATATAAAATCTAACCTAACCCTATCGATGTTACAGGTTTTCAACTCTCTAGATGAACTAAAGAAATGGGAACAAGAAATGGCAAACGCGGATGATTTCGTTATTGTGACCCGTCGATTAAAGAAAATTAGGGGAATGATCGGGAGGGTATGGCTTGAATGTGACCGTGGTGGTAAGCACCATACTACAACAACAGTTAGAAAAGCCGAAAGCAAAAAACTGGTTGCCCGTTTTACATGGTGTTGGTGTGAGACCATCTGTATGAAATCTGGGGGACAAAAGGGGGAAAGACTGAACACAACCACGAACTTGTGAGGACCTATCGGCAACATGCCATTTTTCCAGATTGTTGGTATGACGCCTACCAGCTATTCATTTTGTATCACGCATGTCGTTATTTGTAAAGAACGGAGTGATAACTTCGTATGGGTGCTTGAGAGGATCAAGTCAATATTGGTTGAATGTATGAAGCCACGTGTGATTATAATGGATAGAGACCTGGCCCTAATGAACGTGTCTACTAAAGTATTTACAAACGCCTCTAGGTATCTTTGCAGGTTTCACATACAACAGAATATTTGTAAGCACTTCAAGAGCGCCTTCACAGAAGAAGATTGGCAATAATTTCTATCATTCTGGGGGACATTGTGTGAGTCTCCATCAGTACCCATATACGAGTATCACTTGCGCAACCTTCAAAAGCGACTTGTGGAGTACAAACATTCAAGTAAGTTTTTCTAATAACATATGACTTGCCTACATACATTTAATAAATTATTTTTACTTTTTAGGGGTCTTTAAGTATGTGTATGATAACTGGCTGAAAGATTAAGGAAATGTTCGTCTTTGCGTGGACTGATCAGAGTCACAACTTTGGTCAGGGTACTACAAACAGAGTTGAGATCCAACACGATATTAAAGAGATACGTCCGAGAAAGGAACTCACTGGACCGTATAGTTTGCTGTGTTCAGGATATAGTTGAAACACAATACGGTGAAATAAGGAGTTTTCAAGAAAGCATCAAAAAAAGAATGAACCACCAAAAAAATCCGTTGTTTGACCACCTACATGGAAAAGTTTCCCATACATTACTTGACTTGTTGAGTGGAGAGCTACTTAGAAAACTAGACGTGTTGCAGCGCTTTCATTCATCATGTTGTTACCATATGTGGTACAACTGTGGGTTGTCGTGTGCTTGTAGGCTAGAAAAGTACGTACGTGCAGGTAATAATTGTTAAACATACAACACTTGTGTGATATATGTCCGTTAATCATGTGGCTTAAACAATTCATTGTTTTAACCGTGCAGTGTGTCCGATTCAACTCAAAGTCTTAGACGTCTTCTTGCGGAAGCTTAACTTTCAACCGTGTAAACGGATAGATGATGACGCTGACGTATTAGAAGGGCTCAATATTGTTAGACAACAATTATACTCGCACCCCCTGCTTAGAAAAAAAGCTTGTTATCAAATATTAAAGCTGTGTTGACTCCAACCAAATCTACCAAGAAACCACCGATTGTTCAACAAGATACTCGTAGATGACCAATAACAAAGCAAGTTCAATAAAGGTTGACATGGCCGCCCGTAGAGACGAAGAATTGGGAGAAGCTCCTTCGGTGATGCAAACAACTGCTTTGAATGTTCCCAACAAAGTACATATAATGCCCTCTGCCACAGCTCGTATGTTCCGTCACAGGCTTCTCAACAGTCGGTCGTAAAGTCTCAAACACCCAAAGCGAGCCTAAGCCGTTCAACGAGTTCTAAAAAGAAAGAGATACGAGATGATAACGGTTTTCCGTTAATAGCGGGGGACGAGAACGTGTCAATCATCAAAAAGTTTAAGTATGTCCTTTCAACAGTGTTTCACCTACACATCTCGTGCATACATGATGTGAGCCCGGAGGGTCATTGTGGGTTTCGGTCTGTGGCTATGGGCTTAGGTACGGGAGAACGTTTATAGGGGCACATTCGAAAAGACCTTGTACAAGAGATGGATCATCGACCTAGTTGCCAATATTTGAAGCATGGGACGAAGGATATTTTAACACGCATCGTGAGAGCCAAATTTGGGATTTAGTGGAACGTTGTCCCCTAAGTCACTGGATGGAATTCCCCTACATAGGGCTTCTTACACAAAGGTACGGTATCGTGGTGCACCTGTTAAGAATCAATGGGAGTTCCACTTTCTTCCCGATATTGAGTCCTCCGACTAATCGACAACCACGATTGATAACGCTTGCACATGCTAATGATAACCACTTCATACATGTTAAGCTGGAAGGCGACTATCCAATGCCGACAATAAATGGGCTATGGTTGAAGCACCAAAGACCCGATGCGGTACAATGGGAATATATGTACATGCCCCGTCTAGAATGGTATGCATCCATAATGAATCCGAAACCAAACCAAAACCCTAGTATTAATTTCATCGACAGTGAATCGAAAGAATGATTTTTGTAATTAATATGAATTTTGTATTAATTTCTATGATTATAATTATTATTATTAATATTGTAATTAATATGATTAATTTTTATAATTATAACTACATAAAACAAATAGATAACAAAAGAAATAAATATATATGCATCGTACAGGCCTAGACTAGACGTTTATGGAAGTCCAAAAGACCAATATAGCCCTGTCTTGCCCCTAGTCTAGTAGAAAACCAAGGGTACAAAAGTAATTTTACAAGGCCCAAATGCCCCGTCTAAGCATGCACACAACATATATTTTTAGCGGCAAATTTTAAATGTTTAAATATTGAATATTTAAAAGGGAAATGGCGAATTACCATTTTACCTCTGAGACACCCTTAGTAAAGCCCTAACCCAGGGGTAAAATGGTAATTAGCCATTTGAAAAATGATTCTTCACAAATGGTTAATTACCATATTACCCCTGAGTTAGGCTTATACTAGGGGTGTCTCAAGGGTAAAATGGTAATTCACCATTTTAAATAGACTGGCAGTTTAACTCTAGATGACCACTTTTGGGAATTACCATTTTAGCCCTGAGACACCCCCAGCATATAGACCTAACTCTGGGGTAAAATGGTAATTAACCATTTGTGTAGAATCTTTTTCAAATGGTTAATACCATTTTACCCCTGAGTTAGGCCTATACTTGGGATGTCTCAGGGGCCATTTTTATTAGACCGTGCGTCTAGATCTACACGAGGCGTCCATGCATCATATATCAGGGGATAACCTAGACGACCTCTACATATGACCCCTAAATATACACACATATACATACGTATAACTATGCTTGTACGCCATATCTGGACCGTATTGTTCTGCATACAAGCTTCCGTGTTACATATTCTAGCCTATACTTTGGTATTCTTCAATCTTTTATACATTAGAACCGTAGGTTGTTTGATTATTTTGAATTTTGAGAGTTTTGGTGGGTTTAGAATGAAGAAGATGGGTTTTGGGGGTAGAATAGGACGCCTAGACGAGGTACAGACGGTGCATGTTTTTTTAATTCTTATTATTGTTATTATTATTATAATACCTTTAATAAAAATAATAAATATTATTATTTTTAGTATTATTATACGTATACGGTATTTTTTTTGCAAATTAATTGGAGGAGGTAGCGGATCAGATACACGCGGCTGAGCATCTACAGGGTGTGCGGCGGGCTCCGCCACCGTCGGTGGATCCACTACACGGCCACGCGTACATGGAGTTTACTACCGGCACCGACGCCGCCCGTCATTGCGGGAAACTTAAGAGGATGCACATCGGAGCGCATGTCGCGGTCGACTGGGACGCACTGGAGGCCATTATTGAGATGTGTAGAGTCCATTATTTCATTCCTGTGGATTCGTCGTGGCATCGTCTATTTGAGTTAGCGCACATGCCGACCTATAGGGAGTTGCTGGTCGAGTTTTTATCGACATTCACATTTCACCCTCCTCGGGCCGACCAGTCGCCTTCACAGCCACATGCTCCTCCCCCTCCAATTGAGGTTTCTTTCCGGCTTGCTAGTTTTTGGCATGCGATGACGCTAGCAGAGTTTGCGGTTCATAACGGTTTATACTTGCAGGAGGAGATCGCTACAAATGTTTATACAGAGGGGCTAGTACTGGTTGATAGACCCACCCATTTAGGATTTTGGGAGGTGGTTGCAGGGGCAGATACTTTGGAGCACCCCAAGGTGAAGGAGAGGATTTCACATGTTGATGACACATTGTATAGGTACGTACATTTATTACAGTAATTATTGGGATTATTATTATTTATTAATTTCCCTATTTCGCTAACACTATCAGCATGTAACTACATAGGATGCTCTCTACTTCTATTATGGCTCGCGGCCACAACCGTGAGTGGTGTACGAGCACCGACCTCATTTTCTTTTACTGTTTTTTGTACACGAGGCCGTGCGCACTTGCACACGGTCTGGACCAGTACTTCGCCTCCGCCCATCACCGGTAGGAGCGGGGATTTTTGTATGGTGGCGTGTATGTGACCGTCATTGCCCATTCATTGGGTCTTCTATCGGAGGTGGACCCACACTTACTGCCGGCCATAGAGCCGAAGAGGATGGGTTTTCAGACGTTGTGGGGGATGAAGCTCATTAAGAGGTTCGACCTACTCGGCGAGCGGTTTAAATCTCGCGAAGGTCACTTATTCGTTCAAGAGGAGCTACCGAAGCACTTCGATCCAGTCTATCCTCCACCAGATCATGCAGGGGTCGTGCAGGAGCCTCCGATGGATCTAGACGGAGCAGCGATGCCACAACCACCACCAGATCCTGGGGCATCCAAGTTTCCACAGCGCGTTACTCCAAGTCATGCCTAGGGAGCTGCAGCAGATCCGCGTTTACGAGCCGACATTGACAGGCTTATGGATTTGATAGGTTGGTTGGTTCGGGAGTGACAGGTGGTCCATAGGACAACCCTTAAGTGCGTTAAAAGACGAGTTAATCCCTCATTTAATCATGTAATTGTCATGAATTAGATGACTACAGTTGCTTATGCTTCAGGTGCGTTTGGAGCTTAAAAACGAAGAAAACGCTGCTTTGGATGGAATGGCATAGAGCGGGTTACACAAGGATGGAAAGAAGAAACAAAAGAGGAAACCCAGTGGCCCACCGTAAATTACGGTGGCTACCGTAATTTACAGTTCCACCGTAAGGCAGTAGCGGAGCAGCGTAGCAATATTAAGGCTACCGTAATTTATGGTAGGTACCGTAAATTACGGTAGAGCCAGACGCAAAAAGTGTAACTGCCCTATAATAAACCGTTTTCAAGTGTTTTTTCATGTCAATCATTGTTGGGAACGTTTCTCTAGAGTTCTTGGGCGAAAATTAGCTTTGGCAAGTGATTGGGAACATTTCTAAACAATTCGGTTTGTATTTTCATTCTTATGATCATTGATTTTGTTGGAATGATGATTCACCAAGCCATGTCCGGCTAAACTTTCGGTGATCATCTTAGGTGAAGCCGTGAAGGTTTCTACTATGACTTTTGTGTGTTTCCTTTATTTCTAGAATAATAAACTTGGTGTGTTTGCTATGTTTATTATAGTGTATGAATGTTTGATTGTAGCTTGTTAATTGATGTTTTGATTCTAGTTTAAATCGTACGTTCTTGGTGTCGTTGACAATCGAGATATCACGGGAAGGGTTAGGGTTGGATATTGATTAATTGATCATCGGTTAACAACCTCGCGTTTATATAATCCGAGTACTTCGTTCCCTTTTATCACAACAAACGTTTATGCATGAGTTATGTCTATGTAACTCTTTCTAGTTGGATTTATGCACAATTGTTAATGGAAACTGGAACCTAAGATAGTCATTCTCTCGTAATCTGATTAACAACCAATTTTGATTTGCAATTAGTTAATAATTTAGTTCTTAAAACCAAACAATCCAAACTCTTGAATTTTAATTTCTGCAAATTAGTTTACTTGTAGTTAATTCACAAAGCTATATAATCAACACACTTTCCACAAACTCCCTGTGTTCGATACCCATTTGCTGCTATCTATTAGTTGTAACTTGGATTAAATTTGCGTGTGACTACGACAGCATGTCAAATTTTGGCGCCGTTGCCGGGGAGTAGTGCGCAACGTGTGTTAATTTAGTAGTTTTGTTTGTTATTTTCGGGTTTACGTAGGTTGTGTTTAGTGTGCAGGTACGACAGGTGTATGCATACTAGGGGTTCTCACAAGTCATCACCACTATCGTTTGATCCGGAAATTGAAAGAACATTGAAGCAAAACCGAGTTTTGGTACGAGAAAACAAGATCATTGGTTCTCCCACTTCACCCATTACACTTAGAAACATCATGGAAGAAACCTAAGTACCACCCACTACGGGTCAAACAACATCAACTTTCATTCCTACATCAACACAACCTTCACCAAATACCACCATGCCTAATTCCACTACCAATCCTACTCCACCACATGATGTTACACCAACCAAGACCACACCACCTATTACTACCCAAGTTGAACCTACTCTTACTTATAACCCCTCTACCATAATTCCACCACTTTCACATTTTTTCCCAACTACGGGTCAATCATCTTCTACCCACCCACTATCACAAAGCTCAACCGTCATTCATGCTACTTCTACATACCGACCACAACCGAATCAATCGGGCTTCCACTATTCATCTTTTCCATTTGTGCAATCTTCGGGTATAGGAGGAGATGGTTATGATGATAGGTATGAAGAAGACTTTAGAGGATACGAAGCAGAAGGATTTTACTATGGGGGTGATGGAGGTAATTTGGGACTTCAAGGAGGAGCGGGTCAACAAAGTCAACCATTGCAACAAATTCAA
The DNA here is from genome assembly GCA_030545235.1 of Helianthus tuberosus. Classification (NCBI taxonomy): domain Eukaryota; kingdom Viridiplantae; phylum Streptophyta; class Magnoliopsida; order Asterales; family Asteraceae; genus Helianthus; species Helianthus tuberosus. The sequence continues at coordinate 163,277,123 of CM060399.1, read as the reverse complement.
GATATTGGTAGGCCACCAACGGGGATACAACAAATTCGGCTACATGGGCCACAAATCCAAAGACCAACACCTCTACAACAAGTTCGTCCGCAATATCAACATCACCAATTCCAAAGGCCGGTGCAACAACCTCCAATGCAATAACATCAATTTCAACCACTATTTGCACCTCAAGGGCCTATGCAAGGGCAAATGGGTCAACCAAGAGTACCATTGGGTGCTCCACGTAGACATCATCGAGAGGCGGTACGGGGTATTGAAGCTCACTTTAGACCGGTTATCACTGATAATCCTTCTCCGGTAGTGATTCCTCATCACCCGGATGGGAGGACTTTTGAGGTTAGAACAACCGCACTCCAAAGTTTGCCAAAGTTCAAGGGGTTAGCAACGGAAGAACCTTACTTTCATTTGGAAACATAAGACTCCATTTGCAACACTATTGGAGGTCAAGGTTTTTCGTCAGACGATATCAAGTTGGTTCTATTTCAATTCTCTTTGGAAGATAAATCAAAGAGATGGTTTCATACTTTGCCTTCCGCGTCAATTTATAAATGGGCCGACATGCAACAAATTTTCTTAGAAGAGTTCTTCATGGCTCAAAAGACAAATGATGCTAGAAGGAGTTTAAGAAGTTTTCAACAACAACAACCGGGGGAGATGATTCATGAGGCTTTTGAAAGGTTTAACATGATGTTGAAAAATTGCCCTCATCACAGTATACAACTTTGGGAGTTGTTAAATACTTTTCACGAGGGGTTGAGTTCGGAGGATGCTCGTGACTTAATGTCAATCACTAACGGTACGTTTGGTACGAATTTTGAGCATGATGATTGGCAATTTTTAGAGCAAATGGCGGTTACTTCAAAAAGGAAGGCTCAATCTTCTAGGAGGGCAAGGCATGTTATAACAAGGCCACAAGTTCATGGGGTAGAGAATGGATGTGTCCAAACCACGAATCAAGTGTACAATGTTTGCACTAATTGTAATGAAATAGGCCATACGGTGGAAGTGTGTGTGGTAGGATTGGTTGAAGATCAAGTAGAGGAGGTGAATGCTATTCAAGGGGGTGGTCGTAACTTTAACATGAATTCGAACACATACCACCCCGGGTTAAGGAATCATCCTAATTTTCGCTATGGGAACCCGTCAAATCAACTTAACCCAAACTTTCAAGGAAACCAAGGAAATTATGCTCCTCACCAACAATTTAATAATCAAGGTTTCCAAAGGCAATTCCAACAACCGGGTAATGAACAAAGTGGGTTTTCAGGTCAAGGTTCCTCGGATGGAAATGAGGTCATGGAGATGTTGAAAGCGATGCAAATGGAGATGCAACGAAGAAATTAGCTTGATGAGGTTGGTATGCAAAAAGATGAAATCCGTGACAAAGCTATTCAATCGTTGACCAATCAAATGGGTCAACTTATGAGTGAAGTGGCGATATTGAAGAAAGCAAAAGGCCAGCTACTGAGTGACACGGTGACAAATCCTAAGAACATAAAAAGCGTTAATATCAATGTGGTAAGCACCGTTCCTAGTACCGAATTTAATGAAAAAATTCTAACCTCTTCGTGTCAAGTAAATACAGGTATAGGGAAGGACGCCGATGGTGAGAATGATAAAGAACATGGAGCACCAATTGTGCCTATCCGTGTGGGAAAATTAAAAATCCCTCACGCATTGTTGGACTACGGGGCGAGCATGAGTGTGTTACCAGGTGATCTATATGACATGTATGATTTTGGTCTGCTCAAAGATGTAGACACCATGGTGAGTTTGGCGGATGAGAGTTGGAGGCGTCCGCGAGGAGTGGTTAGGAATGTCATGATTCGGTTGGGAGAATTCAACTATCTGGTGGATTTTCTGGTCTTAGATTATGCCTCTACCAAATTGGCATCACAACAAAGGGTAATTTTAGGTCGACCGTTTCTCTATACAACAAATGCTCAAATCAACTGTAGAGACGGGGTTATTAATATGACTGAAAAGAACCGTAAGTTGTACTTTGATGTTCATACTAGGGAGATTAGTTATGAATCTATTGAAGAGAAGGGTAGAGAGTCTAGTAACCATATGAAAAGTGTGCATCAAAGAATAAAAACAAACAAACCACCGGGGTGTGAAAAGAAGTATGAGGGTTCGAGCAGGTATGTAGATGACTATCCACCGAATGGACATTTGCTGGATGCATTTCAACCAATGACAAGCTATAGTGGGGGAGGTGATAGGAACCGATTCTTTGAGCCACCATAAATGGGGGTGGCATGGTCTGGCTGAAGACTCGAAACTTAGCGCTGCTCGGGAGGCAACCCGGGGTTTTATATTGATCTTGCTGTTTTTATCTTTCTATGTTTCAGGGCATATTTGTGTGAAGGTGGTGATAGGAAGTCGGATTATCTACAACATCTGTTGTGCCAAACTTTACCAGGTCAATGTACTATTTCCTTAGTCTTGTTATGTTCTTTAGCTTTGAAATATTGGTACTTAGTTCGTTTGCTTTTAGATTAAAAAATAAATAAATAAACAAAAAGAAATTTGGGGTTTAAGTGTTTGAGCTAATATTGATGTTGAATGGTTTTTAGCGATCCTTCCTTCCAAATCCATACATTGGGGTCAATGTATCCCAAGTGTGGGGATAGGGGAAAATTTTGATGGTTTTAAAATTTTTAAATCAAGCAAAACATTGTTGGAATTTGAACGCTTTGTACTAACCCCGAGTGACACACCGGTAACCCTTATTTAACCCTTTTTCTTGGTGAGAGTTGAAGCCACAAATGTAAATAAATAATACTTGTCTTTGATGATACCGGCATCGGGTGAGGGTGCATTAGAACTTGTGCTTGAATTCGGTTTGAGGCCTTAGTTAAACATGAATGTAGAAAGGATAAGGGCATTTAGGTAGCCTCGTCATAGTGTGTGCGAGTGTGGGATTTGGGGGGTTGGACCTCATAAATTATATATATGAGCTTGGTAGTGAGAGGGGCAGGGGTTTGGACATTTAGTTGCCCATTTTGTGCCTAAAGCCAATCATTTGTTAACCCTTTCCTAGTTCCTCAAAAATTTACCCGTATTCGACCCGATCTAGTAGTATTAGCATTTTATATTAGTATGTTTACTATGTGATGTTTCAATTGTTTGTAAAAAAAAAAAAGAAAATGAAAAAAAAAGAGAAAAAGAGAAAGAAAAGAAAAAAAAAGAAGAGAAAAAAGCAATGAAAAATGAAAAAGATGATGATGCATAAGTTTGTTGTATATAGAAGTTTATGTTTTGTTTTGCTTGTTTATTTGTGTAATAAAAAAGACCGGGTTAAGTCTTTCGCTACTACATATATATTTCCATTTCCTACCCGTACGCCTAGCCACCTTACAACCTTAAAGTACATTTGATTTACATTCATGTTTGGCACTTGTTAGGTGGATGACCGATTTAGGTACAAGCATATAGTTGTGCAATCACCCGTTTGCCTTTTGTGTGTCTAGCTTATCTTTGCTAGTGCTTACTTGTTACCGAGAGGAGAGATATAGCGAGGGGTGTGTTGTTTGGGTGTTAGGAAAGGGTTAGTAAAAGGATGACATGTTTATGCTTGATTTATGTTGATCGCTTGTGCATTTGAAAATGGTTTTGATGGGTTGCTTGGGACAAGCAACGGTTAAGTGTGGGGATGTGACGGGTGGTCCATAGGACAACCCTTAAGTGCGTTAAAAGACGAGTTAATCCCTCATTTAATCATGTAATTGTCTTGAATTAGATGACTACAGTTGCTTATGTTTCAGGTGCGTTTGGAGCTTAAAAACGAAGAAAACGCTGCTTTGGATGGAATGGCATGGAGCGGGTTACACAAGGATGGAAAGAAGAAACAAAAGAGGAAACCCAGGGGCCCACCGTAAATTATGGTGGCTACCGTAATTTATGGTAGCCCCTGAATCTCCCCAGTTCCACCGTAAGGCAGTAGCAGAGCAGCGTAGCAATATTAAGGCTACCGTAATTTACGGTAGGTACCGTAAATTACGGTATAGCCAGACGCAAAAAGTGTAACTGCCCTATAATAAACTGTTTTCAAGTGTCTTTTCATGTCAATCATTGTTGGGAACGTTTCTCTGGAGTTCTTGGGCGAAAATTAGCTTTGGCAAGTGATTGGGAACATTTCTAAACAATTCGGTTGTATTTTGATTCTTATGAACATTGATTTTGTTGGAATGATGATTCACCAAGCCATGTCCGGCTAAACTTTCGGTGATCATCTTAGGTGAAGGTTTCTACTATAACTTTTGTGTGTTTCCTTTATTTCTAGAATAATAAACTTGGTGTGTTTGCTATGTTTATTATGGTGTATGAATGTTTGATTGTAGCTTATTAATTGATGTTTTGATTCTAGTCTAAATCATACATTCTTGGTGTCGTTAACAATCGAGATATCACGGGAAGGGTTAGGGTTGGATATTGATTAATTGATCATCGGGTAACAACCTCGCGTTTATATAATCCGGGTACTTCGTTCCCTTTTATGCACTATGTAATCCGGGTCACAACAAACGTTTATGCATGAGTTATGTCAATGTAACTCTTTCTAGTTGGATTTATGCACTATTGTTAATGGAAACCGGAACCTAAGATGGTCATTCTCTCGTAATCTGATTAACAACCAATTTTGATTTGCAATTAGTTAATAATTTAGTTCTTAAAACCAAACAATCCAAACTCTTGAATTTTAATTTCTGCAAATTAGTTTACTTGTAGTTAATTCACAAAGCTATATAATCAACACACTTTCCCAAACTCCCTGTGTTCGATACCCATTTGCTGCTATCTATTAGTTGTAATTTGGATTAAATTTGCGTGTGACTATGACAGCATGTCAGGGAGGCGCATGATAGACGAGAAAGAGGGGTTACCTGTCATACCACGCCCACCACCTCGAGCACCACATCATCAGCAGCAGCCAGATTCAGATTCGGACACGGAGGCATAGACCAGTTGTATATTCATATTTTCGTATTTAGTACTCAGTTGTAGTTTATATTTTGTTATGAATGTACAAACTTATCTTATATATGTCATATTAAGTTTGTTTTCAGTTATTCCGTTAGTTAATGATTGTTTGTCTTACAACGAGGTTTCGTAATAAATGGTAAAAACCTTGACAATATAATGTCCAAAAAGTTAATTAACTCTAATATTTAAATCATATAATATTTGAAACGCTAAAATGTTGAAAACGGTATAACATTTAAATAATATAATATTTGAATGGAAGGGTAATATTTGAAAAAGTAGAATGTTAAAAACAATATAATATTTAAACGAGCGAATAGGCCGATCTTGAAAACGGTAAAATATTTAAATGATCTAATATTTTTGAAGGGCCGATCTTGAAAAGGTAAAATATTTTTATACAAAAAATACAACTTTTTTTCAAAAACAACTCAAATGACGCCACCAAAACACCTATTTTTTTCACTAAAAAAACATCACCCTTCAAAAACACATCAAATTACCCTATCAAAACACCCATTTTTCACTCAAGAAAACATCACCGCAAGACGCCTCTCGTCTAGGCCTATACAGGGCATCTAGACCCCTTAAATTTTGTGCCTGACACCCCACTCAGAGCCCCTTAATTTCAGTGCCTAGACGCCCCGTCTAGGCTTATACGAAGCGTCTAGGCTACCAAAAGTGTGCAAATAAACAGTAAGGGTGTGTGAATAGATTGAGTCTATTATTATAATTTAGGTTGATATGGACTAATAAATGATTTTTAGATAATAAAATTAGTTTATAAACCTGTAGCATATGTTTTTTGGAACTAAATGACGTGCGCACGATGGGTATTAACAGATTCAGTTAATCTTAATGATTTAGCAGCCAAATTATGAAAACTTCTATCTGCAACACCTTCATAAGTAATAACTTTACTCTAACCTATGGTCTTTATCGCTTTATCTTTCTCTTATTATTTTTTTTTTTCAAATTTCTGGAAAAGTTCTGATATTCTTACTGAGCCAAATTCAAATACGAATTCAAATTCGTTGTTGAGTGTTCAAATCGGGTTTGCTTCCAAACCGAATCTGGTTTTCAAATCAAATATGAACTTAGGACTTTATTTTACGTACATGTAATTTTTATGTGAACTTTAAAATTATCGATTTTCAAACCTAGCCGTTCGCCCGCTCAGTTGCTCATGGCTCACGCGTCACACCCTCACCGCACACCGAGTCGCTGAAATTGTCCGAGAGGACCGGCACTCCAACCTGTAAATCGCTTCTTTGTAAATCTTTCGACACTGCCAACCTATGTAGATAGTTAGACTGAAACCGTCTGCACCGGAGACTGCGTCATTTGACTCTTTTTGAATTTTTCTACTAGTGTGTATTATATTTGAACTTTTTCTACTAGTGTGTATTATATTTGAACTTGTTGATGCTATTTTGATTCTCTATGTGGCTGTTGGTATTGTTGGAATTTCCATATGAACTGCAATTTGTTTACTCAAAATACCATTTAATTAAATATACTTACAAGGGTTATTTGTGGGAACAATCACCAAAATAAATATGGTTGTAACCATAAAAAAGACGCATGTTTGATAATATTAAAATAGATTTACCCATGAAAGGAAACATGGCTGCATATATTATATGGCATACCAAGTTTGACTTGTTGACTGTATTTATTGATGAATGGATGTCCTTTTATAAGATTAAAAAGGGAGAAAGAAAACCTTTCTTCCCTCTTCCAAATATGCCAACTTACTTTCCTGATTTTTGAAACCCCTGTCTTGTCTTTTCATGTTGCCACCAAAGAAAGAATATTATGAACATTGACTAAAATGAAGTTATGATCTACTGATTACAGGATTTGCCATTCAACTTTTTAAAAAGGATCAACTGGGCTTTTTTATGGCATCTAACCATCTTGAAGAACATAACATTTTACCCGAAGGCCAGTTTTTTGTATTTCCTATCTTTTTATTAGACTATAAACTTAATTATATAGATATTATGTATCATTAGGATAATTAAACTTATAATTATGTGTGTATGTAACAATATTAGCGAAGGGTTACGTCGGTTGACTGACACCGTTTTAAATGACGGTGGTTCCCGCCCAAAATAACCACCGTATAACCATCACCTCTCATGTATATAATGACACTTTCCGGCAACCTTTACCGGCACCAAGATATTCATAATATCCATTTCAGTTTCGTTTCCATTCTGGCGTATGTGTGTGTCTGTTATCGTGCACATGATCAAGGATAATATGGAATCCACATCCAATCCTTGTAGATCCAATTCTGATGTTAATGATTATCAGACAAGTGATAATCCTCCGCTGCCAACAAGTGGTATCAGAGCCACGGTGGGAAATCGAAGAAAATCGATCGATATTATACGATTCCGGGCATAACCGGATGAAGAACAAAAACAGAGGATACGGAGACGGAGACGAATTCAACACCAATCGCACAACTCCGCGATCACAAATGTTCACAAGAATGAAGCGAGAGATTCTGATGAAATTAGAACGCGAAATCGAATTACTAGAACAGGGGAAAACGATTTTCTGTTCATCAGAGGTATAGGGAATGCAGAAATTAAAACTGGGAATGAAACTATACGTGTTCAAAGTAAGAAGGACAAATTCAATGGACGGTGTTATTACTGTCATGAAACCGGTCACCGAATCAATTCGTGCAAAATAAAAGAAAACGATGGAGCGACACAATTAATCCGGTATGCAATCAACACCGGAATTCAGAACCAGAGGGAAGAGATCAATTTCTCTGAAGAATTAATCATTACCGGCACAGATGGTGGAACATGGGCGGATATGTGGTTAGTAAATACAAAATTTAAACATCACTACGCAGGAAACCTGAATGTTTTCAAATGAATCAAGAATTCGTGTGGAGTAGAAACTCGTACAAGGGAAAATGATTTCTTGTTTATCAGGGGTTTAGGGGCGGTAGAAGTTAAGTCTGGGAGTGAATCAATACGGATTCAAAGTGTGTTTTATACTCCTGAATTAAACAAGAATGTATTAAGCAAAGATCAGTTAGTGTTACAAGGGTACACGGTAAAGATAGATGGTGAGAAATGTCAGATTTATCCGATGTTTAGTATTCCAGTGTCTAATGTTAAGGACGAAGCCACTAGTTTAACAAAAGAAGATGAAATAGGAGAAAGAGAGAAACAAGCAATTATCTCTAATAAACAAAAACACGAAGAATTCAAAATGGATTTCTTGAATTCTTATTTCAAAGAGTTGGACATGTCTTCAAGTAAATGTGATTGGAGTACTATGATAATTCAAGCAATTGAATTTCATGATTTTTCCAACTGCAAGTATTTATTAGACATGTTAGAAGATGTGCCATTTGTAAACAAATACAAGTTTCAATTAAGGAGCAAATTCAAAGAAATGGTAACATGGTTCTTAAATGATTTTCTAAAAATTCCGTCAAGACCGGTACCACCGATCATCAGGAACAATGATCAGGTAGATTTAATGGATCTCTATTTAATGGTAAAACGTGATGGTGGACATAGAGAAGTGTCTCTCAATAACACATGGGCTATAGTTGAAAAAGATATGGGTTTTGATTATTGTGATGGAGACACAATGAGAATGATGTACGCAATGTATCTGGATGTCCTAGTCTATTATTACAAATTCAAAACAGTTCAAGGAAAGGTGATAGAAAAGGAGATGGTTGAACATGATGAAGGTCCATCTGATTCCGATCAAGAAAGAAGGAAGAGCGAAGGGGATGTTCAAGACGAAGAAACGATTCATCACTATGCCTTGTTTGCTGGGAATGACTGGGAAGGAATGAAGAAAATGAAGAAATGGCGTTGTCTCGATTTCAAGCAAGCTATCAAGGCCATGGACGAAGCTAATCGGAGTGTCCTCATGCATGCTGTTAGGGGAGGATTTTCTAAATCCTAAGGATCACGGGTCCTCAACTGCTACCAGGATCATGGATCCTCAGTTCTGTTTGAATTAAGGATCCTCAGCAGGTGTCGCAGGATCAGGATTCAGGATCACTGTTGTTATCCTACTACTAACAATTGTCTTCCCTGTACGTAAACTTGTTTTGCAGGAACGAGAGCATGGACCAAGTCTCACCGAAATTCCTGGAGTATATTCCCTCAATATTCCGCACGTGCTTGACCATTGTGAACGTTATGGAGATCGTGGGGAGAGTGCACAAATTGCGGATAGTTAGTTAGACTAGTTATTTTCTAATTTAAAATGGGGATAACAAGCTTCATAGAAAACACTTAGCAAATTTAGCAACTACACACACTCGTAACAGCTCTCAGTCAGCTCTTAAGCAATATTTGGCGATTTCATACATTTTTTGGCACATTACACACTAGTGATCCTTGTAACAAGCTTGTTATCATCCCGAGTTGTAAACTTCTTTTGTTTAATCTTAGTTGGTGATCGGTAGTTTCCATCACCCGAGGTTTTTTTATGCCGGAGATCAACTCTTGATCAAGGGCTTTTTCCTCGTATAAATCCTTGTGTCACTTGTTCGTTACATTTCTGAGTGATCCTTAATATTGTTCATTGATTCAAGCATCACATCTCACAACAAAAGATTTGGTTGCATTGTCTTTGCTTGATTTTTGACCAAAACAGTTTGGCGCTCACCGTGGGGCAATTGGTGCTTCATTCCTAAGAAATTCTTGTTTTTGTGATCACTTCGGTTCATTACAACCAAGCAGATGGCTTCCTCAGCGAAGAACACTTCAAGTTCAATGCCGGCAATGAGTTCATCACAGGGCGTTCCTCCTTTGCCTCCACCACCTTCTGGATCCCAGAAGAATGCTGAAAATGCTGCAAAGAGACAAAGCCCCATTTTTCCAAAACCACCAACTTCTTCTGTTTCTTCTAATCCTACTACTAGTGATCTTTTTACTTTGATTTTGCAGATGAGGGATCACATACAGGAGCAGGACAAAACCAACGAAAGGATCCTTCGGGAGATCGGTGACATCAAGAAACAGAAGAGATCGGAAGAGGATCACTCTCCTCTGATACCAAGGTCACTGGATTTTGACACTCCAGCCGTAACCGCCTTGCAAACTGCAGCTCCAGACATCCAGTATGAGAGTGGACCATTGGGAAGGCGTTATGGAACAACAACTATGAGTCAGGCCTTTGGGTCTCACTTCCAGCCTCAAGGATCCAGTTTTCAGCCTTCGGGATCCTCTTTCCAGCATCAGGGATCCTTCGTCAGCTCAGGAGGATATTTGGGAATGCACACAGTTCAAGGATCCTCTGGGGTCCAAGGATCCTCCGGGGGCCAAGGATCCTCCATGGTTCAAGGATCCTCTCAGGTTCAAGGATCCTCATTTCAGGTTCAATGATCCTCTCAGCCTCAAGGATCCTCTCAGTTTCAAGGATCTAACATCTTTCAGGATCAAGGATTCTTGAGAGGTATACAACCCCCAAGCACAGATGTTCATCAAGGAGACTTCATTCCAATGCAGACCATTGCCTCTTCTGGTCCTTCAATCATACCAGAATCCCGTCAATATGGATTCACATCTGCAATTCCTAATCTGAATCCTCCGGGAGGTAACACTTTCAATAATTCTTATAACACTAACCATGGCTCTATGCAGGATACATGTATCAATCAAGCTATGGCTAGGGAATTACAGAAGCTGAAGGATATGATATCCAGCATTCCAGGAGTGGTTAAGCCCATTCCTGAAATTGCAGATGGAAGCCATAGGATATCTCGTTTTGCACCACCCATTTGTGATGCTGAGATACCCAAAAGGTTCCAAATACCAACCATGAAGCTGTATGATGGTTCAACGGATCCAGAGGAACATGTGGCTCAATATAGAGAGAGGATGGAGATCAACCCCATCCCAGAAAGGTTAAAAGAAGCATGTCTATGCAAGGGTTTCGGATCCACACTCACAGGATCAGCTCTTAAATGGCCGCTAAGTCTTCCCCCTTACTCTATTACTTCATTTGCTAATCTAGTTAATCTGTTTAATAGTCAATTCTCATGTAGTAGAAAATTTGAACGATTAACTATTGATCTATATAGGGTAATACAAGGTCAAAATGAATCACTTAGAGATTACATCACTAAGTTTAGTAAAGAATCCTTAGATATCCCTAACCTGGATATAGCTACGGCTGTAGAAGCCTTTAAAATGGGTTTACTTAGGGATTCATTATTCTATGATGATCTCGTTATGACCCCATGCAGGAATCTTGATGAAGTAAGAACCAGGGCCCTTAGATTCATCCGACTAGACGATGATAAAAGGATCCAGGAGAGATTGGCAGGATCCTCAAAACAGGAAAAGCAAGGATCCTACTTCAAGAATAACAAGTTCAAGTCCTACAACAAGTCTGATAACCAGAACGTGCATGCAGTAGAACAAGAAGAGGATGATGAGGATTATCCTCCAATTTCTGAATACTGTTTTTCTGTTGATAACAATGAACTAATTCTTGCAATGCAGAATCTAGGTGAGAAAGCAAGATGGCCAAGGAAAAGTGATAAACCAGCCGCAACAAAGGATAAGTCCAAGTGGTGTGCATATCATGAGGATTTTGGGCATCTCACTGAAGAGTGTATTGCACTAAGAAAAGAAATTGGTTACTTATTAAGCAAGGGGCACTTGAAGGAGCTTTTGGGACGAAAGAAGTCAAGGATCCAGGATCCTGAAAGGATCCCGGAAAAGGCTTCTGCTCCTCCAGCAGATGCACAAGTTATAAACTTTATATCCGGAGGATCAGACATTTGTGGTACTTCCTTTTCAGCAGCCAAAAGACATGCCAAGGAAACCAAGATGGATAATGGAGACAGACCCATCCGGACCTCCACTGTTAACAAGGATAAAATTATAACTTTTGATGAGGATGATCGTGTTGATATTCAGGATCCTCATCATGATGGTCTTGTTATCACTCTGTTTATTTCTAACCACTTTGTTTCGCAGGATCCTGATAGATGGAGGAAGCTCAGTAAACATCATTCAACTTGATGTCCTCAAGAAAATGAACATTCCTGAATCAGACATTGTCCCAAGATCCTCAGTTCTTGTGGGATTCAGCGGAGAGACCAAGAATACATTGGGGGACATCAAACTCCCCATCTATATTGAAGGACTTCATTCTTATAAAAAATTTTGTGTCATAGATTGCTTATCCTGTTGTAATGTTATCCTTGGCAGGCCATGGATACATGACATGAAGGCAGTCCCATCTACCTATCATCAATGTGTAAAGCTTCCTAGCCCGTGGGGGGTGGTGAAAATTAAGAGTGATCAACAAGAAGCTAAGAATTGTTACACGTCATCAATGAAGCCAGCCTCAAGACCAAGGGAGCAATAGCAATTAAAGCATCCTTCAAGAGATGTCTTGGAGGCAAGAGAACAGGATGTGAAAGAAATCCTTATGGATCCTCATGATCCTGAATCCATAGTCTTTATAGGGTCAGGGATCCTCAGCAACATTGAACAGGATCTAGTATCCTTCCTTAAAAGGAGAAAAACTACATTTGCCTGGAAGCATGAGGACATGACAGGTATATCTAAAGATATAATTACTAATAAACTTGGCATTGACAGGTCATTCAAGCCAATTTATCAAAAAAGGAGGAAGTTTGAACCTGAAAGGAATGCTATTATCCAGGAAGAGGTAGATAAACTACTTCGGGCAGGTATGATAAGAGAGGTTAAGTATCCAAGATGGTTAGCCAATGTGGTTGTTGTTCAAAAGAAAAATGGAAAGTGGAGGGTATGTGTCGATTTTACTGATTTAAACAAGGAATGTCCCAAGGATCCTTTCCCGTTACCCCACATTGACTCCATGGTGGATGCTACCGCGGGTCATGAGTTGTTGACTTTTATGGATGCTTCATCTGGATTTCAACAAATTCAGATGGAACCATCTGATCAAGAGGATACAACCTTTATGACCCCAACTGGTATATATTGTTATATTGCTATGCCATTTGGACTAAGGAATGCAGGTGCTACTTATCAAAGGCTAGTCAACATGATGTTCAAGGAACAAATTGGACACACTATGGAAGTCTATATAGATGACATGGTGGTTAAGTCCAAAAAAGCTGAGGATCACCTTAGAGACTTGGAGGAAGCATTCAATATCCTTGATAAATTTAATATGAAACTAAATCCTTCAAAGTGTCACTTTGGTGTTAAAGCAGGTAAATTCCTAGGCTATATGGTGACAAAAAGAGGCATTGAAGCAAGTCCAAAGCAAATTAAGGCTATTGTGAATATCAAATCTTCTGCCAATGCTAAGGATGTGCAAAGATTGACAGGCAGGATCGCAGCCTTGAACAAGTTCATATCCAAATCCTCAGAAAAATGCAAGGAATTCTATGACATTTTGAGGAAGAACAAGAAATTTGAATGGACTGAAAAGCATGAAAATGCTCTCAAAGCTCTCAAGGATTACCTATCCTCAGCCCCTGCCTTGATGAAACCAGAAAAAGGAGATATATTATCCTTGTATTTGGCGGTATCCTCTAAAGCAGTAAGTGCGGTCCTTGTTAAGGATCACGAAGGTACACAACATCCTGTCTATTATGTAAGTAAGAGTTTGCTTGATGCTGAATCCAGGTATTCACATTTAGAAAAACTTATCCTTGCACTAATTATGGCATCTACTAAATTAAGACATTATTTTGAAACTCATGCCATTATTGTTAAGACTAATTTTCCAATTAAGAATGTTCTCAGGAAACCTGAAATGTCAGGAAGGATGGCTAAGTGGGCAGTGAAGCTTAGTGCTTATGATATAATATATGAACCAAGGACTGCCATCAAATCCCAAGCCTTAGCTGACTTTGTGGCAGATTTTAGTAGTGACTTGCAAAAGGAAGCTGAGTTAGAAGTCCAACAGCTGGAAGAAACTAAGGATCCTTGGATACTTTTCACTGATGGAGCCTCTAATGTCAAAGGAACAGGACTTGGAATACTACTAAAATCGTCACAGGGGGACATAATACCCCACTCCATAGCTTGTGAGTTTCAAACTACTAACAATGAGGCTGAGTATGAAGCCTTGATAGCTGGTTTGCAAATTGCCAAGCATACGAGGATCAGGTATCTTGAGGTACATGTAGATTCATTGTTAATTACTAATCACTTTAATGGATCCTATGCTGTTAAAGGTGAAACACTAATCAAATATTTAGAGATAGTCAAAGAATTGGCACTCTCTTTTTTTTCCTTTATTTTGACACAGGTACCCAGAGAAGAGAATGCAGAGGCTGATGCATTAGCCAATCTAGGATCATCCTTGAAGATTCCAGAGGATATCAGGATCCCTATTATCCACATCCTATCCCCTGCTATTGAGGATCATGTAGCCATGGAAATAGGAGAGGATTCTGCAATCATCCCTAGCGATGATACACAATCTCATTTAGGATCATGGATCCTTCCAATCATGAGATACATACAACATGGAGAGATTCCTACAGGAGAAAACCCCAGGGCTTTCAAAATCAAGGTATCTCAATTCATAATATTGAATAACATGTTATATAAATGATCTCTTGCAGGACCATATTTAAGATGCATTGAGGATCCTGAAATCCAAGAAGTCCTAAAGGATTTTCATGAAGGAGATTGTGGAAACCACACTGGGGGCAGGGCATTATTCTCAAGGATCCTGAGGACAGGATACTATTGGCCTACCATGAAGAAGGATGCTGTGGAATACGCCAAGAAGTGTGATCCTTATCAGAGACATAGTATTATCCTTCATCAACCAGCAGAGCTTTTGCATCCTATATCCTCTTCTTGGCCATTTATGAGATGGGGAATGGATATAGTTGGTAAACTTCCCAAGGCACCTGGTGGAAAAGTGTTCATGCTTGCTATGACTGATTACTTCTCCAAGTGGATAGAGGCTGAAGCCTTTGCTCAAGTCAGAGAAAAAGAAGTGATATCCTTTATCAAAAGAAACATTATTACTAGATTTGGTATTCCATCTAAAATTGTTTGTGATAATGGATCCCAATTTATTGGGAATAGAACTACTAACTTTTGTGACAGCTGGGGGATTAAGATGATAACATTAACACCAGTCCACCCACAAGCTAATGGTCAGGCAGAATCATCCAACAAGATCATCATCAACAATTTGAAGAAGAAGCTTGGATCTAAGAAAGGAAAATGGGCAGAAGAACTACCTTATGTACTTTGGGCTGATAGGACAACTCCCAAGAATGCTACTGGTCAAACTCCATTCTCTTTGGTATTTGGAGCAGAATCAGTGATCCCTACAGAGATGGTGGTTCCTACTGCAAGAACAAGCATTCGTGATCCTGAAGAAAATGCTGAAAACTTGGTTCAAGACTTGGATACTATAGAAGAACTCAGGGATTTGGCAAGGATAAGGATGGCCAGTTATCAACAAAGGATGGCTGGAGCCTACAACAAGAATGTCAGGATCAGGAAATTCCAAGTTGGTGATATGGTATTAAGGAAAGCATTTCAGAATACCACCAATCCTGCTGATGGGAAGTTAGCACCAAAGTGGGAAGGCCCCTATTTGATTGAAGCTGAAGCAGGAAAGGGGGCATATTGACTGCTAACAATGGAAGGTGATTTGCTACCAAGAGCTTGGAATGTTGTCCACTTGAAGAAATACTTCATGTAATAAGGATCCATGATCCTTAGCTAACAAGTATCCTCGAAGGATCCTTACAGAACAAAAGATCCTCATTTTGGTAATGATCTGATCTCAAACTATTTCATTCTTTAATTATCCTATATACAATGATAAGGATCCTGGATCCTTTATCCTCCTTTCACTTGATGCTGAGTTTTGCAGAAGGTTTAGGTACCCTTAACAAAGGATTGAGTGTCCACAGAGGTATCCAGTTATTTGGGCTTGACCCCAGTTATTTGGGCTTGACCCCAGTTTTTGGGCCTGTCCCCAGTATCGCCAGCAGCGCACGATGATCCTGGTACAGTTCATTTCAATGGGACCAGTACTCGCTTTAGGGGCTGACAATTTCATTGTACTGGCTGTATCCGGGATCCTACGTATAATGGTAGACGTACCATACATCCGTTCCTAAGGTTTCTAACGTTTTCACGTTAGCTAAGGTTTTGGCATTTTCATGTCACTAAGTTTGGATAGTCGCCAGTGAGGGCCATACTCCAGTTTACACAAGATCCTTTGGGCTTGTCCCCAGTTATCCTTTGGGCTTGTCCCCAGTATATTGGGCTTGTCCCCAGAATTGTTGGGCTTGTCCCCAGTTACTAACTTTTCTCTTATATTTGGCTTAGTCCCAAGTTATGTTCTGTTTTAGGATTTTGAAGTTATACAGCCAAGGATCCTTGATCCTTACCTTTTACTAAGGTTTGTCTTTTGGTTATCCTGATTATGAATGTTAAAGGGTTAGGATCCTAACTTGGTTTCTCAGGTATGATCCTTAATCATTTTGATTTTATTCTTTATTTATATAAGTGACCCTTATCCTTTGACAACAGAACTAATGATCCTTAAGTTACATAATTTTTCTGAACTTGCCGACTATAGGATATCTGATCCTTGATCATATCCTAAAATTTTTAAACATGATTTATTAAACCTTTATCCTTTACTTACAAATTCAAAGAAAGTGAATAACAACAGTAGAGAATTAAAGAACTCACAAGGATAACAACACAAGATAGCCAAAAGTTAAAGGTTTTATTTATTCATCCATAGTTAAACCCTTCAAAGGTTGTCAAAATTACCTACCCCGAGCATCTACCAGCAATACGTGGCCCGTCCGCTGGGGTAGGTAAAGGGTGTCCATTGTTAATAGGTCTTGAAAGTGCAGGAAATAAAAGATGGCAGGATAACAAGTGGTTTCATCCCCCAAACAGAGGATCCCTCCACCACCTATTATCCTACCTATTGTCTAAGGATCCATGATCCACAACCCTAGAAACTATTGTTCAAAGTACAACCCAACATTGTTTAAAACATCACAACCAAAAAACCACTACCAAATCCTAAAAAAAATGGGCTCCGACCACGTCTAGAAATATCCATCATCGCCCATTTCAGCAGCTCACACCTTGGCTGCATCACCTCCAGCATCATCACCTCCAGCTTGATCCTTCCCGCTGCTGCCTGCCTCAAGCGCCAAAACCTCGGTAGCCTCCTATTCATCCTCCAGCTCTGCCAGCTTTGCCTTCCAGCCCTCCTTGTCCCAAGTGGTCCTGTCGAAGTTAGGATCCTCAGCCTCCTGAGCCATTTGCAGCTTGATCTTATATATGGTGATGGCGGCAGAGACTTTAGCATCCTCCAGCAGGTCGTGCCTCTCATGATCAGCCTCTATCTGGGCCATGACCGCTTGCTGCTTTGCCAGAGCGAGATCCTTCTCAAGGAGAGAGATGGTTTTATCCTTGGCCAAGAAGAACTTTTGGAACTCCTGGTGCTTTTGTTCTGCCTCCTCAACATATGCATCAAACAGCATTTCGACCTCAGCAAATTTCTACAAAGAAGACAAGGTAAAGTTTAGGATCACATGATCCTCAAGTGGGCAGGATAATCAAGCAGAGTAAGTGATCCTTACATCAGCGAAGTACTCTTGGAACTGGTGGCGGATTAGAGGCAAGCCTTCAAGATTGTCAGTTTCGGAGGCCTTTCTTTTCTTTCCCCCCTTAGAGGTGGTAGGCTTGGGAACCACAGCACTCGGGCTAGCAGCAGTCTTCTTCTTCCCAGACCTGGGAGCAACGGTAGTAAGATCGGTGACACTAAAACGGGAGGCAGACCTTGAAGATTTTCCAGCACCTGTCAATCCAAAACAATAGATAAGTATTCTTGTTTTATTTGCATTTCAATATTTAATCATATATAAACTTGGATACTTACTTGACATTGTAACGGAGCCTGAGGATACTTCTTGAGAATCCTTGGTGTTTGCTTGAAACGATCTTATTGCAGGATCAAGATTTCAGAAAGCGGTGATCCTTCCCTTGGTCGCGGGTGATGAAATGACGTGTGAAACAGATATGGCTGCACAAAAGATGTTGGTGCATATTTGTGACAACAGCTTAGATTTGGTCTTTGGATATCTTGTAATTAGTAAAACGATAAACAATTAGCGGGTTTAGCTTTGTAATAGTTAATTAAGAGTGATTGGGCCAAACCAAACCCACATAGGGGGATGGTTTTCGACATTATATATCATTGGAATCGTAATCTCGAGACGAATCTAACGGTATAACTTGGTAAAAACAGATTTCGGACTAAAATTGTACGATTTTACCAGTCTGCTTAAGTTAAAATGTCGAACATGTCTAAATTGAACGAACTCTTAAGGATGGAACATGAGGTAGGCACAACGAACAAACCACCTAAGATGATGAAGGTGGAGAACTACTTGACATGGAAGGATAGGTTTCAATCCTTTGTTGAGTACCAGGACACTCGTATGTGGATATGTATAGATGATGGGTATGTGAACCCAACTCATGAGTTTGAGGGAAGACAACGTATAACTGCTTATGTTGATATGGAAGCCGAACAGAAGAAAATGTATGAGGCTGAAAAGAGAGCCTTGGCAGCCATTAAAATGTCTTTACCTGATGGCATCAAGCATACCTTTAAGAAGTATACTACTTCAAAGGAAATGTGGGATGCACTAGAGAAGAGATATGAGGGAAATCCTGATGTAAAGAAGAACAAAGTTGATCTATTGAAAAAGCAGTTTGCTGTGTTCAAGTATATGAAAAATGAGTCACTTGAGGACGTCATCACTCGATACTACCATCTGATGTTAGAATTGGACAATTATGATATAGATTGCTATACTGACATAGAGAAAAATGACAAGCTGCTTGATGCTCTACCTGCTAAATGGGATATTTACACCCTCATGATAAAGGGAGAAGCTGATTATGAAACAAAAGAGCTGGAAGAAGTAGTTGGAAAGCTAAGAGCTTATGAGCTCAGCATGAAGAAGAAGGACACTGGATATGATTAGGTTCAAGATCCAGGGATTTACAATGGGCTTACATCTTCTTCATCTCACGATGCTTCTAGCGACTCTGCCACTGCTTTTCTCTCGCGTGAAAATGAGCAGGTCATAGTGAATGAGGATGGTGATGTGTGTTTTGTGGCTGCATCGGGAGGATCAACTGGAGCTAAGAGAACATCAACTGCTAAGCAAAGTAGTAGTTCAAAGTCGATGCCAATGAGTGTGAAGTCTGCTGAAGAACATCTTGCTCTACTTGCTTCGTTTGTTGCTTCTTATGAAAACTACATTCAGGGGAAGATATCTGATCCTGCCGTTTTAGTTGAAGATTACGATCAGATTGACCCTGATGATCTTGAAGATATGGATCTGCAATGGCAAATGGCCATGATTACCAGACGTGTGAAGAGGTTCATGAACAGAACTGGAAGGAAGTTTGTAGGGAAAACTGTTGGTTTTGACAAGACCAAAGTAAGGTGCTTTAACTGTCAAAGTTATGGACATTTCGCTAGAGAATGTCAAAAACAAAAGCAAGAGACGTCGAGTCAGAATTCAAACAACAGGAATGCTTCCAACAACTCTAACTCAAGGGCATTGATCTCTACTGCTCGAGAAGGTTCATATGGCTGGAGTATTCATTTGGAAAATGATGAGAACGTCACTCAAGCATTCATGGCAGAGATTGTACCCGTTGATGATGCTGAAGCTAACGTGAATGCTGAAGTTGAAAAGAAAAGTGAAGCTGAGGTAGATAAGGCTGATCAGACAACTGATGCTGAAAAAGAAAAGCCAAAGTCTGAGCATAAAAGGGAAGACGAAGCTAAAGATGAGATCATCAAAAGAATGGAAGCTCAACTTGCTGCTCTTATGGCCAACTCAGACAAATCGACAGGAGAGGTAAGTAACTCTGCTACTTCTGTTTGTTTAAAGTGTCGTGAATTACAGGGTGAAGTTGACAAGTTGTCAACTCAAAACAAAAGTCTGGTGAGCGAAATATCTAACGTAAAAGAATCAAATTTCTTTGCTAAAAGAAACGAGTCATCATATTTGAAAAAGATAAAAGGCTATGAGGCTGAAATTGAAGTTTTAACCAGCAAACTAAACGAAAAACTTCAAGTCATAGACTTAGCTCATGACATGATGGCTGAGAAAACAAAAGAGATTTCTGAAAAATGCAAAGAGTTGTCAGATGCACAACTCAAAATTGTTGAACTTGAAAAGAAATTAGGTCAATTCAGGGATTCTACTTTTGTTATGAAACACATGATGGGTGGGTTAAAGAAGAGTAATGACAAGACCAGTGTGGGATTCAAGGGCTTCAATGAAGTCCCACCTCCTCTTAGTCATGACTATTCTTTCTTACCTGATGAAGATGAGTTCACAGACTTTCTGTCAACATCACCAAGTAGTTTCACATCTAGTCAAGGTGATGTGTCTGAAGATAATGATGCTAAGAAGGAAAATAACAGCAAACCTGTTTTGAAAAAGAAAAACTCAAATCCTACGAATAAAAATCCAACTTTTGTTAAAAAGGTTAATTTTGTTCAAGGAAGTGACATGAAAAACGAAACAGCTGTTATTGAAAACGAATCAAATTTAAAGTTTGCAAAAAATAAGAACATAGAAAATCTTGAAACTAAGAAAACTGAACCAAATCCTTCTAACGCATCATCATCAACACCAGAATTTAGTTCAAAGGCTTCAGCTGAGAAGTCTTCGAAAAAGAGATCGTGCTTCAAATGTCACACAAAGGGACATGTAGCTAGCTGCTGTCCTAACAAAAAGGTTGAAGCACAAGTTAGTGAGAAACAAAGAGGGAAATCACCTGAGAAGCAAGGTGATAATGAGGAGAAAGTCTCAAATTCTCCAAAGAAATCTGCTCCAAAGCAACAACCGGGTGTTGCTGGTGGTGTAGATAAGGCTGAAAAAGGAACTCCACAAGTTCCTCGTTTTCAAAGAAATCAACCAAGATTTCAGCCTGAATCTACATCAGGCAGATATGAAAGACCTAGAAGTAACTCACCAAGAATGAAAAATCAAAATTCAAATAATTTCAGAAGTCAAGGTCAATATCAAAATAGATACCAAAATAATGGTGGTCGAACTTTTTATAACAATGGCTTTAGAAATTACAATCAAGGTTCTTGGAATCAAAATCAAAATTTTCAAAGGTCACATAGTCCAAACACAAATAGGTACCCACAGGACCAGCGACCTTATGGAAATCATGCCCCATTTCCATCAACAGGCCCAAGATCCAAGACTCCAGCTAGGAGTGATGGATACTGGATGGATGTTCCTGTAGTTGATGAATCTGGAAGACCCAAGACCATTAAGGCTTGGGTCCCCCAATCTAACTAATCTTTTGGTTGGTGTGTGCAGGAGCTGCTAAGGAGGATTATCAACTTATGGTATGTTGATAGTGGCTGCTCCAGGCACATGACGGGAGATGCGAGGTTGTTTTCTGAATTTGAAGATTATGATGGTGGACATGTTAATTTTGCTGGTGCTAAAGGTGGTAGGATTACTGGACGAGGAAAAGTGACGAATGGGAAGATCACTTTGGACAAAGTGAACTATGTTGAGCAGCTCAAACACAATCTGATGAGCGTGTCACAAGTCTGCGACAAGGGTCACTCGGTCCATTTTACAAATAAGGAGGCATTGGTGTTGAAACCGGGTTTGGTCATTCCGGACGATTGGATAGTAATGCGTGCACCAAGGAAAAATGATACTTATGTCATGGACATGGGTGCCAAGGATCCGACTGCAGCGGTGGCATGTTTACTATCAAAAGCATCTGAAGCTGAATCTATGTTGTGGCACAGACGCATGGCCCACATTCACTACCGCAAAATGAATTACATTATTAAAAATGAGCTAGTGAAAGGGGTTCCATTGCTGAGGTTTCAAGTGGAAGATAAATGTCTTCCATGTCAAAAGGGAAAACAACACAAGAAACCTCATAAATCTAAAACAGTAAATTCCATTAATGCCCCTTATGAATTACTTCACATGGATTTATTCGGTCCAGTGAACGTAAGGAGCATAGGTGGAAAGTACTACTGTCTGGTTGTCACTTATGATTACTCACGTTATTCATGGGTTTTCTTTTTAGGTACAAAAGATGAGACAGCGGAGATGCTGATAGATCTTTTTACGAAATTGGAAAACGTCCATGATGCAAGGATTAAGAGGATAAGGAGTGATAATGGCACGGAGTTCAAGAATCGGGTTCTGGATCTCTACTGTCTTCGAAAGGGAATAGAACATCAATATTCTGCTCCTTATACTCCTCAACAGAATGGAGTCGCTGAGAGGAAAAACAGGACGTTGATTGAAGCCGCTAGGACTATGCTTTCTGATTCAAAGCTACCAGTTCTTTTCTGGGGAGAAGCTGTGAATACAGCTTGCTACGTCCTAAACAAAGTTTTAACCGTTAAACGTTTTAACAAAACATGTCATGAACTTATGTTTAACGAAAAACCAAACTTAACAGGCTTTGAACCATTTGGATTACCCTGCACCATTGTGCGAAACAAAGATAAACAAAAATTCGGTGAGGTGGCTGACGAAGGCTACTTTCTAGGTTACATGCCTGGCACACCGAATAAAAGGGTTTTTAATCTCAAAACTGGTAAAATTGAGGTTGTTTTTAATGTGGAAATTACTTCCTACAAACCTCAACAATCAACGAGTGGTCCTGCTATATTATATGATTATGAAAGTGTATTTAAATCATTTAATATTCCTGAGGTTTCTGATGCAGGTGATTCTCAGCTGATTCAAACGGTGATTGGTGAAGACGATGAAGGCGAGTTTATGCCTAGATCGAATGTTGATATGTCAGATGCTCCGAAAACTTCCCATGGTGCTACTAATCCTGATTCAAGCGATAGTGACTCTGAACCTATTCAGATGGAGGAGTTTGTTAATCCGTTTGCAAATCAGAATATTCAGGGGGAGGTTAGATCAAACCTGGGTGATAATGTTGAAGTTGATGCAGTTGCTTCTACACGAGCAAATAGAGATCATCCAGTTGACATGATACTTGGAGATCCTACTGCAGGTGTTCAGACGAGAAGAAGCATAGCAGCGAATTCAGGGTTATTTGTTTCGATTGAGAAGACTGGGATAGTGAATGAGTGCTTGTATAGTTGCTTTATTTCCCAAGAGGAGCCGAAGAACATTCATATGGCTCTTAAAGACAATTCATGGGTTGAAGCTATGCAAGAAGAATTGGCCCAGTTTGCGAAGTTGAAGGTATGGGAGTTAGTGGACCTTCCTAAAGGTGAGAGAGAGATTGGCACTAAATGGGTATTTAGGTGCAAGAAAGATGAAAGAGGAATTGTCACGCGCAATAAGGCTCGGTTGGTTGTCAAAGGTTTTAATCAGCAAGAAGGGATAGATTACAATGAGGTGTTTGCACCAGTGGCAAGGTTGGAGGCAATTAGGTTGTTTCTAGCTTTCGCTTCATTCAAGGGCTTTAAAGTTTACCAACTAGACGTGAAGAGTGCATTTCTTTACGGTCAAGTCCAAGAAGTGGTGTATGTCTCACAACCAGATGGGTTCGTTGATCCAGACTATCCAGATCGAGTGTACAAACTTGATAAGGCTTTGTATGGGTTACATCAAGCTCCCAGGGCGTGGTACGAGACACTGTCTACACATCTGCTCAAGAATGGTTTTGAAAGGGGTCAGATAGACAGTACACTGTTCATAAAGAGGAGGAAGGAAGATTTTCTGCTGGTACAGGTATACGTAGATGACATCATCTTTGGGTCATCTGATGTGAACATGTGTAAAGAGTTTGAACAGGTGATGAAGAGCAAGTTTGAAATGAGCGCTATGGGTGAGCTGTCTTACTTTCTGGGATTACAAGTTGAACAGAAGGAGGATGGGATGTTTATTCATCAAACGAAGTATGTGTATGACATTTTGAATCGGTTCAAAATGAATGATTGCTCTACTTTCAACACACCCATTTGCGAAAATCACAATCTTGGCCCAGATCATGAAAGCACTGAAGATGTTGATCCTACTCAATACAGGGCGATGATTGGTTCTCTAATGTACTTGACTGCTTCAAGACCGGACATAATGTTTGCCGTATGCTTGTGTGCCAGATATCAAGCAAATCCAAAAGAGTCACACATGAAAGCAGTGAAGCGTATTCTTCGTTACTTGAAGGGGAAACCTAAACTTGGGTTGTGGTGTCCAGCTGATAGTGATTTGAGGTTTGTTGCTTACACTGATTCAGACTTTGGAGGATGCAAATCAAACAGAAAGTCTACAACAGGTGGTTGTCAGTTCTTAGGGGGCAGGATCGTGTCTTGGCAATGCAAGAAGCAATCATGTGTATCTACATCTACGTGTGAAGCTGAATATATTGTTGCGGGTAGCTGTTGCTCTCAGGTCCTCTGGATTCAACAGCAGATGCGCGATTACGGTTTGGATTTCACTCGTACTCCTATTATGATAGATAATAATGCCACTATTTTAATCACAAACAATCCCGTAAAGCATAGTAGAACTAAACATATTGACATTCGTCATCACTTTATACGGGATTGTGCTGAAAAACGACTCATTGAATTGCACCGAGTCGACACAGAAGATAACCTTGCTGATCTGTACACAAAAGCTTTTGATCGAGATCGCTTTGAACACTTAGTCGAACTCAACGGGATGAGGAATCCTGAATAACTGGTTTTTCATAAGAATTTTGTAAATAGTTTACTGCTTTCTTAAAAATCAAAAATACAAAAACATTGAAAAATCAAAAACATAAAAAAAATTAGAAAATTAAAAATGAGTTTTCACTGTGTGAAAAAGAAGAAATGATAGTACATCAGCAAGTTAGACTGTCACACTCAAACTGAATCAAAATGCTTAAGTGTGATAGCAGTTTCATCATATGATGTACCAGTAGGCAAAAAGCATGAAATAATCAACTTACCAATGTGATATAAGCCTAAATGAACTGTGTATGAGTGGGGAACACATCAGTGGTGTATGGTTTAATGACCTTAAATCTTGCGTTGAAAGATTGCCAAAATCTGAAGTTTTGGGTCTTTATACTGTTATTTCATCAAGGGATATCTTGACTGTCTTTCTGTTCAGAACTAAAATTGTACATGACCCCAGGAAAGAAAGTCACTTGGAATTAGCTCATTCCTATTTGAATGTCTGTATGTTGTCCCGATACACACAATTTTGATCTGATTCTGAAATCTTCTCTGAAAAAAGTCGTGTACCTCCTCTGCTGCATCCAGATATATGCTGACCTGGAGGTGCTAGGCAACGACAGCTTCTGCTGCATCCAGATACATGCTGACCTAACTGTACGTTGTCGCGCTATAGATCTAATACACCAGAAAGAGGCCCTCAAGTGCCCAAAAGAAACCCAATAAACCTATATCAAACTGAGAAAAACTCATTTGATCTGTATATTATACCATCTCTCCTAAAGATCTATTCTGTTCTCTTCTCAACCTATTCCCAGTTAAGATTTCAGAAATCTGGATTGGACTTGTGAACTATGTGGTAGGGAAGATACTTGCATGATAGAGTGTGTTGTTTATATTTCCAGGATTTGATTAGTATTTATGTGGGTGTTCATTGTTAAGCAATCAAAACATGATAAAACAAATTATATGCAGACCTAGACATTGTCAGGATATCTTAAAGGATGACATCAGTATACTCACCTACTACGATGAATCTTTGTGCATACCTTGATAGCGGGGGTATATCCTGAAGTAGGACACACTAATATATCATAAATAAAATTACCTTAACGTATCATATGGTAATGGTACTTGAAATGTTCATGCATTTGTTTAAGTGGACAAACATACGGGTAATTGTCTTGAACTGCTTTTCACGAAAACTTACATAAAGAATTATCTAATAGTGTGAAACAGTTTGATTGTGCTGATATGATCTTCTTACCGGTGATTCTCACAAAAATAGAGTGTTTATTGCTTTTCGTATTTATTTGCTTTCAGAAAATACAAAAATACAAAAATAGTGTCTTTTTCTGTTAAAATTCTTAATGTACGGAAAACTGTTATTCTTGGAGGAATTGTTACCGATAGGGGGAGACAGTGTTAGTAAGTGGGTTCAAAATTTTGAAATGATGCAGGTTATGGGGTGTTTATTTGTGCGTGTTGGTGTTGAGTTGGAAAGTGCTTAATCTGTTATCCAGTTTAACTAATCTCTTGAATAATAATAATTTGTTTAACTTGTGTTGAAAAATTCTTATGGTTTCTCGAGATGTTTGTTTTATAGTATACAGATTGAAGCAGTGTGTTGCTGAGAAGTTGCTGTGTTGCTGTGAAGAGATGAGAGTTTGATTGGATGCATGGTAGAACCTCCTTTCTACATTGCAGACAAAGTTGAAAAGTTGAAGAGTTGAAGAGTGCTATACAAAAGCTGAACTGGAGTTTACTCAAACGCTAAAGTTTTGAAGATTTGGTGATTGGATGCATCAGCTTAGGGGGAGTCTGTTACTGACAGAAGCTGTTAAAGCTGAAGCTATCCAAAGACCAAAAGACTTGGAGATTCTGAAGACTGAAGTTACCTTTGCGAGCTATTGTCAAGGGGGAGTTTGTTGGTGCATATTTGTGACAACAGCTTAGATTTGGTCTTTGGATATCTTGTAATTAGTAAAACGATAAACAATTAGCGGGTTTAGCTTTGTAATAGTTAATTAAGAGTGATTGGGCCAAACCAAACCCACATAGGGGGATGGTAGGCGAAATGGGCCTAGCCCATGACCTTGCCCATGTGCAAAGCTTTGTCCTATATAAACAAAGCTTAGCATTAGGGTTCAGATTGATCTTCTAATCATCTAATCACTCTTAAGGGAATTCGTGAAAGACAAAGGCTTGGACGAATTAGGATCTTGATTGATTGTAATCGTTAGAAGATAATCAATAAAGATCGGGTTTAAAGTGATTTCGGTGTTCTACTTATTTTCTGTGAAATCTAATCTAGAGGATTCCGCACTCTAGGTTGGATAGACGATTCTGTTACGATCCATACGGCTCACGGGACCTACAAAAGATACAAACAGATGTTAGTGATCCTTAGCG
Source organism: Helianthus tuberosus (assembly GCA_030545235.1). Taxonomy (NCBI): domain Eukaryota; kingdom Viridiplantae; phylum Streptophyta; class Magnoliopsida; order Asterales; family Asteraceae; genus Helianthus; species Helianthus tuberosus. Next base: position 163,250,024 of record CM060399.1, on the reverse strand, counting down.
GAAAAAGGGTTATCCTATGATCCTTCTGTAAGGATCCTCTATCCTACCATGAGTGGCCCATTTTCTGGGGAGATCCTTCCCATCAGGGATAGAATCCCTCCTGACGAAGAAAAAACGTTTCTTCCACTTGTTATCGTTCTTGGTGGTTTTTAGGATTGGATGAGGTTCACCGGGTTTATGTTTAAATAGAAAGCGGTGTGAACCATGGCTCACAAGGTTGTATAGTTCAGACAACTCCGACATTCCCAATTCAATATCCTCCTGCTCAATGATCCTCTCAAGGGTAAATAGAACCCTCCACATCATTGGCATAGCCTGGATATAGGATATGCCGGTAAGGGAGAAGAAAGATTGGGTAAAATCAGGAAAATGATAGGAATATCCTATAGAGAATGGGGTGACTGGAAATGCAACCCAGGTTTCAGAGATAAAATCACTCAAGACGGTGGGATCAAAGGGTTTAAAAACAGTGCTCGCCGGAAAGCAATGGCGAATCCTGTCGATCTCAGGATCGGTGAAGCAGCAACGTTCCTTCGGAGAGTCTTTGATGATCCCTTGGCCTTTTAAAGGACTGTCTTTTCGATGATCCTTAGCAGGGGAAGATCTTAGCTTCATGGTGATTTGGAGATTTTGAGAAAGAAGAAGAACAAAGTAAGAAAGAGAAAAGAGAAAGGGGAGAGAAGTACCTGCTTGATCTTCAAATGAGGATTTAAAGGATGTAACACACGATTTTAAATGCCTCTAGACCCTTATCTCTAACTTGAATTTATAATCATGATTTTGTAGGGATGTCGCTTCAGATGACGTAAGATCTGCAACGGATAGTTCGATCATAACGGCTATATATCCGTTAGTTTGTTGCGGATAAGATCAAGAAAATATAACTCGACAATTTACACTTTACTCCTTATATTTTGGGGGCACTTGTTAGGGGAGGATTTTCTAAATCCTAAGGATCACGGGTCCTCAACTGCTACCAGGATCATGGATCCTCAATTCTGTTTGAATTAAGGATCCTCAGCAGGTGTCGCAGGATCAGGATTCAAGATCACTGTTGTTATCCTACTACTAACAATTGTCTTCCCTGTACGTAAACTTGTTTTGCAGGAACGAGAGCATGGACCAAGTCTCACCGAAATTCCTGGAGTATATTCCCTCAATATTCCGCACATGCTTGACCATTGTGAACGTTATGGAGATCGTGGGGAGAGTGCACAAATTGCGGATAGTTAGTTAGACTAGTTATTTTCTAATTTAAAATGGGGATAACAAGCTTGATAGAAAACACTTAGCAAATTTAGCAACTACACACACTCGTAACAGCTCTCAGTCAGCTCTTAAGCAATATTTGGTGATTTCATACATTTTTTGGCACATTACACACTAGTGATCCTTGTAACAAGCTTGTTATCATCCCGAGTTGTAAACTTCTTTTGTTTAATCTTAGTTGGCGATCGGTAGTTTCCATCACCCGAGGTTTTTTATGCCGGAGATCAACTCTTGATCAAGGGCTTTTTCCTCGTATAAATCCTTGTGTCACTTGTTCGTTACATTTCTGAGTGATCCTTAATATTGTTCATTGATTCAAGCATCACACCTCACAACAAAAGATTTGGTTGCATTGTCTTTGCTTGATTTTTGACCAAAACACATGCTTCTAAGTATAATCAAGTTTAGGGGAGTGTATTAGACTATAAACTTAATTATATAGATATTATGTGTCATTAGGATAATTAAACTTATAATTATGTGTGTATGTAACAATATTAGCCAAGGGTTCGTCGGTTGACTGACACCGTTTTAAATGACGGTGGTTCCCGCCCAAAATAACCACCGTATAACCGTCGCCTCTCATGTATATAATGACACTTGCCGGCAACCTTTTGTAAGATGGTAAAAGACTTGATTGATATTATTGATATGTTTGATTACAATATATAGAGATCACAAGGAACCTTATAAACCTAATCGAGCCCGTGGGCTTACACTAATAAACCCTAGTCTAAGAATGTAGTCCAATACTCCCCCGCAGTCTGAGCGGTAGAAAATCGAACGCTTAGACTGGAAAAAAAACAAACAAAACAATAAAAATAAACTGGTCTCAATCTCGGTTCTTGACTCGTAGGTCCAAATTTCTGCCAAAAAACTTGGTTTTGCCAAAAGAAATAACAATTCGTATTCTACTTCACATTAAATCGGTGTACGGCTTCCACTGCTTTAGTTTCTTAGTTCCCGGAATAATAACACAAGACAAGCAAGATCCCAGTCGGCCATGGCAAGACAAACAAGGAAGAAAGACTGTAGAAGACAACCGGCGACCATGGTCGAGCGCGGTGTGTCTAAGAGAGATGGTGAAGGCCGGTGACCGTGGTCAGGCACGGCTTCAAAAAGAAGTGAGATCCGTAGATCAAAGAAAGAGGTCTGATCATAGGCTGAGATCGGTGGCGGTGCACCGTGGACCGGTGAACGAAAGAAAGAAAGAAAAGAAACAAATAGACATCTGGCGACCGTGGTCGTGCAGCTGTGTGTTGAACCGAACACCGATGACCGTAGTCAGGCGAGGACTTCGAAAAGAAGTGAGATCCGTAGGCCCAAGAAAGATAGAGGGCAAAGGCCGGTGATCATGGTCAAGAGGCAACAAGAGAGAGAATATAGATCCGTAGATCTAAGTGATCAAACCGTGGTCTAAGATTGATGGCCACGGTGACAATGAACGACACGGCTGCGGAACGTAGTACAACATGTGATGCGGCAACACGGCTGGCGGCTAGTGGATTGTAGTCCTACAAGGAGCGGCTCAATGAAAAGGCGGCACCAGATGACCGTAGTCAGATCTGGGCGGCGAAGCGGCTCGAGGGATAACCAGCGGCATCGGACCGCGTGTCTCAGACCGATGGCATGTGGCTGTCTTGTTAATAGCGACAGAAGCAGAATCATACTCGATCAGAATTTTAATCGAAAGAGAGGATAGTGGTTTCGTAGATTAAAAAAAGGTCAATATGGATGATGAGTATGCATGGAATCCATGAATAAATTTAAAGCCAATGATATGTAATCCCACCGTTGAATAAATGAAAGATATATTCCAAACCAGAGAAATATATTCCACACCAAATATGTTTTGATTATGTGGGCCAACGCAAAAAACACCTATCAAGACTAAGAAGATAAAAAACTGATCGTGAGTGATTTGCGTTTGCGGTGAAACGTAACAGTGGCTTGAAATAAAAGATTTAGGAAAAATGGCTTTGAATCTAGAACCGAAAAAAGTGACTTTATTGATGACCGGAACAAGAAAACAAGGGAACACAACTGAAAAAAAAATGATAGGAAACGAACGGGGGCCGGACAGGGCGGCGGCAGTGTCGGCACGCCGCCCTGTCTTGGGTTTTTCTCAAGTGGTGACGGCTAGGGTTTTATTATTTTTGTGTAGCGCGGCGGAAACGGTATAGAGCGCGGGCTCTGATACCATGTAAGATGGTAAAAGACTTGATTGATATTATTGATATGTTTGATTACAATATATAGAGATCACAAGGAACCTTATAAACCTAATCGAGCCCGTGGGCTTACACTAATAAACCCTAGTCTAAGAATGCAGTCCAATACCTTTACCGGCACCAAGATATTCATAATATCCATTTCAGTTTCGTTTCCATTCTGTCGTGTGTGTGTGTCTGTTATCGTGCACATGATCAAGGATAATATGGAATCCACATCCAATCCTTGTAGATCCAATTCTGATGTTAATGATTATCAGACAAGTGATAATCCTCCGCTGCCAACACTTTGCATATTTTCATCTGTTACATTCCACCATAGTGAACGTACATCTTGAAACACTCATACAATGGCTTCAGTGCTAGTTGATTTGCAGATCGTGAGCGGAAATTTAGAGTAAATCTCGGCATATATCTGTCACGTGACAACAGTTAGTGGTAATCCGAGCAGATGGCTATTAAACATCAATATGTAAAGGAAAGGATTCATACGAATTACTAAAAAATTAAAAACTATTCTACTAAAGCAATCATTAAAATCAAAATCTAAAACATAAACACTGGTCTGAGAACCAAAATTCTAGAATTCCACAAGACATTTTTTTATAACACATTGACTATTTTTATAACTTTCGTATCATCTTCCAGCTGGCTTCTGAATCTCAGAGAAAACGGTTTCCGTCTTGAACCCTTCTTCGGTGTTACTAAATGATGACGTGCCATTTCTTGTCGTGCTTGATCCTGTGAACACATCATCGTCTGTTGTTGTATATCCTTGCGTCGGAAAGAGAAGTTCTTGATTTTCAGATACTGCTTCACCAACCGTTTTCTCAGCCGCTTCTTGTAGCTCCAATGCAAACTCTAGTCCCCAAACTACTTCTTCCTTTGCTAGCCTTTCATTTCTTTGCTCTTTCAAGCATCTAATTGCCACATCTCCAAACTGCCTTAAACACTCGGGTGCAATCACACTCCTTACTTTCGGATCAATTATTTTGTTCAGGGTCCCCTTCTGGTAACAAGATTTTCCCCACTCTGCCAAATTCACTTCTTCTTTGGGCAGCTTGGGATTGATAACAGGTCTTGCACACAACACTTCAAGCAAAACAACTCCAAATGAGTACACATCAGATTTCTCCGTCAGTTGTTGGCTTCGGTAATATTGGGGATCTAGATACCCGTAACTAACCTTCACCACTGTGCTAACGTGGTTTTGTGATCGGTCTCTAGGGCCTAGCTTTGACAAACCAAAATCTGATACCTTAGCAACCCAATTTTCATCCAGTAAGATATTTGTGGACTTGATATCCCGATGAATTATTGTACGTTGTGCACACGTGTGGAGATAATGAAGCCCTTTGGCTGAACCGATGCAAATCTGGAGATGCCTTTTCCATGACAGAGGAGGGTTGTTTGTCTTGTACAGATGGTCACGCAGAGTCCCGTTAGCCATGTACTCATAGACCAGTATCATCTCTCCCTCATCATCACAGTATCCAATAAGGGACACTAATTGGACATGGCGTAGTTTAGACAGGAACCCTATTTCCGTATGGAATTCTTGAACTCCTTGGTTAGATGATTCATTAAGTCGTTTGATTGCAACAGCGGTTGCAGCGTTGTCTGTATACCCTTTATACACCTTGCCAAACCCTCCGATACCAATGACAAAATCATCATTAAATTCATTCGTAGCTGCTCTAACTTCTGAAAGTGAGAAGTGACGGCATCGATCTGAAGGAAGCTTTGTATCACTATACGATGGGCTATATGATGACTTGCTGCCGGTGGCACCGTAGTGTTTGGATTGCCTTAGTTTCTGGAAAACTATGAGAGCTAAGATAGACAACAGGACTAACGCTCCTCCAATACCTCCAATTATTGCGGCATATGGAGGTTTCTTCTTGTTTCTTTTTACAGTAGTTGTCGGCCCAGTTTGTTTGGTTGTAGAGCTAAGTTCTGGGTTTGGGCTAGCAAGACTTCTATCCATGCTTAGCTTGAAGACTTCTAAACCGTTCAAATAAGCATCTTGATATTTTACCGCACTGGGATTAGGATGCATTGCGACCCACAAATCTTGCTTGCCTCTGCTGCCATCCGGGTCATTGACATACACAATGTAATCCTTGGTTACAGGATAACCGCTACCTTGTGTTAATTGGAACAGATCAATTTCATCATCAGCAGTTTGATTATTAATGAAGATTTGGAACATCACTTCACCTCGTTTTGTGTACTGAGGTATAATGTTGCAAAAATGGAGCCTGAGCTTGTAATACAACCCAGAATCAACGCGAAGTATCCAAGTCAGATTGTACTTGTTGGACGGTTTGCCCATACTCCTTTGGGTTCGATACACTAGCTCAGGTGCAGTATAATTCGGAGTCTCCATGGTATACATAATCGGTTCCTTTGGATCATAAACAGGTGTCAACCCAATTGCTGCTCCGTATATGTAGCTGGTATCTTGTTCCCATGGTCGATACATACCGGTATCATCAGTACCCGATATATTGTTGGAATTCCTTCTGATATTCGTATGTTACTAGGGTTCTGCAGATCTCTCTTTGTTCATAAATGAATTGATAAAAATAAAAATGATACATCTGAAAGTATATGTATGTATCCGGGGTATACATGTGATAACCGCCCCCAAATAATAAATAAATAAGACATACTACTCTATGTAAATATTTAATCTAATATGTAACATAATTATGTATTGTATCTAGCTTATATATTTAATCATACTTGTCTAACACCCTCCCGTAAGCTAGATCATCGGAACATCATGCGTAGTAGAGTCTTCAGACGTAGGAAATCCTTTGGCTGTAGTGCCTTGGTCATAATATCGGCTAATTGATCTTTGGTTGCACAGAACAGTATTGTTACATCTTCTCTTCTGATCAGGTCTCTTATGAAGTGATATTTGACACGTATATGCTTGCTCTTACCATGATACACCGGATCTTTGGCCAGACATATAGTGGACTTATTATCACAGTAAATAGGTATTGGATAATTGTCCTTTCCTTGTAATTCATCTAAAATTCCTTTTAACCATATTGCTTGACATCCGGCTAAGGTTAGGGCCATGTATTCTGCCTCCGTTGAAGAGAGTGCAACTACCTTTTGTTTCTTTGATTGCCACGATATAGGTCCAGATCCTAGGTGGAAGATGTATCCGGATGTACTTTTACTATCATCCACATTCCCTGCATAGTCACTATCACTAAACCCTATCAGTTTCTGTTTTCCACCCTTGGAGTATGTAATCCCTTGAACAACAGTTCCTTTAACATATTTGAGTATGCGCTTGGCTGCTTCCCAATGACTTCGTTTAGGAGCTTCCATAAACCTACTTATTTTACTTACTGCGAACATTATGTCTTGTCTAGTATTTGTCAAATACATTAGACTTCCTACTAGGCTTCTATACATGCTTTCATTTATGAACTCTTCTGGATCGTCCTTTGATAGTTTCAATCCGTATTCCATCGGTGTCGAAACTGTATTGCTTTGACCCATTCTGTATTTTTCAAGCAAATTTTTCATGTATTTCTTTTGTGATAGAATTATATTACCATCTTCATAGGAGACTTCCATGCCAAGAAAGTAATGCAGCTTTCCCATGTCTGTCATCTCGAATTCCTTTTTCATCTCATCTTTGAACTCAGAAATTAACTTCATAGAGTTACTGGCTATGATTAAGTCATCCACATATAAGCATATTACCAGTTTTCCGTCTTTGGTATCTTTAATGTATAACGTATGCTCATATGTACATTTTCTAAGTTCGTGGTGTACGAAGTACGTATCTATTCTGCTGTACCAAGCTCTTGGTGCCTGTTTTAAACCATACAGAGCTCGTTTTAGATGACATACCTTAGCTTCCTCTCCCGATTTGATATATCCTTGTGGTTGATCTATATAGACTTGTTCATTCAGTTTTCCGTTTAAGAACGCTGTTTTTACGTCCATTTGATGTAAATACCAGTCATTTTGAGCTGCGAGTGCCAATACTAAACGTACTGTCTCGAATCTAATCACTGGTGCAAATACTTCTTGGTAATCTATTCCGAATTTTTGTTTATACCCTTTTACCACCAGTCTTGCTTTGTATTTATCTACATTTCCTTTCTCATCATACTTTGTCTTGTAGATCCATTTAACCCCTATAGGTTTCTGATTTTTCGGGGGATCAACCAGATCCCAGGTTTCATTTTTGTAGATTGATTCCATTTCTTTATTCATTGCATCAATCCATTTTCCATCTTTACTAGCTTCTTCGTAGGTGGTGGGATCTGCACTAGCATAGAGTACAAAGTTGATCACTTGATTTTCATTATACTTTTGTAGTATTTCTTCATTAGTTAATGCCCTTGTGTCTCTATACACATTGTTAATGTTTCTTGTCCGAATCGTTTCGTTTTCAGAATCAGTAGAGGAAGTTTCTTCATTATGCTGATTTTGACTTAGACTAGGATCTAACTCACTATCGTCTTGATTTTGTTGTGTTTGCTGTGATTCAGTTACTCCTGAGTTTACTTCCACATCGTCTGTTATGCTTTCAGGTTGAACGGGATTCGATTCATGATGATCATCGGTACAAATCTGATCATTTATACCTTGATTCATAGTTACTGCATTATCTTCCATTATCATGTATGGAGTCTCGTTTGATTTATCGTTAATGACCCACCTTTTACTTTCATCAAAAATCACGTCTCTGCTTATAGTGATCTTGTTATTTAAAGGATTAAACAGCTTATATCCTTTACTATTTCCACTGTACCCAACAAATATCATCTTCTCCGTTTTATCGTCCAATTTATTCCACTGCTGTTTGGGTATGTGGACATAAGCTACACTACCGAAAACTTTGAAGTGCTCCACATTTGGTTTTCTTCCATTCCATGTTTCAAATGGAGTTGCATTTGGTCTAGTCTTTGTGACCGTTCGATTCAGTATGTACGTGGTGCAGGCTATTGCCTCTGCCCAGAATTTGTTTGGTAATTTCTTCATGTTTAACATACTTCGACTTAACTCCATTAGTGTTCTGTTTTTCCTTTCAGCTACCCCGTTTTGTTGGGGTGTATAACTGTTGGTGAGTTGATGATGAATTCCATTCTCTTTCAAATAATCTTGAAATAATTTTCCACAATATTCTCCTCCACGATCTGTTCTTAATGTCTTTATCGAGTGATCCGATTGATTTTCGGTTAATGCTTTGAATAGTTTGAAATAATTCAATGCCTCGGACTTGAGTTTAAGAAAGTACACCCAAGTTTTTCTAGAATAATCGTCAATGAAGGTAATGAAGTACCTGCATCCACTGATTGACTCCGTTCTCATCGGACCACATATGTCTGAATGGATTAGTTGAAGTGGTTTAGTCGCTTGCCACTTCGTTTTATTTGGAAAACGTTTCCTCGCTTGTTTGCCCGATATACATCCCTCACATATGCTTGTGTCTCTCGAAATTTTTGGTAGTCCATACACTAAATCTTTGTTCCCCATATATGCTAGTGTATCTAGATTCACATGTCCATACCTCTTATGCCATAGTGTAGAGGTTTCCTTGGTAGTCATGGTTAATGCTAATGTTAAATCCTTTCCAGGATTGAGAGGGAACATTTTGTTGTTTGTCATCCTTATGACACCCAAGGTTTCATTTCTAACATCCTTTATAACGCATTTACCTTCTTGAAATTTAACCATGTAACCTTTTCTTATGAGTTGTCCCACGCTAAGAAGATTATGTCTTAAACCTTTGACATAAAATACATTCTGTATCTTTTTGCTTCGTCCCTGTATTATAATCATAACCTCTCCACTGCCTAAAACTTCTAACTTCTTATCATCTCCGGTTCGTACCTCTTTTCTTATTGACTCGTCTAACGTTATGAACAAGTCTCGGTTTCCTGTCATGTGGTTGCTGCAACCACTGTCTAAATACCAATAATCATCATTCACTGTTTCTTCCATATTCAGAATCATGAACATTGAATCATCTGTTTCCTTTCCATCCGGTTCATCCTCTTGATGAATTAACATGTTATCTGTACTTCCGTTTTCCTCTTTCTGTTTGCAAAACTTAGCGATGTGGCCTAGTTTTTGACAGTTATAACATCTAATGAAACTTGAGTATCGATCTCTAAATTTACCACGTCCTCTTCCTACTCCACTGTTTCGATTTGGTCGAAACTTATCTTGATTGGCATTTTGAATTTGAAATGCTTGTTCAATCGGAGGATCCTCGTATCTTTTCATTCGTAACTCATGGGATTGCAGGATTCCCATTAATTCTTCGGTGGAAACATCTTCTAAATCTTTAGTTTCCTCTACAGTGATTACAACCGACTCAAAGTTTCGAGTCATGCTACGTAGAATTTTTTCTACAATTCGTTGTTCACTAATCTTTTCTTCATTCATTCTTAACTGATTCACTATTAGGGTTATTCTATTGAAATATTCTTCAACAGATTCCCCATCTTTCATTTTTAACGCATCAAATTCACATCTAAGAGTTTGAAGTCTTATAGTTTTCACGCGATTTTCCCCTCTGTATGATTTATGTAGAATATTCCAGGCCTCCTTTGATGAATTTGCCGTAGCGATCCTTTCGAATACGGTATCATTTACTGATTGAAATATTATGTGCAGAGCACGTTTATCTCTCTTGATTGACTCTCGGTATGCAGTGTTGGCTTCATTTGTTGGATTATTTCCCAATTCTTGATATCCCTCTTCGACGATGTTCCATAATTCTTGTGATTCGAGTAACACTTTCATTTGAATATGCCAGTGGTAATAATTTTGTCCAGTGAGTTTGGGAATTTGGGTTTGAATTCCCTGTGATTGATTCATCTTCGTTTGATCCTTCGTAAATGCAGTTGATTGAATTGAGACGATGCTTGGATCGTTGTGGCTCTGATACCACTATGTTGGAATTCCTTCTGATATTCGTATGTTACTAGGGTTCTGCAGATCTCTCTTTGTTCATAAATGAATTGATAAAAATAAAAATGATACATCTGAAAGTATATGTATGTATCCGGGGTATACATGTGATAACCGCCCCCAAATAATAAATAAATAAGACATACTACTCTAAGTAAATATTTAATCTAATATGTAACATAATTATGTATTGTATCTAGCTTATATATTTAATCATACTTGTCTAACATATATGTCCCCCACCCATGTTTAACCTGTAAATATTCTCAAGCGCCATTTTGTTGTCAATAACAGGTCCGTTAGTTACCCCAACAGATTTCAGATTCTTAGAGTTGTAGTAGAGATCTTCTGGCATTGAAAGGATTTCAATACCATTGATGAAGGCATATGAGTTGGGTGAGGGTGTAAAGGTCACGTTTAGGATTTGGGTATCGATTACGTAGATCATGAATTCTTTGACAAAGCTTTTTCTATTCAAATAGGAGGCGGCTATGAAAGCACTAAAGTTGGTTAACAGAGTGAAGCCATTGGATGTTACCGAGAAGAAAGACTGTTCTGGTTTAAGGTTGGAGTAGGTGGCAGGATAGAAATGCAGGCGGAGGAATTTGGGGCCTTGGGACACCGGAAATGTGTAAGTGAACGAAGAAGCGTTAAAAATTCGGGCCGAAGTATAAGGGAGGGTTCCGGATACCGAAGGATCTGATTGGAAGGGAAAGAAGTGGTGATGATGTTGGAAGGCACGAATTTGGAATTCTGATCACTATTCCATCTCGGGTCAGAAGTGGTCGAGGATGAATCGCAGTCGAGGAAGAAGCTATCGGTGGCATGGTATGGTTGCGCGGTGGTGGTGGTGGTGGTGGTGGAGGTGAAGAGGAGGAGCACAGAGAAGAAGGTTAACATGGTGGTTGAAGAGTAGTATGAATACTAGAATAATTAGAGAAAAGTAGATACCAATGAAGTGTTTTTATTATCACGGGAAAAGGGATCAGATTGTCTGATTGCTTAGAGTGTTGTTTTGTTACAAGTTGTACTAGAAAAATTAACATGCATACTAAATATTTTGACAAAGTTTTAAAATTAAAAGACTAAACTACCAAAATGGTCTCTGAAGTTTGCTGACTTTTGTCACTTTAATCCAAAACTTAAACCTTTTAAATTTGGGTCTTTGTGGTTTCAATTTTGTTGTCATTTTCATCCAAAAGCAAAATCTGGTCATATTTTTCAGTTAACATCTAGTTTTTTTTTTGTTTTTTTCCACCCATTTAATAAAGGGCAAAATGGCCAGATTTTTTTTAATTTTTACAATAAAACGTTAAAAGACCATTTTGCCATTCATGGAAGAAAAAGACAAAAAAAATAATAATAAAAATAAAAAAAAAACTGAATGTTAACTGAAAAATCTGACTATATTTTGATTTTGGATGAAAATGATAATAAAATTGAAACCACGGATACCAGATTCAAAAGTTTTGAGTTTTAGAATAAAGTGGCAACGACTATTTTAGCAGTTTACTCAAATTAAAAAGAAAAGAATGACAACAGTTCATTAATCATCTCACGGCTCTAGCTTCGATCTTTATCCATCCCAAAACTAACCAGTTCATTTTATATAATAAACCGATGACTTCAATTCTTCGGTTTTCAATAATTAGGGTGACGGGTCTAGTCCGATTTTAATAACGGGAGATGCTTGACACCGCTTTCAATTGTAATGCACGTGAAGAAAAATCCATTTCTTGTGCCAATAGTTAATAAAACCAAATAACACAGAATCAAACTTGAAAACCAATCAAATCATTGGTGTATACCCTTTCGAGGAAATATCAAACAATTTTATAGAATAGTCTTGAATTATTTGAAGCAAATTTTACCCTTTCGAGGAAATATCATAATTCATAACTAGAGGTGGTAATCTTGACCCAAAGACTTTTAAGTGGGTTAGTTTGGGTTGCTTTTAAAATTATATGGTTTAGTTTGGTTAAAATATTTTAACTAAGCGGGTCACAACTGGTCAATTGAAATTCCATTTTGTTATTTTCGAGTCAAAGCGAGTCGACAACTTTAAAGAAATGGGTCGATGTGGGTTAGCACCTTAAAGAAACGGGCCAGATTTCGGATCAAAATGGGTTTCAGGCCGGCACAAGTATCCGCACAAGACGGGTTACAGCACGAAATAGGTTTTGGATCGAAACGGGTCGGTTCAGATCGGGTTCGGGCCGACACGGGTTTCCGCACGGGACGGGTTTCGAAACTTAACGAATTTTAGGCCGACACGAGTTTTCGTACGGGACAGGTTTCGGATCGCAACGGGTTTTAGGCCGACACGGGTTTCCGCACGGGACGGGTTTCGGATCGCAAATCGGGTTTTAGGCCGACACGAGTTTCCGCACAGGACGGGTTTAGGATTGCAACGGGTTTTAGGCCGACACAGTTTCAATATATTCAGAATTTTTTGTTTTATTTCGGTTTTTTGTTTCCGTTTGGTCAGTTTATTCGGTTACGTTTCGAGAGAAGTCTTTTAACGTTAAGATCTTTAGAGAAGTCTTGTATCCTTTTGGCTTCTGCTTCCATCTTCAGTTTTTCTTTGTTTCTAACCCTCTTATTCAGCTATACTCTCTTCGTTTTAAATGGCCCGCATCGTTATAAATCTCATAGTTAACACTGAACAAGAAACAACTCATGTAAAACTACATCATAGATTAAGGAGGTATAACTTAACTCATGTATCACGAAATCAACAAAAGAAATTTGCTTTGAACATTAGTGTTCGGCTAACCAAATCTATTCATTTTTCTAACTTAGACGTCAAAGAAAGCAATTTTTAACCAGCCTAACCCGACACGAAACCCGTTCTGACCGGGACTCGTTTCAACCCAAACCCGTTCTGACCGAACCCGTTCCGACCCGAACCAAAACGACCCTTTTTGTAATTGACCCATTTTGACCCCAACCCGTTTTAACCCATGACCCGACCCGAACCGACCCGTTTTCCAGGTCTAATCATAACTAAAAATCAGGCCTCACAATTCTTGTAAGATTGACCGGTGTAGGGTAGCGTCCCATGCCACCAAGACATAATGACGTTTCCAAGACCACTTCCGACTCGCCAATGCATGTTGGTGCATTGACTTTGCTTTTGACCTTTGTTGAACGATAATATTTCAAAAAAGAAAAGAAAAATATTTATTTTAAAAATTAACCATATCATATATACCTATCTAAACCAACCATTTTAATCATTTTTCACACACGTCCTACAAGACCTCATCTATCTCTACAAAAAGTCTCTCACCACCATGTTTTCCAACAACATCAATGTGCTAAGCCCGAGTCACCCGTTTTTTGTTCAACGTCAAGCGATGAACCCCGAGAACTCGTACCGAATGAATCCACAAATGCGTGAAGTAGAGTACTATCTGATCATGCCTTCTCCACGAGCCCCGCAAATGCTTATACCCGTTTTCATGTACTACTCGCAAATGCCAACTTCGGCTCAAAATTCTCCCTGATCCCCTTTCCGCCACAATCTTCACAATCCATACCCGAAACCCAAAATGTACCCGAAACCCAATCTGTAACCAAACCCAACCGACTCCGTCCAAGACTCGTAGACACTGTATGAAGGGCTTGGAACAAAAATGTGCTGTGAAGACGGTCGAGTGGAGGACACCTACCGAAGAGCTAGCTTTGTCACAGGCATAGCTCGATGTTTCAGAAGACCCGATTATTTGTCAATTTTTTTTAATCAAGTAAAGTTAAATATTTTGTTTCTATAAAGAATTATATTTATTTGTCGCATATGATATTTGTTTTTGTCTAGTGGTTAGATAATATTTTTTGTCAATTGACTTTATAATAATTTTTACTAGGGAGTGACCAAGAGTTGGTCGTTTTTTGAAAGCGTATATTCGTGAGAAATTTTAGCCGCGATGGACCACGGTGAATACCTCACACCAAATTCGTTCTCGGACAAGTGCGCCGCTATGGGAACCAAAATCTCCTACTTGAATAGCATTTACAATAGTATCGTGGGCTATATGAAAGCTGATACCGTGACGGTACCCTGACAAAACAAAGTTTTTTGACCAATGTAAAATATGTGTCCATATTCTTTTGGACATGTTACAACTATATTTTTCGAATCCATTTTAATGTGTTACCTGTGCCCTAATGCATCAAATCGATATCCAACTGAATGTCCTAGCTAGGTGTGAGGAATCCCACTAGTATCATCTATATAACTCATCATCTTTACAAATTTGGATAGAAAAGAACTTTGAACGTTCCTTTTGTTTTTAAGGGTGTACGGGGTGTAAGTGACAAGGGGTGCGGCAAGCCCCTTTGCCGCAAGGGGAACACCGCCGCCATCATTTTTAGCTGCGCGGGGAGGACTTGAATCGGGGACTGTATGCTGCATGCAGGGAGATGGAGGGTGGGTTGAATATGTTGGGAACACCTTTTTGACATTTCAAACGGTTATATAGCCGTTAGTTTAAAAAAAGGTTTTTTTTATATATTTAAATTATATAAAGCTATACCCATTTTAAACAAATTCACACCAACCCACTTCCTCATTTCTCCAAAACTATAAATCTCTACCCCTATTTTATTTAAAAATAGTGGAAGAAATACCAGTGTTTTTCCCACCCGATAGCAGTGATTCATCTGATAGTAGCATAAGTTTTTTTTTCCCAAAATCTCATCGACGGAGCCGATGTACAAGACACGGGAACATCTAGTAAGAAACGTTATCTTCGTCGTGGTAGTGAGAGTGGCCATCAAATCCTTGTGGTGACACGGGCACATCTAGTAAGACACGACATGCAATTTTTGTACCAAGCTCATGAAGATAAACATCACCTTCCTGGTATGGTGGGTAGCCTTGATTGCACCCATTTCGTATGGAGAATGTGTCCCACAAATTTTCGGGGCCAATATGTGAGAGAAGATCACTGTTACTCTACTGAAAGGGTAAGGTCCCAAAAACCTTGCACAGGTGCTTGAGACCATACCACAACCTCGTCAATAAGCTCTCTTTAGAATGAACCTTGCGCGGCTGCGCACTGGTTCTAAAAGAGAATTTAAAAAGGAAAAACAGTTTTAAACATCTGCGCGCCAAAAGGAAACTAACAGATCCTTACGCCTGCTCATACAACAGATAGGATAAAATCCTAACGATATTTCCGCGCCAAGGCCGCCCAGAATTAGACAAAAATAAACCTTCATGTCATAACAGGAATAACACGAGGAAAAGCAATCCTTCTAGAAAGCTTTATCGTGCAGAACCAATCGGTTATAACCGAATGGCCACGTGTCAACATCCCAAGCACTCTTCAAAGTCACGATGATGGCACCGAATTGAAGGAAGATCCACATTTGCCCACTTTCCACGTGGCATCACCCCAGCAGTTGATCATGACCACGATCCGTGTGCACACACTCATTAGTGATTAACGGAGGAGGAAATAACCGCTTATGGAAAAGCACTTCCATCAAGTTTTCCATCAACAAACTTTCCCGCCCAAACTTCGGCTATAAATAGAGGATAATTCAGGTACCATTTCTCAAGTTACTCTCACTTCACTTTACTATTACTTCTTCTTCTTCATTCAAACCCTGTACTTATTCTCACGCTGGAGGGTGGTCACGGAGAGAACCCCCATTCTCCCCGTGGCGAGTCTAATGGCTATTTGTTTTGCAGTTATTGTCGAAGAAGGAGATCAGTTACCCCCGAATCGAATGAGAAGACCTAACCCTTTTATGCAGATTCAAACCCCCTGGTTCAATTGATTCCGGTCGATTAAACCAGTGTTTCTTCATTGGCGCCCACCGGTTTCTCAGTTTTTATTCATATCTTCTCGTTTCGATTTACTCTTCCATCTCCGTTTTTCAATGGAAGAAACTACGAAAAATCATCAATCTGGCCCTCGGCTAAATTTCGCACACAATACCCAAGTCGAAGGGATTGTGGAAGAGGCTTCGGATGATAACGAAGTCCAGTACAAGATAATCATCCGAATGACCCTGTTACTCCAGGAGTACAACCCGAGATTCCGATAAGCTCAATTTTACCTCCCGGTGAAACTCCTATCTCGTGGTATGTCAGATCCCAGGGTGCAATAAATGTTGTTTATGCACAACTCTGTGCACAGACTGCTCCTACCACTCAGTCACGAAGATCTGCATCTCGTGCACGAGCACCATCTGCACCACGTGTATCACACCATGACGCACCATCGCGAGTACATGTGGAAGACACTGAAGTTTACTCCAGATCCTTACAAGGTATGAGTCTACTCACTCCGAGACTCGACGAAGAGATTATCTTGACGAATCCTATCGGAGACAGTCGGTCCATTCTCGGTTGGGCCCGAGTTCCCACCAGAAGCAGGACACCCACACCGAAGAATATGACAGAACATACCAGGAGGGTGATAATACAAGTGTGTTTAGCCGCTGCTGCGGGATCACAAAAGTTATAAGCCTCGCGCGGTTTATAACCCAGATGCATAGCACGATTACAACTTAATCTACCGCCCGGCAGAGGCAGCGAAGAATTCAAAATTTATCAGCGAGATCGCCTTAACTCCCTTGGAAAAGGCGAAACTACCATCGAATGTCGGAAAATTCAACGGCATGACAGATCCGGACGATCACCTTCGTGTATTTACCATCGTAGGCCTGGTAGGAGGTTGGACCTTGCCAATGTGGTGTCACCTTTTCATCTAAGCCCTCACAGGTGCTGCACGACTTTGGTTCAATAACTTACCGGTCGGGAAGATAACGACGTGGGTGGATTTAAGAGAAATATTCCTAGTGCATTTTAGCCAACAGCGGAGGTCTGTCAGGGACACTACTGACGTGATGAATATTTGGAGGCGTGATGATGAGAGCCTAGAGTACTTCATAATGCGTTACAACAAGGAAGTACTAGAGATCGGTGTCGTTCATGAACATTTGGTACGAGCGCAGTTCAAGTATGTTGTCCGCTGCGATGACATGATCAAGGTTCTGTCGGGAACGGAGGGGTTACCCAAGACTGGGAAAAACTGATGGTTGCAGCCAAAGTATACGCCCAAACAGAATGAAACCTCAGCACCAACAGACCACCGCCACCACACAATCGTCCATAAGATATTAGCGGGAGCAGCGGAAAAAGGTTCAAAAAGAATTGGAGGGACTCAACCTCTGAAACATACTCATCTGAAGACGCACGAGCAACCATAAACAAGCTCGCAGCATAGAGGGAAACAAAGAAAGAGAATAGAGAGCGACAGTGGACCCCCCTCATGAAAACTCCGGCAGAGGTGCTCAGCACAGAAGACTATCAGTTCAAGCCCCCTCCGCCAATGAAGAAAAAGAGGGGTCAAGATCCGAATCAGTATTGTGCTCAGCATGACGATTGGGAGTTTTTGGAGCAAATGGCAATCACATCAAAAAGAAAAGCTCAAGCGTCAAGGAGAGCACGACCGGCCATTACCCGAACTCAAGTGCATGCGGTAGACGATGGTAATGTTCAAACTTCTAACCAAATTTATGATGTTTGTGCTATTTGTAATGAGATAGGACATGCGGCTGAAAATTGCCAAGGAGGTGAAGGGCAATATGAAGAGGTGAATGCATTGCAAGGTCAAGGGGGGGGGTGGTAGAAATTACAACATGAATTCCAATACTTACCACCCCGGTTTAAGAAACCACCCAAATTTTCGATACGGGAATCTCTCAAACCAAGCTAACCCGAATTTTCAAGGAAGTCAAGGTAACTTTGCTCCACGCCAACCGTTTAATAATCAAAGTGGGTTTTCGGGTCAAAGTTCTTCTGGTAGAAATGAGGTCATGGAGATGCTCAAGGCAATGCAAATAGAGATGCAGCGAAGAAATCAAATGGATGATGTTCGCATGCAAAAAGATGAAATCCGTGACAAAGCGATTCAGTCGTTGACCACTCAAATGGGTCAACTTGCAAATGACGTGGCATTATTGAAGAAAGCAAAAGGTCAATTACCAAGTGACACGGTGATAAATCCCAAGAACACAAAAAGCATTAACATCAATGTGGTAAGCACCGTTCCAAATACTAAATTTAATGAAACATTGCTAACTTCTTCGTATCAAGTGAATGCAGGTTTGGCAAAAGATGCTGAAGTCGAGAATGATAAAGAGTATGGAGCGCCAATCGTGCTTATCCGAGTGGGGAAACTAAAAATTCCTCATGCATTATTGGATTATGGGGCGAGCATGAGTGTGTTACCAGGTGATCTATACGACATGTATGATTTTGGTCCGCTTCAGGATGTAGACACTATGGTGAGTTTGGCGGATGAAAGTTGGAGGCGTCCACGGGGAATTATTAAGAATGTTATGATTTGGTTGGGAGAATTCGAATGCCCGGTGGATTTTCTGGTTTTAGATTATGCTACTACCATGATGGCGTCACAACAAAGGGTGATTTTGGGTCGACCGTTTCTCTATACAGCAAATGCTCAAATCGATTGTAGAGAAGGAATCATTACCATGACCGAAAACAACCGTAAGTTGTCATTTGATGTTCAGACTAAGATGATTAGTTACGATTTTGTTGTGGCGAAGGATAGTGGGTTTAGTGAAAAGGTGTTTCAAAGAATGAGAAGAAATCACCCACCGGACCGTGAAGAAAAACATATGGGTTCAAGCAAGAGTGTATTTGATTACCCACCGAGTCGAAACAAGAAGGATGCATTTTGCTCAATGGCACGAGGAAGTGATGGAGATGGCAGGAACCGCTTCTTTGAGCCACCTTAAATGGGGGTGGCACGATCTGGCTGAAGACCTGAAAACTTAGCGTTGCTCGGGAGGCAACCCGAGGTTTTTCACTGATCTTGTTATATCTTTAGTTTTCTATGTTTCAAGGCCATGGCAACACTCAAGTGTGGGGAAGATGTGCGGATATTTGTGTGAAGGTGGTGATAGGAAATTGGATCATTTACAATATCTGTTGTGTCAAACTTCACCAGGTCAATGTATTTTTTTCCTTAGACTTGTCATGTTCTTTAGCTTTGAAATATTGTTAGTTTATTAGTTTGCTTTTGTTTATAAAAAATAAAAAATTAAAAAAAAACAGAGTTGATGTTTTTGGTGTTTAAGCGATCTTCCCTTCAAAACCATACATTGGGGACAATGTATCCCAAGTGTGGGGATGAGGGGAAATTTTGAAAAATTTGTAAAAATTGTAAATTTTTAAAAATCAAGTTACAATGGTCCAAATTGAACATTTGAATACAAAACCGCATGATACACCGGCATCCCATATTCCCTTGTTCTTTCTTGGTGAGAGTTGAGCCATCTCTTTGAATTTATTAGAAATATTTTTCTTTGATGAGAGTGGCAATGGGTGGGGGTACACTAGAACTTGTGCTTAGATGCGGTTTGAGGCCTTAGCTTTGCATGAATGTGAAAATGATAAGGGCATTTAGGTAGCCTCGTCATGTGAGTGCAAGTGTGGGATTTGGGGGGTTGGACCTCATAAATTATATATATGAGCATAGTAGTGAGAGGGGCGGGAGTTTGGACTTTAGTAGCCCATTTGAGCTTGAAGCCGATCATTTGTAACCCGTGCCTAGTTCCTCTAAATTTAGCCCGTATTTGACCCGGTCTATTAGTGTTGCATCTCGTATTAGTATGTTTATCTTGTTATGTTTGAAAAGAAAAAAAAAAGAAAAAAAAAAGATGAAAAAAAAGAAAAAAAAAAGAGAAAAAACAATGAAAAAAAGGAGAAAAAGAGATTGACGTATTGTATGTATATAGATGTTATGTTTAGATAGAAATAAAAGACCGGGTCGAATCATTAACTACTACATATATTTCCATTTCCTACCCGTATGCCTAGCCGTGTTACAACGCTTAAGTCCCTTTGATTCGCATGCATGTTTAGCAAATTCTTTAGGCGAATGACCGATTTGAGTACAAGCATATTATTGTTCGACTACCCATTTACCTTAAGTGTGTTCTAGCTCATTTTTGCTAGTACTATTTGTCATTGAGAGGAGAGTTATTGTGAGGGGTGTGTTATGCGTAGTTTAAGAAAGAATTAGTAAATGAGGACATTTGTTTGCTTGGTTTGTACTTGATCGCTTGAATACATTGTGTTTTGTTGAACGAGTTGCTTGAGGCAAGCAACTGTTAAGTGTGGGGATGTGACGGGTAGTCCGTAGGACAACCCTAAAGTGGTATAAATGATAATAAAATCCTACATTTAATCGGGTAGTTGTCTAGAATTAGATAACTACGGTTGTTTGTGTTTCAGGTACAAACGGGAGCTTAAAATGGAAGGAACACGGAGAATAAATGAAAAAATCAATTTTTGGAATTGAATAATTAAGAGAATAGCATGATAGAGGACGAAATTACGAGAACGTAGGAGAAAACGGTGAAGAAAACGGAGTTGAAACGAAAAAGTTATGCTGAAAACAAGTTTTCATGTTGATGCCTGCCGTAGGCTACGGCAAGGGCCGTAGCTTACGGCGCCGACTGGCACTTTTTGTCATCGTATGACAGTTTAAAGCCACCGTAAGCCATTCCAAGCAACCGTAAGCTACGGTGGCCCCCGTAGCTTACGGCGCTGACCTGCGTAAATGTGTAACTTCCACCTTTTAATGCGGATTTATGGTGTCTTTTCACCTGTAATCATTCCCATTCGGTTACACACAGTTCTAGGGGCGATTTCTAGTGTTCTTGGTGCTTGAAGACAATTTCCAATCATTCGGTTTGTGTTTTTAATTGTTATGAACATTGAAACTTGGGTGAGGATGATGATTCAAGCCATGAGTGGCTAAACTCTTGATGACTATCTTTGGTTGAAGGTTTGTATTAGACTTTATGCTAGATTTCCTAATTTCTAGAATAACAAACTTTGTCTTTATGATTGTTTATTATGGTGTGTGATTAATTGTTTGTAAATTGTTGATTCTTATGTTAATCTAACTTGAAACCATACGTTCTTGGTGTCGTTGGCAATCGAGATATCATGGGTAGATTTAGGATTGGGTAAGGGTTAATTGGTCATCGGGTAACAACCTCACATTCTAGGAATCTGAGTACTTAGTTCCCTTTTATCATAACACGTAATCACACATGAACTATGTCTATTTAGTTCTTTCTAGTGGAATGATAGCATAAACGTCGAAGCAAACCGGAAACTAAAGATGGTCATTTGTCTCTAAATTGTTTACAAACCAAAACTTCCATTTTGCAATTAGAATAGTAATCTTAGTTTTAAAACTCAAATCAATCAAACCAACTCTTGAACTTTACTTTCATTGTAATTAGTTTAATTTTAGTTAACTTAGATAAACTTCTTAATAATACACATTCCACAAACTCCCTGTGTTCGATACCCACTTACCGTTATCTATTAGTAGTATTTGGATTAAATTTGATTGTGACTACGACATCACGTCAACTACCACAAGGATAATGGTCACACTACAAACAATTGTATATCCCTCCGCATCGAGATCGAAAAAGCGCTCAAAAGTGGTGAACTCACCCACTTACTATAGAACGTGCGGAAAGATATAAAACAAATTACTCGCGGCGCTGAAGGACCGAGTAAGAAAGCTAAAAACTAAGCGGCGTAAGAAGCAAGTAGCATACAATAGCCTCTTCACATATTGGTCAAGTTCTTTAACGTACCAATCCATGGCGCAGAACTATAGTATGAGTAAGTTAAGTCCCATTTAATTATCCTAAATAGACAACTTTGTACTACGGCCTCTAAGCCTTATCATTAATCAAACCAAAGTTAGTTCTGTTATTTTTGTGCTTATTACAAAGTGCATGCAATTCCTTTTGGTAAGCGCAAAAACATTATGGTAACCATAACACAAGTCTCATGAACGGTCAGTGATCACACGCATCATGCAAGGCCCTGCCTTACGTTAACACATGAGCTTTATACCACCTTTATTCGCCTTACCTAATCAAAGCAATTGTACTCATGCAAAAATATTGTAATTCAAACACATTTCATACTAGTTACTGGCGCATCACACGCCTTAACAAGAAATTATAAACATACACGGCAATGTATAAAATAAAGTTACTTGCGCCACAACGCATTAACAAACAGGGTCCACGTCCTAAACCTAAAGTTGACTATCCATTGTTCATACAAAGAAAAGAAAACCTAAGCTAGGCCTTCGTCTTCACCTTCTTCCCTGTCTAGGAAAACTTCTCTTAATCGCGTCAAAAACTCTTCAGAGTGCAGCGCAGCATTAATAAGATCCATGGCCGGAAGCTGTAAAGTATTAAATCACGTCTTTGCAGCAGCAAGAGCAGCTTCAGTATCAACACCATGAGTAGCAGACTTACTAGTGTCCCAGTCAACCTTTAAAGCGTTAACCACATGGTGAGAACCTCTGCGTACCCTTGGGCATACCCATCATTCCGCGCAGCAACTAGCAGATGTACAACCGTCTTATCTAGTTCTTCAAAATTAAGACCTGACTTAGCAACCTGCACAAAAAGTAAAAGAAGAGTAAAAAGACGCACAAACATCGCCAAATATTATCAGAGATAGATAAACTTACGCTTTCGATCCCGCGCTCTTTCAACCACAACATATCACTCTTCAACGGTTCAAGCTCACTCTCCGTCGTTGCCCACGCAGTCTCAGAGTTCTCCAACTTATCTTCAGTCGTTCAAGATCCAAATCTTTTTTAGCAGCCTCAACTTTCGCCTTAAGTTGTTCCTGCTCAGATAATAAAGAAATAAGTTCTTCTATCTCCTTATCTCTAGGAGCATGGGTAGCGCAGGTATGTACCTCTCTCTGTTCACTACTTTCCCTATGAGAGCGCGCCTCATCACGCGTTACTTCAGCTTCAGCCTTTTCTTGTTTTAATCTCTCAATCTCCGCATCTTGATTTTTCAACCTCACAACCTCAGCTTTGAGATTATTAATGGTATTACGGAGACCATTTTTTCTTTATTATCTTTCTCGCAAATTTCCCTCCAATTTTTGCGTTCATTAGAAAGGAGAGCAGCTTCAGCCTCTGCCTTTCTTCTCCATCCAGCAACGGACCATTCTTCCGTTTTCAGGTCACTTTCAAACTTGGCTCGGTCAGCTTCCAGCTAGCTTTCATCTGAGCCATCTGGGCCTCACATCCTCAACAATTTTTTTCTTGGACGCCTGTTACACCCCGATATTTCCACGTATTACCAGTGGGCCCGGTGGGGAGTATCGTGACGTAGTTGATATCATCATAGTCAAACAACACAAATTATAAATGCACAGCGGAAGCAAAAGATAGATTTATATTAACCGAATAAATTTGTAATATTAAGTATCACAAAATATTCGGAACAGATCCACGGGCGGATCAAATAAAAAGGAAACATAGTTCAACAGACTTGATGCATCCGAGCTTGCGAGACTCTTATTGATGCTAAGGAGAGGCCAGCCTATTTCGAGTAGTACCTGCACTTAACCTTTTTGGGAAAATACGTCAGTTTACACTGGTAAATACAATCAACCGACTCTTTTTGAAAAGGTTTAAAATTGATTTTGAATGCACGTGGCACAAAACACTTTATAACTTGGGATAATTATTTATATATAAACTTGTAAATGAATTACATGTTCGTTATACGTTCAGTAGCCCGGATTGACGCCGGGTTAAAGATTAATAGACACACCACATGATATAGTCCCGCGGCGGGTTATTCCCGTAACCGGCGGTTATACCTCATTATTTATATATATGCACTAGCGGGTGTACGCCTACACGCGCGTGCTAAGGTCGTGGCCATTTCGTAAAATGATCCCAAGGATATCCGGGACATGGTCATTAACCCCCCCCCCCCAAGGCTTTAAGCAAACAAAACAATTTAAACGGGTCATTTCAATGAATTAACCATCATACGATTAAAGATTCAATGCCCGACCAAGCGGTATTTTATATACCGTACCCCAAGCCCGTATAAGGGAAAATAAGTTAAAAGTATTTACCTCTGCAAGTAATAATCACAACAAGCAAGTGCACGTAGCTTTTACCGGGTCTCCTATTCTGGAACGAAGGTTTATAATAACCTATTAGAATCCTAACGGGTCTTTAATTAAGCCTAAACTTAGACCGGTTAGTTTTTAAAGGAAGATACGGTTCGAACGCATGATTAAGCGAAGACCGGAATAGAATGTGATTTAGACCCGACAAGTTTGAATACTTGTATAATATGGGTAAACTAAACACGTTCTGGATTTTGAGATAAAAATGATAAGGTTTGACCCGTTTCGGCTAATTTATGCAAACTAGTTACATAAACTGAACCGAACGCGAATAACGCATAACGGGTAACCGAATGAGTCACGAACAGGTTTCCTAAGTTAATATGCTTTAAATGTGTTGTGATATTAGTAGGATACCTTCCATTATGCCCAAAACGAGTTTAATCTCAATTTAAGCCCCGTAGGGGTATTTTGGTCATTTAAAAGATTATAAAAGAGATTAATTATAATTCTGAGATTCGGGTCTGAAATAATCAGTAAAATAACTTAACTTAATAGGTTATATCAGTTGGTGATAAGTCTTATATGACAAAATGGTTTTAAACCCATACTATGTGTTTAATACGCGTAAAAAGTCGTTTAAAGCGATTTCCAGGTTATAACAGGAAATCTGAATCAAGGCAATAACCTTAGGTTATGATCAGTTTAAAAATAATTAAAAATCTTCAAAAATCCCAAAATATTATATTACATCAGTGGGTAAAAGGTTTGGTGTCAAAAATTGGGTTTACATAGGCTTTATGCTAATTACGCTGTTTAATTAATAAAAAGCTTTCTAATTACGCTATTGAGCATAACTCCTAATCTAGACCTCAAACTGATGTGAAAATTTAGGGACATGTTTATAAATCAGTAACAAAGATTATTGTCCTCTCACACTACCAAAATTCTCGTTTTAAGGTCAAATGGGCATTATGGTCAACATTAAGCAATTAACGGAAACGTGTAAATGAATCGGACAATCAACGAGCTAATCACAGAGGGTTATAATATCATATAACCCGGTCCTAATGAAGCTCTAAGGAATTTCTAAATCATGCTAATATGGGTCAGAACTGAAAGTCAAAGCAATGGTCAATTTATGCGACTTTCGGTTCCGAACCGGTCCTAAACTGAAAATTGTCGGGTCGGACATGCTTAGACATGTTCTTGCATTGATTACCAAGTTATATGAGTGGTAAAACAGGTTACACGTCTTCTACATTGCTAATTATGCGTTAATTCGAAATTTATGTTTCTGTCGACTTTTTATAACAAACTTTGACCCGGCAAATGACCTAGTTAGAGCGGGAATCAGAGGGTGCCCATTTAAGGGTTTATTGCCCACATAATTACCAACTTATAACTACTTTAAGTTTGACTAATCACGGGACCATTAGTGATTAATCGATAATTCAAACCTTAATTACAACGGTTTGACTTTAAGCTAAATAACTAAGTAAAACACGATTAAGGAAGGTTAAGGAATCTTACCAAGGTCTAATGCATGACTAATGATGCTTAGGGATTGCTCTTGTGCTCCAGAAATCCTTAGGAGTGAAGTATGGAATGAATGATCAAAGTTGCAACAATGTGGAACTTTATATAGTGATCATGATTGAACAAGATGATGCCAAACAACTCTAAGAATGATCCCTGATCAATTACAAGTGTCCCTAGAGCCTAAAAACCCTTTTGTGCAGCACATGGTATTGCAAACAAGCAATAAGAGTCGGTTAAACGGGCTGGACAGACACCTGTCCATGTTTTCTGTATCTGGGAGGCTGAGGCGCCCCGCATAAGGTTCTGGGCAACCTTACGCGCCCCGTATGGAGCCCCTGATCAGGTTAAGCAAGTTTCCACTATTTGCAGTTTTAGTCCCCGGTCCTTCTAAAAGTTGTTTTAACTTCTTGTTTTGCACTTTGAGCCCTCTAAATTGATTTACAAGGGCTTCAAGACTTATACCAAATTTTTTAAGTCCTTGGTTAACTTTTGATTACCCAAAAAGTCATAAATTTCATCGTTGACGCTTTTAACCCCTCGTATACGAATTCTATCATAACTTTCTCATACGATAACGAAACTTGGTGAAATTTTTATCATGCATTCTAGTGAGCATAATTAATCGTTACAAAGCTTCGGGTTTTCTAAAAGGTCACTCATAGGTATACTTTAAACATGTTGACACATTTAACCCCTGTAGTTTGTAATCTCTCACTTTCTTTCACAATTAGTTTTGTATGATCAATGATTCATTCGTTTAAGGGTATAAACATCATGTAGGGTTATTGTAAGGTATATTTATCCATTGTTGACATTTTGAACCCTTATATTCACATACTTTCCTTGTTTGTCAACTTTAGTCCCTCTAGAGTATTCTTTCACACGTTCAAAGCTTACGACACGTGTCAATACATTATTGGACATGAATTTTCGAGGTGTTACATCCTCATCCCCTTAAAAGAAATCTCGACCTCAAGATTTACTGAAATAAATGAGGGTACTTTTCTTTCATTGTGGACTCTACCTTCCACGTGTACTCGGGACCTCTACGGGCATCCCATTTAACCTTTACGATCGGTACATGCTTCCTTCGAAGCTTCTTAACCCGTCGATCCTCAATCGACAAAGGTTTTTCAACAAACTTTAAGCTCTCGTCATTGTGCACATCTGTATGTGGTATGACTAGTGATTCATCAGCTAGTCATTTCTTCAGATTGCAGATGTGGAATACGTTATGAATACCACTTAGCTCCTCAGGAAACCTTAACTTATAAGCCACTGATCCGGCACATTCGATGATCTCGAATGGTCCTATGTATCTGGGGCTCAACTTGCCTTTCTTGCCAAAACGCATTACCCCCTTCCAGGGTGATACCTTAAGTAGAACTTTATCACCAACCTCAAACTTTAGAGGTTTACGCCTTAAGTCCGCGTAGCTCTTCTGCCTATCCCTGGCAGCTTTGAGACGATCGCGTATCTGCACAATCTTATCTGTCGTCTCCAGGACTATTTCAGGTCCTGTCAGTTGGACATCTCCAACTTCCGCCCAACAAACGGGCGTTCTGTACTTTCTCCCGTACAAGGCCTCGAAAGGCGCAGCCTCGATGCTGGTATGATAGCTATTGTTATAGGAGAACTCGATTAATGGCAGGTGGTTATCCCAACTACCACCTAAGTCAATCACACATGCACGAAGCATGTCTTCCAAAGTTTGGATTGTACGCTCACTCTACCCGTCCGTTTGAGGATGGTAAGCCGTACTAAAATTTAAGCGCGTGCCCAAAGATTGTTGGAAACTTTTCCAAAAATGTGATGTGTATCTAGTATCTCTGTCAGAGATAATAGACACAGGTACGCCATGACGAGATACAATCTTATCTACGTACAATTGGGCTAACATGTCGGAGCTATAGGTCTCCTTAATGGGTAGGAAATGTGCTGACTTAGTCAGTCTATCTACTATTACCCATATAGTATCATTTCCTTTCTTTGTCTTTGGAAACTTGGTGATGAAATCCATTGTCACCATTTCCCACTTCCACGTGGGAAGTTCAGGCTGTTGTAGCAAACCTGACGGCTTCTGATGTTCAGCTTTGACTTGCGCACATGTCAAACATTTAGCTACATAGGTAGCTATAGACTTCTTCAAGCCTATCCACCAAAAATTTGCTTTCAGATCCTGGTACATCTTGTCAGCTCCAGGATGAACGGAGTATTTAAAACTGTGGGCTTCCTGGAGGATGACATCCCGAAGTCCTCCATAAACTGGAACCCATATTCGTCCATTTAACCTTAGAATTCCGTCCTTGCCATAGGATAATTGTTCTTCAGTTACTCCTAGCTTTTCATCAGGATAGTTAGCTTCTAGCACAGCTTCCTTCTGCGCAGCTAACAACCTTTCATTCAAATTATTCTTTATCTCAATGCTCTTGGCATTGATTCTTATGTGTGACAACTCGAAATTTAGAACCTTTCTTGTACCTCGATGCAACACGTTGAACGATATGTAACTAGTTGACATGTTGTGTGATTAATGATATAAGTGAACCTTCTATGTGATTATGTGTTGTGTTTATTTGTATGCGTATACGTATGTGACCCGAAACACAAGAACCCAACTCGAGACCACTCGGTCTCGAGTAGCGTAACTACTTGGGCCGGTTGGGCCAATTGATCCGTCCGAAACCCATTAGGGTGCACCAAGGTGGAACAAGTATATAATCCTTAGTGATAGCTAACCTTGCCATTCTTTGGGCAATCCACACACACTCCTACCTTCTCTCTCTCACTAAAACCCTAGAAGCACAAACCTTCACTCTCTCTCTCGGATCAAACCGGCCGACCACAAGAGGGCTCTCGGATTAGCTTGTTCACACCAAGTAAAGCTTCATCTTTCACCACCACTTCTCTAACCGGTTAGTGATTCATGTGATGTATTGTATTTCGGTTGATGATGATGTGTGATGAAGTTATTTGATAATGTGTTTGCTTGTTAAAGTTTTATGCATGATTAAGGTGTTGATTATGTGATAAAAACGCATCATGACTATTGTTTGAACATGACAAAAGTGTTTGTTTGATTTAATGAGTTCTTGTTCGTTAAATGATACATGCTTAGGAGAACATGACTTTTGTAGAATAACATTTGAACAAGATGTTTTGAATAACAAAAGAATGATAAGCTTAGGGCTATTCATGATCATCCGATTTTATGTTAGAGGTTATAGAACAAGTACTTTGTTTGATAATGATCCACAAAAATGATTATTGATATCTAGAGTATATGTTATGATTCAGGTCCATGGAATGCATAGCTTTGTGGGATGAATATGTTGACATTGAAAGATGAACTACTTGAAGATCATGAAAGATATTTGAAACTGATATGTTTGATCCATTTCGGTTAGTGTTAGACAAGGAAACATGTTAGTGCATTGTTATTGGCTAGTACACCATATCATGATCATGAAATTCTATT
This sequence comes from Helianthus tuberosus, assembly GCA_030545235.1. Taxonomy (NCBI): domain Eukaryota; kingdom Viridiplantae; phylum Streptophyta; class Magnoliopsida; order Asterales; family Asteraceae; genus Helianthus; species Helianthus tuberosus. Next base: position 163,220,563 of record CM060399.1, on the reverse strand, counting down.
GGTTTAGTACAATGTCGGAAGTCAGCAGATGTTCCTGTCGAGACCTTCTGTCTCGACTCGAGACCACATGGATGACAACTCGAGACCATGAACATGACAACTCGAGACCGGGGATTGCGACACAGGTTACGAGTCGAGAACTCTCTAGTCTCGACTCGAGACCACACAATGCCAGCACAAAACAGCATGACTCGAGATCAGGGTTGCGAGTCTTGTTGTGACTCGACACATGACCCGAGACATCCACGGTTGCGACTCGAGAACTCATATGTGTGACTCGAGACCGCACAGTCTCGACTCGAGACCATGTACTCATGCACTGTTTGGACTTGCATTGTTACGGGCTTAGGATTGGGCCGGACTTATGGGCTTTGTTTACTTGTATACATGCTACTGTTCAACTCATAGGTATTATTGTAAACCGCCATGTTTATACGTGTATGCCATGAATAATACCTGTATGCAACTTGCTAGTATACGTGTAGAACATACGTGCACTACTTGGATATGAACCTGACTTGAATGGTATCTATGTTAGGACGTAGTTGACCACTTACAACTTGATTGACCTTTCTGTGTATCTGCCGAGCAAACCAAGGTGAGTTCACACCCTCTACAAAGCATGGGATTCCCAGGGGTCGGGAATTGGGGTTAAGGAACATGGGTTCCTCGTCCTTCTTGGGTAGGACAACATCGGTTCAGGAATATAATTCCTCGTCCTCATGGACAGATAACTCGTACTAGACCAAAACTCTATCACGAAGTCCCTCCTTTTTATATCGACTTAATCGCCGGGCCAATGGCGAGCGGGTCATTAGTTAGATAGCGCTATTTAGGTTTGACAAAGCTCACACCGTGCCGCAGAGGACGGGCGTGAACTAATGGATCTGGGGCACGTCAATGATGATAGACATTGACAGTTTCAGGGCACATAAACATGACTACAGTCAGCAGTCGATATGGTAACGAGTCTAGTAGTATACATGGGGTAGCCCCCACGACCGAAATGCCAGATAACTAACAAGGGGTAGCCCCCACGGCTGGATTGCGAGAGTAACCGGGAATAAACAAGTCACGCTTTTAAACTATGGGGTAACCCCCACGGCAGGATGCCAGATAAAGGAAACTGTTTTTGAAACAACTTAAAACGAACACCCAACCGTGAACTCACTCAACTTGTTGTTGACTCGTTACTACATGCTTTGCAGGTCAATAGGTACTTAGCTGGAGCTTGCATGGAGGAGGATCGTTGTGGGACATGGACAGATGTGTGCCATGTTAAACTTTGAAACAATTAAACTTATGTTACGGTTTTAAACATTATGCTTCCGCTTGCAACTTAACTATGCTTTGTTTGGACACCAATTATATTGGTTAAACTTTTATATCTTTTAACTTGCATGTTCAATATGATTGGTGGCTGGATCCTGGTCAGTCACGCCTCCAAGCGGTGGTATTCCGCAGGTGGATTTTGGGGGTGTGACAGATTGGTATCAGAGCCATTGGTTATAGTGAACTTGGTTTTAATAAAGGGAAAACGTTTTTGTTAAAAATAGACTATAACCTGTACAGTGCTCTACGATCCACAACGACGCTTCACTCCACATGCAAGGCTCAACATTTTAGGTGATATGATCTGTGTATATATTGCCTACTTGTTAGTTACCTAGTACATTGCTCATGGTATGCTTGGTTAGTATAACTGCTGTTGCTTGAAAACGTGTGTGCTTACTCTCTTCTGTCATCGCATTTTCGCGAACCCCTCTCACTCACGTTCCTCTTGATGTGAAGATCATGTTTGGATGCGTAAACATGACACAAGCCCAGTTGACGGCTCTGATTAACGAACGAGTTGCTGCGGCACTGGCAGCTGCACACGCAGGAGGTATATCCTGCAGTCCAAACCCATTCTAGGATCTCTAGATCCTACTCTCGTGAACCAACCTTTGTGTTAAACTCTGTCTTTTCTTTCACCCTCGATAGGTCAACATGTTCAGCCACCTGTGTGCACTTTTAAAACTTTCATGGACTGCCGACCAACTACTTTTAGCGGCACTGAAGGGGCAGTAGGTCTCCTCCACTGGTTTGAGAAACTGGAATCTGTGTTCGAAATGTGCGAGTGCCCTGAGGAGCGCAGGGTGAAGTATGCTACCGGTACTCTCGAGGGTTTAGCCCTCACATGGTGGAATGCTCAGGTTCAAATGTTGGGGTTGGTTGCCGCTAACGCCACCCCATGGAACAACTTTAAGGAAATGATCAAAGAGGAGTACTGCAATCGTGATGAGATTCACAAACTAGAAGTAGAGTTTTTCAACCTCAAGATGACGGGGTCAGAAATTGAAGCATATGTGAAAAGGTCGAACGAACTGGCAATTCTGTGTCCTACTATAGTGGATCCTCCCATCAAACGCATTGAACTCTTTCTCAAGGGCTTAGTGCCAGAAATCCAAAGTCATGTGACTTCAGCAAACCTCGCCACCATTCAACAGGTTGTTCAGTTGGCTCACCGTCTCACGGATCAGGCGGTGGAGCAGAACAGGTTACCAAAGCGCATCGGTGCTGCAACTACTTCAGGTGCTCTTGGTGACAACAAACAGAAATGGGATGGAGCTTCAAGTAAGGGTTCTGCTTCTGTCCCGTCTCAGTCTCAGCAGAGAAAGACTGACGACTACAAGAGCCCCAGTCAGCAATCATCTGGTGGTCAAAGTCATGGTGGGTACAAAGGGAATCACCCCAAATGCAATCGCTGCAGCCTGCACCACAGCGGGCCATGCACCAGGGGTAACTGTCATCGGTGCAACAAGCCAGGTCACGCTGCAAAGGATTGCAGGAGCTTATATCCCGCCAATCAGAATCGTCAGCAAGCTCAACAGAACCAACGTCAGCAGCAGCAAGGTGATAACAAAGGGTGCTTTCAGTGCGTAGCTGAAGGCCACTTCAAGAGAGATTGTCCCCAACTGAACAGGAACCAGAACAACAACAACAACAACAATCAGGGGAATGGTAACAATGGGAACAACAACAACAATGGAGCCAGGGGGCGGGCGTTCCTGATTGGCGAAGGTGAAGCAAGGAACGACCCCAATGTTGCCGCGGGTAAGTTCCTTCTCGACGACTTTTATGTTACAGTTTTATTTGATTCGGGTGCCGATACTAGCTACATGTCACTAGAAGTTAGTCGAATGCTTAAGCGTATCCCAACACATTTGAACAACAAGCACACTGTAGAGCTAGCAAATGGTAAGAGTTTAGAGGCCACACACGTAGTCAAGGGTGGTAAACTTGTTCTTGCTAACCAGACCTTCTCTATCGACCTTATCCCCATCGTCTTGGGTAGTTTCGACGTTGTCATTGGGATGGATTGGTTATCCCAACGCCGGGCAGAGATTCTTTGTAACGAGAAGATTGTTCGTATTCCTGGTTCCAGTGGTAAACCACTCATGATTCGTGGCGACAAGAAGGGTGCTGTTGAGAACGTCATCTCTTTCCTAAAGGCCCAGAAGTGCTTGCGAAAGGGCCACACTGCCATTTTGGCTCTCGTTACTGACACCTCGGAGAAAGAGAAGAAGATAGAAGATTTTTCAGTAGTACGCGACTATCCTGAGGTATTTCCTGAGGAATTACCTGGTCTTCCGCCTCACCGCCAGGTCGAGTTTCAGATTGAGCTAGCTCCTGGAGCTACGCCTATAGCTCGCGCACCTTATCTGTAGGATCGTTTGCGGACCCGAACGAGTTGATCAGAAGAGTTTATCTCTAAACGAAAGGCGGAAACAGACGTGTAGAGGTCAATTCAGCAAGATTTCCACTTAAAACTGTTGTATGATTGATTTCACAATGTTTTACAACCTGACAACACTTCGGCAGCACTTCGTTGCAAAACAGAAGACTTCTCCAAAAGTTACTAGAGGTTTAGCTTGAATGCATATTTATAGGTGAGGAGGTTTAGCTTGAAAATGTCATGTTATTTTCAAGTGAAACCAGGTTTAGCTTGAAACTGTCACACTCCGCTTTCAAGGGAAACCTCTCTTGTAGGTTTAGCTTGAAACTGTCATGTGTCACTTTCAAAGGAAACCTCTTCATTCAAGCTAAATACTATAAACAAACCTTAAAACCTCTAACATTCTTAATACAATACTAAAGTAAGACTCGATACAAGACGAAGTCGACAGACGCATGCACCAACAGACTCCCCCTCGAATGTTGACGAGTCTTAAGTGTCGAGTCTTCAACGTCTTCAGTCTTTATCAGTCTTTGGACTTTTAGGATCTCGATCTTGCACTAGCTTCACTCTTCTCAGAATCAAATTCCAGGCTTCTTGTATGTGTCTTCAGACTCCCCCTTTCGATATGCTGGGATCGCAGTCTGGAATTCACTATCTGCATCCTTTAAATCAATCTTCATTCTAATCTGCACATACTCTACCCCACAATAAATTTTCTGATGACCATTTATAGAGCAAATTTTAAAATGATTCAACATTTATAGTCTTTGATGAACCACTTGCAGAAATATCAATTTCAATTTAAAAACAACACACTCTCCCAAACCATCTGTTCATCATGTTTAGCACTCGGAACTTTGAAAATCAGCTTTCCAACATCAGTTGTCAAAAATCTTTTTTTATTTTTTCAAAAGTTTATGCTAAAACACACCGAAAATCTTTTTGGATTTTTTTCTAACAAAGAAATGCAATAAAGAAATATTTACAGACAATATTTTTGTGAGTTCGTGCAAGAGGATCATATCAGTTTATGAGACCAATCACCAACACCGTTAAGCTTTAAAACATTTTAAGCTCTAAACGATTCACATTGATTGACAATATTGTTGTCCACTTAAACTCAATCTAAAAACTTTCAATCTGCTTACCGTTACTTTAAGGTATATTAAGATAGCACTAAATTCTTATGGACCCCACAATCTCAGCATATCCCCTCATCATGCAATACACTGACTCAAGTAATGCCTTTAAACTTTATCAACTGTGATTTGTGCGAAAACAAAGCAGAATGTTTAAACATTAACAATCAAGTCGATACTTCCGTATACGCAGAGAAAGTCCAATGTTTAAACAAAATAACAAAAATAAAACAAGTTGAAGTTGTTTAGGCTTTAACCACCAAGTCGATACTCCCGTATACGCAGAGGAGGTCCAAAGCTTAAACGAAACACCAAAGAAAATAAAGCAGAACGTTTAGGCAACAACATCCAGGTCGATACTCACGTATACGCAGAGGATGTCTGATGCTTAAACAAAATAAAAAAATAAAACAAGTTTAAATCTTTGCAAAATCAAATGCATAATCACAGCGACTTTTTAGCAAAGTTGTGAAAGTTCACAAACTTAACCAGTTTTATGTCTTTCGACAATCAGCGATTACTGAGTAGGCACACAGTCAAGAAGGACAAAACTAAGTACTATGCTTTTGACCATGTTTCCCACTTAGAACTAGGCTTTTTTCATTTAAGTTTGTATCATTATCGCAAATCTACTAGTCTAGCTGAGCCTACCGTCACATCTTTAGTGAGATCGCTTATCACATTTGACTTTCCATTTCTTTAGCATGTTGTAACAGTCCACTGATGTACTATCATTTCCTCTATTTCACAACAAAACTCATTTTTGATTTTATCATGTTTTTGTCTTTTTCAAATTTTTCAAATGTTTTTGGATTTTCTGAAATTTTTACTCCCCCTAAAATGCAAACACATTTTAGGAAATTTGAAAACAAACTATACAATAAAGTGACAACCGATATCAAATCACCTTAATTCGCCATCCACTTTGCATAAACAATCAGAACTCCCCCTTTCACAAAACTATTTTCTCATTATGATTTCAAAACACTTAAGTTTGTTTTAACCAAAATGATTTTTCCGGAAAATAAGTTTTGTTGGTTTTACCACTTGTAAAGTTAGGGGTTCATCACATTGTTTTACATTCAACCACTTGTAGCAAATCAAGTACAATTTAATGTCCCTGATTTACCACTTGCATGTATGCAACCTCTGTACCTCTTGTAAAAATATTCACAACATTCAAGCCTATGTAGGAATAAACCTCTACACAAACCATTTTACCAATCAAGATGCCGATTCCTGCTTCGCACTTACCAACCTGGAAGCTCCGGCAATTCACAATCTGTAAAAATTTAACAAACTTTAAGATTCATTTAAACAATCAATTTTTAAGAAAGATGCCGATTCCTGATCCACGATTACAAACTTGGGATCTCCGGCAAGTCAGGTGTTTCAATGAAAGAAAATATCCACCCAAGCCTGACCAGCCTTGGGTGTTTTCAATTCAGAAGCAGTTGGGGTGTAAGTTGCTTTCTTTTTAGCATAAAACTCCTTTACCCCTTTTACTTTCCCTTCAACCATTTTTCCGAAAATCTTCTTAACTTTCCCATTAAATGCTTTCTCAACATCAATGTTATCCTTCTCAGAATATCCCTGATTTGAGATTTCAGACTTTCCAGTTTTCTTTTTAAAATTTTCAGTCCTCAATGGTGGAAAGTTCTCATCATCCATTGAAGGAACTGAGTTTTCATCACTCTCATCAAACTGTGGATCCTCTGATTTTGTGGAATCAGATTCATCGCCAGATTTTACATCAGATTTCTTAACAACCCATTTTTGGTTGTCAAGTTTCACACTTCGCCTGTAAAATCTTTTTGAACATTCACCAACTTCAAATGTTGAATTTTTGAAAACTTTAAATCGTTCAGTTGGTGGTTCGGTTTTATCAACAACTACTTCTTTGAGTTTTTCTGAGACTCCCTGTTTTGTGTTGGTTGCCTTAGGACAGTTCCAGGCGATGTGACCAACTTCTTGGCATTTATAACAGGTTCTTGTCTCTTTCCTTTGAAAAGCTCCATTCTTCATCTTTTCATCAAGAAACTCCTTGTTTGACTGTTTCCAGAATGAGCTCTTTGCTTCTTCTTCATGGCTAGTTCCTGCAATATATGTCATTTTTGATTTAAAATCCCGAACATATTTTTCATTTTTATAGTTTTCCGGTGGAATAAAACCAAGACCTTTCTTTTTGAACTTACTATTATGGTTTGGTTTCTTTTGAAAACCAGAACCAGAATTGTAACCCTTTTTCTTGTTCAAACGTTGTTGAACTCTTGAAGTGTATTTTTTAGGTTTTCTAGTAAGATTTAAATCTTTTATTTCAGAAATATTAATTTCTATCATTTTGAAAATCTTTTTGATCATGTCAAATCGAACACTTCTTATTGGAAACTCTTTATCAAGGTATAATTTGTCAGAATCATTCAAAGTGTATACAACTTCAAATGTTTCATCATTCAAATTAGATTTTGACAACAAAAATTCTTTACTATAAACCCGTTTTCCCAACGACTTTGAACTCTTTTCAGACGAACTCGAACTTCCGACAGACTGACACGAACTTTCGAACTCGGATTTTGACTCTGACTCCTCATCCTTATCCAACACCTGATCAACCACTCTTTTTATCAGTTCTGACTCATGATCTGTGTCGGACGCTGTGAATGTGACATCAATATTGTCAGGTAAAACATCGGTTATCTCGGACTCCAACTTTATATTGACTGCCTTTTTTAGTTCTTCCTCGTTAGGTTTTCTAGACGAATACCCTTCCCAAATCGGAGGCGGACACTTATAATAACAAACACCCTGTTTCTTACCAGTATCCTTTTTCTTCTTTGGCTTTGTTTCTTCGCCTTTAAATGCTTCAAATCCTTCAACTGTTGGATAAATTCTATCAATAATGTAGTCACAACCTTTGTAACTTTGCAGCAATCTTCTGATTCTTTCATTCTCAGTTGCTTCACTATCCAACTCTTTCTTCCTCTTTGCACATTCTTCTATGTACAAGTTGATCTCTTTTTGCTTTGTCATCATGGTAGCATTCAACATCTTCAAAGCTTTCTCTCTTTCAGAGTTAGTCTTTTCCAGACTATTCACAGTTCTGTTCAATACATCATATGACTCTTTCAAATTTTTTACATCAAACAACAACTTTTCTTTCAACTTTTCTAACTCACTAAACCTCTCATATTTTTCTATACATTGTTTACATGACTCTAAACAAGTAAGACAGGGTTTTGTGATTTCAACAATCTTCTCAACTTCAACTATCTTTTCAACTTCCACAATCTTCTCAATCACTTTGAATTCTTTCAATTCTTTTGCAGCTTTCTTCTCTTTCAGTTTCTTCAATTTTTCTGCAAAATAAAATTCAAAAGTGTCAGAAGATAAATGAGTTTTTCCCAAATTTATCTGTTCCATCTCTTCATCATCACTTGTTTCTGATGAACTGTTTTCTGATGAAACAGATCCTTCATCTTCACTTTTCTCTTCATCAGATAACACTTCCATCCATTCCTTCAACATTTCTGGCTTTTGAACAATATGTACAATAAAAGCTTTAACATTAGGATCATCTGGAATGTACTTGTCCCAGCTAAAACCATCAGCCATTTTCTCATCATCTTGATCACAAATGCCAAAATAAGCTTTCCTGTTTGCATCCTCGATCATTCTTCCATGTGCCGTTTGTGGCTCCTTTTGTTGATGTGGTTGATGAGTGATTTGCTGATAAATGGATTTCCTATAATAATCATCTTTCCCAGACGACTCCTTTGCTCCTCTCGGCTCCTGATTCTTGCATTCTCTTTTAAAGTGGCCTTTTTCTCTACAACGAAAACAAACAACTTTAGATTTATCAAATCCTATATTAGAAAGATTTGCATCCAAGAAGTCATTTCTTCCTGTAACCAATCTAAATTTTTCTGCTCTCCTCAAAACACTCGCTAAGGCCCATTTAATATCCATCAGTTCCAGCTCCTCTGCATCGATTTGGTCATAATCTTCCTTTGTGAGCATTGGATTGCCAATTTTTCCGGCAATCAACCCTTCATAAGACTCTAATGCAGTGACCAATAATCCCATATGATGCTTTACAATTTCTTCAGAATAATTTTGACCGTTTTGAAGATGTAGAGCTACATTGCACTGAATTAGATGACCATTTCCAGCAGATGAACTTTGAATACTTGGAGGATTCACCGTTGAAAAACCACTAGTGTTGACTGATCCTTGACTGCTTGGTGTAGATTGATTTCCAGCACTAAATGCAGTTTGTATCTTTGGACTTGCTTCAGCAGTTTGAACATTTCCTTTATAGTACAATTTAATATCTTGTTGATGAGTAGAACTGTTCATTCTAGCAATTTTCTGCTGCTCCAGATCACGTGCCTCCAACTTCTCTATAAACTGTGCAATCGATAACTTTTTAAATTGTCCGGAATTTTTCAATATCATCAGATATGTACCTCATTCCTGTTGCGGTAATGCATCAGCAAGCTTTTCAACCCATTCTGCTGGAGTTTTTGTAATCTTCAACTGTGACATAGTGCGTACAAGATGACAGTATCTTTCAATAAGACTCTTTGTGGTTTCACCAGGCATGCACGTAAACAGTTCAAATTCCTTTTTCAACAAAGCTGCTTTACTTTGTAGCATTTCAGTACTTCCGTCAAATTTCTTTCCAAGAGCTTCCCAAAGAGAATAAGCGTTTTCATCATGTTGAAGCAACACAAATATATCTTCTTTAACAGCTTGTTGTAACAAATTGATCATCATCTTTTCTCCTTTGTAACTTTCTCTTTCTTGCTCCGTGAATTCTGAAATGATTTTATCGACTCCTGCTGAATTCCTTGGCCTCTCATATTCAGTTTCGATGCTCTCCCAAGATTTTAGATAATTCGCCTGAACCCAATTCTCAAACCGTTTCTTCCATCCGTGATAATCTTCAATTCCCATAAGTTTCGGAAGTTTTTGCATTGTACCGGTTTCATTCTCCATTGTCATGGTCTTAGCAACATCGGATGAACTAGTCGGGGTTGAAGCAAATGCGTTGTAAAATTCAGAATCCATGTTTCGGCAACACGTTTTTCAAACACAACACTTTCAAGCGAAACCTTGATAGAATGTTCAAAAGAAACCTGATGGAATGTTCAAAAGAAACCTGATGGAATGTTCAATAGAAACCTGATGGAATGCTCAAAAGAAACCTGATGGAATGTTCAATAGAAACCTGATGGAATGTTCAAAAGAAACCTGATGGAATGTTCAATAGAAACCTGATGGAATGTTCAAAAGAAACCTGATGGAATGTTCAATAGAAACCTGATGGAATGTTCAAAAGAAACCTGATAACTTCAAACGAAACCTGTCAATTTCAAACTAAACCTGTAGTGTTCGTTCAAACTAAACCTAGTTTTGGTCTGTTTTTGTCATTTTTAGTCTGAATTTGAGTCTGAAATTTTCAAGGGTTTGTCTATGTCCAATTCCGAGTACACTGTGAAAAATTGAACCAAATCGGACCGTGAAATCTCGTAAATTCTGAAAAGAAAGGGTAGAAAACATAAATTTCGAGCTGAATCGGTAAGAACTCCTCCTCCTGAGCTCTGATACCACTTGTAGGATCGTTTGTGGACCCGAACGAGTCGATCAGAAGAGTTTATCTCTAAACGAAAGGCGGAAACAGAAGTGTAGAGGTCAATTCAGCGAGATTTCCACTTAAAACTGTTGTATGATTGATTTCACAATGTTTTACAACCTAACAACACTTCGGCAGCACTTCGTTGCAAACCGGAAGACTTCTCCAAAAGTTACTAGAGGTTTAGCTTGAAAATGTCATGTCATTTTCAAGTGAAACCAGGTTTAGCTTGAAACTGTCACACTCCACTTTCAAGGGAAACCTCTCTTGTAGGTTTAGCTTGAAACTGTCATGTGTCACTTTCAAAGGAAACCTCTTCATTCAAGCTAAATACTATAAACAAATCTTAAAACCTCTAACATTCTTAATACAATACTAAAGTAAGACTCGATACAAGACGAAGTCGACAGACGCATGCACCAACATTATCGTTTAGCTCCATCAGAATTGGAAGAACTCTCTACGCAACTGCAAGAACTCTTGGATAAGGGTTTTATTCGTCCTAGCTCATCGCCCTGGGGAGCTCCAGTGCTATTTGTGAAGAAGAAAGACGGTACCTTCAGAATGTGCATCGACTATCGGGAACTCAACAAGGTGACAGATCGCTATCCTCTACCACGTATTGACGACTTGTTCGACCAACTGCAAGGGTCGAGCTACTATTCAAAGATTGATTTGAGGTCGGGATATCACCAGCTGAGAGTCCGAGAGGAGGACGTCTCCAAAACAGCCTTTAGAACTCGATATGGACACTATGAGTTTTTGGTCATGCCTTTTGGACTGACAAACGCACCTGCGATCTTCATGGACTTGATGAATCGAGTGTGCAAGCCTTACCTAGACAAGTTCGTTATAGTCTTCATCGACGACATCCTGATCTATTCTAAGAGTCAGGAGGAACACGAGCAGCATCTACGACTTATTTTGGAACTCCTTCGAGCAGAACAGCTATACGCCAAGTTTTCAAAATGCGACTTCTGGCTTCGAGAAGTCCATTTCTTAGGCCACGTGGTGAACAAGGATGGGATTCACGTTGATCCATCCAAAGTAGACTCGATTAAGAACTAGCCTGCACCTCGTACACCAAAGGAAATTCGCCAATTCTTGGGTTTGGCAGGTTACTACAGGAGGTTCATTAAGGATTTTTCCAAGATTGCACAGCCTCTCACCTCGCTAACGCAGAAAGGCGTTGTTTATCGATGGGGAAATGCACAGGAATTTGCATTTCAGCATCTAAAGGATAGACTTTGCAGCGCACCTATCCTTTCCTTGCCAGAGGGCACAGACGACTTCGTGGTCTACTGCGACGCATCAATTCAAGGTCTTGGTTGTGTATTGATGCAACGAGATAAAGTTATAGCCTACGCCTCACGCCAACTTAAAGTTCATGAGAAGAACTACACTACACACGATTTAGAGCTGGGAGCTGTTGTTTTTGCACTTAAGATATGGCGACATTACCTATACGGTACCAAGTGCACCATTTACACCGATCACAGGAGTCTCGAGTACATCTTCAAGCAAAAGGAGCTAAACATGTGTCAACGACGATGGGTCGAGTTGTTGAACGGTTACGAATGTGCAATCAGGTACCATCCTGGCAAAGCCAATGTTGTGGCTGATGCCCTTAGTCGAAAGGACACTGCGCCTAAGCGTGTACGAGCCTTACAGCTCACTATACATTCCAGTCTTCCTTCCCAAATAAGAGACGCTCAAGTAGAGGCATTGAAACCAGGAAACGTCAGGGGTGAAGCCCTACGCGGCTCAAGGCAATGCTTAGAACAAAAGGAAGACGGTGCTTACTACGTAACGGGACGCATTTGGGTCCCACTCTATGGCAACCTACGAGAGCTTGTGATGGACGAGGCACACAAGTCTCGCTACTCGGTACACCCTGGTTCGGATAAGATGTACCACGATATCAAAACTACGTATTGGTGGCCTAGCATGAAGGCCCACATAGCAACTTACGTCAGCAAGTGTTTGACTTGTGCGAGAGTCAAGACGGAATACCAGAAACCCTCAGGCCTACTCCAGTAACCAGAGATACCGCAATGGAAATGGGAGCAAATTTCCATGGATTTTGTTACCGGCCTGCCTAGATCTCAGCGGGGGAACGATACTATTTGGGTGATCGTGGATCGACTCACAAAGTCTGCACACTTCTTGGCAATCAAGGAGACGGATAAGTTCTCCACTCTAGCAGAAGTTTATCTCAAGGAAGTTGTTTCGAGGCACGGGGTGCCCACCTCTATTATTTCGGATCGAGATGCACGTTTTACTTCAGAATTGTGGCAAGCAATGCACAAATCCTTTGGCTCACGGCTAGACATGAGCACAGCGTATCACCCTCAGACGGACGGGCAGTCTGAGCGCACTATTCAAACCTTAGAAGACATGCTTCGTGCATGTGTAATCGACTTTGGCAACAGCTGGGAAAAGCATCTGCCACTTATGGAATTCTCGTACAATAACAGCTACCACACCAGCATTAAAGCTGCTCCGTTTGAGGCGTTGTACAAGCGTAAATGCCGGTCACCTCTTTGATGGGCAGATGTGGGGGATAGTCAGATCACTGGTCCAGAACATGTGGTAGACACAACCGAACGAATTGCTCAAATTCGACAACGCATGGCGGCAGCTCGTGACCGTCAGAAAGTCTATGCCGATAAGGGCAGGAAACCACTAGAGCTCCAGGTTGGGGAGCGGGTACTACTCAAAGTTTCACCCTGGAAGGGTGTGGTTCGTTTTGGTAAACGAGGCAAACTTAACCCACGATACGTCGGACCTTTCGAAATCATCGAGAAAATAGGCAGGGTGGCCTACAGACTGAACTTACCAGCGGAACTTGGTGTAGTTCACAACGTTTTTCACGTGTCGAATCCGAAGAAGTGTCTATCAGATGAAACCCACATAGTTCCTCTGAAGGAACTCACTATCGACGAGCAGTTACGATTCATCGAGGAACCAGTTGAAATCACGGACCGGGATGTTAAGGTCCTCAAGAGCACTAGAATACCTCTCGTTCTAGTTCGTTGGAACTCACGTCGCGGCCCAGATGTGACAACCCTCACCAAACCAGGTATCCGTACGACCTAATTAATAATTAATTACTGCTTAATTACTGTGCTTACATGAAATTATGGATAAACTGCTATTTGAATACTGATACATGTACTTACTTGCATCATACTATACTTGCTGTCACTCCATTCTTTGCTTACAGCACCTTTGTGACAACCTTGATGCACCAAACGCACAGTAGCACAATGAACGGATAACCTATTAAACGTGCTGCCATTACTAGCACCAGGCAGGTACTGCCTCTAAGGCCTGTAAGAGCCTGAGATAGTTTGCTACACTAGTAGAGAGTGTAGGGATATAAGAGTTGTAGAACTGCGTCACTAGGAATGAGATTATAGTGACCGGGTGTGCCTAAAACGTACTTTAAGTACAAAATTCAGCACTTTAAATAATAATTCAGCATTTAGCTAACTAATAAAGTGCCAAAACATGAGGAAAACATTACTAGACACTTTCCAAAGTGTCGGGAATAAGTTGTGTCACTAAAAATAACATTAACGACACCTTAAGGCTTTGTTAAGCACTTTAACGGATCAATATCCAACCGAACAACCGGACTTTATCCGGGACACAAAAATATTGTCATTAACATTATTTTTTTCTTTTTTTCTGAGCCTGTTAGGGTCCCCGAATACCCTAACACCCGTTACAACTTACAACACACTAGTAACCGGTATAACCTCCTAGCTTAATGTAACTAGACTTAACCTATCAGTTGGAATTGAACCAAACCCATCCCCTTGTAACCGAGCATGTGGGGACATCCCCCTAATTCTTTTGATTATTAAAATCATTTTGTCTAATATCAAGAAGACACAATAACCTATGGATAAACTTGATGAAATTGTCTATAAGTAACTAGTTCTTGTCCATCATCACATAACCCACACTTCACAAACTTCTCTCTCTCTCCCTCCTTGCTCCTTTCGGCCGAGAACACCCACAAGCCTCCATCCATCGTCGAGTTTTGATCTTCTCATTCCAAGAGCATACAAGTGTTAAGGATCTCATACAAAGGAGCTCGGTGCATTCGGAACGCAAAGGACCTCACCCTATTGCTTTTATCCACGCATTTTTCGACTAGTTTCTTCCCTAGCCTCGAGCTAGTAGTAAGTTGCTTGAAACACCCTCTTGATCTATTTTAAAGTGGTTAAAAAGAACTTTGTCGGTTAAAATTTACGAACATACAAAATGATATGTAAAAGTCTACTAAAAATGCTAAAGATGATGGTTAAAAGCTAGATTGTTGTGTAAATCTTGTAAGATTTGTTTTGTGTGATTATTTAGTGCCGATCTATGTTGTGGTAGCTCGGATCATCGTTTAACCCGGATTAGTCATGTTCATGAAATATGACATAGAATATGTTTAAGTATAGAAAGGGTTAAATGATGAAACTCTACCACACACTAAGCATGAACTTGTGTAAAATCAATATTTCTTATGAAATAGAGTTGTAAACTAGTAGATCTACGGATCTACAAGCGGTATTTTCAAAGGACCACGTGTCAAAAGAAATCATACTTTCTAAAACCGGATCCTTCATGAACGAGGATGATTTTTGTAAACACACAAGTGTGTAAACACTTGTGTAACACTAAGTTTCGACAAAGAACTAGTTTTGTCAAATTTTACAAGAAGTTGTAAAGATGGAATTTCTTTAAAAGCGAGGCTTTTACGAAACCGGATGGATTTATATAAAGATACACTAAAAGTAAGGAGCTTTACTACATATTTTTGGAAAAACTACAAGTTCATGAAATTCTTGCGATTTACATATATTGACTAGTTTGATGCTTTGAACATTGTTTTGATTAAATAAGGAAATTGTTGGTTTGATTTGTAAAAGAAAATGATACGCTTGAAAGCGTGGCCACCTCCAGTTACAGAGGAAACTCTGGCGAAATTTTTCCAAAAACCTAACACTTAGAAATATTTTCACTACAAGTGTTAGAAATACATTTTTAATGTGTTTTCGAACTATAGATTTCGCCATGACTTTATTACAAGATTTCTAATTATCGGAGGTGGGATTTTCACAAAATAAAAACTTGCTAGAATATATATTTAGTATATATTTAGTAACAACACTTGTAAAATGTTTATGATTATTTTGTGAAATATACGAATATTATTTTTAGAGTAAAAATAATATTATCAAATATTAACGGTTTCAAGGTAATACATACGCTTTCATAATTAAAAGTAAGTTACAACGGTATAATTATTACCACCCGATCTTTATCCGTAAGTTACGCAATTCAGAAAATACAAATGAACGCGTATTTGTCAAGAATATTATTTCGGAAAATTGTATGAAATAAAATATAATATTTTTGGGAAAAATGATTATATTTTGGAGTAAGAAATAAAATATATTAAGTGAGACTTAATAATGTATTTCGAATGTTACGAACACACATGTATTAAATCCCCCATCCTTGGGAAGGAGAATAATTACCAAGTATTTACAAAAATAAACACGAAATAGTTGTCTAACTATTTCCCAAAAACTTAAACCTTGAGCTAAGGCACGGCCGTCCTTCTAATAGAGTTAGTACGTGTAGGTCGTCGCACAGCTGCTTAAGCAGGAGATATACTTGGTAGAGACGCACCACTGTGAGTTCATGTCCCCCTTTTCTCTTAACTGTTTTCAGTTTTCTAAACTGCGGGGGTGAAATACATGTTACTATGATTACGAGTACTTTTTATACACCGTATGATTAGCTAAGGAACTTACAACTAGATCAAGTGAATGG
Source organism: Helianthus tuberosus (assembly GCA_030545235.1). Classification (NCBI taxonomy): domain Eukaryota; kingdom Viridiplantae; phylum Streptophyta; class Magnoliopsida; order Asterales; family Asteraceae; genus Helianthus; species Helianthus tuberosus. Next base: position 163,204,227 of record CM060399.1, on the reverse strand, counting down.
ATAGGCTATTATCGTAAGACCATTAATCCTTGTATAAGGACCGAGAGGCATGAGTGATAGATCTATCGGGTGTTGCGAGCCCCACGCATGAGCCAGCGTGTGGCTGCATGTGGTGACTATGTCGTTCCGCCGGAAGGACCGGTATGAAATACGCGTTACAGGTTTGAGTGCTTCCTAGGCCATTTCACTTATTAATGTATTAGCTACACATTAATTGATCTCTTTTTCCTTATTGCTACATACCAGGAAATTTCATACATACAGACATTTTACAAAGGTTTTACTTACTCACTTACACATGAACTCGCTCAACATTATTGTTGATTTTTCAACTTACATGTATTTCAGGGAATTAAAGGATCTGGCGCGGTATGACACGTTTTCCCGCTGCACTAGTTTCGAGGTCATCCGAGTTTAAGGGATGTGACTTTTTCCTGGACGAGTCACAGTTCTTAAACTGCGTTTATTTCTTGATGGTGTTGTGTCTTTGGAACACTGCTTATGTTTGTTAGGATGTGATATCCGTTAAGTCAATGTTGTGGTTCTTTACTCTCAAACTTATTTTAATGGATGATCTTGCATGATTTTATTTTCATATAGCTTTGTTACACACCAAATTAACCACGCTTCCGCAAAGCCAGGGTGTGACACCAGAGTTCACCTGGGAACGCGAAGATCGGATGAAACAAAAGTATCCCCAACTGTTCGGAAACGGTACAACCACTACTGAGGCTGAAGCTACGGAATTTCGGGACGAAATTCCAGACCAACGGGGGGTGGATGTGACACCCCGGGAAAACCAGGAAAACCATACAACTTAACTAGCTTCCTCAGTGAGTACTTACCAAATTTCGGGACGAAATTTCTTTCAACATGGGGATAATGTGACAACTTGAAATTTAGAACCTTTCTTGTACCTCGATGCAACACGTTGAACGATATGTAACTAGTTGACATGTTGTGTGATTAATGATATAAGTGAACCTTCTATGTGATTATGTGTTGTGTTTATTTGTATTCGTATACGTATGTGACCCGAAACACAAGAACCCAACTCGAGACCACTCGGTCTCGAGTAGCGTAACTACTTGGGCCGGTTGGGCCAATTGATCCGTCCGAAACCCATTAGGGTGCACCAAGGTGGAACAAGTATATAATCCTTAGTGATAGCTAACCTTGCCATTCTTTGGGCAATCCACACACACTCCTACCTTCTCTCTCTCACTAAAACCCTAGAAGAACAAACCTTCACTCTCTCTCTCGGATCAAACCGGCCGACCACAAGAGGGCTCTCGGATTAGCTTGTTCACACCAAGTAAAGCTTCATCTTTCACCACCACTTCTCTAACCGGTTAGTGATTCATGTGATGTATTGTATTTCGGTTGATGATGATGTGTGATGAAGTTATTTGATAATGTGTTTGCTTGTTAAAGTTTTATGCATGATTAAGGTGTTGATTATGTGATAAAAACGCATCATGACTATTGTTTGAACATGACAAAAGTGTTTGTTTGATTTAATGAGTTCTTGTTCGTTAAATGATACATGCTTAGGAGAACATGACTTTTGTAGAATAACATTTGAACAAGATGTTTTGAATAACAAAAGAATGATAAGCTTAGGGCTACTCATGATCATCCGATTTTATGTTAGAGGTTATAGAACATGTACTTTGTTTGATAATGATCCACAAAAATGATTATTGATATCTAGAGTATATGTTATGATTCGGGTCCATGGAATGCATAGCTTTGTGGGATGAATATGTTGATATTGAAAGATGAACTACTTGAAGATCATGAAAGATATTTGAAACTGATATGTTTGATCCATTTCGGTTAGTGTTAGACAAGGAAACATGTTAGTGCATTGTTATTGGCTAGTACACCATATCATGATCATGAAATTCTATTGGTTTAGTACAATGTCGGAAGTCAGCAGATGTTCCTGTCGAGACCTTCTGTCTCGACTCGAGACCACATGGATGACAACTCGAGACCATGAACATGACAACTCGAGACCGGGGATTGCGACACATGTTACGAGTCGAGAACTCTCTAGTCTCGACTCGAGACCACACAATGCCAGCACAAAACAGCATGACTCGAGATCAGGGTTGCGAGTCTTGTTGCGACTCGAGACATGACCCGAGACATCCACGGTTGCGACTCGAGAACTCATATGTGCGACTCGAGACCGCACAGTCTCGACTCGAGACCATGTACTCGTGCACTGTTTGGACTTGCATTGTTACGGGCTTAGGATTGGGCCGGACTTATGGGCTTTGTTTACTTGTATACATGCTACTGTTCAACTCATAGGTTTTATTGTAAACCGCCATGTTTATACGTGTATGCCATGAATAATACCTGTATGCAACTTGCTAGTATACGTGTAGAACATACGTGCACTACTTGGATATGAACCTGACTTGAATGGTATCTATGTTAGGACGTAGTTGACCACTTACAACTTGATTGACCTTTCTGTGTATCTGCCGAGCAAACCAAGGTGAGTTCACACCCTCTACAAAGCATGGGATTCCCAGGGGTCGGGATTGGGGTTAAGGAACATGGGTTCCTCGTCCTTCTTGGGTAGGACAGCATCGGTTCAGGAATATAATTCCTCGTCCTCATGGACAGATAACTCGTACTAGACCAAAACTCTATCACGAAGTCCCTCCTTTTTATATCGACTTAATCGCCGGGCCAATGGCGAGCGGGTCATTAGTTAGATAGCGCTATTTAGGTCTGACAAACCTCACACCGTGCCGCAGAGGACGGGCGTGAACTAATGGATCTGGGGTACGTCAATGATGATAGACATTGACAGTTTCAGGGCACATAAACATGACTACAGTCAGCAGTCGATATGGTAACGAGTCTAGTAGTATACATGGGGTAGCCCCCATGGCCGAAATGCCAGATAACTAACAAGGGGTAGCCCCCACGGCTGGATTGCCAGAGTAACCGGGAATAAACAAGTCACGCTTTTAAACTATGGGGTAACCCCCACGGCAGGATGCCAGATAAAGGAAACTGTTTTCGAAACAACTTAAAACGAACACCCAACCGTGAACTCACTCAACTTGTTGTTGACTCGTTACTACATGCTTTGCAGGTCAATAGGTACTTAGTTGGAGCTTGCATGGAGGAGGATCATTGTGGGACATGGACAGATGTGTGCCATGTTAAACTTTGAAACAATTAAACTTATGTTACGGTTTTAAACATTATGCTTCCGCTTGCAACTTAACTATGTTTTGTTTGGACACCAATTGTATTGGTTAAACTTTTATATCTTTTAACTTGCATGTTCAATATGATTGGTGGCTGGATCCTGGTCAGTCACGCCTCCAAGCGGTGGTATTCCGCAGGTGGATTTTGGGGGTGTGACATTATGGGCTTCACTCTTTCCTTCCGACTTAAGGCATCGGCGACTACATTCGCCTTGCCCGGATGGTATCTTATTTCACAATCATCATCATTCAAAGTTTCCATCCATCGTCGTTGCCTCATGTTCAAATCCTTTTGGTTAAATAGGTGTTGGAGGCTCTTGTGATCAGAATAGATCACACACTTGATACCATATAAATAGTGCCTCCAGAGCTTCAGTGCAAATACAACGGCACCCAACTCCAAGTCATGGGTGGTGTAATTCTTTTCATGCACCTTTAACTGATGTGAAGCATAGGCAATAACTTTGCCTTTCTGCATAAGCACACATCCCATCCCGGTGTGTGATGCATCACAATATACCACAAACTCTTCTATTCCATCAGGCAATGTCAACACAGGTGCATTGCTTAGCTTCTGCTTAAGGATATCAAAGGATTCTTGTTACTTTGGTCCCCAGTCGAACTTAATATTCTTCCTAGTCAAAGAAGTTAGGGGTGCCGCAATCCTTGAAAAAATTTCAATAAAACTCCTGTAATATCCTGCCAATCCCAAGAAGCTGCGAATCTCTGTGGGCGTCTTCGGCTCTTGCCAATTAATGACAGCTTCAACCTTAGCGGGATCTACCTGGATTCCACGTTCACTAACCACATGTCCAAGAAATTGGACTTCACGAAGCCAAAATTCACACTTAGAGAATTTGGCGTAGAGTTTTTCTCGATGAAGCAGTTTCAGAATGCAATGGAGGTGCTTCTCATGGTCAGCTTGATTCTTTGAGTAAATAAGAATATCATCGATGAAGACGATGACAAATTTATCCATGTAGGGCTTGCAGACGCGGTTCATGATATCCATGAATGCGGCTGGTGCATTAGTGAGTCCAAAAGGCATCACTAAGAACTCGTAGTGACCATAACGAGTCCTAAATGCAGCCTTATGTACATCTTCATCCTTGACCTTCTGTTGATGATATCCTGACCTTAAGTCGATCTTGGAAAAGTAACTCGCTCCTTGAATTTGATCGAACAAGTCGTCGATCCTGGGCAATGGATACTGATTCTTGATAGTAACTTTGTTAAGTTCTCGATAATCGATGCACAAACGCATCGATCCATCCTTTTTCTTCACAAACAGGATTGGTGCTCCCCAAGGAGATGAGCTAGGTCTAATAAATCCTTTGCTTAACAAATCATCCAGTTGAGTTCTCAACTCTTTCATCTCCGTTGGTGCCAATCTGTAAGGCGCTCTTGCAACAGGTGCTGCTCCAGGAATAATGTCAATCCTGAACTCCACTTACCTATCTGGGGGTAAACCAGGTAGTTCTTCAGGGAATACCTCTGGATATTCAGAGATAATAGGTATGTCTTCGATCTTAGGTTTTGGTTCATCAAGGGTTACTTGTGCCATGTAGATAACACAACCCTTCGTCAAACACCTTGATGCCTTGAGCATGGACACTTGCTCAGGCATCCCGTACTTAGTATCTCCTTGGATTGTCAAATGCTCGCCATGAGGAGCTCTGACAACCACTTGCTTCTTAGCACAAACGATCTGGGCTTGGTTGCGAGACAACCAATCCATGCCTATTACTATATCGAAACCGGCTAATTTCAAAGGAAGTAAAGACAATGGAAAAGAGTGGTTCCTAATGGATATGACACATCCATCTAACACGGTTGACGCTGTTTCTAAGGTACCGTCAGCTAATTCCACCTCATATTTCACACTTAGGGTTTTAACAGGTAAATTCAGCAACTTACAAAACTTATTATCTACAAATGACTTATCAGCTCTTGAATCGAATAGCACTCTTGCATAAACATCATTTATGAGGAAGGTACCTGTGATCACATTGTTGTCCTGAATAGCTTCCTTTGCATCCATCCGGAAGACCCTTGCATTGGCCTTTTTCCCATCCTCAGTCTTCTTTGCATGTTTTGGGCAGTTGGACTTGATATGCCCTTTTTCATTGCAGCTATAGCACGTAGCATCCTTCAACTTTTTGCAATCCAAGGTCTTGTGCTCAGAAGACTTGCAAATCCCACATGCCCTTGGCTGTGACTGGGATTTCAACTCATATCTGCACTTCCCGAAGTGTTGTTTCTTGCAGATCTTACATTTGGGTTTGTCACCCGACTGATGACCATTTTTGTTGAACCCTGAACTCTTCTTGTTATCATGGTTCCCTTTGTGTTTCTTGTCTGAACAACGTGAGTTATCATCCTCACGTTTCCTTTTTCCCTCATCTGAGTTTCTCAGCGATCTTTGCCTGACCACGTCCAGAGTAAGAGATAATGCTATATCAGCTGCAGACCGGAAAGTAGCTGGTCTAGAGGCTTTCACACTGGCCTTAACCTCTAGGGCTAAGCCCCCGATGAATCGAGCTATCCTCTTGGGTTCCGGTATCACAAGATAAGGAACCAACCTTGACATGGTGTTGAAACTTGTGAGGTAGGCTTGACAATCCAGGTTTTTCATAACCAGTGACAAGAAATCAGCTTCAATCTTTTCAACCTCATGTTGAGGGCAGTAGTTCTCCTTGATCAATGACACAAACTGTTCCCAAGTCATATTGTACAATGGGATTTTCCCTGTAGCTTGGATCAAAGACCTCCACCAAGCTAATGCCTCACCCTTAAATGACTGAGACACGAATTTCACCACATCCTTATTAGCGCAACCACTGATATCTACCACAGTGTCCATCTCATCCAACCATGTCATGCAGTCTACAGCTCTTTTTCCCCAGTGAAATCTCTGGGTTTGCATGAAACAAAATACTTATAGGAGCAACCCTTATCACGGGGTTCTTGATTCAGTACGATCCTTTGGGATGGAACACTCCTTTGGTTTGATGAGTGGTGGGAATTACTGTTGTGAGCAGTGTGAGTTTTAGAGGGTGGTACAGATTGGGTCCTTACATGGGTACCACTGGATTCATGGAACTGTCTATCCAAACCCTGAGTAATGGCATTGTCTATCATTGCCTGCAGTTCTGCACCCGCTACGTAAATTCGGGTATTATCATGATTCTCCCTTGGGTGACTGTTGATCTCATCTGAGTCAGTCATGTAGTTTGAACTGTTACATAAGATATTGACAATAATTTATTTGGGAGTTTATTATGGAATTGTCTTTTATGGCAATTCATTAACCATGGTAAACATAGACCATATTTGGTTAATTTGTTAATCATATTTATTTAGGATTTTTATTATAATTTATCCTAATTATTAAAACAATAACAGTATTATTAGTGGCACAAAAGGCCTAGTCACAGGGACATTTTTAAATCATAAGCCATGATTTCAGATAATCAAGGCATTAAGTTTTGAACATAGTTCCTTACCTTTTTCTGACAGGGAGTCGTAGACTACTACTGTCTTTTGTCTTATATGACAATGAGTATGGCCCGTAGGCACTACATTACCTATGGATGTTTAATATATGATCATCTTAATTGATGATTTAAACCCATGATTTATAGATCATCAGGTTAGGATAGGAATCTTTTGAAGAATCTTATTATAAGAATAGCGTGTGTGATTTTAACGAATCACGTCTGCCAGGAGCATTAACATGTTTTCAGATGTTAACAGGGATTTGAATCTTTTTAAACAGGTCTTACCATTTTGGCCAAGTCTTATAATGACATGCAGGCTAGGTTACACCTTTAAGATTCTTATTTAATATTTAATAGGCAGATTGTTTTTAAGAGGAATGATTTTTAATTTATTTATTTCATGTATAATATATTTATGCATATAATGACAAAAATGAAATTTTTAAGCTTAACATTCCATTAAACATTAAAAGGAGTACACATTGCCCTAAACGGGACTTTTAACAGAAATAACTTGCCCACGCAGGGGCTAAACTGATAATACAAGTCCTCGCAGGGACTGATTACTAAGATAGGTGTCCACGCAGGGACTAAAGAAAGACAAGTCCACGTAGGGACTGAGTACATAGGTAAATGTCAACGCAGGGACTAAAGAAAGACAAGTCCACGCAGGGACTAAGTACATAGATAAATGTCCACGCAGGGACTTGATTGAAATAAGGAAATACAACAATACATATAGGGATTCAATGATCCCTTTCTTCTTTCCTTTTAACAAGCTTGCTAGGCCCTTGAGGAATCCCCGGTTGTTCCAACGTTCTTCTTGAAATTCTCGTTCCACCCTGTTCAGCCTGTGGAGGATTTCCTCCTGTTCCGTTGGGGAAAACCGTGGCGGCTGCGGCTGGTGCTGAAACGGAGGTTGAGCAGGTGTTTGATACCCATGAGCTGGGTATCCCACTCCCCAGGGGGCTCCATATGGTCCTTCAGGATGAAGGGCGTTGTAGTTTGTTGCTACAAGATATGGGTTGGCTTCAGCATAGTTGTAGTTAGTGTGAGCCGGCTTCTCAAATGGATTGTACGCCGTTGAACCGGCGTATGTAGGAATCGGGTTACCAAAACCCAATGGTGGCGGCGCAATAGGTGCAGAATTCACCTCTGATACTGGTTTTGAAGGTCAACCCATTTGTGGGTCTTCATGCAGTAGCGGATAGTGACTGCCACTTGAGTGATGGGGGGTGCTAAAGTGAAATCACCCTTCTCGCACGGATATTCGTGCGCGTGTTCTTCTACGCCTTGGTGGTTCTGGAGGTGCCTGATGAACTGGCGGCAGTGGCGGCGGTGGCGTGACTGCCACGAAACGCGAATCCTCGTAGGGATCCTCCTGCTGCTGCTGCTGCTGCTGGTGGGGCGATGAATGGTGAGAGGGTGTAAAATACCATTCATACTGGTTAAATCTCGCCTGGTAGCTGTCTGGGCCAAGGTAAGGTGATCCGTGGAAGGATGACCCATCAGAGATCTCGATGGGGTGAGTAGGTGTCCCAGAAGGTGGTTCAACAGGATCCGAGTCTTCATCTATATCCATTGTATGGTCTCCTGAGAAATGGTCTTCAGGTCCTAGTGGGTTAAAACCCACTGGTTCTTCAATATAGTTTTCCGGGTTGAACCGGCCCCTGAAGACAGGAGTGGGGTCGCCAAAGGAATGGTGCGAAAGGGATCGCTGTAATGGCAAGAAGGAGTGGCGTGAGTCTTCAGGCTCGTTCTCTGATTGCGGCCCAAAGGAATGGTGGTAAAGAGGCGTTGAGCTAAACGAAGTAGATCGCCTAGCGGGCTCTGAATGGATCCCCCAGTCTCCTTGAGGATCGGCACTCATGGTAGCAGAAGGAGTTCGCCGGTGTGAAGGCCCGACTTCGTGATCGTTGGGGGCGTTGATTGGCCCTTTACCTCGTCCTCCTCTTAGGAACCTCGGTGGCATATTTCCTGTCAAACAAATGAAAGATACAACAAAGAAATATAAAGGACAAGTTAAAGTTAAAAACAATTTGGATTAGTCTTAAGTTCTTTGTCTAGACTCGAAAATTTAGGAATGTGCAATTGTGTAGCTGAGATTAAACACAAAAGGCTAGTGTAAAAATTCACTCAGTGTTGGCTCTGATACCAACCTGTCACACCCCGATATTTCCACGTATTACCGGTGGGCCCGGTGGGGAGTATCGTGACGTAGTTGATATCATCATAGTCAAACAACACAAATAATTAAGCACAGCGGAAGCAAAAGATAGATTTATACTAACCGAATAAATTTGTAATATTAAGTATCACAAAATATTCGAAACAGATCCACAGGCGGATCAAATAAAAAGGAAACATAGTTCAACAGACTTCATGCATCCGAGCTTGCGAGACTCTTGTTGATGCTAACGAGAGGCCAGCCTATTTCGAGTAGTACCTGCACTTAACCTTTTTGGGAAAATACGTCAGTTTACACTGTTAAATACAATCAACCGACTCATTTTGAAAATGTTTAAACTTGATTTGAATGCACGTGGCACAAAACACTTTATAACTTGGGATAATTATTTATATATAAACTTGTAAATGAATTACATGTTCGTTATACGTTCAGAAGCCCGGATTGACGTCGGGTTAAAGATTAATAGACACACCACATGATATAGTCCCGCGGCGGGTTATTCCCGTAACCAGCGGTTATACCTCATTATTTATATATGCACTAGCGGGTGTACGCCTACACGCGCGTGCTAAGGTCGTGGCCATTTCGTAAAATGATGCCAAGGATATCCGGGACATGGTCATTAACCCCCCCCCCCCCCAAAGGCTTTAAGCAAACAAAACAATTTAAACGTGTCATTTCAATGAATTAACCATCATACGATTAAAGATTCAATGCCCGACCAAGCGGTATTTTATATACAGTACCCCAAGCCCGTATAAGGGAAAATAAGTTAAAAGTATTTACCTTTGCAAGTAATAATCACAACAAGCAAGTGCACGTAGCTTTTACCGGGTCTCCTATTCTGGAACGAAGGTTTATAATAACCTATTACAATCCTAACGGGTCTTTAATTAAGCCTAAACTTAGACCGGTTAGTTTTAAAGGAAGATACGGTTCGAACGCATGATTAAGCGAAGACCGGAATAGAATGTGATTTAGACCCGACAAGTTTGAAAACTTGTATAATATGGGTAAACTAAACACGTTCTGGATTTTGAGATAAAAATGATAAGGTTTGGCCCGTTTCGGCTAATTTATGCAAACTAGTTACATAAACCGAACCGAACGCGAATAACGCATAACGGGTAACCGAATGAGTCACGAACAGGTTTCCTAAGTTAATATGCTTTAAATATGTTGTGATATCAGTAGGATACCTTCCATTATGCCCAAAACGAGTTTAATCTCAATTTAAGCCCCGTAGGGGTATTTTGGTCATTTAAAAGATTATAAAAGAGATTAATTATAATTCTGAGATTCGGGTCTGAAATAATCAGTAAAATAACTTAACTTAATAGGTTATATCAGTTGGTGATAAGTCTTATATAACAAAATGGTTTTAAACCCATACTATGTGTTTAATACGCGTAAAAAGTCGTTTAAAGCGATTTCCGGGTTATAACAGGAAATCTGAGTTTTCTGATCAGGATATAAGTTCAAATTACTTCATTTATCATGTAACATTAGCAGTCAAAGGTTTGGTGTCTAAATGTTGTGTAAAACTCATTTTATAAGTAAAAAGGGTATAATTGGTATTTACCGAATCAAGGCTATAACCTTAGGTTATGATCAGTTTAAAAATAATTAAAAATCTTCAAAAATACCAAAATATTATATTACATCAGTGGGTAAAAGGTTTGGTGTCAAAAATTGGGTTTAGATAGGCTTTATGCTAATTACGCCGTTTAATTAATAAAAAGCTTTCTAATTACGCTATTGAGCATAACTCCTAATCTAGACCTCAAACTGATGTTAAAACTTAGGGACATGTTTATAAACCAGTAACAAAGATTATTGTCCTCTCACACTTCCAAAATTCTCGTTTTAAGGTCAAATGGGCATTATGGTCAACATTAAGCAATTAACGGAAACGTGTAAATGAATCGGACAATCAACGAGCCAATCACAGAGGGTTATACTATCATATAACCCGGTCCTAATGAAGCTCTAAGGCATTTCTAAATCATGCTAATATGGGTCAGAACTGAAAGTCAAAGAAATGGTCAATTTATGCGACTTTTGGTTCCGAACCGGTCCTAAACTGAAAATTGTCGGGTCGGACATGCTTAGACATGTTCTTGCAATGATTACCAAGTTATATGAGTGGTAAAACAGGTTACACGTCTTCTACATTGCTAATTATGCGTTAATTCGAAATTTATGTTTCTGTTGACTTTTTATAACAAACTTTGACCCGACAAATGACCTAGTTAGAGCGGGAATCAGAGGGTGCCCTTTTAAGGGTTTATTGCCCACATAATTACCAACTTATAACTACCTTAAGTTTGACTAATCACTGGACCATTAGTGATTAATCGATAAGTCAAACCTTAATTACGACGGTTTGACTTTAAGCTAAATAACTAAGTAAAACACGATTAAGGAAGGTTAAGGAAGCTTACCAAGGTCTAATGCACGACTAATGATGCTTAGGGATTGCTCTTGTGCTCCGGAAATCCTCAGGAGTGAAGTATGGAATGAATGATCAAAGTTGCAACAATGTGGAACTTTATATAGTGATCATGATTGAACAAGATGATGCCAAACAACTCTAAGAATGATCCCTGATCAATTACAAGTGTCCCTAGAGCCTAAAAACCCTTTTGTGCAGCACATGGTATTGCAAAGAAGCAATAAGAGTTGGTTAAACGGGCTGGCATACACCTGTCCATGTTTTCTGTATCTGGGAGGCTGAGGCGCCCCGCGTAAGGTTCTGGGCAACCTTACGCGCCCCGTATGGAGCCCCTGATCAGGTTAAGCAAGTTTCCATTATTTGCAGTTTTGGTCCCCGGTCCTTCTAAAAGTTGTTTTAACTTCTTGTTTTGCACTTTGAGCCCTCTAAATTGATTTCCAAGGGCTTCAAGACTTATACCAACTTTGTTAAGTCCTTGGTTAACTTTTGATTACCCGAAAAGTCATAAATTTCATCATTGACACTTTTAACCCCTCGTATACGAATTCTATCATAACTTTCTCATACGATAACGAAACTTGGTGAAATTTTTTTCATGAATTCTAGTGAGCATAATTAATCGTTACAAAGCTTCGGGTTTGCTAAAAGGTCACTCAGATGTATACTTTAAACATGTTGACACATTTAACCCCTGTAGTTTGTAATCTCTCACTTTCTTTCACAATTAGTTTCGTATGATCCATGATTCATTCGTTTAAGGGTATAAACATCATGTAGGGTTATTGTAAGGTATATTTATCCATTGTTGACATTTTGAACCCTTATATTCACATACTTTCCTTGTTTGTCAACTTTAGTCCCTCTAGAGTATTCTTTCACACCTTCAAAGCTTACGACACGTGTCAATACATTATTGAACATGAATTTTCGAGGTGTTACAACGCCTCAAAGGCAGTCCATTCTCTGCACATACTACGCCACTCACGCACTATATGGTGCGTAGTAGACGTATACCTAGCAGCTTCCTTAAGATAAGCATGATAAGCTTGTTCTTGAGCGTTGTCTTCTTGAAACTTAATTTATGCAGGAGGAAAGGTACCCTGTAGCCAGTAACGACAAACCCTCCAGTTTGAGAAGGTGTCACCCTTCTTCAAATTCCAAACCGGAGTATGAACTTCAGATGCTTTTTTCTCCGTATAAGTTCTGTAATAATGATCCCCCAAAGTTTCATCTGGGCGAAGGGGATCATCCTCATCATCATAAGAAGAAGCACCCTGATCTCCAGTTGGGTCCTTCTCAATATTCACCGACGTAGAAGCAGGAGCAGAAACAGGGATAGTAATTACCGGTTCCTCAGGAATAAATTTCCCCTTTTCCACATCACGCGTCACAGCTTCAGGAGACTCAGGATGCGCAACACCCGCTGTCACACCCCGATATTTCCACGTATTACCGGTGGGCCCGGTGGGGAGTATCGTGACGTAGTTGATACCATCATAGACAATTAATCACAGTTTAATGCACAGCGGAAGTCTAAAAGTAATATTACAAACCGAATTTGAAAGTATAATAAAATATTATACAAACGGTCGATAATGGATCCACAGGCGGATCTAAAACAGATGGTAAATATTGTTCAACAGACTTAAAGTATTAAGAGCTTGCAAGACTCTTTAACTAATACCCAGGAGCTTCCAGCCCATTTCGTGTAGTACCTGCACTTAGTCTTTTTGAAAAATACGTTAGTTTACACTGGTAAATGCAATTAACCGACTCTTTTGAAAACATTTAAGAAAATTGATTTAAATGCACAAGGCACAAATATTCTTTTATAACTTGGGACAATTATTTAAAATAATCTTGTATACAGATTTATATGTTTGTCGTACGTTCAGGGCCCGGTTAGAAGAGCCGAGACAAGATTAATAGACACACTACTAATATAGTCCCACAAGGAGTTATCCTCACGTGTGGTTATATCTTCATACATACGCAACTGTCAGGTGTATGCCTACACCCCGTGCTTAAGTCGTGGGGCCAAGGATATCCAGGACACGATCATTAACCCCCAAATGCTTTGTATCAAACAAGACAGATTAAAACGGGTTATCTCAATGATTTAACCACTAATCGATTAAATATTCAATACACGACCAAGCGGTAATAATTTACCATATCCCAAGCCCGTATAAGGGAAAATAAGTTAAAAGTATTTACCTGAGCTAAATGAAATTTATTCTCAGTCGTATTTTCTAATCAGCAAGTACAGAGAGCTTTTACTGGGCTCCCAATATGGAACGAAGGTTTTAATAACCTATTAGATTCCTAACGGGTCTTATTTAAGTTATAACTTTGACCAATTAGTTTTACAGGAAAGTTTACGGTGCGAAACACAAGATTAAGCGGTGACCGGATTGGAATGTGATTTAGACCCGACAAGTATGAAGACTTGTATATAATGGGTAAACTAAACACATTCTGGATTTTGAAGTAAAAATGATAAGGTTTGACCCGTTTCGGCTAATTCATGCAAACTAGTTACATAAACTGTACCGAACGCGTATATGCATGACGGGTAACTAGATGAGTCATATTCAAGTTCCAATAGTTATTATACTTAAAACATGTTGTGATATCAGTAGGATATCAACAATTATGCCCCAAATGTATTTAAGACCAATTTAAGTCCCATAAGGGTAATTTGGTCATTTTAAAGTTTATAAAGAAGGTTTTAACATAAACTGAGGTTCTGGTCCAAAATATTCTGTAAAAATATTTATTTTATGTTGTTATATCAGCAAGATATCATACATATGCGTGTTTAATCATTTATGGCCAAACTATGCACCGTAGGGGCATTTTGGACATTTCACATATGCTTTTTAGGTTAAATTTGGAAATCTGAGTTCAAGACTTATACTTACTGTTAAAGTATAAAAATTTATTCTTAAAATCAGTAGGTAACAAGTCTTAGGTGCTAAATATGGTTTTAAACCATACTATGCGCCTAATTCGCATAAAAGTCGAAATTTGACGATATTTGATATGTTTAAGGAAATCTGAGATTTTGATCAGTCTTAACTACTTAAAATATTTTATTTAATATATAAAATCAGTAGAAAAAGGTTTGACATGTAAATGATGTGTAGAACTCATTTTATTAGTGAAAAGGGTGTTATCGTCAATTACTTAGTCCATGCAAGAACTCTATGTTATGGTCAGTATAAAATTTGACAAAAATTTCCAAAAATCCCTAAATATTATTTCATAACAGTGGGTAGTAAGTTTGGTGCCAAAAATTGGGTTTAAATATGATTTATGCCGAAAATACAATTTATTTAACAAAAAGCTTTTGTTTTACGATATCTTGCATAACTTTTATTTTAGACCAGGAACTGATGTCAAATTTTTAGGACATACTTATATATCAGTAATAAAACTTTTTGTCCTCTCACATTTTCAAAATCTCATTTTTATGTCAAAAGGGCATAATGGTCAAGTTTTAAGCATTTAACGAAAACATGCAAATGATCACTGATTTCTACGGGACCATGTAATATAACCTCAGAGGGTTATGCTTACATATAATATGGTCACAAAGAAACCCTAAGGCATAGCTAAACTAAGCTAAATCGGGTCAGAACTGAAAGTTAAAGCAAAAGTCTACTTTTGCGACTTTCGGTTGCGAACCGAGCCTAATACTCAGAATTGTCGGGTTGAACATGCCTAAACATGTTCTTATATTATTTACCAAGTTATTTAAGTGATAAAATGTAATCGATAGCTTCTACATTATCAGTTATGATTTATTTTGCAAAAGCTGACTCGTTTGACTTTTCTATTAAGTAGTTTGACCCGACAATTGATCAAGTAAATGTGATAATTAGGAGGTGCCCTTTTAAGGGTTTAACACCTACATAATTCCCAACACATAGCCACTTTCAATTCGAATAATGGCTGGACCGTTAGTGATTAATCACAAAGTCAAAGCGTAATTACGATATCTTTGACTTTCTGTCATTAAACTAATAAAAGCTTAACTATAGAAGCTAAGAACGCTTACAATGGACCTTAGCACGAAAATTAGACTTGAGAAAGCTTCCTAGATGACCAAGATGCTTCAGAGATCAATTGAGAGTGAAATGCTTGAGAATTTGAATGTGCAATTCTAAATTGAGAGATGAAGCACCTATTTATTGCAAGAGGGAGCTGTATGAGATGAATCCAAGTATCCCCAGGTGTTATATGATGCAAACAAGTGTCCTAGTGGTTTCCCAAAACCGTATGCATGCTGTTGGTTTCGTTCAGAGTTGCAGAAGATCCTCAAAGATTGCAGGTTTGCATGCTGGCAGCTGCCAGTTTTGGCTGGAAACGAGCATCTATCGTGCCATGCGCCAGACCAGGATGATCCTGGCGCGCCACGCGAGGGGACGAGTTTCAAAGTTTGTTTGTTTGTTTGCATGTTCAGTCCCTGTACTTTCTGAACACGAATAACTGACTTTTTCAGAATGTTGGGTCAACATAATCAATTCTGGGATGTTCTAGGGAGTGTAAACATGCATTCATAAGTTTTGGATGCTTTTGAAAAAGTCTCTCGATTGAAGAATTGCCATATTTTCACTTTTGACCCTTTTCTTGGAAATTTCAATTTACATCACAATATTGAACCGGATCTTTATGAAATCTTTATCAAATATTCATGAGAATATATTAATACATTACAAACCTTTGGGAACGTTAAAAGGTTACTCAGAGGTAAGAATTAACATGTTGACATTTTTAACCCCTGTGTTTCGTAACTTTTTATTTTTAAGCACAAGCGGCTTCTTGTGTCCGACAAATTATTCAATCATGAATACGAACATCTTTGAGGTTATTCAGAGGCACAAGTTTGGCATGTTGGCACTTTTGGTCCTTCTATTTACATCTTTACACTGTTTGACTATTTTAGTCCCTCAGGTTATCATTTATCATGATCAGGGTTTATGACACGTGTCACCACTGTATTGGACATGATTTTGCGAGGTGTTACACCCTCAATCCTCGGATCCGCAACCTTCTCCAATTCCACCCCAACAGTTTTCTCCACCTCAGAATTCTTCGCCTCAGTATTCTTCTCCACCTTATCTTCAGCAGCTTTGGAACTATCCAATTGCTCGCTCATCGGGACGCGAGGAGGCGAAGGCGGGAGATTCTCATTAACTGCGGATGATGGCTACGCAGGCACAGGCGAAATGAGTTTTTCTACAAAAACAAAATACATATTACAAACATGCAACGCACATAGAAAGCAAATAAAGAAAAGGATTACTTGGAGGAGGTTTTGCAATAAAGGCATCAAGATTACCTCTTCTGATGATCTTCTTTCTTTGGACCTTCTTGGCAGGCTGCCCTTCAGCCTCAACATCAGTTTGTTTTCTTTTTTCCGCCCTTTTCTTCAACAAAGGCTCTGGACTTGACTCCAAGTCAATTTGATCCTCAGGATTTGAAGGAGGGATGTCAGCAGTATCCCTAGGTTCCGCCTTTGGCTTCTTCACAACTGCAGGCGCAAGACCCTCCAACGAGTCAGACACTACCACATAATCACACCAGGATTCAGAGGAATGGCGCGTACCTTTCTTCTCTCCTAATAACATTTTTTGCTTTGGATGATTGAGCTTTTTCCGCATCATTCTTCCTCGGCGCAGTAGTAGCAGTTGGCACACGTTTTTTCTTTTCAGGGCATATGCCCAGGTTGGACAACTCACCTACTGGGAGAAACAAAACCTTGCAAAGGTTATCCAACGCGCAAAAAACAGCAAAAAATAGTATTACAATTATAGTAAAGTTACCAGCGCCAATTGCGGGTTGCGCAGACAAATCTTCATCCTGCGGAGGAACAAAATTCTTGACAATCTGATGATACCAAAGCTCCTCATCAGCCCCTTTTCGCACAGTAGCCATCCTCCCACCCTCTCTTTTAAAACCAACAACATATAAAGAGACAACTGCAAAAGGGGAAAAAGGGGAAGTTCAAAAAAAAAGAGGGAAAGGGATCTAGAATCTTACTACTATCTCCCTCCATATACACCGGCTTGTCTTCTTGATTCATCCGCCAGCAAAGGCTCATAGCAGCACCAAACAGGGCCTCTTCCGGGAGAGCAATCGACGGAACATCCTTTATGTCCTGGTACCAAGTCTCCGAATAAGGAGTTTGTATCGTCTCTGTTGCAACTTCCTCTTTACCCCTGAAAAAACATCTTCATCGGAATCACTCCGGCTGTAATAAAGAAGAATTTTGGCTTCCAATCGTGAAAAGATTTCGGGGGGCTTAACAAAATCTTCTTTCCTGAAGCATGTTGCATAAATGAATAGAAGCCCTGTGAACAGTGCATTTGATGGAACACTCGAAAGCGATCGACTGTCGGCTCAATATGCATCCCTCGGTAGGCAAACTCAAAATGACGGACCCGAACCATTCCAATAGGGTGCATTTAAGAAATGTGAAACTTGTAATACGAAAGAATTTCGAGGAAAAATTTTGTCACAGGCAATCAAAAATTGCCTGCAGAAAAGAAATCCCAAAACAAAGTAATATACCCGGTCGGAGCATCCGCCGCCGTCTGGCCCTCGTCAGGGTATCAGCATCCCAACTATCAAGTAACTTGAAGTTTAGAACCATATATACTGTCAAAAGTTTCCTTCGGCCACTTCAACGGTGGAAGACCAGTCGCCATCTCTTCGGAAGAATCTTCGTGGTGTTCTTCGGTTGACATAAAGGGGGAAATAGAAGATTTCTTCAAAAGGGAAACAGGAAAAACGAAGTAGGATGGTTTTCGAATGGGCTCAGTCTCCCACAACCTCGTCATCAGCACAAACGACTTCTATTACAGCAAACCAGTGGGCATTTTGTGTAAATATTTGCTTCATTATTCCTCAACTTACGCTTTCCTAATGCATTTTACTCCATTTTCCTAAAACTCGAAAACACTCATATTATACAAACGAAACGTGTTTACCAAAATAGGCGTGAAACCCACAATTCGATAAACGACTCTCATTCCTCTTAATTCTGTTTTTACACGAAATTCACTATTAAGTTAGGAGTGAAATCCACATCTTAATGGTAATTTCGAATTTCAAAATTTCAAATTCTCGTGGACCCACGTCAACAAGTCGAAATTAAATTTTTGACCCGACGAGTACCAACCACATTTAGGGTACGAAATCGTTAAGTTAGGGGTGAAACCCGCACCTTGTCGACTAGTTATGCTCCTTGATTTCCAAAAACCCACCAAGCCTCGAATTTTTGATTGATTTGGAACATGTAGTAACTGGAAGGGTGAATACCGTTAACCGAGATATTTCTCAAATTCAAAGGAAATTTCGACCACTTTGGTTTAGTCAAAGTTCTGTTTTGGAACAATCCAAGTTTTAATCAAACCTATGCTTTACTATCATCGCTTTTATATGACACAATTCTCTCGTTTCAAATTCCAATTTATTTTCGAGATCATTTTTTTTCTCACACACATCATACTAGATCTTTTCATACATTTATACATTTGCATGATTTCAAAACGTCACTCGATTTTGTTTACATTCTTTATAACACCAAAATGGAGACATATAATCGAGATAGGAGTGATTTCCTTACCTTGACGATTAACTCCACTCCTTCTTTTCTTAAAAGGACCTCACCGACGAGTTAGGGGTGATTCCCTTACCTACGTGATCGTTACCAAAATTTTCTTTCGAAAAGAGACTTCATCATACAACACAGTCCTATTTTACACCTAAATCGTTTATCATTCGTCAAAATCCTTACTTACGCTAATTTCAAAATTTATTAGTTTATCAAATGTATTCTTTATCTCATATTCTATTTCACGTAAATCATATACACGAAAATTATTAATCATGCCTTAAAACGTTTTATCACCCGAATTTCAAAATCTTGCATAATGCTACCTATCAACTTAATCGGCCCAATGGATCTCTTACCCATGAACTTCATATTTAATTTAATCACTAAAACGCGCTCACATTATATTATTATACTAAAGACTTTCATTCTCAGTCGTAAATCAAACCAACTTCCTCATATATTGATAGGATCTTATAGATATTATCAAATCGTTTTACCACAAACTGTTTTTCAGAACCAACCAATCATGTTGTTAAAAACTCTTTTCAATGAACACTAAGTTCATTGCTAAACTTCTTTTAAGAACCAACGTTTTCACAAGAACCTTCAAATTTCAAATTTTATATCTCATTGCAAGATCCTTTGAAATAATACGAACTTATTATTTACAATGAACTTTTATACACCGCTAAGTACGTCATTGTTGGGATTGAACCCTACCAGTGGAACAGATAATGAAAGCCAAAACCGGATCACAACAGTGGATTCTTAATAAGCAGCTGATTACACTAGACTTTCCCCCTGAAAGTGAGTATAAAATCTGATGGTCCTCGATCCACTGTCCGTATACAACTGCTGCCATCCTTTTAACTACTGACAAAGCCCTGAAGAAGTAAACACTGCTGTTTCTATCTACTGATGACAAAGCACTGCCCACTCAAGGACTGATCAACTTTGAGGAAAGCACTGATGGAAGAAGATAGCAGTAGTTTAGTGTGTCATCTGTTTTATATATAGTCAGTGGTTAAGAATAGCAGTGTTTGTATAAGAACAGTTGTTACAGGTTGTTAGGCTGTTAGACGTCGCTTTCATGGTGACGTCAGCTGAGATGCCTCAGTGGTTTGGCTTGTCTATAAATGGAGCAGTACTCTGTACTGTTATATTTGATTGTTTTGAGTGAGTTCTTCTCCTCAATTCAATCCTTTCATCTTATGCAACCAACCTTGGGGTATCAAGCTCAGGGGGAGTTTAGTTTGTAAGCTTGCATTGTAATCTTTTGCTTTGAATTGTAATCTTTTGACTCTATGAAAAGCAAATGTTTATCAAACTATATTCTCTTTCGATTGTGTTTACAAAGTCTGTTTTCATTTCCGCTGCACTTAAACTATGTTCATTTTTGTTGTTTTGTTCAATTTATACAAACAAGCACAATCAATAGAGCCTCCGATCTTAACAATTGGTATCAGAGCTAGGACAGTCAAATTCGATCTAACAATCAATTTGACATAACAGTTCAGCTCAAAATTCATTGATACTAAGGTTGATTGCATTTAATTGAAAAACAGAGTAACGAGTTATCATGTTCAAAGCTGTTTCAAAACTCTGTAAAACAACCAAGATGTCATAAGATACACAAATCTCACACAACAAGTGATGTCAT
This sequence comes from Helianthus tuberosus, assembly GCA_030545235.1. Taxonomy (NCBI): domain Eukaryota; kingdom Viridiplantae; phylum Streptophyta; class Magnoliopsida; order Asterales; family Asteraceae; genus Helianthus; species Helianthus tuberosus. The sequence continues at coordinate 163,183,555 of CM060399.1, read as the reverse complement.
GCACAAGTCACCCATAGTTCTCAGATCTGAAAATATGTCTGGTAACTATGGTAAAATTATTTACGAAAATTGATTTTAACTGTTGTTGTGAAGTTTTTGCTGTTTCCATCATGTTTGCTACTAAGGTGTGAACCTCAGGTCAACAAAAACCTATGTTCATAAAACATTAGTGTTTTTGTTCACATATAAAGAGGGAAATTAAAACCTTAGTCATTTAGATCTTATGTATTGAAAAACAGGTTGAGAATCCTTCAAAAGGACCAAAAATAAACTGTGTTAAGAATACATTAAGAAAATCAGAAGTTAAAAATGTCCAGATCATGGGTAATGAGAAGTTTGGCATAAGCATGTGCAGAAATGACCAAATCTCTCAAAACATTACTGCAAAATGATTTTGGAACAAGTTTTTCTTCAATAATATCTCCCAGTGAGTATTTCAGTACTCATGAATGGGAAGGGTAAAAAGGGAAGAAGAAAATTCACAAAAACTCGAAAGTGTTTATCTCAAAACTCTTGAAGTCAAAAGTAAAGAGTATAAACATAAAACACTTAAGAGTTCAAATTTGGGGTAAAAATGGTCATTAAGCAACTGTATGCAATCAGTGGGTCAGGAAAGTTCTGGTAACAATAGTATCTCCAGTGAATGAACTTACAAGAGGACTAGACAAATTATTCAGAATCATCACATGGTAACAAAGTCTATAACAGGGTTTTCAAAAACTCATGTGTTCATGTGTCCTCATTTTTGACAATCAATCAACAAGAAAATGGTACCAAACAGTGGTCAAAATGTATTTATATTGTCATACCACTGTTGTTAAACCACTGACCATTTTCACAAACTTGAGATTGATATGATTAGGGCTCTAGTGGAAATTTATGCCAGATTCTTTTGAAGCTGTTTTCAGAAAATCCTTTAATTATTTTTTCTGGAAAAAGGTTTTTCTCAAATAAAGCAGGATATATTATTCTTTATTTTTTTCTTTAAGAATAATATATTTTGAACCTTTTACTGATTTTTTTTATAGTAAAGTTTCAATCTCCTGTCAGGATATATTACCTTTATTTTTTTGTTGGTAATATTATTCTCAAAAATGGTTCAAAAGGAATTGGTACAAGTATCAAGGACATATCTAACTCAAGTTTGTCTTTAAACTGATCAAAGATGGATTGCCAAAAGACCTTGAAATACTGGGGTACTCTTGTTTTAATTTAAACATTATAGCAAGAATGAGTAGCCTTAGTAAAAAGTTTACATCATCTGGGGTACTAAACCACTGTCAGGGAGTCGTAAAAGCCTCAAAATATGTAAATGACATGTGGCAAAACCTTGAATGAAAATTCTCAAAACAGTTGCTGACATACTAGTCTTTCAAATCATTACCATTACCTTACCCCTAACCACTGTTTTGCTCAAACATCTGTTTCCTAAATACTGTCCACTGCTGAAAGTCAGCCACTGATCCTTCATTTTTTTTGGCAAGCACTGATGCTCAAAATCAGTGTCTTATCCACTGATATACTATCCACTGATAGTAAAAATCATCCATTGTTATCACATTATTACCGTTGTAACCACTGATGTTTGTTTCATCAATGGCTCTCAAAACAACTGTCCTCCACTCTTCATCCATTTCATCAGAGGTTGGCACGTGGTCAGTTTTTAGCCCTCAGATCTTTGTAACTGCTGCCACATCAGCACCCACTTTTTCCCTTAATAAAACCCTGATCAAAACCCCCCCAAACAGGGTTTTACACTGTCGAATTGAATTCTAAAATTCTCTTCTCAAAGCAGTTTTCAACCTCTCATCCCAAATCATTCTCTGTTCTTATTCATCAAAATGACGAAATCAAAATCAAAGTCAAAATCATCATCATCATCTTCCAAAGAGGTCGCTCAAACGGCCGCAGAACCCATTGAAATACCTTACAAATCCCCTCACAACTATTTGGGTCTACTCACAAAACCCACAAACAATCATACCTTTGATTCCATCATCGACACATTATCTGAATCAAAGTACAAAACTTTGTTGATAGCAGATGCTCCCATTTACCAACAGACCCAGAGAGAGTTCTGGAAAAATGCTACTCTTGAAAAACAAAAAGACATTGTTGTAGCCATCAACTCCTCAATACAGGGTAAAGCGATTCAAATTACTCCGCAATCGATCTCAGAAGTCTTTAAACTCGATGATCAGAAATGTAAAACTTCCTTTGATAAAACCGAGTTGAAAACTGATTTTCTGAAAAGAGGGTATGCAGAACAATCAAAAGTAGATACCTTACAAAAAGGTTACTTCCCTTCTGCAACTAGGTTTTTATTTCACACACTTTTGATGTGTGTTTCAAATAAAACAACAGCTTTTAACGAAATACCATTGAAGATTCAATGTCTGGGCTACGCTATTTTAAATAATGAAAATTACAACTATTCCCAGGAGATCTTTAATGACTTGGTAAAAAATGTTGATAGCAAAGCATTTTTACTTTTTCCAAGGTTTCTAAGCTACTATTTTAAACAAAAATTTGAAAAAGAAAATGAAAATTTGCTCAAACAAGGTGTTTATTTTCAAATAAAATGTTTAACACCTGAAACATTCACTAGAATGTTGGCACCTATAAAAACAAAAGCAGAGGTGCCTGAGCAGAATTTAGCAGTTACCACTGCTCCTCAGGTATCAGCTGCTGAGCCCACTACTCTAGGTGATCATAGCAGCACAACCACTGCTTTGAAACCCACACCTGACATCACCAAAAAGACCAAAAAGAAATCATACAAAAAGCCCACCAAACCCAAGAAAAAGGCGACTCTGGAAGATGAGATCCCAGAGCAACTGCCAGTGACGACACAAAAGTCACCACAAACCACTGCTGCTACTTCCTCACAGCAGTTGGTAGAAAGATCTCCACCCTTACCTCAAACTCCTCCTGCATCCTCACAAAAGGATCAGGTTGTAAGCACAGGGACCACACATTATGAAGCTCTGGAGCCAATTGGATCCATCTTCCTCAGTCCTGATCCCAAGGACATATCTCTTTCAACTCCCTTATCTTCACCCCTCACACTACCACCATCCATATTACCCTTGTTGCATGCAGTTGACATAGCTCAGACACAAACCAGTTCCTCTCTAACACCTATCACTGAGAGTATACTCCAACAACTGACTGGGTCTGATGCTTATACCTCTGCTATCCCAGCAACAATTGAGGAGGTTACACTGCAGGAGTTACAAGTAATTCCTGACAGTAGTTCAAGTGGAGCAGCAACTACAAGTGTTGGATCAACAGATCTACATTTGGACAGTTGTTTCATCAGTCAGACTCCCTTGAAGGCAATTTCTTCTATAGCACCTCTGGTAACCATTAGTGAGTTCGTTTTGACCACTGGTAAAATAACAAGGTTATCAAGTGCTGAAGAAAGAAGTCCCCAGTACCGAGAACAAGGGGCATCAATGGATGATTTCTGGGACTCAGTTCCTAAGTCACACATTGATAAAACCACTACTGGTGGGGATTCAGGTGATCCCATTAATTTGGGTGATGATTCAAAATATCAGGAATTGACGGGCAGAGTTGAAAAACTTGAAACATCAGTTACTGAAATAAAGGATATGGTGCAACAGCTGTTAAAAGCTCAAAAAGCACAATCCACTGCTGTTCCACCTCAAGCACCTGCTCCACCACAAGCACTTGCTCCAAGTGAGCTCTGGAATCTTTTTCAACCCCTGCTTGAAAAACAAAAACAAATGGCTGATCAGCAGCATGAAATGCATGTAAAAATGCTGACAAACATGGTGGAGTCAAGATTTAAAGATACTCAAGCAGACATCAAGGCTATAAAGGCCAGCATACAAAGCACTGCCCATGGTGGAAAAGTTCCCCCCACTATCCTCTTCATGGATAACCCCCTTCCAGATAATGCCAAAAAGGGGGAGAAAATCCAGCAGTTGAAGATGAAGGGAACTGAGGATGGTGTTTACGTTGAACCGGAAAAAGAAAAACAAACATCTAAACCTCAAACCACAAAATCTCAAATTTCTATCCAAACAGCTGATATGTCAGTGGTTTCAAAAACTGCTTGTCAAACAGTTGCCATCTCTTCAACACACACCACTACAACACACACTACCACTGCCCTACCACCATTACCTCCTGTCATAAAACAGAAGACAACATATGTTACAACATCTGTTGTAATGACAACAGCTGTTGAAGCACCAGTTGGTTCAACAGCTGTTAGTCAGACACTTTCCACCACTCAAACCACTGATCCACCCAAAACATCATCAGCTTCTCTACAATAAAAAGGAGAAGGATTTTTATTCCTGATGATGATTCTCCATCACCACCATCAAAAACAACTTCACCGCCTTCAACCCCTGCTCAAAAGCAGAAGACAACTACTGACACATCAGTAGATGTAATGACAACAAAGGTTGAAACACAAGTTGTTTCAACAGCTGTCACTCAACCATCCACCATTTCTCTCAAACTCCCTACATCACAACCAAAACCCCCTTCTCCAAAAAGGCTTTACTCAAGAAAAAGAAAAACTACTCAGGCAACTGATGAAAAATATGATCCTGTTGCTGCAAAATATCCACTGGAACTAGAAGCTGTAAAAAATGAGATGAGACAATTTTACACCGAGGATGATCCTTCAAAAAGAAGATTTCCTTCTCTCATAGGCTTCATAGTCCCAGAAGACATGGATGAATATCTCGAGATGAAAGCAAGGCAAGCAAAGATTAGAGCTAAACTCGAATGCCAAGATCAAGGTGATGAAGCCATTTCTGAAAAATTGGAATTTTTGCTCACAAAAGTCAAGCTGATGGAAAACTATGCACAAGATCTGAGTAAAGAAAAAGTAGATCAACGAAGAGAAATGAGAAAAAGTTATCTTGCATACATCATGAAAGAAAAATTCTATCAAGCTGAAGAAAACCAATTTGAAGAATGGCCAATGGTTGCCTTAAAGCATGAAGCAAACAGAATTGAAAGGATTAAAAATGATCCAAGAAAGAAGAAGACAACTCCAAATTGGAACAAATATAAAAAGCTCATTGCTGATCTTACATCCGAGTACAAAAAGAAAAATACAGGAACTGATAGATGCTAAGGTGGATACTGCTGAAGCCATAGCAAAATGGACAAAGCAGTATACCGATGAAGCTTATGAAAGGCTTAAGAAAAGAAGAATAACAGTCTCAGACACTTCTAAGAAGCCTGACTACAAAAAGCTAGAACAGCAGATTGATGCTCTTAAGACATTGCTCACATCAGCAGATAACCCTATCCTTGTGGAAAACCAAGAAAAAGGAAAACTGCTGACCAGTGAAGAAGAAAAAGAAAAGGAAGCTGAGTACTTCACAGAAGCCATCAAGAAAATGGATCTAAAAGAAGGGAGCTCAGTGAGCCTTCAAAACCTTGTCAAAAAGGTATTTACCAAACCTGCATCACCTAATACAGCAGCAGATATCTCAGACATTGAGCTAGATCAACAAAAGAGACAAGAACAGATTGACAAAGAAGTTGCAGAAGACATAGCTGCAGCAAATGAAGTCATAGAAAAGGCTTTCAAACAAATGTCTGAAGTTCAAGATACTGCTCTACAATTCTTTACAAAGCCAAAATCTCCAAGCTCATCAGAAAATAAATCTCTCCCAAGAAACCCATTGGGTTCAAAAGTACTAAAGTGGATGTCTGATCAAAAGACCCATGTATTGACCCTGGTCAGATCCAATGGTGAAGTGAAGTACATATCAAGGAAAGAAGCACTAGGTCTTGGTGTTGAAGATTTGCAGGATCTCGTTGAACTTACACTGTGCAGGGATGAGGATGACTCAAGTTCCAAGGATTTTGAAGAAGATTTTAAAAGACAAGCTAAGGAACTTCTGATGAGAAATAAAAATCCAGAATAATGAAGGGTTTTGGCATTATCTGTTCCAGGGGGAGATTGTTGGGATTGAACCCTACCAGAGGAACAGATAATGAAAGCCAAAACCGGATCACAACAGTGGATTCTTAATAAGCAGCTGATTACACTAGACTTTCCCCTTGAAAGTGAGTATAACATCTGATGGTCCTCGATCCACTGTCCGTATACAACTGCTGCCATCCTTTAAACTACTGACAAAGCCCTGAAGAAGTAATCACTGCTATTTCTATCTACTGATGACAAAGCACTGCCCACTCAAGGACTGATCAACTTTGAGGAAAGCACTGATGGAAGAAGATAGCAGTTGTTTAGTGTGTCATCTGTTTTATATATAGTCAGTGGTTAAAAATAGCAGTGTTTGTATAAGAACAGTTGTTACAGGTTGTTAGGCTGTTTGACGTCGCTTTCATGGTGACGTCAGCTGAGATGCCTCAATGGTTTGGCTTGTCTATAAATGGAGCAGTACTCTGTACTGTTACATTTGATCGTTTTGCGTGAGTTCTTCTCCTCAATTCAATCCTTTCATCTTGTTCAACCAACCTTGGGGTATCAAGCTGAGGGGGAGTTTAGTTTGTAAGCTTGCATTGTAATCTTTTGCTTTGAATTGTAATCTTTCGACTCTATGAAAAGCAAATGTTTATCAAACTATATTCTCTTTCGATTGTGTTTACAAAGTTTGTTTTCATTTCCGCAGCACTTAAACTCTGTTCATTTCTGTTGTTTTGTTCAATTTATACAAACAAGCACAATCAATAGAGCCTCCGATCTTAACAGTCATTCAAAGTTCTAAACACGTGGGCAGGAAGACTTCATGGGGACCGACAATCTTCAACTTACGTAAATCTTCTTTTAAAACAAAAGTAGCATTTCCATTCCTTACAAAATACGTTATGTATAACCAATAAGTACCCTATATTTTTCTTACATTACAAACTAGAATCTACATTACTAGTCAAACACAATCTATTTCGATTCGATAAACTCAATGTTTTGCTTAAACAACTATACACGCATACCATCATACACCTTTTAGTCAATATCACACGACAACTTCATGTATCATTCATTTTACATACCCACAACTTCTTGATCATTTTACACGCTCAAATTTGTTGTATTCAATTTATTACGTACACACAATTGTCATTACTTATACCTACTTACATTCATCCTGATTTACTTTTCATGTTCATACTCATACGTTTCATGTTCATACCAACATACTTATTCGTACTTATACTATTATATATATTCATACGCATGCTTACATTCATATTCATGATTTATACATTCGTACCCGTACGCGAGCGGAATCCGAGGGATTCGCTTACGTGGGTCCCATACATGCTTATATATCACATTCGTACCCGTACGCTGGCGGAATCCGAGGGATTCGCTTACGTGGGTCCCATACTTGCTTAAACATCAACATGCTTATACACTAGATTCGTATACGTACTCGTTCTTATTTTCAAAATTTATATATACCCTAATTCATACGCAACTAGTACAAGCTATGTGGATCATGCGACGATCAGTATAATCGCGGATGCATACGGGGTTATAGTGATGGGCGTATGAGAATCATAGAGTGTACTACTAGGTATGGTATGACACGGAACGTAACATGACACAAATAACAAAACGGACGTAACATAGTCAAAACATGGTGGATACGCCGCTGGTACTTCCTATATATAAGTGTTTTCACCATGTTACCAAACTTTCGTATAACGTGCCATGAGAAATTCGGTGTTTTGTAGACCTATTTAGACCTAATACAAAAACTTTAACAACTCACAAACGCGTTGCTAAACGCGCGATATCCGATTATCCATGACGAGACCCCATTCTTAACTCATCACTTTCAATACGCATACCATTCTTATACTCACATTCGTTTATTAGATCAATCATTCCTTTTCCTACCTCCGTTATTCCCCGTTATCCGTTGTCCTTCGTACAAGCCTCGTTACGAACAAATCTGTTTACACATTCGAAGTTTAAAGTACTTTCTTGGTTAAAACTATCTTTCTATTCTTTATTTATGTGCAAACACACTTAATTGGCCGTTACCTCCAAGATCGTTTTACTTAAAGTGCCTAATATTCTCGTTCCTCATAAATAAATGATTTCTTACAAACAAGTGATTTATTACTCTTCTTTGAAATCAACAAAATTCTTCTTACAATTTACAGTGCGGCCACACTTTTCATTGAAATTCTTACCGTTATATACGAAAGTTTTACTCATTGGATATCATATTTTAAAGTTACCTCTTCATTTTGATTTATTCAAACTTGTTTAAACTCGTTTGCCTATACACACACATGCACGTTTTATTTATGACTAATGCCTTAAATCATTCTAGTCAAAAAACCTCTTTTTACAAACCTATCTCTACGTTCCTCAAATTTCATACTTTTTAAAATGCCTAAAACTTCGAGCCTCAATTTTAAACAATCCTCTTCTATTTGCCAAAACAATTTCAAGTCTTTCTTCAGAATAAATTTCGGGATGAAATTTCCTAAAGGAGGGGAGACTGTAATGCCTCGTATTTTCGTATTCTATTTTATTATATATATATATATATATATATATATATATATATATATATATATATATATATCAGAGAGGGTGGTAAGTAAAAGAGAAAATACTTACAATGATGAAGGTAGAGAGGGTGGTAAGTAAAAGAGAAAATACTTACAATGATGAAGGTATGCACACAATAATGATGGAGATATGCACAGCGGATGATGATGAGAGTATGCACAGCGGATGAAAAAGTTGCAGAAAGAGTTTTATTTTTTTTTTTAATTTTTTTTTTAGGTTGGAATATAATATGAAGAACTGGAGAAAATATGGGATGTTAAGGGATTGGAACTAAAGAGATGTGGAGAGAGTTTAGTGTGCCATTGAAGTTAGAATATTATTGCTCTCAATGGTTACTCGTACATACAACTGAATACAAATGCCAAATATATAGGCGAGAATAAGAAACACAAAGCATCTATGCTAAACAAATAAGTCAAAAGCCTAATCTATAAAGAAAGAAAATTCACCGAATAAAGCTTAAAAGAAAAAGTAGGTGTTGAAAGTTGTTGCCCATTGTCGACCACTGTCTGTGTATAATTGAGATTAAAAACGTCACTGCTTACGTCATGATTTTTGTCTTCTGTCTTGTGTCGTCACTGCTTACGTTTTCTTCTAGAAATCTTCTAGAAATCTCTGTGTGTACTGTCTATGGACTGTGGACTAGAGCAATCTTCCAAATTATTGCCCTCTTCATCTTCTAAGTTGATAATGTGCTGTAACTGTAGGTGATCTCCTTCCCCTGCAAAGGGTAGAAGCATTGTCCAAACTGGTTTTGTGTAGACTTGTATGTAATGACCTTCACCTACCAAATGATAATTCCTCCATGGATAATAATCAGGAAGTTCTGGGGTTTCCTGATGATCTTTGATAAACTGTGTAAAACTGTCTGGAATTTTTTCATCTGAATGACTTAACCAAGGTAGAGTTGAAAACTCTATATCAGTTTTTGTCATTGATGTCTGTAGATGATATTGATGACATATATTACTTTTATGTTCAATAAAAATCCTTTTTCTTGCTGGTCTGTATGTGTATGCATCTGTGTAAGGGAATGAAGAAATTATTTTACAACCAATGATCGAAGTCACTGTTCTAATTGCCATATTTCCTGCAATTAGAATCATCTTTTCTCCAAGCTGGTTGAGAAGATCTTCTGCTTTTCTGTCTAACTTTATTTCCAAATAATCAATCATACCATGATGATAAAATTGAATTATTTGCTCATTTGTCAACTTTGTAGGACGGTGTATTTGAAGTAATAGAAGACCAGTTCCGTCTCCTTTTTCATCTATTCTTTCTACCACTTTAAATCCTTGCTGTTCACTGTCAAATTTGAACGCCATGTCTACCAGCTGTTGTTGCAAATTGTACAGAATCAAAGGAAATTCTGCACAAACTTTCTGTGAAACAAGATTCTCGAATTCTGGGAATCTTTCTGTAACTGGTTTTAGGCATTGCTGCCAAGGTGTATCAAGAATTCTTGTCCTGAAACACTCAAAAGTTCTGTGTACCTCTGTTTTATCCTTGTTTTCTTTTTTCTCAAGCTTTTGTAATAACTGTGTATTTTTTGCTTCTAATAAAATCATTTTTTGTTTTAACAAACTGTTTTCAATTTTCAATTGTATATCTTGTGCATTTTTTGCTTTTTCTTCAAGCTGTGTTTTTAATGTAGAAATGATTTCTTGTTGAGCTTTAATGTAATGCTCAGGATTTGTTTTTGCCATGTCAGAAAAACTTTTAACCTCTTCAGGTTCTATGTAAAAACTTGGACCCAACTCTGTTCTTGCTGCTTGAAGGGCTTCGGTAAAACTTGTATATCCTCTCCAAACTGCTCCTCCTGCACAAATTGTATGTTTTGCTGCTGTCTCCCATTTGTTAAAAATTCCAAGTTTTGTACCCCTAAATACAACATAATGTGTAAAATTTGGTTTTTGTTTAAATTGTCTTTCGGGTGTTTTTGAACTCTGTTCTTGGAAATAAATGCTTAAAGCATTTAAAACCTGTACTTTGAATTATGAAGCTTGTGGCATGGTTTGAATATGCCATAAATTGTCTAATAAACATTGCTGTTTATCTGTTAATTTCATTCCCATAATAGGACGAAATTTTTTATCTGCTTCATTACATATCTGTAGAGCATATGTTCCAAACTCAATCACCGGCTTTGGTGGAAAGTTTGTATACAACGGGCGTTTGCCAGCTGCCTTTGATTGCTGTTGTGTATAAACCTGTCTTGTCATTGTCTGTGGTAATACTCTGTAAGGAGAACTCGGAGAACTGTATATCTTTTCTATTGACTGTAAATAAGCTTGTTGAATTTGTTCTTCTTCTGATGAAGAATTCTCCTGTTGCTTTTGTTTTGGATGTATAATCTTTAACTTCTCTTTATCGTTTTTCTTGTCCATCTAAAACAAACCATTTGTTTATATTTCGAGATAACATATCAGCTATCCCATTATTTTTTCCTTTAATATGTTCAAAATTTATAAAATATCCATTTCCTTGTATAATATTTTGTAAATTAACCCATCTGGTTCTATTTACCTTTTTACTTTGATCATTTTTTACAAACTTAACTATTGCTTCACAATCAGTTCTTACTGTAAATTCTTTATTAAGAAAAATCTTAAACTTTTCTAATGAATAAATTAATGCCTGTATTTCAAAATCAATTGTAGTCCAATTTGTTTTGTTTTGAAAATTACCACTTGAATAAGCGCAAATTTTCTCTTCTTCCTTGGGAGTGTATTTGTTTGGTTTACATAGAAGGACTGCTCCCCATCCTTCTTTGCATCCATCTGTTTCAATAATTATATAATCTGTAACTAATGGTAATTCTAATGGTTTAATATTTTTAACTGCTTTCTTAATTTCTTTAACTAATTTAATATCTTCTTGGTTAAAAAAGCTTTGACCGTTTTTAGTTGTTTTTCCATATAATGATCCAACTAATTTTGACAAGTTTGGTATAAATTTTCTAGCATAATTTACTAGACCTAAAAAGGCTTGTATTTGTTTTAAATTTTCAAATTTTTCAGGAAAATTTAAAATTTTTGTAGAAATATGTGGTTGTAATTCTATTTTTCCATTTCCAATTTCTAATCCTAAAAAGGAAATTTTTCTTTTAAAAAGTTCCATTTTTCTTTTTGAAACTACTATACCATTTTTCTTTATTTCTTCAAAAACCTGTTGTAAATGTTTCTCATGTTCCTGCACTGTATTGCTTGCAACTAAAATATCATCAATGTATACTAAGCAAAAATCAAACTTTAGAAATATACTGTCCATAAATCTTTGAAAAATAGAAGGTGCATTTTTTAATCCAAAGCTAAGGACATTCCATTCATATTGCCCTTCTGAACATGTAAAAGCTGTCCATGGTTTAAAACTTTCTTCTAACTTTAACTGATTATATCCTGATTTTAGGTCAAATTTTGAAAATACTTTTTTATTTTGTATAAGATTTAACAAACTATCTTTGTTAGGGATATTATACCCATCATCTATTGTATTATCATTTAATCTTTTATAATTATAAACTATTCTAGCTTTTCCTCTTTTTATTTCACTGTGATTCCTTACTAAAAAAGCTGTAGATCTATGAGGACTTTCTGATTTTCTAATTAATCCTTGATTTACCATTTCAGGGATTTGTTTTTTAAACTCTTGTTTGTCTAATGGACTATATTCTATATTAGCTATTCTAATTACTATATCAGGATTTTTTAATTTAAATTTACAAACATATTTTACATTTGATTTTGTTATATCTTCTCCTATATATCCTATTTTTTCTAAATGTAATATCATAGGATGGTTTATACTTTTTGTAATATCCTGTCCTTTCTCTATTTCATGACTTAAAAAATCTATTAAAAGCATTAATGATTCTTTTTCTATAAACTGTTTTTTGTTCTGTGTTTTCAAAAAATCTAAATTCCCTTTATCCCCTCTTTTTTGAACAATTTGTGTTGTATTCATATATCTAAGGGTTGGTACTGACTCATTACAGTTTATAGAAAAAGAATCATTAAAGCTTTTAATAGATTTTTTAAGTCATGAAATAGAGAAAGGACATGATATTACAAAAAGTATAAACCATCCTATGATATTACATTTAGAAAAAATAGGATATATAGGAGAAGATATAACAAAATCAAATGTAAAATATGTTTGTAAATTTAAATTAAAAAATCCTGATATAGTAATTAGAACAGCTAATATAGAATATAGTCCATTAGACAAAGAAGAGTTTAAAAAACAAATCCCTGAAATGGTAAATCAAGGATTAATTAGAAAATCAGAAAGTCCTCATAGATCTACAGCTTTTTTAGTAAGGAATCACAGTGAAATAAAAAGAGGAAAAGCTAGAATAGTTTATAATTATAAAAGATTAAATGATAATACAATAGATGATGCGTATAATATCCCTAACAAAGATAGTTTGTTAAATCTTATACAAAATAAAAAAGTATTTTCAAAATTTGACCTAAAATCAGGATATAATCAGTTAAAGTTAGAAGAAAGTTTTAAACCATGGACAGCTTTTACATGTTTAGAAGGGCTATATGAATGGAATGTCCTTAGCTTTGGATTAAAAAATGCACCTTCTATTTTTCAAAGATTTATGGACAGTATATTTCTAAAGTTTGATTTTTGCTTAGTATACATTGATGATATTTTAGTTGCAAGCAATACAGTGCAGGAACATGAGAAACATTTACAACAGGTTTTTGAAGAAATAAAGAAAAATGGTATAGTAGTTTCAAAAAGAAAAATGGAACTTTTTAAAAGAAAAATTTCCTTTTTAGGATTAGAAATTGGAAATGGAAAAATAGAATTACAACCACATATTTCTACAAAAATTTTAAATTTTCCTGAAAAATTTGAAAATTTAAAACAAATGCAAGCCTTTTTAGGTCTAGTAAATTATGCTAGAAAATTTATACCAAACTTGTCAAAATTAGTTGGACCATTATATGGAAAAACAACTAAAAACGGTCAAAGGTTTTTTAACCAAGAAGATATTAAATTAGTTAAAGAAATTAAGAAAGCATTTAAAAATATTAAACCATTAGAATTACCATTAGTTACAGATTATATAATTATTGAAACAGATGGATGCAAAGAAGGATGGGGAGCAGTCCTTCTATGTAAACCAAACAAATACAGTCCCAAGGAAGAAGAGAAAATTTGCGCTTATTCAAGTGGTAATTTTCAAAACAAAACAAATTGGACTACAATTGATTTTGAAATACAGGCATTAATTTATTCATTAGAAAAGTTTAAGATTTTTCTTAATAAAGAATTTACAGTAAGAACTGATTGTGAAGCAATAGTTAAGTTTGTAAAAAATGATCAAAGTAAAAAGGTAAATAGAACCAGATGGGTTAATTTACAAAATATTATACAAGGAAATGGATATTTTATAAATTTTGAACATATTAAAGGAAAAAATAATGGGATAGCCGATATGTTATCTCGAAATATAAACAAATGGTTTGTTTTAGATGGACAGGAAAAACGATAAAGAGAAGTTAAAGATTATACATCCAAAACAAAAGCAACAGGAGAATTCTTCATCAGAAGAAGAACAAATTCAACAAGCTTATTTACAGTCAATAGAAAAGATATACAGTTCTCCGAGTTCTCCTTACAGAGTATTACCACAGACAATGACAAGACAGGTTTATACACAACAACAATCAAAGGCAGCTGGCAAACGCCCGTTGTATACAAACTTTCCACCAAAGCCGGTGATTGAGTTTGGAACATATGCTCTACAGATATGTAATGAAGCAGATAAAAAATTTCGTCCTATTATGGGAATGAAATTAACAGATAAACAGCAATGTTTATTAGACAATTTATGGCATATTCAAACCATGCCACAAGCTTCATCATTCAAAGTACAGGTTTTAAATGCGTTAAGCATTTATTTCCAAGAACAGAGTTCAAAAACACCCGAAAGACAATTTAAACAAAAACCAAATTTTACACATTATGTTGTATTTAGGGGTACAAAACTTGGAATTTTTAACAAATGGGAGACAGCAGCAAAACATACAATTTGTGCAGGAGGAGCAGTTTGGAGAGGATATACAAGTTTTACCGAAGCCCTTCAAGCAGCAAGAACAGAGTTGGGTCCAAGTTTTTACATAGAACCTGAAGAGGTTAAAAGTTTTTCTGACATGGCAAAAACAAATCCTGAGCATTACATTAAAGCTCAACAAGAAATCATTTCTACATTAAAAACACAGCTTGAAGAAAAAGCAAAAAATGCACAAGATATACAATTGAAAATTGAAAACAGTTTGTTAAAACAAAAAATGATTTTATTAGAAGCAAAAAATACACAGTTATTACAAAAGCTTGAGAAAAAAGAAAACAAGGATAAAACAGTGGTACACAGAACTTTTGAGTGTTTCAGGACAAGAATTCTTGATACACCTTGGCAGCAATGCCTAAAACCAGTTACAGAAAGATTCCCAGAATTCGAGAATCTTGTTTCACAGAAAGTTTGTGCAGAATTTCCTTTGATTCTGTACAATTTGCAACAACAGCTGGTAGACATGGCGTTCAAATTTGACAGTGAACAGCAAGGATTTAAAGTGGTAGAGAGAACAGATGAAAAAGGAGACGGAACTGGTCTTCTATTACTTCAAATACACCGTCCTACAAAGTTGACAAATGAGCAAATAATTCAATTTTATCATCATGGTATGATTGATTATTTGGAAATAAAGTTAGACAGAAAAGGAGAAGATCTTCTCAACCAGCTTGGAGAAAAGATGATTCTAATTGCAGGAAATATGGCAATTAGAACAGTGACTTCGATCATTGGTTGTAAAATAATTTCTTCATTCCCTTACACAGATGCATACACATACAGACCAGCAAGAAAAAGGATTTTTATTGAACATAAAAGTAATATATGTCATCAATATCATCTACAGACATCAATGACAAAAACTGATATAGAGTTTTCAACTCTACCTTGGTTAAGTCATTCAGATGAAAAAATTCCAGACAGTTTTACACAGTTTATCAAAGATCATCAGGAAACCCCAGAACTTCCTGATTATTATCCATGGAGGAATTATCATTTGGTAGGTGAAGGTCATTACATACAAGTCTATACAAAACCAGTTTGGACAATGCTTCTACCCTTTGCAGGGGAAGGAGATCACCTACAGTTACAGCACATTATCAACTTAGAAGATGAAGAGGGCAATAATTTGGAAGATTGCTCTAGTCCACAGTCCATAGACAGTACACACAGAGATTTCTAGAAGATTTCTAGAAGAAAACGTAAACAGTGATGACACAAGACAGAAGACAAAAATCATGACGTAAGCAGTGACGTTTTTAATCTCAATTATACACAGACAGTGGTCGACAATGGGCAACAACTTTCAACACCTACTTTTTCTTTTAAGCTTTATTCGGTGAATTTTCTTTCTTTATAGATTAGGCTTTTTGACTTATTTGTTTAGCATAGATGCTTTGTGTTTCTTATTCTCGCCTATATATTTGGCATTTGTATTCAGTTGTATGTACGAGTAACCATTGAGAGCAATAATATTCTAACTTCAATGGCACACTAAACTCTCTCCACATCTCTTTAGTTCCAACCCCTTAACATCCCAGATTTTCTCCAGTTCTTCATATTATATTCCAACCTATAAAAAAAAAAAAAAAACTCTTTCTGCAACTTTTTCATCCGCTGTGCATACTCTCATCATCATCCGCTGTGCATATCTCCATCATTATTGTGTGCATACCTTCATCATTGTAAGTATTTTCTCTTTTACTTACCACCCTCTCTACCTTCATCATTGTAAGTATTTTCTCTTTTACTTACCACCCTCTCTGATATATATATATATAGGGAAAGGTTAACATACAAAAAGGCTTATCGTACAAAAATACGCGACACGCTTAACCGTCCGATCATTGCCCTAATCACGCATAAGACACAAAATAACGCATGGGATCCATTTTTTGGTGATAATCACGCATGGGATGTATAATTACGCACGTTATGATGGTAAAAAAAATAATCACGCACGTTGTTTTTGTTTGTCGCGTACGATAATGTATGATAAGCCTTTTTGTACATTATACTTTCTATATATATATATATATATATATATATATATATATATATATATAGGGAGAAGATCATGCGAGAACCACCTCTTATTGTGAGAACCGCGAGAACCAATGTGAACACACCAAAAATGCCTAAAAATAGCTAAAAATCACACAAAATTTTTTTTTTATTTTTTTAATATTTTTTAGGTTAAAATCGCTACTTTTCGAACCCAAAAAAAAATTTTTTTTTTTTTAAAAAAAAATTTTGTTTTTCTTTTTTTGGCTTCAAAAAGTAGCGATTTTAACCTAAAAAATCAAAAAAAAAATTTTGGATTTTTTTTTTGATTTTTTTAGGTTTTTTGAGGGTTTAGTTTTTAGCATTTTAGCTTGGGGGGGGGGGGGGGGGGTTAGGTTTTTTTGGGGGGGTGGGGGGTGGGGTTAGGTTTTTTTTTAGCTTGGGGGGGGGGGGGGTTAGGTTTTTTTTTTTGGGGGGGGGGGGGGGGGTGGGGGGTTTAGGTTTTTTGGGGGGGGGGGGGGTGGGGGTTAGGTTTTTTTAGGTTTTTTTAACTATTTTAGGTTGTGTTCACATTAGTTCTCGCGGTTCTCACAATAAGGGTGGTTCTCGCATGAGCCCCTCCCTATATATATATATATTCGTAGTTAAAAACCGAATCGGAAAACGGATAAGAATCAATATTTTACAACGTTCGAGAGTGTAAACGGGTTATAGAAATACGATTGGACCGTACAAGAAACGGGTTACGTGCTAATGGGCCTTGGACCCAACCAAATTACATACCCTACCTATTTAAAACACTTAACCTAACTATTTAAGACTAGTAAAACCCTATGAATTTTGTTTGCAGCCGTTCATCAACTCCTTTCCCTCTCAAATGTTCCCTACAACTTCATCTCCTCAAAACAAGACACACACACACATAAAACCAGGTTTACTCACACACCCATCGACCCTGCTCCTCCTTCTCGACACATCCGGCCACCGGAACTCCCTCTCCGGCGCCGTGATGGGTCCGACAAACACCCCATTATCTTGTTATACCCCCCACACCTGTTTACCACCTCTAATTGAAGCGGCCGGCCACCACCATCGTCTGGTGGCGACGAGGTGAAAGGGAAACGGAGGAGACACGATAGGAGAAGAGAAATCGGGAGAGGGAGGAGGACGACGGCTGAAGATGACAGCAGCACCGCCGCTCACGGCGGCGACACCCTCCGGTTACGGCGGCGGCGGTTCTGTTTGTCCGACGAGTTGCTCTGGCAATTTCTCCTTCACCACTTCAGACCAACGTAGGATGATGATTTTGAAGATCGGTTCTATTTTGAAGACTGTCGAGTATGTGTGGTTGAAGCATGCCCGGGTTGGCAGCGGTTCGGGTGTTGGTTCAGCGGACTTCAGGTTCTGATTGGTTCAACTCCGGTTTCGGGTTCGAGTTCCGGGCGACGTAAATCAACTCCGGTCGACATCAGTTAGGTTTGTATTCATTTCAGGTTTTAAACTCGGTTCTTAGTTCGGTTGTAGATCTCAGGTTGTGATTTGTTCGTCGCAGGTTCAGGTCCTCGTTCACTCGAGTCTCGGGTCAACTGGTTCAGTCTCGTCTAGGTCCGATTTGTTTCAGGTCAGTTTTGATTCAACTTGTATTTTGTTTAAATTCCGACTCAACACCGATTGTTTTTGTTTCTCCAGTCGGTTCGGGTTCACGACATGGGATAACTCGACTCAGTTCCAATTTCGGTTTGTTTCGAGTCAGGTCCGGAGACACCAACATTGGCGGCGACTGTGGTGCAGGTGGCTCGGGTCTCGACTCGTGTCTCAGTTCAGTTTCTATTCGAGTCAAACTTGGACCACACGCGGTCAAACCGGTTAACCAGTTAATACAGGTCAACACGAGATTTGGTAAAAATTATTAGCAACGAGAATATTGTTTATGTTATTGTATATAATTTTCATTATGTAGCGTAAAACTTAACTCAAACCATCGTAACATATTTTATTTGTTTTGTTGTATTTGACAACCTTACAAAAAGATATACATATATTGTTGTTGAATTTTGAATGTTGTATCGACAACTTGTGTTGTCGGGATCGTTCAAAAACAGAGGAAACTTTGCCCGTTTTTCGTAAAAATCAGTAAAACTATACATGTTTAATTATAAAACGAAACGTATCTGATACAAATAACTTTTGTAACAATACTTTTAGATGTATATTTATTTTGACAAATATTCTCGATAGACTTAAATTAATTTTTTTTGCATAAACTATATAAAATATATATATGTAAAAATACATATACTTATCCATCGACTAGATAGACTTTATATTCCACTTTAAATCCTCTGTCATAATTCCGTTTACTCATGCACCATCGTTTGCCCATATAGGGTGACCTCGGTGTTCCATTCTCCTAATCTCTTACGCTCGTCAACACTTGGATAATCGGAAGACTTAGCAATTATGTGAGTATACCTGACTCATTTTACCGTTTTCACACTTTTGGGTGTAACATGTTTTTATATACAAACACACTTATTATACCTATTCTTATGGAAATACATAAACAAACAATCCAATACATGCTTACTATTTGTTATGCTTGATTCGTGTTTTCTGGACCATACTTATGTGATGAACTTGTCATTAGCTTCGTACGAGCCTCCATTTAACATGTATAGCACTATAGGAGTAACGCACCGCCCGTAAACAGAGGGTTGACTTGTAAATCGCATGCCAGTTTATACGTTAATCTTGATAACTAGGTTTGCTATGTGGATTGTTCCTTAGCATTTTTATACTTATATACTACGCACCAAACTTGTATGCTCGCCAATACTTTTGTATTGAACTACACTTTTAAAACATGTTACAGGTTTAGCGATGATGTCGGTGATGCATGGAATCTAGTAGGATGCTTAGATACACACTTTAAATTTGTATTCTTATTGTATTGTATTTCGTTACTCATGTTGTATTTATTTCAAATTTTTGTAATTGACTCTTTAGAAATGAAATGGAAATTTGTTATTTAAATACTTGTCACAAATTGTGTTATGAAGTCTCTTGCAATCTATTCCGTCTCACTCTGATATTTCCGCCATCGGTTGGGGTGTGACAGTACATGAGGGGGTCGATCATAACGTCGATCGATCACAGGTAGCTGCGGAGGATGTATAGGGTGATCGCTCGTACGTTCGACGGAGCGTAAGACAGCGTGTGATGCCTCCACCGGGGGTGGAGGAGAGACCCGTTCAGGTCGAGTCGAGACTCGCTCAGGTCGATTCGGATGTAACTACAGTCAGGGGGGATGTACAGTGGATGGTCGAGGCGATTGTGGCTATACATTCTGGCGCGTCCCTACCACCACCACCGCCGTAGCTGCTTATTGTATTTTTTTGTTGTTATTTTACGTTTTAAACATTGTAAAACTTTATTTTTTTGTTTGTTTTAGATGTAAAACATTGTAAATATTAATCTTATGTTTAGATGTTAAGTTGTTTGTTTAATAATTGTTGTCGTAGTTTATCATAATCATATCACATATTTATCGTTTTACAAAGTGGAAACTTATTAAACATTATAAATACGTTTTACCACAAACTCGTAACATAATCCGATATATACCACACTATTTAAAAATTTACCAAACTTATTAAACGGTTTCCCGATTGTACCAAAAATTTAACTTTTCTATACGGGTCGTATAACATTATATGGCCCGTAAACTTATTAAATATTATAAATACGTTTAACTACAAACTCGTAACATAATCCGATATATACAACACTATTTAAAAATTTATTAAATTTATTAAACGGTTTCCCGATTGGACCAAAAAATTAATTTTTGTATACGGGTTATACGGGTCGTATAACATTATACGGCCGTATACAAATTTCAAAACTAAAAAACCTCATCAAACATGTGAAAGAAAATTATGTATATTACTATATACGGGCGGTATATAACTATACGCCTCGTATACATATAAAACAAAAAAAAAACATTCCACAACATTAAATTACGTGTATAAACATTCTATACGGCCCGCATACTAATAGGAATGTGAAAAAAAGATTATAGGGGTGTGTAAATAGATGAACCCTTGAAAAAACATAGGCTAAAAACAGGAAGCTTATTTAGTTAGCCTACGTTTTAGTCTATTTTACCAAGAACTGAAATATTGATGTTTATTTCATTAAGTTAAAGGTCAACTTGTTTATTTTATAAACACACTATGTGGTTAGTCAAGTTTGGTTGTTTTTAAACTATTCAAAATTTTCCTTACGTCAATAAATCATGAAATAAGCAATATCCTTCTAATTATAACTAGTAGAATTCTCTTACAAATTGTGACCAGTACTTAGTACTTAGACGGTATGAGTTTGGTTTATTACGGTAAAATACGTTACAACACTTAGTATAACAATCGAAAGAGAAAGCCTAAAAAAATTAGTTGTGATATGCCCAAACGAATATTGACACATGTTTTATATCGATCGAAAACCAAACAAAACGAATTCTAGTAACCATCCCGATGGTACCAATGTTGTTCGGTTGAAATTTAGTTGATTTGTGCCGTCAGTGGTACGATACCGACAATCGCTATAAGTGTACGATACAAAAAATAATGTTTGGCCGAAATAAGACGAAATTTTATACATTAAACCATAAAAACTAGTACTTGTACTGCCATCAAAGTTGTTTGGATGATGTTGGTTTGGTTCGTCACGGAAAAGAACAAAACAAAATACAATTATATTTGATATGTACGATTTTGAACGAATTTTTTAGGAAAAATTACAAGTTTTGTCCTTTATCTTTATACCACTTTTCAGGCGGTGTCCTTTTTAACGAATGTTGACAGGCGGTGTCCTTTACTTGGTATTTTGTTGCAAGTTTAGTCCTTTACACCCAACCCAGTTAAAAAACCCTGTTAATTGTTGACAGGCGGTGTCCTTTACTAGGTATTTTGTTGCAAATTTAATCCTTTACCAAGGTATTTTGTTGCAAGTTTAGTCCTTTACACCCAACAATTAACAGGCTTTTTTAACTTAGTTGGGTGTAAAGGCCAAAACATGAAACAAAATACCTAATAAAGGACACCGCCTATCAACATTTGTTAAAAAGGACACCGCCTGAAAAGTGGTATAAAGATAAAAGACAAAACTTGTAATTTTTCCATTTTTTTTATTGAAACGTACATTAAATAAGCATGTTGCAGATATCTATTCGAAGTTTTATACCACATTACATTATTTTATTAGAATAACAAGAAAAATAACTAAATGCAAGGAGATTTAATAATATGTACATCTGTACTTAGATTGCTCATACATTACCATTCGTAATTCAATTTTGATAAATATTTATATCGAGATGTAGATAAAAATAGGCATGTCACAACGACATGTTCATAATTTTATCTTAAAAGTTATAAGAGAAGAATATGTGTTCAGAATTTATTATGATAATAACTTAATAATGAAAAATGAAAAAAATAATTATATCAATGTTTATTCAACACTGATAGAGGCGTAAAAGAGTCCAGCTAAGCTGGACTCGGGCTCGTTTAACTTATGAGAGCTAAAACTCGAGTTTAGCTCGTTTTATTGTTTACTAATTAATTTAACTTAATTAAAACTGTTGCTTTTATTAATTTATATATAGCATAATATATATACACACACCCCAAAATTTAGTTATCTTATTATAAAGAGTAAATTACTGTTTTGGTACATATTGTTTAGCCAGTTTAACCCTTTCAGCTCAAATAGAAATATTGTAACATATCAGACCCCGAGGTTGCATTTTATAACGGTTTTGGCCATTAACACTAACTTTGTTACTTTTTTGCATTTAAGTGTAAGGGTAATTAGGTAATTATATACCTTCGGGGTTGTTTTTGATAATTAAAAAGTTCTGTTAATATTTAAGAGATTATTAATGCAATTACTCAAGTTTTTTTTTATATCGTTATTTTCACGATTATTATTTAACAAAATACGTTTTAAATATACAAATAAATTTGTATTTTCATTAACTGTTTGTTTTTATAAAAATCGTTATAAAAATAATTTGTTTTTAATATTTTGTTTAAAGCGTCTATCATTTTTAAAATTGTTCATTTTTAAACCGTTTGGTTTTTTTTAAAATCGTTCTTTTTAAAGTCGTTTGTCTTTTAAAGTTTTTTTTAAAACCATTCTTTTTAAAATCATT
Organism: Helianthus tuberosus; assembly: GCA_030545235.1. Classification (NCBI taxonomy): domain Eukaryota; kingdom Viridiplantae; phylum Streptophyta; class Magnoliopsida; order Asterales; family Asteraceae; genus Helianthus; species Helianthus tuberosus. The sequence goes on along the minus strand of CM060399.1, from coordinate 163,160,680 downwards.
TGTTTTTTTAACACTTTGAATGACCTCAGTACCTCACTATTTTAAGTCGTTCGTTTTTTAAAATTTTACAAAACGAAGTGTATAAAACACAAAAGAAATGTAATATTTGAAAAAAGATGAAACATTCTAATAGAAAGTTTGCAAAAGATCGTTCATTTCTCAAACTTTTTTTAGAGTGGTCTATTTCTTTTTCAAATCTTACATTTCTTTGTACCGTTTGTTTATTCAAAATTCATTATTTTTTTAACCTCCCGTGTATTAAATTCGTTTATTTTTTAAAACCTTACACTTGTTAACTTATTTTTTAAGGTTTTGCTTTTTTATAAACGTCCTTTCTTAATCTTCGTTTTTTAAACCACTCATTTGTTTAAAATCGATCTTTTTTAAATCCCTTCAATTTTTGAAATTGTTCATTTTCTGAAGTTCATTTTTCCTAACGGCTATAAGTAAAATGAATACAAAAATGAACGATTTCAAAAACGGTTCTAAAAGGAACAGTTTAAAAAGAAACGCATTTAAAAATCAAGAACTTAAAACAAACGAAATGTTTAAAAAAGTTTAAAAAGAACGGTGTTAAATGAATTGTTTAGAAAAACTTTGAAAGGCAAAAAAATTTAAAAAGAACGATTTTGATAAACAAACGATTTAAAAAGGAATAAATTTTAAAAACGATATACGATTTTAAAAAAGGTTAAAAACAAATGATTTTAAAAACCAAGTTCATAAAAAACAAACGCTTAATGAAAATACATATTTATTCGTATATATAAAACACATTTTATTAGATAATAATCATGAAAATAACGAAATAATAAAAAAACTTAAGTAATTGCATTAATAATCTCTTAAATATTAAAGGAACTTTATAATTATAAAAAACAGCCCCTAAGGTAAATAAAGACCTAATTACCCTTACACTTAGCTATAAAAAAGTAACAAAGTTAGTGTCAAGGGTCAAAACCATTATAAAATGCAACCTCGAGGTCTGATATGTTACAATATTTCTTTTTAGGCTGAAAGGGTTAAACTGGCTAAAACATAGGGGCCAAAACAGTAATTTACTCTACTATAAATAAGAAATTTGTTTAAGCTCACAAGCCGGCTCAAGTTCAATAAATAAAACTCAGACTCAGACTTATTTAGTGACTAAACCTATTTTTAGACTCCGACTTGTGCTTGAGTTCGTTTAAGTTCAATTCATTTTAAGCCACACACAATTAGGTCGGCTCATAACTTGTTTATTTGCTTTTGGAAATTCTAGTATGATAAATTGTCATTTTCTCCTTCATTAAGGTAACTTAGAACTTGTGTATTAGCTTTTGGAAATTCTAGTATTATAAATTGTCATTTTTCCTTTGTTAAGGTAACATGACCCCACTCATCACTGTCTTATCAATTTGATTTATAATTCATATTCATATACATAATATACTTGGTAGAAATTGAATATGCATTTACGTTAGTTTTGAATTGATTGAAAGGTAACAACAAACACATGGTAAACATAAAAGGGGGTGGATCGAATACGTTTAGATATCTTTCTAAAGATCAATTCTTTATTGGTATAGAGTGAAGTGTAATTTGTATCTTAGTGGTAGTTTGATGACGAGATTAACCTAAATCCGACGATCCTTTCATTCTTTGCACCTTATGTACTTGTGTTATCAAAATTTTAACAGTCTGAGTCCTTTCCATTATCTATCCGTTAAGTCACGGTTAAATAGGTGATAAAATTACATTTTTACCCCATTTCCTCTCCTCTCTCTCTCTCTCTCTCTCTCTCTAGACAACCACCATCCACCATCATCTTCACCTGCTAACACCCACCCCCAACCCACCATCACTATCAACACCACCACCAGTCTTCGGCTATGATCAGGATGTCACGCCTCGGTCAAAGATAATATTTATAGTACCCAAATTACCCTTAATAATGTGTTTGTTGTAGTAAGGGGTCGAAACATGAAGAGTTTGTGGTTTGCGTATGGACGTGATTGATTGTTAATGTTGCCACAATTTATGAAGCTTGCTAATTCGGTTTAAATGTTTGTTTGTTTGAAAGAAATGTCTGATTGAACCGACAAGTTTGTTACTAATTACTTAACTACGGAAACTTGATCAAATGAGACTTTCATAAAAACTGATTAATGGATTAAAACAATAACTTGGACCCGATTTGACAATTATAGGACCTAGGGTTGCTACACGTTTTTAACTTAGTTCAACTGAATTAGTTCATTAACGGTTTTAGAATCACGAGGCTTAGGTGCCAATTGCTATCAATCTTCAAGACGGACCGCAATGCACTTCGTTACCTCGGACAAGTAAATCCTATCGAAAGATAAGGCATAGTTGCACATATTCATTCCATAAAGTCAAATTTCATAACTCACTCGACAATTTATAGAGTCAATACAAATGCAAGACAATTATCTAACAATTCAAATGCAATTCAAATCGTCACAAAACCAAATGTTAAACATGTAGCAAACCCTAAAAATCCTTACAAAAGTCTACACCGGGGTGAAACCCGAGAGAATTAGCCGCTCATGGATAGAACTCGATCACCGGATGAATGAAACTCGAACACGAACATCTTGAAGCCTTGAGGACGAGTATGATGAAGGTTAGGGTTGTGGTGGATGGTTATGGAGAATGGATTAGTGGGATGATTGGAATGATGGTGATTAGGGTTAAGAAGGTGAAGATGGATGATGAATTCATATGATTATAATCGATTGGGATGAAATGGAATTGAGGTTGGTGATGCTTCTTGGTTCCAAGAGAGTGCTCTAGGTTCAAAATTGCGAAACTCCCTAAAAATGACCCAAAAATTGAGTTTCAAATCGATTGGGATGAAAAGGAAAATCCCGTCGGCCAACAGGAGGCGGCGTCGCCGACAGTCCCCAAAAAGTCCAAAACTTGCTGACGCCATAATCCACTGCCTACGGTGATCATTTGTCAACGCACAGTGTTGCCGATGGCCTAGGAGGGCGTCGGCGATGCACCCTGCAAGTTGGCTTTTCTGTTTTGCTTGTTTCGCGTCCACGGTTGATTCCGTTCGCTCCCCGATGCTCCGTAAAGCTCCCGAATAGCTCCTTAAACTTCGTTAGACCTGCAAAACGTAATTCCAATCAAAAGTAGGCCATTCGAAATCGAAAGTTATGTAAAAACATAAACTTAAATACAATAAGACATCTGTTTTCAACTATGTATCACATCCCCACACTCGTCTTTTTTTTTTTTTGCTCTCAAGCAAATCTGTTTTTCACTTTTACGTGGGTCGAATAAAAGACACACTTCTCATTCTCAAAACTCAAGTTAAGGTTTAATGCCGTACCCGGTTCATAATTTTCACAATTTTCAAAATATTTAGCGGTAAAGTGATTAACACATAAAAGAAATGGTTATCCAAGATTAATGGCACACTCAACAAAGAAATATATGAATCTTTGATATGTCTTAGTAGCTCAAAATCTCATGTGAAAAGGGTATGATATGTGATATCTAAGACACATTAGTTTCTTAAGCAGATTATTCTCAAATAACCACCCTCTAACTACCTGTCATGTTACTGATTAGAACTTGACCATGACAAAAGACCAAATGAGTTGTGCCATCACTCATTGACTTAGTTACTTATGATTTTTATATTGCTTAAACAAGGACATTTTTGAAATTTTCCACCATCCTCACACTTGAGGCCAACATTGTCCTCAATGTGTAATGTTTAAATGAAAGGTCAAAATCGCAACTTTTTCTCCCTATCCCTACTTGAGGTTAACATTGTCCTCAAAGTGTAGGAACATTTTTATTTTTATAATTAAGATAAAAAAGAATAAAGTAAGGCAGAAAAAAATAACTATCATTTATATACATAAAATAAACAAAATAAAGTTTATTACAAAACACAAATACTTTGCAAAAAAATATATAGAAATTGTGAATTGTTTTATTTATATAAGTTGCCCTGTATTATTACTTGACTCCGACCTTGAGCATTATTCACCGGCTTGTAAGTTCCACCCATATGGATTCTTAAAGTCGTGTTTGATACATGCTCGTAAATCTACGACATTTCTTGCATTGAGCTCTTTTGACACGTTCGAAAATTCCCATAAATCAAAATTTGCCAAAAAACCAGTGTTTTACTCGTCGTTAAAAATTGAACAACTGTAGGTCACTTGATGAATATCAAACACCAACAAAATATTGGGATTGATCGTTGTTGGATACCATGTGACTATTCAAGAGCGTTTTTGAGTGCTGTGATCAAACATCTAATACATATTCGTAAACATATGGGGACTTTGGAAAAAAGAAATGCAAAAAAATGGTCACAGCGCCTCCCAACGGTAGAATTTTTTTACATTCTTGAAAAAATCGGTTTGTACAATCGGTTTTTCAAACTGATTCCAACCTGGTTCAACTCATAAAATGTACAAATCGGTTCAAAACTGGTTGATTTAAGCAGTCTCAAATCAGTTTCTAACTTTCAAATTATACCGGGTCAGTTTTAAACATGGTTCCAGTTCGCAAACTGGTTTGTTGTTTGGTCGAAGTTGGTAATTTGGTATCATATGTTGTGTTACAGAAATGGCGTTGGAGATTAGTAATTAATAATGATAATCATCCTTGGGTTAAGGTAATTAAAGCGATTCATGAGGTTAATGGGTTAAATCTAGAGGAAACCGGGTTTGGCAAAAACAAAAAAAAAAAAAAAATTGTGAAGTCAATATTGTGAAGCTTCATGAAAAAGATATTATTCCGTTTATAGCGTTGTGGAAAATGATTGGTAATGGGAATCCACAGAGTTTTGGCATGATTGTTGGTTGGGTGGGTAATACTCGAGGCTATACAATCTCGAAATTAAAAAAAAAAATGTTAAACCCACTTTTTTTTAGGTAGCTAGGGTTCTTATTGCTCGCCTCTTCATCTCCCGGTGGCTCGACGAAGAAGGTTTTCTTGGGGTAGCGAGGTAAGTGTAGTCGGCCCTGCTGGTTTTGCTGGGGTCTTAATAATACTTCCCTCCCTAACCGGAGTTTCCTAATTCCATTCGCCGCCGGCTGTCATGGAGGGGAATGCGGTGACCAAGTTTTTCGTGTCGAATCTCCCGGAAGGTTGCACCCCGTGGGAGTTATCGAGTTTCATGCACCGGTTTGGGGAGGTGTCAAGATCTTTTGTGGCTAAGAAAAGAGATAAGCAGGGATGTAAGTTTGGGTTTGTGTCGTTCAAATCGGTTAGGGACCGGAAAGAGCTGGAAAAATCGCTAAAGGGTGCTAACATGGGGGGTTTTAAGTTGAAAGTTAACATTGCTCGTTTCGCGGTGGAGAATAATGGGCTGGTTAGGGATCAAGAAGGGTCTGGTTTGTCTGGAGGCCAAGGTGGGGGATCTTTTCACCATGGGGATGTTAAGTTTGCTTCGAACAGGGATGGGAGATCTTTCAGCAATGTGGTCAGCTCAGGTGTTGTTGGGGGAGGGAGGGGGGTCTTCCGGGGTGAAGATGGATGCATGCAACGTCGAGAAGATGGCGGAGGTAGATGGCAATGTCGTCGCATTTGCGGACATACACAGGAGGGCAGTGGTGGGTCGCACGGTGGACCTGGATACTCTCATTTATTTTGACCGATTGCTCAGGATTGGGAAGGTAAATTTTGAGACTCCGGGTGATGCCGAGGCGTTTCTGAGCAATAAGGACCTGTGAGGGCCTTGGTTTTCTAAGCTTGATTTATGGACGGGTCAGGTTCTTGGGGCGGAGAGGTTAGCTTGGATAAGGGTTCAGGGAATTCCGATTCATATTTTGGATCCGGTGGTGTTGAGGAAGATCGGGAATGTGTTTGGAAAGACTCTTTTTGTTCCCAAGGATGTCGGGGATGAGTCGGATCTGTCCGTCAAATGTGTGGCTGTTCTTTTAGGCAATGATCAGAGGGTAAAGGAGTTTGTTAGTATCAGGTGGAAAGACAAGATTTTCCGGGTTTGGGTTGCAGAGGAGGAGAATGTTTGGGTTTCGGACTGTATTGAAGTAGCTGAGTTGGTAACTTCTCATTCGGATAATGCGTCGCCAGTGCCGGATTTGTCAGCTTTGGACAAGATTTTCCGGGTTTGGGTTGCAGAGGAGGAGAATGTTTGGGTTTCGGACTGTATTGGAGTAGCTGAGTTGGTAACTTCTCATTCGGATAATGCGTCGCCAGTGCCGGATTTGTCAGCTTTAGAGGAAGGTTCGCCGGAGCCGGAGGTGTTTGTTAGGGAGTCGGACCAGGTGGATGTTGAAGTTGACGACGTTCCGGTTTCCAAGGTGTTGGGGGATTTAGATAGTAATTGCTCGTTGGAAAAAGGTGGTGTTGCTTCCTCTCCCTTGTCGGCGGCTGGCATTGGGAATAGTTTTGCCGATTCATTGGTAAAAGGTGATGGGCCTCCTTTTTGCTTGAATAAGAGTCCTAAAGGTTTTGGGCCTAAAACATACAGGAGGAGAAAGGATAAGGTGGGGTTTGTTTCTATGGGCTCCCCTTTGGAATCCAGGCCCAAAAAAGAGCTAGAGCCCAGATGGATAATGTAGAATTATTTGGGATGGATAAGCTCGTTGAGAATGGTCCTTACCCTTTTCAGATATCGCCGACCGGGGATGGACCTCGAGGTGGTGGGATCGACGAGGAGGTTCTTGAGGTTCCAGCGGCGGCGGTTTTGAATGGTAGGAGGTCTTCGTCTTTGGGCTATCAGAACCACGAGGGCACTTCGGTTCCGACTTCGGATGGGGATATGGATGACGTAGCAGCTTCGGGTGTCAGACTTGTTGATGAAGTTGCAGCAACTATTAAATTGGGAGCGATGCTGGGTGTTAATCTTTAGAATGCAGCTAAGTTGGTTCAGGATTCAATCGAGTTGGAAGGTATTAATGCAGTTGTATCATGAATTTTTTGTCTATAAATGTGAGGGGTCTGGGGGGGATAGTAAGGCGAGGTGGTTGAGTAATTTGCGGGCGAGTTGTAATGTTCATTTTATGGCGATTCAAGAGACAAAGGTTTCGGTTGCCGAAGATTTTTGTTGGGTAAGATTTGGGGGGCCAGAGGTTTCAGCTCTGAGATGGTTGGGTCATCGGGTCTCTCTGGTGGGTTGCTGTGTATTTGGGATCCGGCTGTGTTGTCAGTTGTGGATAGTGTTAAAAATAGAAATTTCCTGCTGGTTAACGGTGTTTTAAGGGGTTGTGGGTCGCAGTTCAGTATTATTAATATCTATGCTCCTCAAGGGATTGCTGCCAAAAAGGAGCTGTGGGATCAGCTTGAAGGGTTAGTGTTGGGTCTGACGGGGTTTTTGATTTTAATTGGGGATTTCAATGCTGTTAGATTCCCTGAGGATCGGCTTAATTCCATTTTCAAGCCCAGGTGTGCTAGTAACTTTAATGCGTTCATTTATAATTCGAATCTTGTTGAGTATCAGATGCATGGTAAAAGGTTCACGAGGTGGGTGGACAACGGGAGGAAGATGAGTAAGTTAGACAGGGCCTTGGTTAATGCTGATTTTTTTGACAAGTGGCCCACGGCGTGTCTTCGAGCTCTCCCTAATTTGTATTCGGATCATTGTCCGCTGCTGTTATCTACTGTAAACTCCAATTTTGGCCCGAGGCCGTTTCGGTGTTTCAACTCATGGTTGGATAGGCCTGGGTATGGTGAGGTGGTTTCGCGTGCAGCTCTGGATTTCGTGGGGGAGGGTCCGCCTGACTTGCTTTTGTGTAATAAATTAAAGTTCATCAAAAGTCGCATTGTGGAGTGGAGAGATGATTTGAAGGAAAAGGAGGAGGGTGTAGTTGATTCGGCTAGGGCCGAGATGGTAGAATTACAAAAGATCTTGGAGGAGAGGGAGTTGAATGAGGAGGAAGAATGGGTCATGACCGAAGCTAAGAGGGTTATCTTCGAGTTCGAAGAAAATAAGCCTAAGGATATGAGGCAACGTTCGCGTGATAGGTGGATCAAGGATGGGGATGAGAATTCCAAATACTTCCACTTTGTGGTTAATTTTAGGAAGGCTAGGAACGGGATTTTTGGAATGGTTATCGATGGTGTTTGGTGTGACAAACCGACTTGGATCAAGAAGCATGTTTTTGAGTTTTTCAGGGGGAAATTCAAAGAGTCAGTTGTGGAGAGACCTAAGTTTGATTTATCTGGGATCAAGAAACTCTCGGATATTGATGGTGCTTTTTTAACCGATTTCTTTAGTCGAGCTGAGGTCAAAGCAGCGGTTTTCGAGTGCGGGTCGGACAGGGCCCCTGGCCCGGACGGGTTCAATTTCAGTTTCCTTAAGAATTTTTGGCATCTTTTTGAGTCTGACTTTGAAAGATTTATGGAAGGATTTTATCATTCGGGTTGTATTTCTCGGGGATGTGCTGGGTCTTTCATTGCTCTTATTCCGAAAGTCAAGGACCCTTCTGGGTTAGGGGATTACCGTCCGATTAGTTTGGTGGGTGTGATAAATAAGGTTATTTCCAAGGTCCTGGCTAATAGATTGAAGTCTGTCCTTGGGAAGTTGTCTCGGATTCTCAGTCTGCCTTTTTGAGAAGAAAGTTTATCCTCGACGGTCCTCTTATAGTTAACGAAGTACATTCTTGGCTTAAAAAAGAGAGTAAGGCTGCCTTCGTTCTTAAGATTGACTTCGAGAAAGCGTATGATTATGTTAATTGGAATTTCGTCATCGATCTTTTGGAAAAGATGGGCTTCCCGTCCCGGTGGTGTGTTTGGGTTAAGGGGATTCTTTCGTCGGCCAGAGCCTCGGTTCTCGTTAACGGGTCGCCTACTTTTGATTTTCCTTGCTTTAGAGGGATGCGACAAGGGGACCCGTTATCCCCGTTTCTTTTCCTTATTGTGACGGAAGCTTTGTCGTTCATTCTTAACAAGGCGGTGGAGATTGGTATTTTCAAGGGGATTTCTCTTCCAAACGAAGGGCCGTGCGTTTCTCATATGTTTTATGCAGATGATGCTATTATTATGGGGGAGTGGTCTAGTGAAAACGTATTGGCGGTGATTCGTATTCTGAGGTGCTTTTTAATTTGCTCGGGTCTGAGGATGAATATCAAAAAAATCCAATATTTATGGTATTGGTGTGGATCGTAGTGAAGTGGATCGAGTGGCTGAGTCGGTCGGTTGTAGGTCGGATGGGTTCCCGTTCAAATACCTTGGGATAACGGTTGGCGCTAACATGAATAGGATATGTAATTGGAGACCGGTTGTCGAAGTTTTTGAATCTCGGCTAGCCTTGTGGAAAGCGTCTGGTCTTTCTTTGGCTGGAAGAGTCACGCTTATTAAATCTGTGTTAGAGAGTCTCCCGAGTTATTTTTTCTCGCTTTATAAGGCTCCGGTGCGGGTGATTAAAGACCTCGAAAAGCTGATCAGGAGGTTTCTTTGGGGTGGGTCTAGTGAGAGGAACAAGTGTCACTGGGTTGCTTGGGAGCGGGTGGCTTCTCCTGTTCATGCTGGGGGGCTGGGTCTTCGTAGTTTGGCCGAGATCAATTCAGCTCTTCTGGTGAAATGGGGGTGGAGGCTGAAAACGGAGACCAACTCTTTTTGGGTTAAGGTGGTGAATGCGATTCATTACCATAAGCTGAGTTGGGATTTTCTTCCTCTGCGGTTGTCTATCAAAGGGGTCTGGAGCAATATAGTCAAGGTTTGTTCTGGTAGGCTCGGTGAAAATTTCAGTTTTAAACACCTGTTGAGAGGTGAGGTGGGGAATGGTCAGGATTTGCGATTTTGGTTGGACCCGTGGTTGGTTGCGAGCCCCTTGAAAGAGGAGTTTCCAAATCTGTTTCGGCTGGAGAGATGTAAAAAATGTAAAGTCAGGGATCGTATTGTGAGGCCGGTTTCTAACTCGTTCGGCAGGTGGATGTGGAAGTCCGAACCAAATGCGAATGTGGATCTTGCTGAGTGGAGCAGACTTGTTTGCTTGTTGCATCCCATCTTCCTCTCGGACCAGCCTGATAAATGGAAGTGGATGGGGTGCGGCTCGGAGGGGTTCTCGGTTAGGGCGGTTAAAGCCATGTTCGATCTCAACAAGGATTACAGTGACAGGTTCGTATGGGAGTGGTGCAGGTGGTTACCTAGAAAGTGCAATCTTTTCGCTTGGAGGGCCGAACAAGATAGGATCCTGACCAGGGAGGCTCTTTTGAAGAGGAATCTTGCTGTTGAAGATCCTACTTGTCCGCTATGTAACTCGGGTATTGAATCGGTCGATCATTTGTTTTCTGGGTGTGGGGTTTCGACGGTCATTTGGCAAAAGATTCAAGCTTAGTGCAAGACTTCTAACCTGTTTGTTTTCTCGTTTCGCGACGTTCTGGAGATGCACAATTGGGTTGGGTTGGAAGGTAACAAAAAGGTGGCTTTTCAGGGTATCGCAATCCTTGTTTGCTGGAGGATCTGGAAAGGGAGGAATGAGTTGGTGTTTGAAGAAAAGCCTTTCGTCATTAATGAGGTGTTTAGCGACATTAGATCTTTGGGGTATGTTTGGTTTTGTAATAGATCGAAAGGTAGTAGTTTAGCTTGGCAGGATTGGTGTAGATTTGTAAATATGTAATGTCTTCGGGGTGGTTGCTCGGCTGCGAGCAGCTGTTTGGTTTTTAATAAAGTTTTCTTTTCAAAAAAAAAATGTTGCTTAAAAGATAGATGGAATAGTAACGGTTGGTGATGGAGATGACATCAGATGATAAGGGGAGGGCTGGAGTGTTCGCAACTAAATAACGTTCACTTGCGAATGGCATTATATCTTAGTGTTATTTTGAGGGTAGGATAAGTCTTTGAGACTATTAGGTCATGGGTTCGATTCTTACAAGTAGTTTTTCTTAGATGATTTATTGGGTTTGTTTCTAAATTGGTGTATAGGCATTATAGCTTACTAGAGATGGATATAATCGAGTGGTTCCGTTGGTGACACGATATGTAACAACTCTAATCAAAAGTCATATTTATTTAATTAAATTATCCATTAGGAAACCCTAATTAAGAAACCCAAGTGATTCCGCACAAACCCTAAAATTTTCAGAACAATCGGAATCAAGATCAGGGCCCCTAAAACTCAGGGGGGGTAAACCCTACTCGGTAATATCCACACAGTTTTACGTGTATTGCGAAATTGAACAAACGGCCAACTCAGCTAAGCTACTGGGACACAAAGCAAGCCTATGATAGACTAGGGTCTCTCGCGCCACGCGACGCGCGCAAGGGAACCTTTCGCGTGGCGCGAGGGGGGCATTTTTCAAGTATAAATAGTAGCGTCTGTTTCATGCAATTGAGTGTTCGTTCGACGTTCAATTTCAAATTGTACGCTGAGTTATAATCAAAACAGTTCCAAAACACACACTGATCACAAAGTGCTGCCACAATTCAGGGTAATAACTCGATCGCTGCTACGATTCAATGTCCGATCGATTAAACTATCCAATGGATGTTTAAGTGCTGCCCACATTAGGGTTTATGCTTTGTCATTCGTCGTTAAATCAATGGATGTTTAAGTATCGCACTTTGTCATTCGTTGTGAAGGTTGTAATCTCGTGAGTTATCGTAAATGCTGTATTAAGTTACTAACCTAGTTTGTGTGCATGATTATTTAAATTAGGTTATCAAGACTAATCAGTAGGATAAGCTCTGTTAAATCTGCAATGTGAGTCATTCTCTTTTTATCAAATCTGTTTACAAAAAGTATGTTTATTTTCAAGATTATAATTACAGTGATTAAGTTTATGTAGTCACCAAATTACAGCCGGTATGTGGGGTATTGTGCACATTACTGTTTTTATCAATTTAGGTGGGCGTACCTAATCAGTGATACTCGTTACTATTGGGTGAACGGACTCAATAATAATATGACCACAGTCACCGAAATGAGTCGATGACAAGTACTGTGGGTATTTGGTTGAAATAAACATTATAATCTCTCTTAATACTGTGAATTATAATAAAAGAGTCATTTTAGCAAAATGAATGATTCACTCAGTATTTCCCGCTGACAAAACCTTTTTCAAACATGTTTCAGGTGATCTGTTGTGATCCAGGAAAAGTGCCATGAAGCACTATCAGCTTAAGGAAGTGGCTCAGTATAAAATAAAGAGACATGTTTTGTAAAATAAAAGATTTCTTCGTGAAATCTCAAGATTGTAAATTACCGGGTTTTATCCCGAATTGTGAAATAAAATAATCAGGAAATATTTCAGTTTTTAAAGATCCTGTTAATAAACTTCCGCTGTTAACTCAATTAAATAAATACCACGGGAATTTCTGTCCCGCGGCTCCTGAAACGGGTTAAACTGGGTCGGGGGCCGTGACAGAAATAAGGTGGTATCAGAGCCACTAATCTAAGCCTATTAAGTATTTAGAAATACTTAATTTTACTAATTGCCAATTATGTGATTATGTGTTTTATTAACTGATTATTTGTTAATTACAGTTTGGGTAAACAAAAGCTGTCAAATATCTATCTTAAATTAGATAGGTCATCAAATGAAAAAGGAAGTTCATCCCAAACTCCCGAAGAAGGAATATTCGTTCGAAAAGCCCAATACGAGGAACCACTTTCTCCTGAGAAAAGAAGTTTAATTATTAGAAAAAGTCAGGAGAAATTAAGGAAAGCCCGAGAGAAGAAAGTTAAACAAGAAACCCAGGACTTAATAATAAATCACATTGGGAGGACAAATTAGATGAGATATGGGCAAATCTATATATGCTAGCCACAGTAGCAGAAAATGCAAATCTCTAAATACTCAAAAGTTTTAGCACTTTTATTTTCCAGAAACCTTATTGAGTAAATAAATAAGTTATAGTAAATCGTAGTATAATTTACTTGTCAGTTGTTTTATGTATGCAATAATATTTATGGGTTATCTGTAAAATTTTGTTATTCTATTTTAACATTTGGTATTTATTTTGCATATATGCTAAACAACATGAATGAGATATCAAAAGGTTTAGAAAATCTTAACCTCTATCCTGTTAAGATAGAAGTTTCCAAGGAATTCACTGGTTACTTTGCTGATAAAGAAGAACCCATGGAATTTCAATCCAAACCACTGGCAAAACCTAAACCCAAGAAAAGAAGCAGATTTGTGGGCTGGAGGCGTATGCGTAGGAAAAAGCCAGCAACAAGAAAGGTTACCAAGACTGAAGAACCAAAAGACAAAGGAAAAGGGGTAGAAATTGAGGAAAATGTTAATCAAGTAGAGATAGAAGCTGAGAAAGGTTTTAAGCAAATAGAAAGAGAAGTCGGAGAAAGTTCTCGACAGAAACAGAAAATGACTCCCTAGGAAGTTTTAGATCATAAACTAGTAATGAGTGACCTCATCGGACCTGCCGATGGAAACCTCGAACCAGCCAATTCAAACCTTATATTTACTGAAGAAGATCTTTTCAATTATCCACTAGAAGCTCCAATTCCAATTAATCTGGAACCTGCTATTCCAGATCCTATTGTCCAACCTCAACCACTACCAGTAGAATTAGATGAATGGTGGACAACTGATTGGCAATACCAAAGTCTTTTAAACAACCCTGATACCTTTTTCCCAAAAGTTGACCCAGAACCTCCACTATACCCAACTATGAGCACGGAGAATCTGACTGAACTTCGTCTTTGGGGCGAAGAGTTAATTGATACAGGAAATAGGATTAGGGATATTGGAGAAAGGGTTACTTGGAAGTATGATGAAAGGGAGCGTCGTTTTTAAGAAATTAGCTGACTAAATAATGGGAGTTTGCAAGAATACGTGTTAATAAATAATCATAATAACCAGTATGTGTAATAACTTAATAATAAAACGTTGTATGATAATCGTGTATACGAGGCATAATATAATATATAGAAATGAAACTTGGGAAATCAATAATTTTTTTTGGTTATATATGTTAATGTGATTATGTGCAAACTGTTTTATTATATTTGTATTTATACTAATTATTTATATAAAATTTATTATCAGATGGAAAACGCTAATACCGAACCAGTAAATGAGGTTAATCAGTCTGAACAACATCCAGGAGATCAATATATGACTAGACAATATATTGAAAATATTGTTGCTCAAGGGATAACCAATGCTATTCCAGCAATCGTTGCTGCTGTAAAGAAACCAATTGAACCGCAACAAATCGTTCCTAGTAAACGTATTTCTGAAGATAACTTCAGTAATAGTGTAAATGAAGTCAATGATCAAGTTAATCATAATGGGGAAGCACATCAAGCTCCTAAGAAAATGAAAACTGCAACGCCTGGTTGCACTTTCAAAGAATTCCTTGCTTGTAAACCCACTGAATTTGCAGGCAATGAAGGAGCAACTGCATCACTGCGTTGGTTAGAGAAAACCGAAGCAGTAATTGCAATAAGTAAATGTGCTAAAGATGATCAGGTCATGTACGCATCAAATCTCTTCAAGGAAGGAGCACTCGAATGGTGGAACACTGTGCTACAAGCTAAAGGAAGAAATAGAGCTTATGCTATGATTTGGGAAGAATTTAAGAATTTAGTAGAAAGAAAATTCTGTCCTGAATATGAAAAGGATCAAATGGCGAATAAGTTCTTAAACCATCGTATGACGGGTGTAGATTGTCGCGGTTACACTTCGACATTCTTTGAATATGCTAGAGTGGTACCAACGCTGGCTTCGCCAGAACCGGTACTCATTTCTCGCTACATATGGGGATTGATTAGTGAAATCCGCAATATTGTTAAAGCTGCGAGACCTCGCACTATTGACGATGCTGTGGAATTAGCGAACACCCTAACCGACGAATTGGTGCGCATGAAAGATGAAGACAGAAAGAAAGAATTAGCTCAGAAAATTACCCAAGGATTTCGTATGGGTAATAATAACAGTTTCAAGAAAAGAGGAACAGGGCAATCTTCAAATATGCCATTCTGCAGGAATTGCAAAAAGAAACATTATGGAAGATGTAATATAATCTGCAATTTTTGCAAAGTTGTAGGACACCGTGAAGAAAACTGCAGGAAGAAATCCACAATCTGTTACAATTGTGGAGAAGTAGGACATTTCAAAACAGAATGTCCTAAATTGGGTAAACCAGCAGACAACAAAACCAAGGCGACCGACGGAACTAATAAGAAGAATGCCAGGGCATTTCAGTTAACCACTCAGGAAGCCGAGATGATTCCTGATGTGATAACCGGTACGTTTCTAGTTCGCAACATTTACGCAAAAGTATTATTTGACTCTGGTGCAAACCAAAGTTTTATTAATACTTTATTCTGCCAAGCTCTTAATATACCCTTAACCAATATTAGGCAGATTTTTACAGTCGAAACAGCTGATGGGAATTCAGTTAAAATAGATAATGTTTTGCAAAATGTAGAATTAGAACTTTCAGGTCATAAATTTGCTGCAAATCTATTACCTATGAAATTAGCTGAATTCGATGTTGTGTTAGGAATGGATTGGTTAGTAGCCAACCATGCTCAAATCCTTTGTGATAAAAACTCTATAGAAATTCAGGCACCTACTGGGGAAATAATTAGGATTACAGGAGATAAACCACGTAAGCCCATGAAGTTCATATCAGTAATGAAAGTTGCTAATTATGAACGAAAACAAGGAATAGTGTATATGATTTCGGTAATCATTAGCACTAAGGGTAAAGAACTTAAGGAAATTCCTGTAGTCTCAGAATATCCTGAGGTATTCCCAGAAGAATTACCAGGATTACCACCAGATAGGGAAGTAGAATTTAGGATTCATCTAATTCCAGGAACTACACCGATAGCCAAGGCACCTTATCGGTTAGCACCTACAGAAATGTTAGAACTGAAAAAGCAATTAGATGAATTACTAAGTAAAGGATTCATACAACCTAGTTCATCTCCTTGGGGAGCACCAGTGTTGTTTGTTAAGAAAAAGGATGGTTCAACGAGAATGTGTATCGATTATAGAGAATTGAATAAGGTTACTATTAAGAATCGATACCCATTACCTAGGATTGATGATCTTTTCGATCAACTTCAAGGAGCTAGATATTTTTCTAAGATAGACTTACGCTCCGGATATCATCAATTGAAGGTACAAGAAGAAGACATACCTAAAACTGCTTTCAGAACTAGGTATGGTCATTATGAGTTTACAGTCATGCCCTTCGGGTTAACAAATGCACCTGCTGCATTCATGGACATGATGAATAGGATCTGCAAACCATATTTGGATAAATTTGTAATTGTTTTTATAGACGATATACTTATTTATTCAAAAAGTCAGACAGAGCATTGTGAACACCTTCATGCACTCTTAACTTTGTTAAGAAAAGAAAAGTTGTACGCCAAATTCTCGAAGTGTGAATTTTGGTTACAAGAAGTGCAGTTCTTAGGCCATATGGTAAATCACGAAGGTATTCATGTAGATCCTGCTAAGATAGAGGCAATTACCAAATGGAAGGTTCCACAAACAGCAATGGAAATTAGAAGTTTTATAGGTTTAGCTGGGTACTATAGACGGTTTATTAAGGATTTTTCCAAGATAGCTGTTCCATTAACTAAGTTAACCTGTAAAGCAGTTAAGTTTGAATGGGGACCTGTCACACCCCTATTTTCCACGTGTCACCGGTGGGCCCGGTGGGGAGTATCGTGACGTAGTTGGCATCATCATAGACAAACAACACAATATATAAATGCACAGCGGAAGCAAAGATAGATTCATTTCAACTTAATAAATTGTAATATTAAATATCACCAATAGTTGAAACGGATCCACAGGTGGATCAAAATAAAATAAGATATTGTTCAACAGCTTTATTGTCGTCCAAGCTTGCGAGACTTATTGTGGACGCTCTAGAAGACCGCCAGCCTAGTACGAGTAGTACCTGCACTTAATCTTTTTGGAAAATACGTCAGTTTACACTGGTAAATACAATTTAACTGACTCATTTTGAAAAGGTTGAAAATTTATTTGAAAGCACGTGGCACAAAACATTTTATAACTTGGGATAATTATGTGATATAATCTTGTGAACGTATTACATGTTACTTGTGCGTTCAGTAGCCCGGTTCATGCCGGGTTAAAGATCAATAGACCCTTCACATTATTGAGTTATTCACTGACAGGTGTACGCCTACACCCCGTGCTCGGTCGTGGCCATCTCGTAAGATAATGCCAAAGATATCCGGGACATGGTCATTAACCCCCCCAAAGGCTTTAAGTGAACAAGACTGTTTAAACGAGCCGATTAAATTATTCAATTAACCATTCAGAGATGTAAGATTTGATGCTCGATCAAGCGGTATTCTATATACCGTAACCCAAGCCCGTATAGGGAAAATAAGTTAAAAGTATTTACCTGAGCTAAATATAAATTCAATCTCAGCCGTATACCACCAAGCAAGTACAGATAGCTTTTACTGGTTCTTCTATTCTGGAACAAAGGTTTTTAATAACCTATTAGATTTCTAACGGGTCTTTATTTAAGCCTAAGCCTAGACCGGTTAGTTTTAAGGATGATACGGTTCAAACGCATGATTAAGCGAAGACCGGATAGAATGTGATTTAGACCCGACAAGTTTGAAGACTTGTATAATATGGGTATACTAAATACATTCTGGATTTTGAGACAAAAATGATAATGCTTGACCCGTTTCGGTCAATTTATGCAAACTAGTTACATAAACCGAACCGAACGCGAAAAGGGCGTTACGGGTAACCATAAGAGTCACATGCAAGTTCCCTAATTTAAAATGCCTTAATTATGTTATAATATCAGTGAGATATTTTCTATTATGCCCAAATCGGATATAAACTCAAATTATGCCTCGTATGGGCATTTTGGTCATTTAAAAGATTATTAAAAGAGTTTATTTGTAATCTGAGCTACAGGTCTGATTTATACAGTAAATACACTTAATTTAACATGTTATAACAGTAGGGTATGACCCATATGTGAAACTTATCATGTAAAACTAAACTATGCACCTTAGGGGTATTTTGGTAATTTCACAAGGGCTTAAAAGGTCAAAACTGGAAACCTGAGTTCAAAAACTTTTACTTACTGTTATTATCTCAAAATATACTAAAAACATCAGTAGGTATTAACCTTATATGTTTAATATGGTTATAGTACATACTAAGCGTTAAAAACGCTTAAAAAGGCGATTTAGAGCCGTTTCCGGGATTTTAAAAGAAAGCTGATATTTTTATATTTCCAGAATGCTCAGAATATTTTATTTATCAAATAAAATCAGTAGAAAAAGGTTTGGGGTCAAAAGGATTTGTAAAACTCATTTTATGGCTTAAAAGGGCAAAATCGGTATTTACCGAATTAAACTTAGAGACCTATGATATGATCAGCCAAAAATTAAATAAAAATCTTTAAAAATCCCAAAATATTATATAACATCAGTGGGTAAAAAGTTTGATATCAAAAAGTGGGTTTAAATAGGTTATATGCTAATTACGCCGTTTAAGTAACATAAAGCTTTCAAATTACGATATTGAACATAACTCTTAATCTAGACCTCAAACTGATATCAAATTTTAGGTGCAAGTTTATAAATCAGCAACAAATGTTTCTACTCTTTCATTTTTTTCAAAAATCACGTTTTATAGTCAAAAGGGCATAATAGTCAACATTTAAGCATAAATCGGAAACATGCATATGAATCGGATAAGTAATGAACCAAATTGTATAATCTCAGAGAGTTATACTTATATGAAACCCGGTCCAAAATAAGCTCTAAAGCATTTCTAAAACAAGGTTAATCAGGTCAGATTTGAGAGTCAAAGCATTAGTCAAACTGTTAGACTCTTGATTCACAACAAGCAATTACACCAAAGTGATCAGTTTGACATGTTCTTGTAACATTTACCAAATTATTTAAGTGACAAAACATGATCCATAACCTCTATATTATCAGTTTTGATTAATTTAAGAATCTGCCCAGTTTGACTTTTAGATTACTAACTTTGACTTATCAAATAGACTAGAATTCGTGGAAATCAGAAAGCATGATCCTAATGGATTATAACCAACTTGATTACCATCATAAAACAAGATTCAATTGGACTTTTTGCTGATCAATTCATGATCAGATCAGAAAGTCAAACAGAAGTCAATATATAGTGTTCTTGGCTAAATTAAATTATGAACAAGAATCAAAACATGATTGGAATACTTACAATCACTGAATGAAAGATCAAGAACACTAGAAAATTCCAAGATGATACTCCAATTTCGGATTTGAGCAGATGAGGAAAGTTTGAAGTTGCAAAATTTATAAAAATGAAGAACATGTTGTGTTCTATAGGATTCTTGGAACGAATTAGATGTTGCCAGGTGTTAAACAATTTATAAAATTCTATGGGTTGCCCCTAGTATCGATTTTGTGGGTGTTGGAATCAGATTGGACATGAAAACAGCAACGAACAGGCTGTAATCAGCTGTTTTGCACTTCTGATCAGGCCATGCGGCCCGCGTAGGGAACACAGCAGACTCACGCGGCCCGCCTGACAGTTCTTAACAGCAAACAGCTTTCATATATTGATAGAAATGGTCCCTGTGGGTCTTTAAGGTCATTTAAGGCACGTTTAAGGCCCGTTAACCTCAATTTAAGGCTCCATCATGAAGTTTAAACATAGGGGACATGAAACATGTTCAAAAACATGTCGGATGTCGGTTCGTTTGGCCGTACGGTCACGTTGTTTGTTTATTTACGACGAAACACAAACGGACGCTAAAAACGAACCAAACGACGCGACGAAAGGAAATTTATCAAGGCGATCACTAAAATAAAATATTTTAGTGCTTACATAAATTTTTGGGTGTCCGAAGATATACAGAATGTGAGATATGCGCGAAAATGTAAACTTGTGCACTTTTTGACACTTTTAGTCCCTGAATGACATAAAAGTTTATTTTTGCGCACCAAACACCTCTAGGCTTATATCTAAGCTATATAAAGAATAATTAGGGCATGATTAACTCATGGTTATATTCCGGAAGGTTCGAAACCCAACGAATCGGCATACTTTTGCCGTTTTGACGCAAATAGTCCTTTAATTGCGCAAAGTAGCGCGAAATGCTGTTTAATGATAGCAAAGCCTTCCATGGCCCATATTGATCATTCCCAAGTATATACATACCTGTTACTACGCTCCCGTTCGCTTAAATGGTCACCGAAGGGCGTAGATTCAAAAGTTGACGCTTTAGGTCCCTCTATTGTGCAAACTTGCGCATTTCATCATTTAATAGTATTGAAGCCTCATCTAATCCATATTAGACATTCTTGAAAGTATTATTAAACATCACAATGCTCCGGATTCGCTAAAAGGTCATTCAGAGGTATAATTAAACATATTGACACTTTTGGCCCCTCTAATTTGCAAAGTTGCGCGTAACTTTACTTATAGGCATAAAAACCTTAGATGGCCATTATTTGGCATTCCCGAGAGTATAATTAAATATTATTAAGCTCCCAGTTTGTTAGAAGGTCACTCAGAGGTAAGAATTAACATGTTGACGCTTTTAACCCTTTATTGCGCAAACTTTCAATTAATTTTGCAAACGGCTACACTTAACCCTCAAGTGGCACATTTATGAATATAAACATCGTAAGAAACTTATTTTAGGCATGTTAACACTTCCAGTCCTTTTATAATCAAAGTTTTCGATTTTTTGAAAAATTAGTCCCTCAAATTCAACATTGGACTTTATTAGGGTTTATTACACGTGTCAATACATCATTGGACGTGATTTTACGAGGTGTTAGATCCTCACCCCCTTAAAGGAAATCTCGACCTCGAGATTTGCTAAAATGCTGGAAGTACTTTTTGTCACATAACGGACTTAACTTCTATAGCATATCTGGGGTCTCTCCAAGCTCCCAATTTGACCTCTATATAATAGGTTCATGTATCCTTTTTGAGGTTTCTTATCCTGTCGATCCGTATTCAATACAGGTTTATCATTATATCACAAGTCTGCCAACCGTTATGTGATAGTGCTTCTTGACTTATTGGCGAAACATATCCTTTAATCCTTAGGGTGTAATACATTGCGAGCTCCGCCAAGCTCCTTAAATAGGTTTTAGCTCATAAGTTATTTGATCTTTGATACATTCGATTCCTTCGAATAATTTTATATATTCAGAGCTTAACTAGTCTGGTAATTAACAAATTGGCACACCCTTCCAGAGTGATATCTTTGTTGAACCTTGTTCCTTAACAAGGACTTAGGAGGGTTGCTATTTTCATTAATCCTGGATTTTTCTGCCAAAACTGGCAATCTTACAGATGATCATGGATTTGTATAATCCTATTCATTGTTTCCAAGGCAATTTTCAGATCCTGATGATTGGACGTACCAATCTTCTATTTAACAATAGGTATTCAACATTCCATCTAAGCAAGGTCTCCAAAGGAGCAGCCTTGATACTTATACATCAACTATTATAGAAAAGCTTATCTCAATGTGAAATGGTTATTCCAACCATTACTTAAAACTAATCTTAAGGGATAGTTAATCCTCACAGTTAGTCGAACAAATCGACGATCCTGGACAGCTGATGGAAATTCTTAATTGTTGCCTAATTTGGGTTGCGGTATTCAATGCATAAGCAAAATGAACCGTCTTTCTTAATTAACAATACCGAATTCTTAGAATATAGGGTTAGGCTATATGAATTCTTTATTTTCAAAACTTATTTAATTGGGGTTTTGATTCTTCCAATAATGGCACTAGCCGTCTTGGAGATTTCATAAGAATACAACCCTAAATGGAATATAAATCTTAATTCTACCTGCCTCTCAGGAGGTAAACAGGGTAATCAAGATACAATGAGGTTACAGAGATTTTCCAAATCTCAGGCTCCAGTTCATCTGTCATATTCTGTGTCAGATAAGTGACACATTTATGTCACAAGTCCATGAATTCCTTAATCGGGAACATTTACTTTGGCAATTCCATTCTGGATATCTTCATTGAATACCATTAGTTGACTTTAGTACCATATGACTATTAGAATATCCTTGCGGTTCCATGCATTAAACCTCCATACTGATCAGGCATGAAAGCAATGTTGGGATTGAACCCTATCAGAGGAACAGATAATTAAAGCCAAAACTGGATCAGAGCAGTGGATCCAGAATAAGCAGACGATTACAGTTAGTTCATGCAAATCTCTCCCCTTGAAAGTGGTTTGGTATCTACTGACCTCCTATCTGCTGATCTTACTAAGTGCTGACCTACAACTGCTGCTTTGAATCTACTGACCAATGTCAAAGACTGATGGAAGACCAAAGCTCTGCTGACTCAATCTACTGCCTTGAGTCAAGTACTGCTGATCCGGACAGACACTGCTGGGTTCACAGCAGTGGAAGGATACAGCAGCTGTTTAAGTGTCTTTTATGTAAAGAAATGTAATAGCAGTAGTTAGTACATCAGCGTTTGTATAGATCAGTGGTTAGAGTTTGTTAGGAGGTTAGATGTCACTTTCATGGTGACGTCAGCTAAGATGCTCAGTGGTTTGCAAGTGCCTATAAATAGTTCAGTACTTTGTACTGTTCTATTAGCTCTTTCACAACACCGTCTTCTTTGCACGAACAAACCACTGAGCTCTGGCTGAGGGGGAGTTTGCATTCATACATCAATCATTGTAATCGTTGTTGAAACAAATTCAATCTTTCGATTCATTGTGTAAAGATGTTTGATTAAAGTATTACTCTCGTTTGATTGTATGCAAAGTTTGTTTTCATCTTAATTCCGCTGCACAACTCTTCCATTTCCATCTTAATTTCAAACGAAAATACAATAAAAAAGAAACTCAGATCCAACAATTGGTATCAGAGCTTGGACAGTCAAATTTGATTTAACAATCATTTTGACGTAAATAGTTCAGCTCATAACAGTTGATACTGATCGTTTGTTCGTCCGTTGAAAAACAGAGCAAGGATTAATCACCATTAAAGTTGATTTCTCAGTGTCTGTAAAACAACAAGAATGACGTCACAATCTCAGGATGATAAAAACAACATCGGCTCACTTTTTAAACCACCTATGCTAAAAAGAAATGAGTACAACATCTGGCAGAGGAGGATGGGTCACATCCTCGCTCAACAAAGCACAGGTTGTTGGAGATCTGTCACCTTTGGTCCCCATGTTCCTTCAGTGCCAAGCGCTGAAGATGCTAAAAAGTTCGTTCCAAAACCAGTTGAAAATTACACCGAAACCGACTTTCAAAAGATCGAACTAGATGCTAAAGCGTTTAGCATCATAGCATCAGCGCTACCAAATGAAATATATGCTGGACTGTTACACTGTAACAGTGCCAAAGAGTTATGGGACGCACTTAAGGAACAGTTTGGGGGAACCGAAGAAGTCATAGAAAACAATAGGGAAATCCTGAATCAACAGTATGAAACATTTTGTCATGTTAGAGGTGAATCACTGACTCAACAATTTGAGCGGTTTAGTTGTCTCATCAGTGAACTGAGGCTTGTTAATACTACCTTTACAAACTCGACTCAAAACAGCAGGTTCCTCAGGTCACTGCCCGAAAAATGGGACACTATAGCCTTTGTCACCAGAAATTCACCTGAATTCAAGGATCTGACCTTGACCCAACTCCACGGTCGACTCCTGACCTACGAAAGGGAGTTGAACCAGAAAAGGAAGTTATAAGAGTCAGGAAAAGCCGTTGATGATTATACATTCGGTAACACTGCTCTTCTGGGTCAAGAAGAATCTGGGAGCAGTGGTAAGGACCAGGGTTATGATCACTTCATTGACATAACTGCTGGTATAAATTTTAACAACCCTGATCCTTACTCTGCTAGTTATGCATTCACTGCAAATGAAAACCAGATGTCAGACAATTTAAGTTTTGAACTAAATGATTTGCAACATTTTGATCCCACTGATTTAGAGGAAATGGACATCCTGCACCAACTGGCTTTGCTAAGTGTTAGAACTAGCAAGTTCTACAAAAGAACAGGGCGAAAATTCCCAGGTTTGCATGGGAATCTAAGGGCTGGGTTGGATAAATCGAAAATCAAGTGCTACAAGTGTAATAGGTTGGGACATTTCGCTAGGGAATGTAGGAGTCAAACTACTGGTCCCATAATTACTCATCCTAGCTCAAATCCTAGACCTCAAAACCAAAACACTGTGCACTATGCCCAATATGCCCCAGCAGCTCAAGTGAACACTGCTCACTATGCTGCTGCCCCTGTGCCAGTACATTATGTCCAAACTACTGTTCCACAAATCCAATATGTTCAAACCCCTGCTCCACAGGTACAAGTGCAACCTGTTGCACCTCAAACCGCTGCTCCAGCAGCAGCACAACCAGATCAACAAAGTTTTTTCACTCAAGGGTTTGTTGACTGGAGCAGTATGCCTGAAGACCTTAATGATGAAAATTTTGCACTCTATGCTTTTCATGATCCTTCTCATGATGAGTTTTGTTTGATGGCATTAGAGTCAATACAAGAGGGGGTTGAAGCTGAGGAGGAACAGCAGTGCTTTGAAACAGTGGAAGAGGTGACTGAAGCAGTGGTTACTGCTGTGGCTGGTGAACTACTGTTAGGAGAAAGTTCAGGTACCCTGATTGAACCAATGACAGATCCACGGTCCATAGAAGACAAAGAAGAAGAAAAGGCTGGTAAAGAGAAGGTGAAAGCTGATGATGAAGAAGATCATGAATGTGATTGTGCAATGATGGCAGCTGCCAAGGTATCTCCTCAAGTTCTTGAAAAACTGTGTTCAAACAATTGCATAATTGCTTTTGCTAACATCAAAGAGGTGAATGAAAACCTTAGGGATAAAATCTTGTCTGATGAGGTCAAATTTGAAAGGTCTTTAAAAGAACTTAAAAACAAATTGACTGAAAAGGAAAAAGAAATCAGCTGTCTAAAAGAAGAGCAAAGCATCACCAAAACCCAACTTCAAACTATGGTAGAAAAATACCAAAGTTGCAAAAAGGAGTTGGAATCCACCCAGATTACTTGTGAAAGATGGGTGGAATCCTGCAGAGGATATGAGGTGATGCTTGCTAAACAGATTGAAAGTAATGTGAAATTTGGGGTTGGGTATAGAAAATATGATGATGAACACATTGCTTGTGAAAAATTTGTTCAAAACACTGATGTAACCACTGAGTTCATCCCCACAAACAAGAATGGCCAAGAAGTGAAAATCACTGACAAACTTGGTAACAAAATCACACTTGGCAGAACAAGGAGTTCCTCAACTTTTGAAGAACTTGAAAAATATCAGTTTAAACCTACCTGGTCTGACGAGTGTGATATTCTTGAAAATTTCAAGCCAATGGACTTTACATCAACTGATGGTGTTAAAGCTCCAAAAGCTAAAGTCATACCTCTCAAGGACATCCCAGCAGTGGTTAAAACCTCTGCTGCAAAGGAGTCTGAAAAGAGAAAGAAGAAAGAAAAAATTGACAACTTGTTTTGTGAATTCTGTGAGAAAAGGAATCATCTAACAAAAGACTGTTTCCACTTGAAAGCTTATGATTTAAACAAGACAAGTGTCATTGTTTCAGCAGAAAGCTGCATTGTTTGTGGTAAAACAAACCACAAAACTCAAGCATGTGTGTACCTCAAAAACTTTGATGTGAAAAAGAATGAGTACATGGCCAAAACATCCTTGAGTCCATCATCATCCTCATCATCTGTCAAGTTCACCAAGAAACAACCACTGTTTGTGCCAGTTCAAATAGCTGTTACAAAACAGCTGAACCAAACATCTGTCAAAAGAGATGTTCAGGTTACTGATGCACCCCTTGCCAATCAGTTCAGAAAAGGCAGAGAAAAATAGTCTTACCAAAGGATTCCACACGTTTATGAGGCCTACAAAAGGCCCTCTAAACCCAAAGTGAACAGGCATCCTTTTGGTTACCAGCAGATGATTGGTCAGGACCCACAACAGTGGTTAGAGAAACACTGTCCTAAAACAGTTCAAACCCCTGACCTAACCACTGTCCATCATTCTGCATCCATCCCAGACACTGTTGAGACCCCATCCAAAGCCCTGCTGGCTTTGGAGACCTTAATGAACTAATCCTTTTACTTCATGTGCAGGGAGCTTCTGCATGTTTTGATAGTCTTTGGTATGTAGATAGTGGAGGCTCCAGGCACATGACAGGATGTAAAGCCCTCCTCAAAGACTTTAAAATCCATGGAGGGGGTGATATATCCTTTGGGAATAATAGTAAAGGAAAAGTTCTGGGGTCGGGTACAGTGGAGTCTGGAAAAGTAAAATTTGAAAATGTCAATCTAATAGACAATCTAAAATTCAACCTTCTGAGTGTGTCCCAAATGAGTGACAAGGGATTTGGTTCATTCTTCACAAAAGACTGCTGTAGGATTGTTGGACCAGAAATGGTCAAAAAGATTGAAGCAATAATCAACTCTGGTCAAACTAAACTTGTTGCTCAAAGAAGTGGCAATGTTTATATTGTTGACATGTCAAAAGAGTGTCCCAGAGCTGATGCCTGTCTGTTCTCAGCTGCCTCTAACAAAGAGACAGAACTTTGGCACAGAAGGCTGGGACACACAAATCTTAAGACAATCACAGAAATTTCAAAAATTGGTTTGGTGAGAGGCCTACCACAAAAATTGTTTTCATGTCCTGAACATTGCATTTCCTGTTTAAAAGGAAAACAGCATAAAAGTTCTTACAAGTCCATTGAAGAGTCCAAAACAACCCAGTGTTTGCAAATGCTACACATGGATTTGTTTGGCCCAGTTCAAGTCATGAGCCTCAAAAGGAAAAGATATTGTTTGGTTATTGTTGATGACTTTTCTAGGTTTACATGGACTTTCTTTTTGCACTCAAAAGATGAAACTGCAGGCATTTTGCAAGACTTTGTAATACAGGTTGAAAAGCAATTTGACCTTCCAGTGAAAAGCTTCAGTAGTGACAATGGCACATAATTCAAAAATAGGGAGTTGGATGCCTTCTGTGTGAAGAAAGGGATTGTAAGGCAGTACAGCATCCCAAGAACACCAGAGCAGAATGGGGTAGTGGAAAGGAAGAACAGAACTCTGATTGAGGCTGCCATAACCATGCTTGCAGATTCAGGTTTGCCATTAACTTTCTGGGCAGAGGCAGTAAACACTGCTTGCTATGTTCAGAACAGAGTTTTAATAAACCCCAGGCACAAAAAGACTGCCTATGAAATTCTGTATAAAATTAAACCACTGATCTCATATTTCAAAGTGTTTGGCTGCCCATGCTTTATTTTGAACTTAAAAGATTCCATTTCAAAATTTGCAGCCAAAATTGATTGTGGTTATCATTTGGGATACTCAACCACTGCCAAGGCCTACAAAGTGTTCAATACACGGACCAAGGCAGTGGAGGAGACTTTGAATGTAAAGTTCAATGAACTTTCATCAATGAAAATCCTAGCAAACCCTGCAGATCTGTTTGATCTTGAAAAATTCACTTTTGAAAATACTGCTGTCAAGACTAACAGTGCAGGTCCATCAAAGGATACAACACCAGACTATGGGTATGAAATCATCATCCCTCAAAGGTCTGCCACAAAGGGAAAAGCACCAGCTGTTCAAAACAGTTGTCAAAGCTCAACCACTGCTACCTCAACAGTTGTTGACCAAAGTAGCCCATCAACCACTGCTTCCACATCCTCAAACACTGCTGACAAAAGTCCTCAAACAGTGGATAAAAGTCAGCAGTTGTCCACTTCATTACCTCCAATTCCACCACCTTTTGAAGCCACTGCTGGATCATCAAAGTCCCCAGCAGTGGTTAGCTCAGATGATACACATTTGCAGCCTTCACCAACCAATGCCATCATACCATACCAAGGAGATTTAATCTTCTTGAGATCTCATCCACCTGATCAAATTATTGGCAACATAAATGAAGGGGTGCTCACAAGAAGCCAAACCCAAAACATTTGTCTTTTTGCTGGTTTTCTATCACTCCATCAGCCAGTCAAGTACCAAGAGGCACTGAAAGACAACAGCTGGGTAGAAGCCATGCAAGAGGAGCTCCAACAGTTTAAAAGATAACAAGTATGGGAGCTTGTACCACTGCCAGAAGAGGTTAGTCCCATTGGCACAAAGTGGGTCTTCAAGAACAAAACTGATGAAAGGGGTATTGTTGTCAAGAATAAAGCCAGGCTTGTGGTTCAAGGTTACAGACAGGAAGAGGGGATTGATTATGATGAAACATTTGCCCCTGTTGCAAGATTGGAAGCCATTAGACTGTTCCTGGCCTTTGCTGTCAACCACAATATGAAGGTGTTTCAAATGGATATCAAAAGTGCTTTCCTCTATGGTACAATTCAAGAAGAGGTGTATGTTTGTCAACCTCCAGGTTTTGAGGATCCATTTTATCAGATCATGTCTACAGGCTAAACAAAGCCTTGTATGGCTTGAAACAAGCACCAAGGGCCTGGTATGAAACTCTTTCCAACTTCCTACTCTCAAATGGTTTCAAAAGAGGTACCATTGATAAAACACTGTTTTTAAAATGGAGAGGGAAGGATTTAATGATTGTCCAGATTTATGTGGATGACATTATTTTTGGAAGCACATGTAACTCAATGTGTGAAGAGTTTAGAGAACTCATGACAGTTGAGTTTGAAATGAGTGCTATGGGTGAGCTGCAATGCTTTCTTGGTCTCCAAGTACAGCAATTGCAAAATGGAACTTTCATTCATCAAAGCAAATATGCTAAAGAACTTTTAACCAAATTTGATATGAATGATTGTAAACCATGCAGCACACCCATGGCAACAAATAAGCTGGTCATGTCTGATGAAAAGGATGAGCTGATTGACCAAACACTTTATAGAAGCATGATTGGGTCTTTATTGTACTTAACTGCATCTAGACCAGACATCATGTTTGCAACATGTGTCTGTGCAAGAAGTCAATCAGCTCCCAGAAAATCAAATCTCATTGCTGTAAAAAGGATCTTCAGATACATAAAAGGTGCTCCCACACTTGGTATCTGGTATCCAGCTAATGGGAACATCAAGCTTTCAGGTTTCTCAGACAGTGACTTTGCTGGATGTCACACCACAAGGAAGTCCACATCAGGAGGGTGCCAGTTTCTAGGTGATTGCTTAGTCTCATGGCAAAGCAAAAAGCAAGCAGCTGTTTCAACATCCACTGCTGAAGCTGAATACATTGCTGCTGCAAGCTGTACAGCCCAACTCCTGTGGCTTCAAAATCAGTTGCTGGATTTTGGTATCACTGCCTTAAAGACACCACTCATGTTGGACAGTCTAGCAGCAGAAAATATCATTAAAAATTCAGTTTCCCACTCAACCACCAAACACATTGACATCAGACATCACTTTGTGAGGGATTGCTATGAAAAAGGTTTGATTTCTCTGCATCATGTCCCAACTAAAGACCAGCTGGCTGATGTGCTCACAAAAGCACTTGATACAGCCACTTTTGAAAGTTTGGTCTCTAGGATTGGGATGCTGAACATGGAATAACAAGCAACATCTTGTTTTTCTATGAATAAAAGCAACAAAATGTTTTCAGAAAATCAAAACTCCACCCTTAAAAATAGCTAAAAATGAAAATTTTTCATTAAAATCCTTAAAAGTCTGCCATTAACCACTGATTGTTCAAAAGTCTGCTCTACTTCAAAAGTCTGTCCACTGCTGAAAGTCAACCCCTGCTCTCTCATTATTTTGATAAACTCTGTTGTTCAAAAGCAGTGTCTTATCCACTGATATGCTATCCGCTGATAGTAAAAATCATCCACTGCTTTCATACCACTGCCTTCATCAGTCACTTTCACAAAAGTACTGTCCTTCACTTTCACCAGGGGTTGTCACGTGGGCAGTACATATTGATCAGACTTTTTGTAACGGCTGCCACCTCAGCATTTCACTCTAAAAAATCCCTCATTCACCACCAAAACAGGGTTTTACTGTCGAATTGAATTCTTAAAAATTCTCTTCTCAAAACAGTTTTTCATCTCATCTTCCACAAATTTCTTTGATAAATCATCCTCAAAATGACTAAATCAAAGAAATCTGCAAAACCCTCATCCAAATCTTCATCGAAAACAGCCTCTCAAAAGGCAATCTCCACTGAAATTCCACACAAACCATCTCACAATCTTCTTGGTCTTCTTACAAAACCCAGTTCCACAAAGGAGTTCGATTCCATCATTGATATCATCAACGCCTCAAAGTACAAAACTTTGTTGACAGCGGATGCACCAATTTACTTGGCAACCCAAAGGGAGTTTTGGAAGAATGCAATCCTTGAAACACAAGGAGATGCTGTAATAGCCATTAACTCTACTTTAAAGGGAAAAGAAGTCAAGATTACACCACAAACAATTTCAGAGGTCTTTCAACTCGACGATCAAGAAGGTAAAATTACTTTCCCTAAAAACGAGTTAAAAAATGATTTTCTGGAAAGGGGGTACAATGCAGAGGTCAAAAAGGACACCTTAGAAAAAGGTTACTTTCCTCCTGCAACAAGATTTTTATTTCACACCCTCTTAAAATGTGTTTCAAACAAAACCACTTCTTTCAATGAGATACCATTAAAAATTTAAAAACTGGGATTTGCAATTCTTCAAGATGAAAATTTTAACTACTCCCAGGTAATTTTTAATGATTTGGTTAACAATGTTGAAACAAAGGCATTCCTACTTTTTCCAAGATTTTTAAGTTACTATTTTGAAATGAAACTTGGAAAGAAGGATGCTGCTGCAATAAAACAAGGTATTTCCATTCAAACAAATTGCTTAACTGCTGAAACTTTTACAAGGATGTCCACACCTTGCAAAACACAAGCAGAGGTGCCTGAGCAGATTTTAGCAGTTACAACTGCTCCTTAGGTATCTGCTGCTGAGCCCACTGCTCAAGGTGATCAAAGCAGTAGCACAACTGCTTTGAAACCCACACCTATTATCTCCAAAAAGCCAAAAATAAAAACTCAAAACCCCACAAAACCCTTCAAAAAGGCAACTCTGGAGGATGAGATACCAGAGCTCCTGCCTGTGACAACACAAATGTCACAAGAAACCACTGTTGCTACTTCCTCACAGCAGTTGGTACAAATATCTCAATCCATAACCACAACTCCTCCTGCTTCTTCACAAAAAGAACAGGTTGTACAAATAGGGTCTCCACATCATGATGCTCTAGAAACACTCGTTTCTATCATCCACAGCTCAATACCCGGGGCAACTCCACTTTCTACACCATCCTTCACATCCACAATTCCCCCACCAACAAAACTGCTGTTGGATGCAATTGATTTGAACCAGGCATTAACCAGTCCTTCTCAATCACCTATCAACGAGAATATAACTCAACCACTGACTGGGTCTGCTGTATCAATCTTTGCTAACCCACCAACACAACCTGAGGAGGCTACACCCCTTGAGTTACAAGTAACTCTTGGTGGTAATCCAAGTGAAGCAGCCACTACAACTGTCACACCCACTGGGTTACATTTGGACAGTGGTTACATCCATCAGACTTCCTTGGAGGCAATTCCTTTGATAGCACCTCTGTCAACCACCAGTGGATTTCTTTATCCTACTGGCAACATCAAACGGTTGTCAAGTGTTGAAGGAAGAAGACCCCAGTACCAAGAAAAAGGGGCATCAGTGGTTAATGTTTGGAGTATACTCCCTACATCTACCACTGATAAAACCACTGCTAGTGGGAAATCAGATGATCCCATTAACTTGGGTGATGGTTTAAAGTACCAGAAATTGACGGATCGCATTGAAAAACTTGATAACTCTGTTGCAGAACTCAAAGATATGCTACAACAGGTGTTACAAGTTCAGAAGGTACAATCAACTGCTGTTCCACCTCAAGCACCTGCTCCACAAAGGGCACCTGCTACAAATGAGCTCTGGAACTTATTTCAACCTTTTCTCCATCAACAAGCAAAACTAGCAGATCAGCAACATGAAAAACATGTCCAACAGCTGAGAAATGCAATGGAGTCAAGGTTTAAGAACACTCAGGCTGATCTGAAGGCTCTCAAAACTCAGATCCTGCAAACCACTGGCACTGCTCCTCCAACAGTACTTTTCATTGATCAACTCCCAGACGATAATGCCAAAAAGGGGGAGAAAATTCAGGAGCGGAAGAAGAAAGGAATAGATGATGGTCTATACATTGAACCTGAAAAGGATGCTATGACCAGAAAAATTCCTGTGTCAGATGGTAGTAAGAAGGTTGATGCTACTCAAGAAGCACTTGATGAAGGAGTAGCAAGTGTAAAAAGAGATAGAATGGCAAAGGATGTTTCAAGGTGGAATGAGGAGAAAAGAGCTTTCATGGAGCTGTATGAGCAGGGTTGTTCTGGTTCTAAAGATTCTAAAAATCTGAAGATAAAAAGAAAACCTAAGTCCATCCCATCCAGATTTCCAAAGCCTCCAAAACCACCATCCAAAAGTCATCAGCATAAAACCTCCATTCAAACAGCTGGTGTAACTCCTGCTGTATCAACTACTGCTGGTACTTCAGTGGTTTCAACATCTGTTCCCACTTCAACACACACCACTTCAACACACACAACATCCACTGCTTTACCATCATCACCACCAAAAACAACACCTGCTGACATACAGCAGAAGACAGCAGATGTTATAACATCTGTTGTAATGACAACAGTGGTTGAAACACCAGTTGTTTCAACAGCTGTTAGTCAATCACAATCCACTGCCACTACATCTACCACCACTGTTCCATCCAAAACATCATCAGTCCCTCCTACAAAAAGGAGAAGACTAATTCTCAAAGATGATGACAATTCACCACCAACATCTTCAAAATCTCTGTCACTTGTCACTATTCCAAAACCCATACCTCTCTCTTCAGCTCAAATTTTACAGCCATTACCTCCTGCTGGTGTCTCTTTTCCTCTGGAACTCATTGCAGTCAGAGAAGAAATCAAATCCTTTTATTATGAAGATAACCCAGCCAAAAGGAGTTTGCCATCAATTGCAAATTATCCCAGGCCAAACAATATTGAAGAATACTTGAAACTCAAGGCCAAACAAGCAAAGGATATTGCAATCAAAAACAGAAAAGGGAAAACTGATAGAGAATTTCAACAAAACTATCAGCTTTTACTCTCACAGGTCAATGCTATGGAGCGTTTTGCTAAAAATGTATGTCAACAAATTTCAGAAAGGGCAGATGAGTCCTTGAGGAAAGACTACATTGAGAATATCATGACCTACAAGAAATACAAGGGGGAGAAACACATGTACAAGAACTGGACCATTCCTGAGCTTGAAAAAGAAGCAGCTAGGATTCAAGACATGATCAAAAATAAGGTCAAGCAGACTCCTCCTGAAAAATTCAAACAAATTGAAGCTGAGAAGATGCTAGAGTTGAGGAGAATGAAAGAGGAGCTGATTGTAGCTGATTATGGGTCAAAGAACTCTGTGACAAAGTGGGGAGAAGATAGAGTCAGGGCAACCTACAAAAGGTTGGAGGAACTAAGAAAGAAAGACCCAAATGTTCCTCAAAAGCCTGACTATTCTAAAGCAGAGGTTTCTAAAAGACCACCAAAACTGCAAGTCAAAAGAACCACTGCTCCAGCTGGTGCTGCCATCTACAAAAGAAGGAGCAAAAACCAGTTTAGCATGGAAACATTTCAAGATCTTTTAGCTGGAGATGCCATTGTAAAAGCTGGCACGGAAGTAATGATTAAAGAAGATCTTGAATTGGAACAATCTGCATGTGCTGCTCAGCCAGCTATGAACAGGCCAACCTCACCAAATACTTCTGCAAATAAACATCTCCCAAGAAACCCACCAGGCTCAAAAATACAAAAGTGGGAAACTGACAAACAGACCTGCGTATTGACTCTGCTCAGGTTTGGTGGAGAAGTGGAGAAAATATCAAGGGAACAAGCTCTTGGCCTGAGTCTTGAAGATTTGCAGGATCTCCTTGATCTTCCACTTAGCAGGGATGATGAAGATACAGATGCCCTAGACTTTGAATTACAATTCAAAGGTCAGATAAGGGAGCTGTTGATGAGGCAATAAAGAATTCCACAAATAATGAAGAGTTTTGGCATTATCTGTTCCAGGGGGAGATTTTTGGGATTGAACCCTATCAGATGAACAGATAATTAAAGCCAAAACTGGATCAGAGCAGTGGATCCAGAATAAGCAGACGATTACAGTTAGTTCATGCAAATCTCTCCCCTTGAAAGTGGTTTTGTATCTACTGACCTCCTATCTGCTGATCTTACTAAGTGCTGACCTACAACTGCTGCTTTGAATCTACTGACCAATGTCAAAGACTGATGGAAGACCAAAGCTCTGCTGACTCAATCTACTGCCCTGAGTCAAGTACTGCTGATCCGGACAGACACTGCTGGGTTCACTGCAGTGGAAGGATACAGCAGCTGTTTAAGTGTCTTTTATGTAAAGAAATGTAATAGCAGTAGTTAGTACATCAGCGTTTGTATAGATCAGTGGTTAGAGTTTGTTAGGAGGTTAGATGTCACTTTCATGGTGACGTCAGCTAAGATGCTCAGTGGTTTGCAAGTGCCTATAAATAGTTCAGTACTTTGTACTGTTCTATTAGCTCTTTCACAACACCGTCTTCTTTGCACGAACAAACTACTGAGCTCTGGCTGAGGGGGAGTTTGCATTCATACATCAATCATTGTAATCGTTGTTGAAACAAATTCAATCTTTCGATTCATTGTGTAAAGATGTTTGATTAAAGTAATACTCTCGTTTGATTGTATGCAAAGTTTGTTTTCATCTTAATTCCGCTGCACAACTCTTCCATTTCCATCTTAATTTCAAACGAATATACAATAAAAAAGAAACTCAGATCCAACAAGCAATCTATGGAACATATTAAGATACACCAATCCTCATGTGGCGCTTTTATCATACCATCTGGTATTCGCAATCGATAGAGATCAAAGAGATATCAACTATACATGCTGAAGCACTTCTTCTAGAGAGAGGGTACTTCTAGAATTCCATGATTAGAGATTTCTAACAGGAACAGAAGAAATGGTTCTTATTATTTTGCTTGTAAGTTTTACCTTACACTTACTATCTGGGGTTCTTACGGGAAAGATTAAAAGTTTGCTAAGCTTATGGTTTTATGAGAGACTTAGCAGTACTTGCAACCAAACGTAACTCCTATCCATAAAATCACCATAATGGATTATCTGGTGTCATTATTAATGTGAGCTGCCTCTAATCATACATCAGGAGGGCTAAACGCCTCCATTCTTAAACCTTTTAAACTTAGCTATAAAACTTTTGACAAATTGTAGGGAAATCTCGGCCTAGACTGGTTATTTCTTAATCTATAAAACGTGAGTAGTTGAGGTGGATCCATAATGGATTCATAATAAGCAGGCTTTGAAATCTCAATGTTCCCTCTTATTGCCGATGCTAAAACATAATATATATATATATATATATATATATATATATATATATATAGTGCATTATGCTTAAATTCTAGGTTAACCGAATAAGAGCACTATTTCAACCAATGAACCAAGGTTTGCAACCTACTACCGATAGTGTATAGCCCTTATGGGGGAGTCGGAAAAATTCGTATTCCATCTTTTCCATTTCGCAGGGCGGATACCAGGTTTTTCTAATAAGGTCCTTAAAAATTTGGACCATCCCATACTGTATAAGGGAATCTTTCTTGTGGACTCCATTAATGTCCTCACTAATCAAGGGTATTACCACCGAATGATTGTGACGTATACCTTACCATTTTCCTTCTAGTATAACCACTGATATACTTAATGGTTTCTACTCCATCCTTTCTAGTATTTAGTCAACATAAGCAAGCCCAGAGTAACCAAAACATAGAGGTAAAATCTTGGATTCAAATACTTAGTCAACATAAGGAGGATAAGTAGGTGACTTATAGTAAGAAGTAAGGAAGTTATTGTACATGTGCTTATATTCAATCAAAATAGAAATTTCACAAACTAGGCACCTAGCTCGGTTGGCTAGGCGCGCGAAAGGGTGTGGCCTAGACCCAGGTTCGATTCCGAGGACGGCCGGTTCCACCATTTTTTTTATATATATATTGTTTAATAATAATTAAACGTACGGATACATGTAATTATAAGGGTTGTCTCATAAAGAGTCTTGATAACTACTTGTTTCTTATTATACACAATATGGGCTTGATTTTCAAGACAACCAACCGATTTTTCTCACTATAATAAGTCCTTACACTTTAACGGAAACTAGGACATCGGACGAATGATTCCTAATGGATATAAAACATCCATCTAATATTGCTGAAGTAGTCTCTGAGGTACTATCGACCAATTTTACTTTATACTTAACGCTTAGAGTTTTTAACAGGCAGATTTAATGATTTACAAAATCTATTGTCTACGAAAGACTTATCTGAACCTGAATCAATAATACTCTAGCATGAGCGTTACTGATAAAGAAAGTACCTGTTGTGACATTGTCATCCTAAATAGCCTCTTGAGCGTCCATTTGAGAGCTCCCAGCTTTGGTCTCCTTAGTCTCCCCAGACTTCTTGGTTTTATTTGGGCAATTTGTCTTGATGTGCCCTATTTCATTGCAACCATAGCAGGTTGCGTTCTTTATGTCTTGGCACTCCAAGGTCTTGTGCCCTTTCTTGTTACAAATCCCACAAGGCCTAGCTTGTGACTCCAGAGTGCATTTCCTTTTAGTTGCCTTCTTTGGGCAGCGGTTAATTATGTGCCCCTTCTCGCCACAATTATAGCATGTGGCGTCCTTCAAGTCCTTGCACTCATGGGTCTTGTGATCCATCTCCTTGCAGATGACACATCCCCCGGTCTGCTCATAGAAACATTTTCCGAAATGCTTCTTCTTGCAGGTTTTACATTTGGGTTTTGCCTCCTTTGGTTTGGACTGGTTATAGTTCGAACCGGTCTTACCCTTTTTACAACATTTATTTGGGGTATCATCGCACTTTCGCTTATGATCCTTCAACACACGGTCCACAACGTTGTTTACGACTGTATCTATCATAGCCTGTAACACGGTGCTTGTTAAGTTCAGTCTTGCATCATCATTCTGATCAACTAGACGATTGTAAGCTTCAGAGGAGTCAGCCATGGTGAAGCTTTGAAGGCTACAAACCAAGTAGTAATGAATTGGTTCAATTATATAGCGAATTGTCGAACTTGATAATTAAGTAGCCATGGTGCGAATAAACCATATGGGCCAACATATAGTATTTAATTTATTTGATTATGTTTGCCTAAGTTTTTAAATAAACCATCTTTGGCGTTTAAACGGAATATACTCCTTCATATTTACTAGACAGGGGACATAAGTCACGACTGTCAATGTCATACTGACATCTTATATAGCACAACGGCTTGTTCCAAAGGACTTTTCGATGGCACAGATGCCTTGTCACTAGGGAATTTTTAAAACATAATCAATGATTCCTTTGGATCGGAAAATTTCATAATTCATTGTCTTGACAAGAAGTTATGAAATAAAACTATCGTTTTCATGTATGCATCTTTGCCCGTAGGTATACATCCCAGGTGGATGTTTAGATGTGTACATCATGTTCGACGTTTATTAGCCATGATTCCTATTGATTATATAGGCTAAATAAGGGGTTTGGAAGTTCCTAATATAAAGACGACAAGCGTGATTTTTATCGCATCACTGTTGTCGGGAGTGTTAACACGTTTTCAAGTGTTAATAACGATCCGAATCTCTTTTAAACAGGTTTTACCATCTTAGCTAGGTCTTAAATGACATTCAAGCTAGGTCAAACCTTTTAAGATTCTATTTTAATATTTATACTGGCAGGAAAGGAATGATATTTATTTTTATTCAGGATTTTTATTATAATTATCCTGGATTTGATTAAAAATATAACTATAGCACAAAAAGTCAAGTCACAAGGACAAATTTTTAAACCATAAGCCATGATTTCAGAGAATCAAGGCCCTTAAATATATTAGCACAACAGGCTTAGTCACAAGGACATATATAAATTATATGCTATGATTTCAGAGAATCAAAGCATTTGAGGTTTGAACCTAGTTCATTACCTTTTTCTGACTGGGAGTCATAGCTACCACTGTATTTTGGCTCATGTGGAAATGAGCAAGGCCCGTAGCCACTATATTACCACGTATGGTTAAAATATGATCATCTTAATTGATGATGTAAACCCAGGATTCAGAGATCATCAAACTGGGTTAGGAATCTTTTGAAGAATCCTTAATATCGTGTGTGATTTCCAACGAATCACATCTGCCGGGAGTGTTAACATGTTTTCAGATGTTAACTGGGATACGAATCTTTTAAACAGGTCTTACCATCTTGGCCAGGTCTTTATAATGACACTCAGGCTAGGTTTCACTCTTAAGATTCTTTTAATATTTATCGCAGAACAATTTCTAAATTGAAGTGTTAATAAGGATCTGAATCTAAATTGAGGAACTGCCATCTTGGCCAGTCTTAATATGACCCGAAGCTAGGTCTTGTCCTTTTTTAGATTTTTCCATTTTATTATAATGGTAGATCTTGCAAAAGGAAATGTTATTTTCCATTTATTTAATATTTCTTGTTTACAATGAAAGTTTAAACTTAATCATTCCAATATATAAAAATAAAAGTACAAAGTTGCCCTAAGCGGGACTTGAAAGGAATAATGTTGTCCTCGTAGGGACTGAAAGATAATTGTGTCCTTATAAGGACTTATTAAGGAAACGATCTTCAGCAAGAGGAGTTTCTTCTTTATTTTCTTTCTGAGTGTCCTCTCCTTGGATGCTCGTTTCATTCTAGCCGCGGTACGAAGCTCAGCATTTCAAGGCTCCAGATGTGGAGAATTTTTTTTGTTACAGCTTCTTCACTTGGCGACGTATATATAAAAATTTGGAAGCAAAATTTTCCAGGTTAGGATTGAGAATATTCCTAAGTTAAGTCTAGACTCAGAAGGTCAAGGAATGTGCTACTGTGTCATTGAGATTAAACACCAAAAAGCTAGTGTTTAATTCACTCAATGTTGGTTCTGATACCAACCTGTCACACCCCTATTTTCCACGTGTCACCGGTGGGCCCGGTGGGGAGTATCGTGACGTAGTTGGCATCATCATAGACAAACAACACAATATATAAATGCACAGCGGAAGCAAAGATAGATTCATTTCAACTTAATAAATTGTAATATTAAATATCACCAATAGTTGAAACGGATCCACAGGTGGATCAAAATAAAATAAGATATTGTTCAACAGCTTTATTGTCGTCCAAGCTTGCGAGACTTATTGTGGACGCTCTAGAAGACCGCCAGCCTAGTACGAGTAGTACCTGCACTTAATCTTTTTGGAAAATACGTCAGTTTACACTGGTAAATACAATTTAACTGACTCATTTTGAAAAGGTTGAAAATTTATTTGAATGCACGTGGCACAAAACATTTTATAACTTGGGATAATTATGTGATATAATCTTGTGAACGTATTACATGCTACTTGTGCGTTCAGTAGCCCGGTTGATGCCGGGTTAAAGATCAATAGACCCTCCACATTATTGAGTTATTCACTGACAGGTGTACGCCTACACCCCGTGCTCGGTCGTGGCCATCTCGTAAGATAATGCCAAGGATATCCGGGACATGGTCATTAACCCCCCAAAGGCTTTAAGTGAACAAGACTGTTTAAACGAGCCGATCAAATTATTCAATTAACCATTCAGAGATGTAAGATTTGATGCTCGATTAAGCGGTATTCTATATACCGTAACCCAAGCCCGTATAGGGAAAATAAGTTAAAAGTATTTACCTGAGCTAAATATAAATTCAATCTCAGCCGTATACCACCAAGCAAGTACAGATAGCTTTTACTGGTTCTTCTATTCTGGAACAAAGGTTTTTAATAACCTATTAGATTTCTAACGGGTCTTTATTTAAGCCTAAGCCTAGACCTGTTAGTTTTAAGGATGATACGGTTCAAATGCACGATTAAGCGAAGACCGGATAGAATGTGATTTAGACCCGACAAGTTTGAAGACTTGTATAATATGGGTATACTAAATACATTCTGGATTTTGAGACAAAAATGATAATGCTTGACCCGTTTCGGTCAATTTATGCAAACTAGTTACATAAACGAACCGAACGCGAAAAGGGCGTTACGGGTAACCATAAGAGTCACATGCAAGTTCCCTAATTTAATATGCCTTAATTATGTTATAATATCAGTGAGATATTTTCTATTATGCCCAAATCGGATATAAACTCAAATTATGCCTCGTAAGGGCATTTTGGTCATTTAAAAGATTATTAAAAGAGTTTATTTGTAATCTGAGCTACAGGTCTGATTTATACAGTAAATACACTTAATTTAACATGTTATATCAGGGTATGACCCATATGTGAAACTTATCATGTAAAACCAAACTATGCACCTTAGGGGTATTTTGGTAATTTCACAAGGGCTTAAAAGGTCAAAACTGGAAACCTGAGTTCAAAAACTTTTACTTACTGTTATTATCTCAAAATATACTAAAAACATCAGTAGGTATTAACCTTATATGTTTAATATG
This sequence comes from Helianthus tuberosus, assembly GCA_030545235.1. Classification (NCBI taxonomy): domain Eukaryota; kingdom Viridiplantae; phylum Streptophyta; class Magnoliopsida; order Asterales; family Asteraceae; genus Helianthus; species Helianthus tuberosus. Next base: position 163,120,150 of record CM060399.1, on the reverse strand, counting down.
GTTATAGTACATACTAAGCGTTAAAAACGCTTAAAAAGGCTATTTAGAGCCGTTTCCGGGATTTTAAAAGAAAGCTGATATTTTTATATTTCCAGAATGCTCAGAATATTTTATTTATCAAATAAAATCAGTAGAAAAAGGTTTGGGGTAAAAAGGATTTGTAAAACTCATTTTATGGCTTAAAAGGGCAAAATCGGTATTTACCGAATTAAACTTAGAGACCTATGATATGATCAGCCAAAAATTAAATAAAAATCTTTAAAAATCCAAAAATATTATATAACATCAGTGGGTAAAAAGTTTGATATCAAAAAGTGGGTTTAAATAGGTTATATGCTAATTACGCCGTTTAAGTAACATAAAGCTTTCAAATTACGATATTGAGCATAACTCTTAATCTAGACCTCAAACTGATATCAAATTTTAGGTGCAAGTTTATAAATCAGCAACAAATGTTTCTACTCTTTCATTTTTTTCAAAAATCACGTTTTATAGTCAAAAGGGCATAATAGTCAACATTTAAGCATAAATCGGAAACATGCATATGAATCGGATAAGTAATGAACCAAATTGTATAATCTCAGAGAGTTATACTTATATGAAACCCGGTCCAAAATAAGCTCTAAAGAATTTCTAAAACAAGGTTAATCAGGTCAGATTTGAGAGTCAAAGCATTAGTCAAACTGTTAGACTCTTTATTCACAACAAGCAATTACACCAAAGTGATCAGTTTGACATGTTCTTGTAACATTTACCAAATTATTTAAGTGACAAAACATGATCCATAACCTCTATATTATCAGTTTTCATTAATTTAAGAATCTGCCCAGTTTGACTTTTAGATTACTAACTTTGACTTATCAAATAGACTAGAATTCGTGGAAATCAGAAAGCATGATCCTAATGGATTATAACCAACTTGATTACCATCATAAAACAAGATTCAATTGGACTTTTTGCTGATCAATTCATGATTAGATCAGAAAGTCAAACAGAAGTCAAAATATAGTGTTCTTGGCTAAATTAAACTATGAACAAGAATCAAAACATGATTGGAATACTTACAATCACTGAATGAAAGATCAAGAACACTAGAAAATTCCAAGATGATACTCCAATTTCGGATTTGAGCAGATGAGGAAAGTTTGAAGTTGCAAAATTTATAAAAATGAAGAACATGTTGTGTTCTATAGGATTCTTGGAACGAATTAGATGTTGCCAGGTGTTAAACAATTTATAAAATTCTATGGGCTGCCCCTAGTATCGATTTTGTGGGTGTTGGAAACAGATTGGACATGAAAACAGCAACGAACAGGCTGTAATCAGCTGTTTTGCACTTCTGATCAGGCCATGCGGCCCGCGTAGGGAACACAGCAGACTCACGCTGTAGCAACTCTCACTAAAAAGTCCTATTTAGTATTATAATTAGTCCAATAGGAAACCCAAATTGAGAAACCCAAGTGATTCTGTAGAAACCCTAAGATTTTCAGAACAATCAGAATCAGGATTAGGGCCCCTAAAACTCAGGGGGGGTATTTTCTATTGATGATTATCCACTTATCTCGTTGTCGAAATAGAATTTTAAGAAACTGTTGACTCAGCAGGCCTAGTCTCACACGTAGCTACCCTATAAGAAGGAGGTGTCCCTTACGGACCGTAAGTGAGAATTGTTACGGTCCGTAAGCTGTTCCAAATTTCGGGTATAAATAGAGGACATTGGCACTCGATTTCTGGTGTTCATTCGACGGAGAAATTCAACTCGTACGTTGAGTTATCTTCTGAATACTACAATTAACACACACAATCACTAATTGATGCTACGATACATGGTATTAATTCGATCGCTATTACGATTCAATGTCCGATCGATTGAAACTATCCGATAGATGTTTAAGTGCTGCTCAAATTGGGTTTATACTTTGTCATTCGTCGTGATTTCGACTTGAATGTTTGAGTGCTGTTCGAAATCGGACTATACTCTGTCATTCGTTGTGAATCCGCTGGATGGTTAAGTATCGCACTTTGTCATTTGTTGTGAGGGTTTGATCTCGTGAGTTATCGTAAAAGCTGTATTAAATTACTTACCTAGTTTCGTGTGCAAATTAGGTTATTAAGCTTATCAGTAGGCTAAACTCTACTCCATACCCTTACAATCAGAAGAGTTAGAATCAGGAAGCTTGTTAAATCAAGGTGAGTTCACACTTTATTTTCTACAAGGCACGGCCATCCTCAGTAGGTAGGATGCCACTCCACTAATCTTCGCACACATGTCTGGGAGACCGCGATACATACGAATTCTCCAGAGTGCAGAATAACGTACGTTCGTCCTGGGTAGGACAACAAAACAAAACTTCGGGATAATAATCCTACGGGCTAGTAAGCCAGAGAACAGAAACGTGAATTCACTCAACTTTGTTGTTGACTCGTTGTTACATGCCTTGCAGGTCGTTAGATCCCTAGCTTAAGGAGCTTGCACGAGGAGGCGTGGTCGTTGTGGGAAAACATTTCAATTAATATTAAACTTATGTTTTGTGCTTCCGCTGTAAACTCAAACTATGTTTTGACACCAATTGTATTGTGTTGGATTTTATAAAAATTACTTACATGCTTTGTTCAATATGATTGGTGGCTATGATCCTGGGCATGTCACGCCTCCAAGGCGGGGTGGGGTTTTTGGAGGGTGTGACACACGCGGCCCGCCTGACAGTTCTTAACAGCAAACAGCTTTCATATATTGACAGAAATGGTCCCTGTGGGTCTTTAAGGTCATTTAAGGCACGTTTAAGGACCGTTAACCTCAATTTAAGGCTCCATCATGAATTTTAAACATAGGGGACATGAAACATGTTCAAAAACATGTCGGATGTCGGTTCGTTTGGCCGTACGGTCACGTTGTTTGTTTATTTACGACGAAACACGAACAGACGCTAAAAACGAACCAAACGACGCGACGAAAGGAAATTTATCAAGGCGATCACTAAAATAAAATATTTTAGTGCTTACATAAATTTTTGGGTGTCCGAAGATATACAGAATGTGAGATATGCGGGAAAATGCAAACTTGTGCACTTTTTGACACTTTTAGTCCCTGAATGACATAAAAATTTATTTTTGCGCACCAAACACCTCTAGGCTTATATCTAAGCTATATAAAGAATAATTAGGGCATGCTTAACTCATGGTTATATTCCGGAAGGTTCGAAACCCAACGAATCGGCATACTTTTGCCGCTTTGACGCAAATAGTCCTTTAATTGCGCAAAGTAGTGCGAAATGCTGTTTAATGATAGCAAAGCCTTCCATGGCCCATATTGATCATTCCCAAGTATATACATACCTGTTACTACGCTCCCGTTCTCTTAAATGGTCACCGAAGGGCGTAGATTCAAAAGTTGACGCTTTAGGTCCCTCTATTGTGCAAACTTGCGCATTTCATCATTTAATAGTATTGAAGCCTCATCTAATCCATATTAGACATTCTTGAAAGTATTATTAAACATCACAATGCTCCGGATTCGCTAAAAGGTCATTCAGAGGTATAATTAAACATATTGACACTTTTGGCCCCTCTAATTTGCAAAGTTGCGCGTAACTTTACTTATAGGCATAAAAACCTTAGATGGCCATTATTTGGCATTCCCGAGAGTATAATTAAATATTATTAAGCTCCCGGTTTGTTAGAAGGTCACTCAGAGGTAAGAATTAACATGTTGACGCTTTTAACCCGTTATTGCGCAAACTTTCAATTAATTTTGCAAGCGGCTACACTTAACCCTCAAGTGGCACATTTGTGAATATAAACATCGTAAGAAACTTATTTTAGGCATGTTAACACTTCCAGTCCTTTCATAATCAAAGTTTTCGATTTTTCGAAAAATTAGTCCCTCAACTTCAACATTGGACTTTATTAGGGTTTATTACACGTGTCAATACATCATTGGACGTGATTTTACGAGGTGTTACAGGACCAAAGCAAGAAGAAGCCTTTAGAATATTAAAGCAGAAATTAACCAATGCACCAATCTTAGCCTTACCAGAAGGAACTGAAGATTTTGAGGTATATTGTGATGCTTCAAAATTAGGATATGGATGTGTGCTTATGCAACGCAAAAATGTGATTGCGTATGCTTCAAGGCAATTGAAAAAGCACGGAGAAAATTATACGACTCATGATTTAGAATTAGGAGCCGTAATTTTTGCCCTTAAGATTTGGAGACATTATCTGTATGGAAGTAAATTTACTGTTTATACAGATCATAAAAGTTTAAGGTATATATTTGGGCAAAAAGAGTTAAACATGAGGCAAAGGAGGTGGATGGAAATTTTAAGTGACTACGACTGTGATATTCAGTATCACGAAGGAAAGGCAAACGTAGTTGCAGATGCCTTAAGTCGTAAGTATTATGAGAAACAACGACGGGTTCGTGCTCTCAGATTAAATCTACAAATAGATTTAATGGAACAATTGAAGAATGTTCAAGTTACAACAATCGAGGATGATGCTGAAGGAATGAAAGGACGAATAAAGGAATTAGAACAAGGAGCAGATGGAATTTGGAGATTCCACAAAAGTAGAATTTGGGTACCTAAGCAGAGAGACTTAAGACCTAAGATTTTAGAAGAAGCTCATAAATCTAGGTATTCTATGCACCCAGGAAACAATAAGATGTACCAAGATTTAAGAAAGAATTTCTGGTGGATAGGCATGAAGAAGGATATAGCTAAATATGTTTCTAAGTGTCTTACTTGTTCACAAGTTAAGGCAGAAAATCAGAAACCTTCAGGTCTACTATAACAGTTAGAAATGCCTGTATGGAAATGGGAACTTATAACAATGGACTTTGTTACTAAGTTACCCAAAACAAGAAAAGGTAATGATGCGATTTGGGTAATTGTGGATCGATTAACCAAATCTGCTCACTTTCTACCTATGAAAGAAACCTTTAGTATGGAAAGATTGGCCAAATTGTATGTAGATGAAGTCGTATCTCTACATGGAGTTCCACTCTCCATTGTATCAGATAGAGATAGTCGTTTCACTTCTCATTTCTGGAAAAGTTTCCAGCAAGCTATGGGAACTCGACTCAATCTGAGTACTGCATATTATCCCCAAACAGACGGACAAAGTGAAAGGACGATCCAAACTCTAGAAGACATGCTCCGAGCGTGTGTAATAGATTTTGGTGGGAATTGGGATGATCATTTACCATTAATTGAATTCTCCTATAACAATAGTTATCATTCAAGTATTGAAACCGCCCCATTTGAAGCACTGTACGGAAGAAAGTGCAGAACTCCAGTTTGTTGGGCAGAAATAGGAGAAAGTCAATTGTCAGGTCCTGAAATAGTGCAAGAGACGACTGATAAGATTACTCAAATCAAGGAAAGGCTGAAGACGGCTCGAGATCGCCAGAAGAGTTATGCAGACAATAGATGCAAGCCGTTGGAATTCCAAGTTGGAGACAAAGTATTGTTAAAAGTTTCTCCTTGGAAAGGAGTAGTTAGATTAGGAATGAAAGGAAAGCTAAGTCCGAGATACGTAGGACCATTTTCAGTGATCCAACGTATAGGACCAGTTGCTTATCGTTTACAACTACCAGAAGAATTAGCTGGAGTACATGATGTATTTCATGTATCCAATCTCAAGAAATGTCTAGCAGACGAATCACTGGTAGTACCTCTTCGAGATATAAAGATAAACGAAAAGCTGAAATTTGTTGAGAAACCTCTTCAAATTGAGGATCGAAAGATCAAGTTTCTCAAACACAAACGACTAGTTTTAGTCAAAGTCAGATGGGATTCAAAGAGAGGAGCTGAATACACTTGGGAGCTGGAATCAGAAATGAAGCGAAAGTATCCTCACTTATTCCAGTAAATCTCGAGGACGAGATTTTTATTAAGGTGGGGAGAATGTAACAACTCTAATAAAAAGTCATATTTATTTAATTAAATTATCCATTAGGAAACCCTAATTAAGAAACCCAAGTGATTCTGCACAAACCCTAAAATTTTCAGAACAATCGGAATCAAGATCAGGGCCCCTAAAACTCAGGGGGGGGGTAAACCCTACTCGGTAATATCCACACAGTTTTACGTGTATTGCGAAATTGATCAAACGGCCAACTCAGCTAAGCTACTGGGACACAAAGCAAGCCTATGATAGACTAGGGTCTCTCGCGCCACGCGACGCGCGCAAGGCAACCTTTCGCGTGGCGCAAGGGGGGCATTTTTCAAGTATAAATTGTAGCGTCTGTTTCATGCAATTGAGTGTTCGTTCGACGTTCAATTTCAAATTGTACGCTGAGTTATAATCAAAACAGTTCCAAAACACACACTGATCACGAAGTGCTGCCACAATTCAGGGTAATAACTCGATCGCTGCTACGATTCAATGTCCGATCGATTAAACTATCCAATGGATGTTTAAGTGCTGCCCACATTAGGGTTTATGCTTTGTCATTCGTCGTTAAATCGATGGATGTTTAAGTATCGCACTTTGTCATTCGTTGTGAAGGTTGTAATCTCGTGAGTTATCGTAAATGCTGTATTAAGTTACTAACCTAGTTTGTGTGCATGATTATTTAAATTAGGTTATCAAGACTAATCAGTAGGATAAGCTCTGTTAAATCTGCAATGTGAGTCATTCTCTTTTTATCAAATCTATTTACAAAAAGTATGTTTATTTTCAAGATTATAATTACAGTGATTAAGTTTATGTAGTCATCAAATTACAGCCGGTATGTGGGGTATTGTGCACATTACTGTTTTTATCAATTTAGGTGGGCGTACCTAATCAGTGATACTCGTTACTATTGGGTGAACGGACTCAATAATAATATGACCACAGTCACCGAAACGAGTCGATGACAAGTACTGTGGGTATTTGGTTGAAATAAACATTATAATCTCTCTTAATACTGTGAATTATAATAAAAGAGTCATTTTAGCAAAATGAATGATTCACTCAGTATTTCCCGCTGACAAAACCTTTTTCAAACATGTTTCAGGTGATCTGTTGTGATCCAGGAAAAGTGCCATGAAGCACTATCAGCTTAAGGAAGTGGCTCAGTATAAAATAAAGAGACATGTTTTGTAAAATAAAAGATTTCTGCGTGAAATCTCAAGATTGTAAATTACCGGGTTTTATCCCGAATTGTGAAATAAAATAATCGGGAAATATTTCAGTTTTTAAAGATCCTGTTAATAAACTTCCGCTGTTAACTCAATTAAATAAATACAACGGGAATTTCTGTCCCGCGGCTCCTGAAACGGGTTAAACTGGGTCGGGGGCCGTGACACGATAATACTCCGGTGATTCAAATTTTCCGTTAAAAAAAACCCTCACTTCTTATCAGTAAGGATATTTTGGACATGTGGTATTGGGAAATGGATATTGAAGAAAATTTCTCAGTCAAGGAAGTAGGGAAATTCATTGATATATTTTCTTCGGGATGGTACGAGGTGTGTGCCTAGGACAATGAACATTTTTGCTTAGAGAGTATTATCGGATCGACTTTCTTTAAGAGTTAACTTGACGTCCACCGGATAGATGTAACTTCGGTATTGTATCCTTTCTGCTGTTGGAGTTTGAATTGTTGGGGCATTTGGTTTGTGAGTGTGAGGTTGGTGCTAGGACTTGGAATGTGATTGCTAGATGACTTGAACTGGACCTTCCAAGTTCAAAATTTCCATGTGAATAATTCAAAGCAATTAGTAGTCGAATCTATTCTCATGATGGTTTGATCGATTTCGTGGCGGTTCAGACATGCCTTGATCTTAGAGAAGGACAGGAGGAATGGTGTTAATCTTCTACTATAATATAGCAAAAGTTTCTCATGCCACGTGTCATCACATAAAGCCCCCTCATTAAATCCTATTTTTTTATAAAAAGTAAAGTCACATAGATGAATACAAAGGAAAAGAAGGTGGCGACAAAATATCTCATTCTCTCTTCCTTCCTACAGGTATGATGAACACAGACTCAGACCAGAACCAACAAACAAAAAGTTAAACATGAAAGAGGTAATCAGATTTCAAAATTCAAATGGATTTCAAACACCCGCCTCTAAATTCCCCTTTCATTCAAATGACAAAAACCCTAACACTCTGTTCCCGAGTCTCATTTAACAAGGGGAGGGGAAAGAAAGGAGATGAAAATAGGAGAAAACCATGTTCCCGAGATTTTTTAAGGATGGGAGGGGAGGGGAGGGGAAAGGAGGGAAAAAGGATCAATTTTTGTACGTATCTTTGTCTTCCCAAATTGGGAAGATTAGGAGAGAAAATTGTATGAATTACTAAATTACCCTTATATCTAATCCTTGTTTAAATAAACACCTAAAGCTCACGTTCAGATATTTTACAGATATAACCTACAAAATTTGACGCAAGTTCCTGCTCTGCATCTTCCTGCTCTGGATCTTCCTGCTCTGCATCTTCCTGCTCTGCATCAATCAGGTATGCATCTTTCATATCATTTTTCACCTTGGTTTATTTGGGTTGGTTGGTTCGCTTATAAAACAAATCACCCAACGTGGATATGAAAAACAGCTGATTGAACTACATAAAAGATGTAAGAACTGGCAATTGTAAATTACCTACACCAAGATATATAGAGGCATTAGTAATTCATGTATAACCGTAAATATCAACAAAATAAAACAAAACTTCAAAATTCATATATCATATTGGTAGCACATTAAACTAAAATCGGATAAGTTCTGCCAAAAAAAGGTTGTCGTTGACAAATAGAATCCTATTGAATTAATATCATAAGATGCTTTCTTTTGTTGGGTGCAACCTAAAAAGTTACAAGATTGTACTGGCCATCCATGTGGACAATAATGTTTGTGGGTCTGGAGTCTGTCCTCTTCATGCGGTGTTTGTCACTTTGACAGGTGATAGGAGTTTTAGTAAGACCGTGGGGTATGGTGGGGCGGGGGTTTGGGGCATGGGTTGACACGTGGATTATGGGGCACTCAATACACAAACCCAAGTTTATAGGGGTATGGTGGGCGTGGCTGGGCTGGCGTGGCCAAGCCACATAGGATCGCTATGCCCTAGCCAACAAGCCAATAAGAGCCAGCCACATAGGATCGCTAACATGCCGGCTGCCCCTGATTTGTAGTATCCATATATGTTCAATTCGAATTATTTATACATTTAATGATATCTAAAATAAAAACAAGAATATGATGTATAGGAGTAAATATACAGCTTGTCAAGTTACATACTGGACAGGACGAAATTCAATGCCTTCAAGAAAATACTTAATTCTTGAGGAAGTAATATCAAAGAGTGGCAAGAAGTGAATCCCAAGAACATGTTCACTCTTGTGGCTTGTAAATTGGTATAGTTCTGTCATTAGCTATCCATCATCTCTCACATGTGTCATACATGAATTTGAGTAGTATCTCTCCCCTTCCAGTCTGAATTTAAAGGGTATATGTGTCTCATGATCCGGATTAAACTCCCGCCCAAGGGGCCACGCCCAAACCCAAGCCCACCCGGGGTGGTGACTTGGGCGTTTCTCTCCAACACACGCCCCAACCCATGCCCCATACCCCATAGTCTAAACTTCAAGTTCTAAAGGTCTTTTGTAAACTTATCTTTTTCCAAAATTACCAATTTACCCTTTTATATTCATCATATTCCTCATTCTTTGAGTTTTCTTGGTGGGTTGAGTTAGTAATTTAACATAAGTTTACTGTCTTTTATAAGCTATTAAATGGAAATGGAAATGCAAGGCAAGTATTTTCTTGCAACAAAGACATGTGCTTGATGCAGTAAAGTCTAAATGGGTGTATCCATCTTGTCAAGTTAAATGCTTATGTTTGTTGATTTATTTTTTTTCTTAAATTGCGAGTTGTATTGGTTTTTTTATTTAATTTTATTTGATTCAAACATAAATATAAATTATTGTTTGAAGGTTCACTATTGAACTTTGGGACTTTTCTATGGATGATCAAATACTTCGAGATCAAATACTCCGTATAATTCGTGTTGTGCGAGCTAGACAATTGCAAGCCGCTGGACTAATTTGCTTATTGCTAGCTTTCATTACACAACATAGATTGTCTAAAAAAAACATGCCAATGTACCTACTAGAGATGTAATTTTACAACGACGATATGTACGAGAAGAGATGTTACGTGACCTTTCAAATAGTGGTAATTGTCGTGAACTTATTCGTATGAGTGAGAGAGCTTATATGACATTGTGCAATATCTTAAAGCATGATGGTGGTCTTCAAGCTACTCAACGAATGTCCGTTGAAGAGCAAGTTGCAAGATTTTTGCATATTGTAGGTAATGACATGAGAAATAGGTTAGCTTCTTGGATATACCGTCGTTCTAGATCAACAACAAGTCGGTGCTTCCATAGAGTTTTGCGAGCGATTTTATCGTTAGAAAGTCATTATCTACAACAACCTAAAGGTGATATTGTCCCGAAAGAGATTAAAGAGAAAAAGAGATTTTATCCTTTTTTCAAGGATTGCGTAGGGGCAATTGATGGAACACATGTTCGTGTCAAAGTACCAAACAAATATGCCGCTAGATATCGTGGTCGTAAAGGATACCCGACAATAAATGTATTGGCAGCTTGTACATTTGACTTGAAGTTTACATATGTTCTAACTGGTTGGGAGGGGACTGCATCAGACTCGAGAATAAATAAGGATGCATTTAGTAGAAGTGATAAACTAGTAATTCCAACGGGTAATTTTTCAAACCAGTTTTAATTAATTGTTATATTATTTTAGAATATTACTAATTACAATTTAATTATAGGTAAATACTGTGTAGTAGATGCGGGTTTGCCTCATACAAGCTCACTAATGACACCATATAGAGGCGTTAGGTATCACTTGAAAGAGTACTCAACCCGTGCCCCTGAGAACTCAAAGGAGTTGTTCAACCTTCGTCATGCGTCATTACGTAACGCAATTGAACGAGCAGTTGGTGTCCTAAAAAAGAGGTTTCCTATCATTAGAAGTACAGCAGAACCATTTTACTCTTGTCAAACACAGTCAACCATCTTTTTGGCATGTTGCATTTTACACAACTTTTTACTAGAGGAAGATCGTGACAAAGATCTTGAAGATGAAGTCTTAAATGAGGTGTTAAATGAACCGGTAGAGGAAGAACGTCAAAGTACTGGAGGCATGCGTGAGGGTAGTACTGAAGCAGACCAATTAAGGAACACAATTGCAAATCAAATGTGGACCAACTATTTGATGTTACAAGATAATGAAATAGATATGTCAAATTAGTTTTAGAATAGTACATTATAGTAGTTCGGTTTGACATTGTATTGATGATTGGTGTTTGAAACTATTTATGTTATTTGTTTTTTTTAATTATTAAACATTATTACATTTACCAATTGCAAGTTTTTAATTGTTCTAACAATATATTCTTGTTGAAGTTGTATTATTAACTCTAATTACATTTGCAGATCGCAATTCATCATGACCAAACATGACGTTAGTGAAAATACCAGTGAAAAAGAAAACATGATGTGGACGGAAGCTATGGATAATGCATTCATACAATCCATGATAACGCAAGAGATCAATGGTTATAGGATTGGTGGAAATTTTACTCCACAAGCATACAAAAATATGGTTGCGGAGCTTAGCACAAATCTTGAAATGACTTTTACCAAAGCTCATTTGAAGAATCGTTTAAAGACGTTGAAAAACCGTTTTTCTGCCTGGTATGATATGTTTCAGGGAACGTCATTAAGTGGGTTCTCATGGAATCCTGAAACTCAACTAATTGAAGCGGAGGATGAAGTCTGGAAAAAATTAATAGACGTAAGTGCTTTAACTATATACTAGAATATTCAGATTATCGTCTGTAATACTAATTATTTTGATTTTGTTAAATAGTCAAAGCCAAAAGCTGCGGTGTTGAAGACGAAGAAAGTCGCAAACTATGATGAAATGCTACAACTATTCGCAAAGGATAGGGCATCAGGTGCACAACCTGAAACTGCTAAAGAAAGAAATGCCCGGTTGCAGAAGGATGATGGCATTAACACAGAAACACCTCCAGAACTGGATGAATTCTTAGTTGCCAATGATGTAACTCTAGAGAGCCAATACAATCTTGATGATGATGTACATGTGGTTGATCTTACGTCTTCTCTTCCCGAGCAGTCTTCTAGTGCAAAGAAATATAAGAGTAGAAAACGAAAAGTCGAACAAGTAGATGATGATTTAACCTCAAGGATTATGAATGGTGTTGACAGCATAGCTAATGCTATTGCTGAAGGTAACAAAATTATTCAGGAAAGCAATAAAATACTTGAAAGAGTTAATCATCGCGAGTACACAGGTGATGAAATTATTAAAGAATTGGAACCGATGGGTTTGGAACCTCAAGAAATACCATTGGCTTTCAATTATTTGGTGGAGAATCAAGCTAAAGCGATATCATTATTTAGTTGTTCTCCTAATATGCGGTTGACTTTGTTGAGAGGTATGTTGGGTTTAGGTAATTAAGGACTCAAGGATGCATTTATCTAGTAAAGTTTTTCTTGTTTGATAACTTAGTACGTTTATGACCTTTTTATTTGTTTCTTGTTTATTTGACCTTTTATTAGTTTCTTGTTTGTTTGACCTTATCTAGTAAAGTTTTTCTTGTTTGATAACTTGGTTTCTGTATTTCCTCTTTTAATTTATTGTTTCGTATTAGGGATGAGCATTTGGTATCGGGTACCGGTACCGAACCGCTACCCTACCAGTACCGAACCGTACCGGGTATATTCGGTAACGGTACCGGTTCCCATTTTCTTCGTTTTTCGGTACCGGTATTTACGGGTTAAAACACCGGTAAGTACCGATACCATGCTCATCCCTATTTCGGTACCGGTATTTACCGGTAAGTACCGATACCATGCAACTGTTATTGTGTATGGCAATTTTGATCCAATTAGTTTTAGGTGTGGGAGGGTTTGGGACTGTCTACAAGGGTTGGTTGGATGAAAAGACAATGTTGCCCTCTAAGAATGGTACTGGATTCAAGGTGACTATGACACTCTTGAAGAGCTACTTGAAATGATCACATGGACTAACCTATATCACATTGCTGTTTGATTTAATAAGTCAAACTGGTCACCAATCCATTACAGTTTGACTTTAACATGTCAAACATGACCCATTTCATATAACAACCTGCTGCATTTCATCTAAATACAATACATCCATGACACAATGAAATACAACCATGCCACAACCTGTTGTGTTTCATCTAACGATACAACCATGACACAATGCAACACATTCAAGTTTTCTAGCCGGTGGAGCTACAATATCTGCTGGTCGAGTGGTGATTAGAGATGGTATTTTGGAGGTAAGTGTCTATAATCATTTATAAGTTTTACCATAGAATATAATCTTGTAGAGATTAACATTATTTCTAAAAATCGACAGGCTGTTTGGCCTCATAGTGGACATTACCTCCCGACGGATAAAAATTTGATGCTTTCATGTCGTTTCTTGAGCAACACAATGTCGATCTCAATACTGTCAAGGTAAAATAACGAATATTCGGTGCTCGAGATTCATGGTCAACGTTTCAGGATGTAGTCAAAACTGCAACTTAATATAATGAACGAACATAATGACTAGGGGTGCAATCGAGCCGAGCCGAGCCCGAGCTCGACCAGAAAGGTAACTATAAGCATTTCTTTTTTGAAACTTATAGTTGAAACATGAGTATGCCAACGAGCCGAGCCGAGCCCGAGCATGCCATATCCAATTACTGGTAATTTCATATGGCGGTATACCATTTTAGCTTTGATTCAAAGGGAGTAACATTCTTAAGTTGCATTACTGACCATTAATATAGGAGGTTCAAAGTGGTTGCATAAAGTAAGACCTTTCAAAGAGGATGCCTGTTGTGTTGAACGCTTGAGATCATGTGGTGCCATACTTGTGGGAAAGACAAATATGCACGAGCTAGGTGCAGGAACCAGTGGGATAAATCCTCACTATGGGTATAGAAACAATTCCAAAACACTTGGAATAAACACATGTACACTAATCTTAATTTCTTGTTGATGTTTTTTATAAACACAGGACGTCACGAAATCCTTATAATCCTAAACTGGTGGTTCATCTAGTGGATCAACTGCTGTTGTATGCGCCGGATTGTGCCCAGTTGCTCTTGGACGTCACGAAATCCTTATAATCCTAAAGCATATGTAGAAGCAGGTCAAACGTAGAAACAGAATGTTAATTAAAATGTTTTATGTTTAAAGGGTATAATGGTAAAATTGTTATTTTCTTTTCTTTTCCTCCTAACTCGGGAACACAGATTTCTTCTCTTTTCCTTTACATTTCATTAAACTCATGAACACAAAAAAAATCACATATTTTCCCTCCTTTTCTCTCTTAATTCATTTTCCTTCCCCTCCCTCGTTAAATGAGACTCGGGAATAGAGTGTAAGATTTCAAAATACAGATCTCTTTCATCGTTTCTTTCTCGCTCTCGAATGGCTTCTGGTTGTCAGTGTTCTTGGATTTTCTGACTCGCCCCCGGCTACGTGTCCTTTGGACCCTTCGCCCGCCCGCCACCAGTGGAAGCAAGCACCTTGAAGGGAATTTCCATCGCGAAGGATTCAATCCTCCGGCAAAGTTGGCTAGGGTTCAGGCCGAATTCCGCTCACACAGGTAAGTCCGGTGCCAAAGATTTCATGTTTGAAAACCCTATCCTTTTTTTAGTATGAAAACCCTAACTCGCATCTTTGAACAATCGATGCCATCCATCTTCTTGAAACCTGAATCAGTTACCCTAGGTTTAGATCATTCATTTTGTTGATTTTTCTTGAAACCCTTCTTCCAGATCATCCATTATGGGCCAGATCTGTTTCTTTTTGCTGCTATTGATAACCCTAAACCTCATTTTCCCCCAAATTATAGCTTCATCATTTGATCATCGGTAAGTGTAGGAGATAATGCACTTTTATTCGCCAATATTGTTGGTCCCTTGAACAATCCCAGGTTAGTAATATGTGTGTTTTTCATTTCTTTCACTTTAATATGTGAAAATGCCATGTGAGAAATCATTTATTTACTGTTAGAATTTTCTGTTTTTTGAAGATGATTTGGTTATTTTGTAGTTTGATAGATTGAATGATAGGATGATATATAGTCGGAGTATCGATTTCTGTCAGATTTGCTTTGTTATACACTTAGGATGTTTATGTATGGACAACTAATTAGGTGTTTTTGGTTGTGGATTTTGGAAATGATCGAGGGATATTAAGTTGTGAGAGAAGTGTCGCTTAGACTTCTTCAAAGAAAGTGGTCATTGTGGGTTGTAACGGGTCAGGTACACATAATAGTTTTCTTATTAGAACAAAACAATTGATGTTTCTTAATACATATTTGCTATTAAATTTTATCATGATGTGTTATAATAACTGAGTGTCTAATTTTTTTTACCTAATGTTGTAATAATAAGTTTTTAGTGGTTATAATCATTTTTCATATAAAACTAACTATTTAAAAGAGCGTAATTACTTATTTATCCCACATTGTATTCCAAATGAATTTGTATGTTGTATGCAATAAAATTACACTTTTGGTAACCTTCGAGTTTTGAACTCTTCAACCAGTATATAACATTACAGCTAAAACATAACTCAGCTAAGCAAAAGTATTGGATTTGCCACCAACACGTGGAAGGGTTAAAATTTTATATCTTTTAATAAAATTAATTATGGTTTATAGCTTCAGGTCTCGGTTCTAACATGAATTACATTTGTGGGAGAAATTGGGTGCTTGGAGGTGGAGGCCATGTTGATTAAGGTAATAATTATTTCACAAGTTTGTTTTTAAATCGGCCATCTTTTCTTTCATCATTTTTAATTGATTTGCGTTTGAATCTTAGTGATATAGGGTTGAAGATTCGGGTGTTTGATGTTGTTTTTTGTTACCCTGGTGGTATCGATTGAAGGTTGCAACGGCAGATGATCCTTTATCAAGATCGCCCACCATAGGTATGTTTCCGAGCAATTAATGGTTATACGTTATTTCTTATACATTACATGTGCATTTCAAGTAGCATATTTCATTTTGTAACTTTTGTTTTGTTTTATACCTCATTAGAAAGACAAATGTCACGTAAGCAAGAAACTGATCATCATCATATGACATGGTGACCAAAGTACCAAAGTAGCACATTTTTGAAGAAAAAAAAAGCCTTTTTATATGCTAATATGATGTTTATGCTTTGTTACAGATCTCATTTGGTTCATTCTTACACTAAAGAAAAAGATGTACAAGTATCAGTTGAGTCAGTATGCATGGACACACATGATTTTGATGGTGGTGTTTTCACAATCTTTCTTCATTGCTGCCAATATCTTTGGGGATATTATGGTAATTCTTATTCATAAATTTATCCTAATTTACTTATAACAATACTATGTTTTCCACTATTATTGATAGGTATCGCATACAAAAGTAAGATACTTTAAGCGATTTCTATTTTTGTTAATTAACTTTGTTTCTTGCCATCAAAATAAGAATGAGTCAACTTTCGATTTTTTTTTTTGATATAAGGTACGGAATCCAATTCATTTACAAGATTAGCTTAATTTGAAACTATTTAGTGTGTTGCCAATTTGATAGATAAATGTAAAGTTTGTTAACCTATTATGGATTTTTTTTGCTTAAGTAGACTACCTTTTTTATACAGTTTGTCGGTTTGACCTTCTTAAGAAAATCAGTTATCGCTTCTTTATGTTGCAAATATCAGCTGGGCTTCTCTGACGTGGCTCCGACGTGGTGGTGAGTAACGCCTTGAGGTGTTTACCTACATCGGTTAGCCTAATGAGGGTGAATACAAAGGCTATGAAGGATTTGGAGATTAAAGGATACCTTATACCAAAATGATGGTGTCTTGGCTCATTTCAGATCAGTCTATCTTGATGATAATCACCATGGATTTGGAGATTAAAGGATACCTATGCAGTTCAAGTGTTCAATCCTTGGAAGTGGTAATGTACATCGTGTTGGTTATGTTGTATTGTTATATTATTAAACCTTATGTAAATTTTGACTCTTTTGTGATACACATGATATGGATGTGAGAAGTGGTTGCAACATGTTCATGCTAACACAAGAAGAGCAACACTTTCTAAAGCATCAACAAGTGGGCAATTTAGCGGTAAGTTATTTCGTGTTCATACTTTATTTGACGATATTTTTTTCTCAATTCCGCATTCCGTTTTCTTAAGTCGATATCTAACTTTTGTTTTAATCACCAGTCTATTAATTTCCATCACAAATTCATTGTTTTTCATGGATATGCGTATTCCTGAACATTTAGTTAATGCATCTAATTATCTGATTCATTCGTGTTGTTGGATGGGTCTCATCCTATTAATTTTTACACACATATTGGTAGCAAATAAATATGACTTCTATTCATCTTTGGAATAGATTGATTTGTTGTGGTTTGTCATGGTCTCTTTTGATTTCTCCTTGATAAAGAAATTCGGGTAAACATACAAGTCTATATTCACATAATTTTATCAACAATGAAGATGTAGGTTCTTGGTCTTATGAAGTTTTAGGTATTTTTGGTCTTTTTCTTGGTGTTGAGAGCTTAATACACTGTTGGAAGTCCCGAGAGAGGGGGAGTTGCAAGAATATTGGAAACAACAAAAAGTAAGCTTTGGTGAATTTGATGAGATGGGTATATTTGTAGAGGTTGAATAATGATAACGAAATAACCGTGGTGATGTTAATGTTATCCTCCATTTTTTATTTTAAAAAAAAACATCATAATTAATTGAGCTTTAATGTTTGTAACTGTTCTCATGGCTTTACATCATATTTGAGCCTTTGGAAAAAATAATGTTAATTCAATTGCCAAAAACTTTAATAAATTGATATGGAGAGACATTGATTATTATGTTGGAAATGGTACGGAGGAAAGTGAGACTAGAAATCCTCTGGGCATTTAGATTTGAATACTTTGAACATGTTTTACTATATCATCTTGCACCTAATTCGCCATTTGAGAGATTTGGTGAACATACTGAAGGCACCTTAGGTAGTAAATATGGTTTTCTAACATTTATTAATCTTTTTATTTCTAATTGCCTTCTTGTATATGGGTTAATCTTATCAAGAGCTACGAACACTTTCAGTTGAGGTAGTACTCATGTTAATTGGTTATGTTATTTACTTTTGATCTGTTTGGTCATTTCACCTTTTTTCTTTAATAGTAAAACATGTAGCCCATTTGGCCCGTTTCGATAAAGTACAATTATAATTTGATCATTTTTCATTATTACATTTAATATGTAATTATTTATTATAAGGAGTTACATTTTTTTTATTGCATAATTTTTTAGATGAGCTTTTTGGATTTTGAAGGCAACAATTGTATCGTGTTCTAAAAGAGTTATATGTATTGTTTGATAACTTTTTTCTCTTGATCTTCTTTAGCCAATCAAATGAGTAAGAATGAAGAACAAGATAAGTGTTATAACTTTTTCTTATATCGTATATATACTGTTCTAAAAGAGTTATATGTATTGTTTGATAACCTTTTACTCTTGATCTTTTTTAGCCAATCAAACGAGTAAGGGTGAAGAGCAGGATAAGTGTTATAACTTTTTCTTGGAGTATGCAGCCGACGGGTCAGAAAGAATCGAAGCTGAACTTACTATCCGAAGCCATTAGAAACTTTGCGCATGAAACTGGAGAGGACAGTTGGTTGTGGGGTCTGGAGAGTTGGGGAAATTTCTAAGTTAAGATCATGAAACACCATATTTAACGGCTTTCTTTTACAGATCTGGGCGTTGAGTTTGTATGGAACAAATGGAGTCCGATTAATGTTAATTTTGAAGACGGGAATGTTTAATTAATATATCTTATTCGTCATGCATTATTCACTTGTATATATACGACTGGAAGTTCAAAACAATTATAAAACAAAATAACGTTTGAAAATATGTCTTTTTATTTTATTTAACGTCATAATTTGATTAATATAAAGTGATTTTTCTTACCCGGGAGGCTCCCGGGTTATAACCTAGTCTATACTATATAATAAAAGAAACCTGATTTGGGACACATGTCATTCAACGAGAGCATCAATAATTTATAGATAAATTTTAAATTTTAAATTAAAAAGATTTTAATATTATATTAGAATTTTATTTTGATTGTAAATCTAAAGTCTAAAATGTGTTTTAAATCTAATCTATAATTTATGGATTTAATTTTGATTTGAAATATTTAAACAAAAAACCCATAAAATTAATAACCATTTAATCAATTAAACGTTAATTTGAAGGTAGCATATTAATTAACGGATAAACCAAATAAAATGTGTTTTTTTTTCAAATATTAATATGGGGGTAATCTTTTATTTTATTTTATTTTATTTTAAAGCATCTTCCCTTTATTTTTTTTTTAGGCAAACTTTATATATTATATTACTTAAAAGTTTGTTCATCTTTGTTTTTTCAAACAATATTCCAACCGAATAACTTTGTATTTGAAACTATGTATAAGCTGTTTATATGTTATTAGTAATTTAAACTAAGAATTGTTGTTTTTAACTTGTGCTATTAATAGATAATATTCATGTTAATTATTTATTAAACAAATAAAGTATTAATAAAAATCATAAAGTTATTTGTTTAATGAAATTAATAAACAGAAAGAGTTACAGAATTGTTTTTGTCATTTGGTATTAATCAATCTGCATCATAAAAACAATTAGCGACGTTCTATATCATTACACTAATAATCAAACATAAAACTTTAGAGTATGTATGTAACTAAATAGCATTTCAATACGTCAATCCTATCACATTTAATTAAGATTGTATTATTAATCGTGTGATTAAAATAGGATTCCAAGACGTCTTAATCCTATCGTATTTTAATAAATAAAATGTATATCAAAGTTTATTTTTTAAAACGTATCTTAACGACTATATGTGTAATACACGGATTTAATCAACATGTACAATATAATACACGGAGTTTTTTAAAGATATAATTTTTTATTATTTAATATATAAAACATATATTCATTCAACCCGTATAATACACGGGGTTCTAACCTAGTATCTTTAATAATTAATACCATTGTTCATTATTCGGCTTTTTTTTTCTTTGCTTCTCGAATAGGTCTTGCAAGATTAAGTTAACTTTGTGTAGGAACCGTTCACATAGATAAATAAAATAAACAAATTTTATTAATACTGATTACAAACAGAAATGAGAAAATTAAAATTACAATAACAAATACAACTGAAAATAAACCAAATACAAGAAAGGGGTAGAAGCAGAGTGGCTGAGGCATGTGTTCACACGCTTCCCTTAAAAAAATATTCCGAGCCTCCCAGGAGTACTCGTTTTGTTTCCCAGGGTACAACAGCCGGAGCAGTAGTACTGCCGGAATTGACACAAGACCCGATGTTTACCTTGAGAGCTGCAAGAAGAAGATCAGAAATGGGAAGAGAGTTGTTCGTATAAAGCTGTTGTTTTCTGGTGTACCTCTGCTGTGGTATACAGCTCCTAAGTCGAAACAGTCAAAAACGAATTAAAGAGAGGCTTAAATTGCATTAAACGTCTTCAATGCAATTTAATACGTCATTTAATTCTCAGTCAAAGCTCGTTAACTCGTCAGTTACGAAACTGGACTGAAACTGTTCTGTTATTCAATGCTGGAAGCTTCTACGCGTGCGCGCGCGCAAGCCACACTGGTGCGCGCAAGCCCATGCGCGGTGCGTCCTCTTGGCTCACAGCCATGCGCGCGTGCGCCTCACTGACTCAGGTCCATGCGCGCGTGCGCCACGTCACCTGCGAGCCTCTACGAGCGCGCCACACAGTCGCGCCGTTTTGGCTCACTTTGGTGCGCCGCGCACGACATCTCCGGACCCATGCACCATGCGCAACCGCGCGCCTCCGTGCCACGTATACCCGCGCGCGGACTGCCACGTCACGCGCTTCGAACCTGCACTCCACTTGGTCCCTGCAGCCTATGAGATCCACCACGCGCACGTGGTCAAAAATACAAAGGCGGCTCTCAAGCGGCTCGCGGCGATGCGAGCGTGCGAAGTGCAAAGTACGCCATCAAAGCGCCACATTGCGCCTCATCGCCCACGCCACGCGCGCGCGCGAGCGAGCGTTTGCGAGTGCGAGTTAGGGTGCTCCGCAACCTTCGCGAGTACACTAGTGAGTGCTCCCATGAAACAATAATGATGGAGAGTTCCCACTTAAATACCCCTTTAAGTTCCATCTCTCATCCGATGTGGGACAAGGTGCTACTTTCCCTTTTGTTTCAGCATTGAATGTTCCAAACACCCAACTTTGATCATCGATATCTCATTCATCTTAGCTCCGTTTTGGACGCGGTTTAGTTCGTTGCGAAGCTCTCCCAACATAGAACACAAACCCACAAATAAATATATAAAACCCGCTCATTTTATTATATTTATTTATAGTCCAAAATAGGAAAAAATCATTTTCCTATATTTGTGAAAAATGCTATTTTCACCAATTTTTCCAACAATCCCCCACATGAAAAATGCTATTTTAATCAAATTTCCAACAATCCCCCACATGTATGGAAATGGATCTTTTCCTTACACTTTTTAACGATAAACTTCGACAGTTGAGTATTGCAAGATAGGTAGGTTGAAGCCTTTGAACCTTCTTTTGTGAAGCGCACTTAGCTTACTAGCGGTGTGTAGACGCGATATCCTTGAACATACCCCCATTTGTGTAAACGACAATACACTTCACACAATACTCTCCCTGGTTTGGCCAACTCCTCATTATCGTGTCCTATTATGGTCCTGGAACACTAGCCTGGTTCTGCGAGAGCTCTAGGATTTGCGCACCCCACAAATCCATTTGAAGCGACCCTACTTCTCTCTAACATAGGTGATTCCTCTGAATCATTAAAAGCATCATGGTTATTTGATTTCCCGAAATCGTTAACCTTAATATGCTTAGCCTCCCTTTAATGTCACTGATTGGAATGGACTAGGAAGTATAAATAACTCCCTTTTTATTTAGTTTGGGGTACTCCCCCACAGTGACTCCGTTTGGTAATATGATTAAGTTGTCCTATTGAACTTAGATCTTGGGATCTCCAGTCAACTAAGTTAGGTTTCCCTCATATTCCCATTTATCACGGGCTTTAGTCCCATTCCTCTTGACGACGTTTCTACTAACTCTCTGCTTAAGCCTTTTGTTAACGGGTCCGCAATGTTATCCGTTGATCTCACATAATCAATTGTGATAACACCCGTTGAGAGTAGTTGTCGTATCGTGTTATGTCTACGTCGCATATGCCTTGATCTGCCATTGTACATCAAGCTTTGAGCTCTACCAATCGCTGATTGGCTATCACAATGTACACATATGGCTGGCAAAGGCTTTGGCCATCTTGGAATATCTTCCACGAATTGACGTAGCCATTCCGCCTCCTCGCCTGATTTATCCAAGGCGATAAATTCAGATTCCATTGTGGATCTTGCTATCACCGTTTGCTTCGAAGACTTCCAAGCAATGGCAGCTCCTCCAAGTGTAAACACGTAACCACTTGTTGATTTGGAATCTTTGTTATCCGATATCCAGTTTGCATCAGTGTATCCTTCGATCACTGCTGGTTGTCGGGTATAATGTAGTCCATAATCTCTTGTGTATCTTATGTATTTAAGCACCCTCATGATAGCTTTCCAATGATCCGCGCACGGATTGCTGGTGTATCTGCTAAGCCTACTCACCGCGTAAGCCAAGTCGGGTCTAGTACATGTCATTAGATACATTAGACTGCCAATAATTCTTGAATACTCTAACTGAGAAACTCCATCTCCCTTATTCTTCTTAAGATGTTGGGAGGTATCAACTGGAGTTCGAGCTACACTCGTATCTCCCGAGTTGAACTTTTCAAGAATTTTATCCACATAGTGAGATTGACTTAACACAAGACCATCTTGGGTTCTTATGATCTTTACTCCAAGAATCACATCAGCTAAACCCATGTCTTTCATGTCGAATCTCGCTTTCAACATGCTTTTAGTAGCTTTGATAATTTTATCATTACTCCCAATGATAAGCATATCGTCTACATAAAGGCATAAAATCACATAACCTTCATTTGTGTCTTTGAAATAAACACATTTGTCGCACTCATTTATTTTGAAACCATTGTCAATCATGACATGATCAAACTTTTGGTGCCATTGTTTTGGTGCTTGCTTCAAGCCATACAAAGACTTGACGAGTTTACATACTTTACCCTCTTGACCTGGGGCAGAGAAACCTTCAGGTTGCTCCATGTAAATCTCTTCTTCTAAATCGCCATTTAGAAATGCGGTTTTAACATCCATTTGGTGAACTTCCAAATTTCTTAAACCCGCTATAGCAAGAACCAATCTAATCGAGGTTATGCGCGTCACATGCGAGTAGGTATCAAAGTAATCTAGACCTTCCTTTTGTCTAAATCCTTTAATCACCAACCTAGCCTTGTACTTATCAATACTTCCATTAGTTTTCATCTTCCTTTTGAATATCCAACGATATCCAAGTGGTTTGCAACCAGGTGGAAGATCTACTAACTCCCAAGTATGATTTTGCAATATAGAATCTATTTCATTTCTTATTGCTTCTTTCCATTGAGGTCCTTCTGAAGAAGAAACCGCTTCGCGATATGTGTTAGGCTCGCCCTCAACCATATAGCTAACGAAGTATGGACCGAAGGATTTTTCAACCCTTGGCCTTTTGCTTCGCCTACGGTCACTTTCTTCAACTTCAGGTTGTTCATGTGTCTTATCATGAACTACCTCATCAACTCGTCTCGATGAGCTTTCACCTACTTCAAAATTAGGTGTTGATGACGTTGCATGTGTTTGTCTTCTCAAAGGAAACACATTTTCAAAGTAAGACACAACGTTAGGATTCACCTCCATGATAGTGTTTACGTGTACATCAGGATTCTTGGACTCATGTACAAGAAATCGATGTGCACTACTGTTATGCGCATATCCAATAAATATGCAATCAACAGTTTTGGGTCCTATCCTAAGAGCCTTAGGAGGTGGCACAATCACCTTTGCTAGGCACCCCCACACTTTCAAGTATTTATATGAAGGCTTTTTCTTTTTCCATAACTCATATGGAGTCTCGTCTCTCTTTTTCAACGGTATCTTGTTCAAAAGATAATTGGCCGAGAGAATGGCCTCCCCCCCACATTTCCTGGCTCATCCCAGAACTTATCAACATGGCGTTCATCATTTCTTTCAATGTGCGGTTCTTTCGTTCCGCCACGCCATTTGATTGTGGAGAATAAGGAGGTGTACACTCATGTACAATGCCACTTTTTGCGCATAAATCGGCAAAAGGTGCAACATATTCGCCTCCTCGGTCGCTTCGCAAAGCTTTTATCTTCTTTTGAAGTTGATTCTCAACTTCATTTTTATACAAGATAAATTTACTTATTGCTTCATCTTTACTTTTTAGTAAATATACATAGCAATATTTAGTACTATCGTCAATAAACGTGATGAAGTACTTATTTCCACCTCTTGTGGGTACCGGTTTTAAATCACAAATATCAGTGTGAATTAAATCAAGGGGTTCGGTTATTCGTTCAACCGATTTCGATGATGTTCTTGTAAGTTTGGATTCTACGCAAGTTTCACATTTATAGTGTGAATCAATATGGAATGTTGGTATGCAATTTAAATTGATTAAACGACGTATTGAATTAAAATTTACGTGACCTAATCTACCATGCCATTTATTCGATTCAGAAAACTCAAGCATATAAGTAGAAGTAGAAGCAATTTTATTCATGTTCTTTTTCACAGCCATTACATTCAATTTGAACATACCATTTTGGGCATAGCCCTTGCCTACATACATTCCTCGTTTAGTAAGTACAAATTGATCGCTCTCAAAAACTAAACGAAATCCAAACTTATTAAGCAACCAACCCGAGACTAGGCTCTTGCGCAAGTCTGGGACATATAACACGTTGCTTAAAGTGAGCTCCTTCCCTGAAGTCCACTTCAAAATCACCGTTCCTTGACCCTTGATGTCCGCGGTGGCTGCATTTCCCATGTACAGCTTCTCATTTCCCGCAAGCTCCTTGAAGGTGGTAAATAGGCTCCTGTCTGGGCACACATGACGGGTCGCTCCCGTATCAATCCACCACCCTTTTGGAGTGTTGGTCACATCATTTACCTCATCCAACATTGCGGTTTTGTCGGAAATCATTGCCACCAAAGGCATTCCGTCTTCATCCACCATGTGCGCTCGCTCACGCTTTGGTTTCTTGCATTGGTTAGCCTGATGCCCCGGCTCGTCACAGTTGTAACAAGTCCCTTGGAACGTTGGAGGTTTCTTTTTCACAACCCCTTTCTTCGGTCCAAGTTTGCTAGCCTTTGCTTTCTCCTTGTCCTTCTTCCCCTTACCCTTTACGCCTTTAGAGGATTGCCCATGCTCAACCAAATTTGCGCTAGCAGAAGGTTGCGCTTGGCTGCCTTTTAGGGCAATTCTATTGCCCTCTTCAATCCGAAGACGAACAATAAGGTCCTCTAAAGTCATCTCCTTTCGTTTGTGTTTAAGATAATTCTTAAAATCCAACCAACCAGGAGGTAACTTTTCAATCATCGCTGCCACTTGAAATGTCTCGCTAAGTGTCATGCCTTCCGCAAAGATGTCATGTAGTATAATTTGGAATTCTTGGACTTGATTCATAACACTTTTAGAATCAACCATTTTGAAATCCAAAAAACGGGCTACCACAAATTTCTTTGTGCCAGCATCCTCCGTTTTGTACTTCTTGTCCAAGGCATCCCAAAGGTCTTTGGAAGTCTTGACGTTGTAGTACACATTATACAATGCATCCGACAGGCCGTTTAACACATAGCCACGACATATGAAATCCGAATGCTTCCACGCATCTACCGCGCACTGTCTTTGTGCGTCGGTCTCCCATTCCACCGGTTGGGGAGCGGTTTCCGACAAGAACCTCGCAAGGTTCATGGTGGTCAGGTAGAAGAACATCTTCTGTTGCCACCTTTTGAAGTGTAGGCCCGAGAACTTCTCGGGTCGTTCAGCGTGATTGGCCACTGTGGACGCTCCCACAGTGGTGGCGTTGAGGGGGGTTCCCGTCACAACATTTGTGGTGTTGTTAACGTTGACATTATCGTTCGACATGCTGAAAAAATTAAAATTAAAATTTTTAGTCAAAAAATTCTGATTTACGCACAAACCAGAAGGAAAGTACTAAATTTTAATTTTACCACAATTTACTGTTTCGGCTTCTAAGTCCAACTTTGAAGACCAAAAACAGAAAATTTATAATTTTTAGAACTTACTAATTGGCTTCTAAGTCCAACTTTGAAGACCAAATCAGAAAGTTTTAGCACTTTTTAGGACAATCTGAATGTAACCAATTGTTTTCAACCAAAGTCGCTCCTTTGAAGAAGAAAACAAAAAAAAAAATCTGTTTTTTAAAACACCAACTGAGTGAAAACAAAACTAGTTTGAATCACAAACAGAACGGTTTTGATTACACGAACGGTTTTAAAAATTTGTTTTAAGATTGTAGGAACCGTTCGCATAGATAAATAAAATAAACAAATTTTATTAATACTGATTACAAACAGAAATGAGAAAATTACAATAACAAATACAACTAAAAATAAACCAAATACAAGAAAGGGGTAGAAGCAGAGTGGCTGAGGCACGTGTTCACACGCTTCCCTTAAAACAAATTCCGAGCCTCCCAGGAGTACTCGTTTTGTTTCCCAGGGAACAACAGCCGGAGCAGTAGTACTGCCGGAATTGACACAAGACCCGATGTTTACCTTGAGAGCTGCAAGAAGAAGATCAGAAATGGGAAGAGAGTTGTTCGTATAAAGCTTTTGTTTTCTGGTGTACCTCTGCTGTGGGTAAGGAGCTGTATTTGTACAGCTCCTAAGTCGAAACAGTCAAAAACGAATTAAAGAGAGGCTTAAATTGCATTAAACGTCTTCAATGCAATTTAATACGTCATTTAATTCTCAGTCAAAGCTCGTTAACTCGTCAGTTATGAAACTGGACTGAAACTGTTCTGTTATTCAATGCTGGAAGGTTCTACGCGTGTGCGCGCGCAAGCCACACTGGTGCGCGCGCGCCCAAGTGTGCACGCCCATGCGCGGTGCGTCCTCTTGGCTCACAGGCATGCGCGCGTGCGCCTCACTGACTCAGGTCCATGCGCGTGTGCGCCACGTCACCAGCGAGCCTCTACGAGCGCGCCACACAGTCGCGCCGTTTTGGCTCACTTTGGTGCGCCGCGCACGACACCTCCGGACCCATGCACCATGCGCAACCGCGCGCCTCCGTGCCACGTATACCCGCGCGCGGACTGCCTCGTCACGCGCTTCGAACCTGCACTCCAGTTGGTCCCTGCAGCCTATGAGATCCACCACGCGCACGTGGTCAAAAATACAAAGGCGGCTCTCAAGCGGCTCGCGGCGATGCGAGCGTGCGCCATCAAAGCGTCACATTGCGCCTCATCGCCCACGCCACGCGCGCGCGCGCGCGAGCGTGTGCGAGTGCGAGTTAGGGTGCTCCGCACCCTTCGCGAGTACACTAGTGAGTGCTCCCATGAAACAAAAATGATGGAGAGTTCCCACTTAAATACCCCTTTAAGTTCCATCTCTCATCCGATGTGGGACAAGGTGCTACTTTCCCTTTTGTTTCAGCATTGAATGTTCCAAACACCCAACTTTGAGCATCGATATCTCATTCATCTTAGCTCCGTTTTGGACGCGGTTTAGTTCGTTGCGAAGCTCTCCCAACATAGAACACAAACCAACAAATAAATATATAAAACCCGCTCATTTTATTATATTTATTTATAGTCCAAAATAGGAAAAAATCATTTTCCTATATTTGTGAAAAATGCTATTTTCACCTATTTTTCCAACACTTTGTAGGGTGGTTAAAGAGCCCAGTTATCAGTTATGTGTTTGTAATTGTTCCTTCCGTCGTCTAACTATTTGCTAGTTGGGCTTTTATATATTCTGTAATAATGCGGTTTTAAAACAACAAAAAGGCCGGGCCATGATCCAGAAACATCAGCCCAAAAATTAGAGCTGGTATTTGTATGACGTTTTAATGTTTTGTGAGAGAAAAATACCCGGATAGTCCCTGCGGTTTACTTTATTTTCAGCTTTTAGTCCCTAATTTTCTAATTTTACACCTATAGTCTTCAATTTTTGCATTTTCGTTCCCGGATAGTCCCTGGCGTGGATGAAGGTTAGTTTTTGATGTTGTGAAATAACCTAAATACCCTTACCAGTTAATTTAATAATTAAAAGGTTAAAAAGAAAATAAAATTATTACTTAAAAATTTATATGGGACAACCACCACCACCACTACCATTCTTCTCTCTAATTCCCCTCTCACCGTCTCGAACTTTACAACATTTAACCACCCAATCAAGACAGATCCCGGTATCATACTCTTCGGCCAAAAGAATGGCTTCCCGGAAACCACGACTCTTCCGCCCATCGCCGCTGTGCCGGAAGATGTTGCAGAGAAACCTTGTTCATCATCAGAAAGAATCTTTACACAGTTTTAATCTTTTTTCCGGATCTATTTACCAGTGGCGGATCTAGAAAATTCATATAGGGGAAACGTTTCAATAACTAACCACTTAACACCAAAAACTAACCATCATCTACGTCATGGACTATCCAGGAACGAAATTGCAAAAGTTTGGGACCATATGTGTAATTTTAGAAAGTTAGGTATTAAAGGTGAAAATGGAGTAAACCACAGGGACTATCCGAGCATTTTTTCTTTGTTTTGTAAATATTTAACGCGTGAATCTTACAAATGATTCTATGTGATTATTTTTTATTTATTTATTAAAAGACAGGACGATAATAATTTGCCTGATTGTACCAATTCCAATGTTAGTTTATGTTGTTGTGGAAACAGGGCTGCTAGCATGAAGTGTGCCTAAGACTAAGTTGTGATTAAGAATTCAAGATATGATGTGTATATTGTTGACCACATTCGAGTCACATTCAAGATATGATGACTATGAATGATCAAACTTTTATCCATACCGATTTCAACTCTATTTTTGTTTCTAATTTTATTGCAAATTAGTTTAGCTAAAACTTCAAATAAACAAGTTGAAATTATCAAATTAACTTTATAATCAAACAATACATGGACATAAATCACATACTAGATAAAGACTGTACTTACCTTAGCCGTATATGGTAGTAAACTTTTGCTTGACTTGACAAGAGTAATCAATAAGACACGATTACGCATAAAAGAGTAGACGGTGGTGTGGTGACAAAGGGCACAAAAGCATGATCATGTTCCCTTTACTATCGGGCTTCATTAATCTTCAACTAAGAAAATACATGGCTTTCACTTGGATAACTTGAGACCGAGCTATCGTTCACTTCATACTCATTATAGTCATAATTAGAAGGCAAATGATCAAATATTGGCATCGACGGCAGCGATGCATTCATTGTGCTATCTTCACATGGCTCTTTGCCCACCACCTTTTGTTGAGACTTAAGCGCGTATTCTAAGCCCCATAACACATCATACATACTCGGCCTCTCGTCTCCGGTGCTCTTTAAACATTTCTCAACCGTTTCTAGATAAATCCTTAACGAATTCGGGTTTATCTTGTCTACAAGATATGGATCAATTATCTTCTCTACCATCCCATTCTTTATCTGTTTGATTCCCCAATCGGCTAAGTTTTGTTCCTCAGAAGGAAGCTTAATATCAAGTGCCTTCCTTGCACATAGCACTTCGAGTAAAACGACTCCAAAAGAGTAAACATCTGATTTTTGCGTCAATTTCAAGCAAGTTATGTATTCGGGATCAAAATACCCGAAACTCCCTTTGATATCCATCTCTCCTTCATCCGAATTATCCAGTCGTGATATCCCAAAATCAGCCACTTTTGCTGTGTAGTTTTCGTTAAGCAAGATGTTTGTCGACTTAACATCTCGATGAATTATCACATCATTTAAACCCGTGTGAAGGTAATGTAATCCTTGAGCCGCGCTAATGCAAATCTCGAGTCTTTGACTCCACGGGAGCTTCTCGTCGTCTTTCTTCATGTCGTATAAATGTTCTTGAAGAGTACCCTTTTCCATGTATTCGAACACGAGTATCATCTCAGAATTCTCATCACAGTACCCAATAAAACTAACTAAATGTTGATGTTGTATTTTCGACAGTACCATAATTTCTTTCACAAACTCTGGCCGACCCTGACTGTGTCCTCTCTCGGCTCGTTTCACAGCAACTGACTTTCCATCACGAAGTGTACCTCTATACACCTTCCCGAATCCACCTTTCCCAATCACCAACTTCTCATCGAAATTGTTCGTCACTTGCACTATATCGGCAAACTGGAACCGAAGGTTGAGATTCAAGTTAGGAATTTGGGACGGATCATTAAAGGTAAAGTCATAACTCATGCTCATGTATGAACTCTGACCGTGCGATGGTACCGTGTTAGATTCCGTTTTCGTCCCTAAGGCGGGCTTCGTTTTCCTGTACTTAAACCCAATAAAGACACCTATTAACAAAACAATCACCACACTACCAACAACACATCCAACCACAACATACACTTTCTTGCTACTACTCTTCCCATTGTTCCAAGTATTATCTACGCCCGAATTCCTCAACAACTCCATGATCTCGAGTCCGTTCAATAACACGGGCTGAGTGTTATTACTAGAAACCGCTCCGATACTAACACTCACAAACTCGGACTCAACCGAATCCGCCACAAAATCAAAATAAAAGGGAACTTGCACTGCTTGTACCACTTCACCCGGATTAATCACCTCTTTATAATTCCGGTAAATGAACAAATCAAATCCATCATCAGAATTATTGAGGCCTGTGGTTATAATGTCACAGATATGAACTCTAACAAGAAACATGGTGTTCTTCTTAACCCCAAAAGTCCATGTAACTTTATTATTCGTCCACCACGAATTACCATTCAACTGTTTGGCTGTCTTGTATACACTATCTGGAGCATCATATGTGGTAGCAAAATCTTCCTTATAAGTAAGTGCACCGTCGAATGGTTTCACTATCTTTGCTGATTCACTGTTGACGATGAATTCATCATCTGGTATCCAGTTTCTTCTTAAAATGTCGCGATCTACGTCTATACGGTCACCACCAACGTTAATTCTATAAACTGGGATGAAAGCATAAGATGATGATATGTTATTCGTTTCACCATATCTCCCCAAGGGTGATATATGATTTAAAGTGTCGCCATGCTTGAATAGTTCAGACGCCATTGTGAACGCTTCTATGGCGTTTACGAAAGCAGGGGATGAACCACTGGAGGGTGTGAATACAATTCTGAACTTTCGTTTTGTTCCAATTGGGATGATGAAATCTTTGATCACAGTCGAGTTTCCCACGTTAAAGTTGGATAACAGAGAGAACCCAGAAACCGAAACATTGAATTTGGAAGTAGATAATTGGAATTTGTTATAACTGAAAGGGGAAAAATGAAGGTTTACCATCACGAACGTGTTATTGCTATCTGCTTCGAGTTCGTACCATGATTTCTGCGTGAAAACTCTTGCTGTTTTGTAGATTTCCGACGTGGAGTTGTTGTTTTCGGCCTTGCGGCCACCAAAAACTGAAAATGTAGCGGGGTTTTCATCTCCTGTGAAGGTTTTTCCGGTGAAATCGGTATCAGAGTTTGATCCACAGTTAATGAAGTAGTGGTCTAGTGACACATTTTGTGATTGTGAGGAAACAAAGGAAAGAGCAGAAAGAAGGATGATGATGATGAAGAGAGTGGATTCCATTGAAGCAAGTGAAGAAGGATCACTGGTTCGAATGAAATAATTATTGGGTTTAATGATGATTCTAAAAGGAAGTTGACGAAGACCCGTGAAGACGACAATCAAGTCATTCTAAAATATAATTTGTAAACATGTTATTGAAGAACAAGTTGCCACAATTTTGTTTTATTAGTGTCACTTATTTTAGGCATACCAATTATTTTCCTTGTAATCATTGGTATATATGTATGTGTTTACTTATATTAGTAGTTCTGTATCGTTAATTAATTAATAATAATAATAATAATAATAATAATAATAATAATAATAATAATAATAATAATAATAATAATAATAATAATAATAATAATAATAATAGAGTATAGACACACTATGGTGGCTATTGTCAGTCAAGTCTCTATTTTGAAAAGCTACACAAGCTTTTCATAACGTCAATAAAGTAAAAAATAAGCACTATCCTATTAACTAAAGTTGTGTCAATTTCTCCTTTGTTAAAGTGACATGCATAATGCATTCCCACTCATCACTATCTTTGAAATTGGCTTTATAATTGTTAGGTGATCCGTAGTGGGGCGCTATGCCCGGAGATGGCGCCGGAAAAACGCCACAAACACCAAAACTCTCGGCGCTATAAATGAAAAATGGCGGTGTGGCGCGAGAATTATAGCGGCGTGATTTTTTGGATTGTTTGAATTTTTTTATTTTTTTTTATTTTTTGGTTTTCCCCTCATAGATTTAATGCTCTGTTTTTGTGTTTGTGTTGCAGGTATATCGAAGAAGAAGGAAGACAAGGAAGAAGAAGAATTTTAGGGTTTTGTTTTTATGGGCTTTGGGCTGGTTTTGTGTTTTGTTTTTATATGGGCTTTGGTTTTCCCCTCATATATCACACCCTGCGAGAACTTTTTCCACCAAAATTTGAGTTAATTAGTGTAAGGTTTTTTTATTTATTTTATTTTAAGGCTTTTTTTTATTTTATTGTAATGTTTTATTTTTATTTAATGAAATGGTTTTTAATTTTATAAAGTTAGAAATTAACTAAAAAAACGAAAATTAATTAATTGAGTAATGATGATGTATGGGCTTTATGACTACGGCCTTTAGTGACATAACGCCCCATAAAGCCCCTGTGTGACGTGGCACGACACGTGTCGCATAACGCCCACAAAGAGACTTTATGACTACACATGGCCTTAGAAATAGGATATGCATGTACGTTGGTTTTTAATTGATTGATATTGTTATGACAAGAGACGTGGTAATTGGTTTGGGGGGGTCAACTATGTCTTTTTAAATATTATTAGTTTATTGGTAAATAAGTAAATAGTTACATAGCTTATCGTAGAAAAAATAAAACTAAATCATTATGCACCGAGTTCATTTAATACATCTTACACATAGATGCTCTAAATGTCAATCTAATGGTTTAAATTACGGTTTCAAGGAGTGAAGAAGAGCATGAAACAGTAATCTCTCATTTAACTCAGAATCAATCAAGCTGAATGGGGAGCATCCACGTGAAGCTTGGACCGCAGAGTGTCAAAATGAACCGAAGACAACCCTTTGGTCAAAATGTCTGCAATCTGAAATATAGTAGAAACATACCGAACATACAAAACACCTGCCAATACCATGTCACGAATAAAATGTAAGTCAATCTCCAAGTGTTTCGTATGCTGATGAAACACCGGGTTGACTGCAAGATATGTAGCTCCAATATTGTCACACCAAAGAGATGGTGGACAAGTCATCGTAATATGTAGCTCATGCAATATAGATGTAATCCAACGTAACTCAGCAGCGGTATGAGCAAGAGCACGATACTCAGCCTCTGTGCTCGATCTAGCAACCGTATGTTGTTTCTTGGAGCTCCAACTAATGAAGTTGGGCCCAAGAAAAACACAATAGCCTGTGGTGGAACGTCGATCATCTGGACATCCAGCCCAGTCAGCATCACTATACGCATGTAAATCAACACAAGTAGACCGACGTATACATAATCCATGAGAGATGGTACCCTTAAGATACCGCAAAATCCGCTTGACAGCGACCCAGTGTCGATCAGTAGGTGTCTGAAGAAACTGCGACACCTTACTGACCGCATAAGCAATCTCTGGTCGTGTCAACACAAGATACTGTGATGCACCAACAGTGCTCTGATACATAGTAGGATCAGACAAAGGATCACCAGTGTGCCGAGAAAGCTGTCTACCAGAAGAGACATGTGTAGATAATGGACGACAATCGGCAAGACCCGTGCGCTGTAACAAATCAAGTAAGTGGCGCTGCTGTGATAAATGTAAGACATCCTCAAAAAATGTAGCCTGAATACCCAGAAAATATGATAACTGTCCCAAATCCTTTCGCGCAAACTGAGAGTGCAAGCGCCCAATCAAACCAGTAATAAAATCAGATGAGCTCCCAGTAATAATGATGTCATCAACATAGATCAAGACATAACAGAGTATCGAATCTTGACTGTAAACAAAGAGAGATACATCTGAAAGACATTGAATAAAACCATCAGCAAGCAGAGCGGTGGATAGCTTGGAAAACCAAGCTCTAGGAGCCTGCTTTAGGCAATAAGGAGCCTTCTGCAGGCGACAAACATAATGTGGTCTAGATGAGTCAACAAAGCCTGGGGGTTGGGTCATATACACAGTCTCAGAAAGATCCCCATGTAAGAACGCATTGATGACATCAACCTGACGAATAGACTACCCTCGAGAGAAAGCGACTGAAAGAACTAGACGAATAGTAGTAGGTTTGACCACAGGACTAAAAGTCTCAGTGTAGTCAATACCCTCAGTCTGATGAAAGCGCTTGGCAACAAGCCGGGCTTTATAACGGCTCACTGATCCATCAGGATTATGTTTAATCCTGTAAACCCACTTACAACCAACAATGTTGGCGTTAGTGGGAGCCTGAACCAGACGCCAAGTCTGGTTGGCATGAAGAGCATCAATCTCAGCACGCATCGCATCCCACCAAACAGAATACTGTTGAGCCTGCCTAAATGTGGAAGGCTCAATGGTGGGAGTAGTAGAGACATGAAAAAGAACATGATCAAGAAACTGACGTGGCTGCCGTGTATGATCACGAAATCGTGTAACCATCGGGTGAGTCGGAACAAGAGTAGTAGTAGTAGGAGGAGGAGGAGGAGGAGGAGGA
The DNA here is from genome assembly GCA_030545235.1 of Helianthus tuberosus. Lineage (NCBI taxonomy): Eukaryota > Viridiplantae > Streptophyta > Magnoliopsida > Asterales > Asteraceae > Helianthus > Helianthus tuberosus. The sequence continues at coordinate 163,085,104 of CM060399.1, read as the reverse complement.
GGATGAGGACAAGGAGGAAAAGAAGGTGAAGTAATATCAGGAGAGGGAATAACATGAGAAGATGAGGAAGGAATAATAGGAGAAGATGAAAAAGAAAGAGAAGAAACAGAAGTAGAAAGCGAAGGAGGAGGAATGGAGAAAGGAATAGAATCTGAAGAAGCTGTGGGAGTAGCAGAACTCCCCGGAATGTCAAAAATCGACTCATGGAATCGAACATGTAGAGAAGTATACGTACGAGACGTATGAGGATCATAACAAAGATAACCAAGATGAGATGGAGCATAGCCAACAAAGATACAAGGAGTAGACTTGGGTGAAAGTTTATCCGCTCGAGTATCACCTAGAAACGGATAACACAAACACCCAAAAGTACGAAGAAGAGAGTAATCGGGACGAGATCCAAAAAGAACCTCATAAGGAGATGAGTGATGAAGAACCGGTGATGGTAACCGGTTAATAAGGAAGGCAGCAGTGGCATATGCATCATACTAGAATTTCTTTGGTAACCGAACATGAAACAATAAAGCTCGAGCTACCTCAGAAAGATGGCGGTTTTTCCGCTCAGCAACCCCATTTTGTTGGGGAGTATAGGGACATGAAATGCGATAAGCGATAGCAGAATCTGAAAGAAAACGAGCCATAGATCCACGAATGAGCTCAGGAGCACCATCACACTGAAGATGCTTGATGGTGCAGGAGAAAAGGTTCTCAATAAGCGGTTTGAAATGCCGAAAGCAATCAACCTCTTGAGAACGACAAGTCAAAGGATACATCCATGTAAATATACTGAAATCATCAATGAAAGTAATGAAATATCTGTATCCATCTCTAGACATAACAGGCGAGGCACCCCAAATGTCACAATGTATAATATGTAAAGTTGAAGTAGAATGAGATACAACTGATGTAAAAGGAAATCTAGTTGATTTTGAAACACTACAAGCGGTACAATGTGTGTGTTGGGTTTTATTTGTCAGATGTAAAAACGAACATCTAGACAAAACATCATCAGACGGATGACCCAACCGAGAATGCCAACTCTCACGAGAAACAGAAGTAAAAGCAGCAAGTGAATATAGCTGATGTGGACTACCACGTGTGTGATGGAGGAGTTGTCCATCAAGAGTCTGAATGGACAGACCTAGATGTGAAAAAATAACAACTATAGGATGATCAATCACTAACTGCGTAATCGATAAAAGGTTCTTGGCTAAACCAGGAACCACAAGAACATGTCTAATAACTAGACTACGATCTGATAAATGCAGTAAGGCAGTGCCAATATGTGAAATAGTAAGAGACATACCGTTTCCAACGACAACTTTCTCAGAACCAGTATATGGAACTGAGTCAAAAACGAGAGAAAAAACAGCAGTCATGTGTGCGGTGGCACCAGAATCGGGAATCCATGAATCAACTTTCTCGCAAAAGCGAGATACATCAGCCATCATACCAAAATGTGGTGAACTCGTTTGGGCAGCCCGACAAGCAAAATGTGTGTGCCCAAATCCAGAAACATCTTAAGGCCCACTAGAAAAAGGACTTGTAGCCATGCTAGGGTATGGGCCAAGGCCCAAAATAGAAGCCTGATAAAAAATAGAAGCCTGATCAAAAATAGAATCCTGATCAAAAGTCTGAGTATGGTCCGAATTCTTCAACTCCTGATAGTCTATTGTATTCACTTCATTTAGCAGAACCCTAGCCTCAAACTGATTACACTGCCATCCTTGACAATTTGTTGTGTTTGCTTTATATGGCGGAACCCTAGCCTCAAACTCAATACTATTCTGCCATAGAGAAGATGATTTATTTGGGGTAAAATGATTTTCAATTTGTTTCCACAGATCTGATGCAAATAGGATATCTTTTGTAAGATGAAAAACAGAAGAAGAGAGGTTTGTTGTGATAATCGCCAATACATAACTATTGAACCTGTTCCACATATCTTGTGCTTCAAAATCAACCGGCGGTGAAGCAATTTCAGAGTTCAAGAACTGTAGTAATCCAAGATTCTTCAGAGTAGTTAAAATCTGATGTTTCCAGGTCAGGAAGTTATCATTATCCAATTTGGTTATCATAAAATTTTTGATACTTGGTAGATTATTGTTTGAATCTGATGTAAAATTGAGTGTTGTATCAAATGAATCCATTACAGCAGCTTCAAAACAACAGTGGAAAAATGCCAGAATTGTAACAGAAAGATGAATCAGAGGATAAGAAAGAATGAGAAAAATACAAAGAAGAAAGAGTAGCAGAAAGACTTTAGAGCAGAATAGTAAAAAAAAGTTATCGCCGGAGAAAATAGGATTTCGCCGGAGAAGATGGATCTCACCGGAAAATCAACCGTCGGTGAAGGTATGCTCGCATGAAACAGTAATCTCTCATAGAACTCAGAATCAATCAATCTTTACAAGATAAACCTCACCTCTATATATAACAAACTAGTGGTGTAACTAACTAACCATCCTACCAGTAACTAACTAACTCACTGAACTAACTCTATGCTATATATACAATCTAATAAGGTGAATTATAAAACGGATGCAGTATTCAACTTCTTGACCAATAAATGACACATGCTAGATTGTTATCTGAACAATTGTCAACCTAAGATAAGATTGCTAATGATTAAAGACCAGTGAATAAGAGATTATCGAATGATTAATAAAAGAAAATCGTTCTTCAATCACAAAACATAAAACACATACTTCTACCCTATTCATCACAAGATATATATCTAGGGAAGTTAATGAAACAAGAACTTGATGAGAAACACAATACCCGAAAGATGAGAATGGGTATGTGTCAAAATGGTATATTTAGTAGACTAGTAATTCAAGGAACAGATTATAAAAACGAGGGACAAGATGAATAACTCGGTTTATAATACCGACTACAAAGAAACAAAACGAATATTGTGATGAGTTGTTGTAGAATTCTCTTCCACTTTTCTGATATTGAAGCAAGGGCAGCAAGAGGAGCATTTATGCACGACGGAGAAGCCTAAATATGGCAAGGCACACAGCTGGTAACAGGCGAAACATGGCTGGAAACTGAGACAAAAAAAGAAGGAGCGTGATGAAGATGCCGACATTGGATGAGATACAATTCTGAGAAAAGGAGCCCTTCATCAAGCAGGCAAGCCCATAGACAAAAAATGCCCTAGCTGAAATAGATAAAGCCCAAAAGAGTTGGATTAGAAAATTGAATTAATTATTTTAACACCCCCCCCCCCTCAATTTGATAATCCAAACACATCATGCATATTAAGCTTTTTTGTTAAGACATTATGTTGGTGTACAAGTAGACCTTTGGTAAAAATATCCGCAGGTTGTTTTTCTGACTCAGTTGAAACAGTTCTAATTGTTCCAGCCGATATTTTTTCCCAAAGGAAGAAAAGATCTATTTCGAAATGTTTGGTTCGATCATGAAATACCAGGTTTGCTGCTATAGATATAGCAGCATTATTATCATAGAAATGATCAACTGGTAAGGTTATATTGACATGTAATTCCTGTAAATGTTTATTAACCATAAAACTTCACATGTGGCGACGCGCATGGCTCTGTACTCGGCTTCAGCAGAGGACCTTAACACGGTTCCCTGCTTCTTGCTTTTCCAAGAAAGAAGACTGTTACCCAAGAAAATGCAAAAGCCTGTGACTGACCGCCTAGAATCAAGACATGTCCCTCAATCTGAATCAGCAAAAGCACGAATGTTAAAAGACTTACCTTTGCTTATTAGGATTCCCTTACCTGGGCACCTTTTAGATATCTTAATAGCCTCAACGCAATTTGTAAATGAGATTTTGTAGGCTTATGCATGAATTGACTCAAAAATTGCACAGCATAGGATATGTCAGGGTGAGTATGAGATAAATAAACCAGTTTCCCAATTAGTTTTTGAAAACCAGTTATATCACTCACAACAGATTCATCCTTTTTACAAAACTTCATAACAACGTAATTTTGTTCAATGGGTGTACTTACAGGTTTACATCCACTAAGACCGAATTCAACCAATAAATCCATGCAATATATCCTTTGAGACAAACATATTCCTTGTTCAGTTTTAACAACCTCAATTCCAAGAAAATATTTTAATAATCCAAGATCTTTGATTAAAAATTTTGTTTTTAATAGTTGTTTTATTTTATTTATTTCATCGAGATTATTCCCAGTGACCACAATATCATCCACATAGACAAAAAGGCAATAAACATAGAGTTGTTAGCTTTAACGAATAAGGAATGATCACATTTGCTTTGAACAAAGCCAAACTCTAACAAGACACCGACCAGTTTTTCATTCCACATTCTAGGGGCTTGTTTTAAACCATATAAAGATTTTTTTAGCTTACAAACCTTGGTTTCATTTTTTGAGAAAAAACCTTCAGGTAAACACATATAAACATCTTCATTTAAATCTCTATAAAGAAAAGCATTATTAATGTCAAGTTGAAACAAAGGCCAATCATTTTCAACTGCTAGACTAATAACACAACGAATAGTAACCATTTTCACAACAGGCGAGAAAGTTTCATCAAAGTCAATCCCTTCACTTTGACTATATCCTTTTGCAACAAGTCTAGCCTTAAACCTTTCAATCTCTCCTGTAGATTTGTATTTAATTTTGTAAACCCATTTACAACCTATTGGCTTTCTTCCCTTTGGAAGGTCAACAAGAGTCCATGTGTCATTTCTATTTAAGGCCTCCATCTCTTCATTCATGGCATTAACCCAATTAGGGTCATTTTTGGCTTCATAAAAATATTTTGGTTCAACCGATTTATTTAGAGTAGAAGCAAAACATTGATTTTCAAAAGACAACTTTGAGTAGTTAACGACTTTTTCCATTCCATACTTAACTTTTCCTTCAATAATAAAATCCTCTAATTTCTTTGGTACTGATGAGTTCCTTGTAGACCTTCGAACAGGAATACGAGGAGCATTATTTCCCTCAGGTGAGCCTATATTGTCATTGGTAGTTGCAGCACCGTCTACCTCACTCGTACTATTATCTACCCCATGAGGTTACTGTGAAACAGCCGTGCCGTCAGGGGAATGAGATTGAGTACCAGGTTGTTGAACAACACCAACTACCTCACTAGGATCCCTCATCTCATCATCGGGTTTTTCACCATTAGGCACATCTGACTAACTTGTCTCAACATCATCAAAAAAGTTTAAAGAGTTTAGAAATCAGTCATTGATTTGAGAATTATCATTTAATAGTTTATTATCTTTGAATGGGAAAAAAGCTTCATAGAATTTTACATCTCTAGAAAAAATATTTGTTTTTTTCTCTAGGCTCCACAATTTATAACCTTTTTTAAAGGGGGAATATCCTAAGAAAATACATTTCTCAGCATGGTTCCCAAATTTATCAGGATTATCTAAGACAGTGCTAAAACAAAGACAGCCAAATTTCCTAAGGTGATAAAGTGAGGGCTGAAAACCAAACATAAGTTCATAGGGAGTTTTGCCATCAAGAATGGAAGAGGGAGTCCTGTTGATTAAATAAGCAGCGGTAAGTACACAATTAGACCAAAATCTAAGAGGAACCCCCTTAAAATAAAAGAGTTCTAGCAATGTTCAGCAAATGTCTATGTTTTCTTTCAGCAATTCCATTTTGTTGTGGACTGTATGTACTTGTGGTTTAATGAATAATTCCATTGTTTCTCATAAAGTTATTCATTCGATTGTTAACAAATTCAAACCCGTTATCACTTCTAAAAATTTTCACATTTCTATCAAATTGGGTTTTTTACCAGGTTACAAAAGCTTTCAATGTTGTAAAAAACCTAATTTTTGTGTTTTAATAGAAAAATCCACACACATCTTGAAAAATCATCCACAACAGTCAAAAAATATCTATATCCTTCGTAACTCTGCACTTTATATGGCCCCCACACATCTACGAGTACCAACTCTCCTATGTAAGATGACTTATGGTAACTTATAGGAAAGGGTTCTCTGTGTTGTTTCGCCTTATGGCAGATATCACAAGGAAAGATTTCGCCTAAACTTTTTATATTTAAATTGTCTTTTAGGACATTTAACACTTGGTTAGAAGGATGTCCTAGCCTAGAATGCCACAAATTAATAACATCATGACTATTAAAACACACCTTAACGGGTTTAGAATCATCCTCACAAAAATACAATCCATCAATTTGATTACCAGTCACCAGGACTTTCTTTGTGTGCAAATCCTAGAGATAGCAGTTATGTTTATCAAAAGAAACACGTAATTTATTTTCACTAGCAAGTTTGTATACATACATTAGATTAACATAGTATTATGGGACAACAAAAACATCTGATAAAATGACTCCTTCAGCTAATTTTAAACATCCAATCTTAGTAACTTTGGCTTTTGTTCCATTTGGGTGTTTAACAGAGATATTAAAGTCAGACACGTCAACTATATTAATTAACCCTTTATCAGACATTACCATGTGTTGGTTTGCTCCGGAATCAACAATCCAACCAGAAGATATACCGGAAGGACTACTGGTGAATCCAAAGATAGGTTTGCAAAAAACATTTGAAGAAAAAAGGCTAATGGAGTTACCTCCAAAGTTTGCATTTTGGGACCCTTCATTATTTTTTCCTTTCAACAATCCCAGAAGCTGAGTGATCTGATCAGATGTAAGAGCTGGAATAGGAGTAGAAGAACTTGCAGACACATAAGTACTAGATATATTTGATATAGAGTTATTGACTTTATTCCTCTGATTGCTCCCTTGCCCAAATTTAGACTTATAACCTTGAGGATACCCAACAAGTTCAAAACACCTATCAACAGTGTGGCCCAGTTTGTGACAATTGGTGCATTTAAGATTTGGATTAGGCCCCTTGTTAAAATTTTTTTATTGTCATAGGTTTGATTATATTTAGACACAAAACCTACATTTAGACCTTTTGCAGGGTTGTTTCCACCTCTGTGTGATTCCTCTATGGAGACTATCGAAAAAGCAGTTTTAATTGAAGGAAGAGGATCACGAGTTAAAAGACTCGTTCTAACAGGTTGATAAATTTCATCAAGACCCATTAAAAATTGCATTAGTTTTATCAATTGGTTGAAATCGTTGAATTCTTTGGAGGCCATACAAGTACAAGATGGTAATTGCACCATAGCATCAAACTGTTTCCACATTGTATTCAATCTATGATAATAATCAGACACAGAGCTACCATTTTGAGTTATAGAATTAATTTTTTGATATAAACCAAACACAACAGACCCATCAACTTTATCATACGTTTCTTTCAAGTCATTCCATACTTCAGACGCGAGTTTAGAGTAATCTTGACCAACATATAACTCCTCGCATACTAAATTAAGTATCCATGTAAGAACTACTGAATTACACCTATCCCATTGAGATGCTAATGTTTCGTTTTCAGTGGATTTTTTTGCAAGAGCCATTTATAAAACCAATTTTATTTTTTGCTTGTAAAGCTAACTGAAAAGCATTTGCCCAAACCATGTAATTCTCAGATCCCTTCAATTTAATACTCACAATAGTAAGGCAACTAGAATCACTAGGATGTACGAATAACAGGTCACTAATATCAAGTTTACTGATTAAGGTTGTTGACGAACTTTCTGTATCACCCATAATAGACAAACTATGATGAGAAACAAAAGCACACAAATCAATCAGGACTAAAGATAATCAAATTGAATGCAACACAAATAGGGTGTGTCTAGCAAAAACAACCTAGCAAAATAATAACCATGAAGACAAAAGAATATAGAACGAAAGGAACGAACTCACCGAGGGCGCCCAAGTTAGGGTATTCCTTCTGACGAGGTATGGTACTAGACCCGACCCGAGCGGTCGGACTTTCTTGCTATTTATCACTTTTATGTTAAATATTATTATTATTATTACGTACTAACCTGCGAAGCCTAGCGCATTGTAGTTTACATACTACACTAGGTTGTGGGCTTGTAGAGACAACCCCTAACTGGGCCTGGCCCATTGAGGTTAGGGTTTTCCATATCTCCTATATAAGAAGGTCTCCACCTCCTTATTAGGGCATCGAATATGGGGCAACACTTTTGTAGCTGGAAACAGGGGATTTTTCCCCTACCAGCCGTCCCTATTTCCCCCACGTTCTTTTCTTCTTTTTGCAGGTCTAGGATTCGGGCGAAGAAGACGAGATGTGGCCATATCCGTATCCATCACAGTCGAAGTTCCGACCTGCTCGGGTTCATGCTTCTTCATTGGCGCCATCCGTGGGACCGGTAACAATCTCATCTCGTTTTTCCACTCGATCTTCAGACTTGTGCTTTTCATACAAGGTATTCTTGATCTAAAAACTTTGGATCAGTGTCGTTGGGGATCAAAAAGTTACCTTTGGGTAAGCACGACCTATAGATCCAAAACTCCACATATCCTATACGAAGTCTTTTCATTAAAACCACTCAGAATTTATCACAAATCTAACAGAATTGTGAGCAAAAATTTTTACATAATCCCAAAATATTTTGAAGTTTGGGATTGGATATTACATGGGGGGGGGGGCAAACATAAATTTTATTGGATTTATTGTCTTATAAACTTCATGCTAACTTCATTGTTTTGGTTAGTATATTATTTTCCATGATGATACGCATGTTTCCGCCGTAGTCATGCAATTAACTCCAAGCGGGCGGACGTCTTTTATCTACCTGCGCCGCTTCTGGGTACAGCTTAATCATCCCGCCGTTATGGTGGGTACTTTTGTTTATCACGTCGTGTTCGGCAAACACATTTATTCAACCCGTTAGCTTTTACGGGAGCCTTTTGTCCATACACACAGTCTTCAGCGGAGGTTTTCATTCTACCCGCCAATCCAGCGGGCGTCTTTGTTCACTCACCCGGCGGGCACTGTCGTTGCTCACGCCATCCCAAGCGAACACCATTCCCAACCGCCATGTTAGGCCGACGAATCTACTTACCCAATCGCCACCTAGGTGTAACACCCGTTCTTATTATTCAAGGTTTAACGTATATTTTTGTAGGAACAATCATGTAATTAAGATTACATAAACATTGGAAATACGGGTTTATTAAAACTTTTACAAATCATAAGTTATTCTACATAACGTGATCAATTTTGTTGTTTAAAATTTACAACGTGGCAAAGTGCGGAAGCGTGTATCTTTATCGTGTTCGGTTCTTCGCTGAGCTTGATCGTCTTCCGGCATCCAAAAGTACCTATATTCCATAAACATGAAATACTTTAGTCATACGGGGTTTAAAACGTGTCTAAACGAATCCGGGAATTTAAACTAAATAAAATATACTTTGTTTCTGGGTCCACCGTAACTTACGGTGACACCGTAAGTTACGGTAGCCCCTGAAAGTCTATCCTTCCACCGTAACTCAGTATGTAACCATCATAATCATATCAGCTCCACCGTAACTTACGGTGGCATGACTAAATCAAGTATACGCAATCATATGTCTTTTTCTGGATTAATAATGACATTATTAATGTGCAGCGATTTTCTATACAGCTGCTGTAATTGACCATTATGACCCATTCAAAGTCCGAACTAGATTAACATGTTCAAAGATGGATCGTAGAAAACTTCAATACCTTCGCAAGCATATAAGGTACACCTTCTAACGAATTTTCTATGATTTTATATGATTTTTATAAAATCAGCACAGCAACTATATTTTCATTTTTCAAACAGCTTTCAAGGTTTTGAACAGCTGTTTAATTCATTCTTTTGGCCTATTTAACAACCACATTTGTTTCTTATGATTGAAAACAGTAAAAATTTACTTCATAAGCTTTCCGAAAAGGTATAGAACACCCAAATCGGATAAACAGTTGATTTTATATGATTTTTTAAAGATTAGTCGAAATCCGTATAAAAAGCTGCGGAAATCATGTTTAGGGTCATTTTAAATTCGAACCAAACCATCAAATGCAACCCATTTCCATGGCTAAAACCCTTATTAAACTCTTGGTAATGGTTAGAAACCTATAACAAATATAATGACCATCATCCGTAACATTTGGTTTACCTATTAAGGTAACCAAAAACTTATTTTAGACTTCGTTTAACTCTCATTAGCCTTACATTTAAATGAGAGTTATCTTATTATGCGTACCTGGCTCGGATCATTACATTGACCCATTTAAGTACCTTGCCTCAATATCTACTAAGTAATAGCGATGTAAATATCCACTCGATATTTATTTCTGAAATCAAACAACTCATCAAACCATTAGTCGATATTGTCAAAAAGTGATATTTTCACCTTTTGACCCGTTGGTCTAAATGACCGATAATATTGGCGAGATAAAGCTTATTGCCATCTCGTCTACACGACTCGTTCCGATTTACACCGCACGGTCGTTTTAACTATAATTCACCTCTTAACGCTTTTTGGCCTAATAAGGCTTACGAAATATGTATCTTTCAATACCAATAATTATTGTCAACAAGTGTCCAAATTTCAATTTTACCCTTATTGGTTATCTTGTTCCGTACGACTACACGCCGGAAACACCATATCTCAACTTTCCATTTGTCTTGTTCGAAATCAAAACAACAAAAGGACATTCTAAACTATATGACTAGTGTAAGCTATACTTACCTCGCATCCGAATATGTTTTTCTTCTCGTGCTTGATTCGTTTGACCGCTTCTTTCCCAAGCCTCCACCTAGCTCGTTAGGCGACAAACTATCATCATTCACAAGGTGGTTAGATTAGTCATTTCAATTCACGACTATTCCACCTCACGTATTTTCTATGTCGAAACTACTATTTGAATTTATCATTGGTTAGTTTGACTTTTAAAAGTCAATTGACTTACCAACATATTCATATGCACATTTGGTTCATTGAACTCACTTAGGCATAGTTCATCCGAACTCTTAACAAAAATCAAATTTTTACATACTAACTAGTAAGCCGCGATTTCATTTAGGCATTTCATATCAATGAAAATTGGCTGTTTTTGGTGACTTGTTTAACCTGTTTACAAGTCTTCAAAAATTATGATTTTTTTATGTGGCGTACCTCTCGGAGGGTTAGCCCCTGAGTTAAAATTTCAAGATCTAACTCTTTACCAAAAATTCGTGAAAATTCATTTACTAAGCTGCAATCAGATTCGTCACTTCTGACTGCAGCTTACGGAAAAATTCATTAAAAATTCCTCGTTTATCCGATTGACGAAATTCCAATTGGCGATTCTTTTAATCGCTTAAAACTTTCTACAGTAAGAATTTGAAATCATAACTCAATTCCTAAATTGAGTTATGACATTCGTGATGGGCTGCAATTTCTGCCAGAAAACGCAGCTTGAACCTTTGATACGGAAAAATTCATAAAACGCTCGATTTTCGTCGAAAAAATGCGATTCCAGTGGGGTTTTAAAGATATTTCCTGGAATTACATTCTAGACTCAAGAAACACATTATTTTATCACTTTTTGTTCAGGTTACAGCCAATACAAATCGGCTGTAAATTCTGATCAAGAATCGTTTGAATTCAGCTTTCAATTTAAGCTTGTTCTTGACATCATAACACTATTTTTTTGCAATCAAAACCCTAAAAACATCTCATACATGAATTTAGTATCAACAAAAACTTGAGCTAAGCATGATTTCAACATCTACTTGTCTAGGGCTTACTCCTAGACACTATATTGTTCCTATTTCATGCAATTAACAAACATGCATCATAAATTTTCAGATTTCCCAATTTCATGAGATTTTCAAGCTAAGAATTTTCATTAAATTTTACATACCTTTTAATCCTCTTGTGATGAGGATCAATAATCCATGCTTTAATTTCGATTTTGGACTGAATTGGACCTTCAATTTGCAAGTTTAGTGAAGTTCTAGGGTTTTGAAGAGTGGGGATCGACCTGCTCTCTTCTTTGATCGACCAGACATCTCTAATTGGGGTGTTTGGTTTATTTTTATTTGTTTTATTAAATTCTAGTTTCAAGTTTTACAACTTAGGTCCCTCCACTTTAGTTTCTATAATAACTTTGGTTAATTTTAACCCTATTATAAGTTATTTCTAAACTATTAGCTAACTAGGTTAAAATCCCTAGTTAGCAAATTCTTGTTTATTTAAGAATCCTAATATTCACCGGGTTTCTTTTACCACTAAAGGTAAATTACCCGTCTTTTAGTATAAACGTGGTTTGATTACCAAACCCGTTTTCGGGGTGTTACAAGTCTACCCCCTTAAAGAGGTTTCATCCTCGAAACCTTTTCTTACATAATTCATTGAGTTTAAACTCAATGTATTTGATCCGAGATATCATTTAAACATTACTTATACTTTTAACCAATTATTAGTATTACCAGATAAGCATGGTAACATCTTTTTGGTCACTAATTGTCAACGTATCTCATATGACTTAGTGCAACTTAAAATAACGTAATCTCGTTATTTCCACTAGTTTAGTTAACTTAGCGATATCCATCGCTTTCATATACTAGCGAATTCCTTAGAATCCGTTATTTTGACCCGTTTAAAGATCTTTAGTGAAATCTTTTACTTTTAGCAACAAATTCTTTTGTTTTCAAATTTATCTATTCGGTTCAGCTATACCGAATCTACCGCTTACAAGCAAACCAATTTTCTTGATTTGAATTGGTGACCTTAACCGGTCTCATTAACTAGTCTTATTAGTCCAGTTACTTTTATCACTCGCTTGGTTATAATGTGATTTTACTTCACATTACATTTCCTAACCGTGATCGTGTCACATCATGTTTAATTTGTATCAACCTTTCATTTTTGAAAATATCACTTTTCGAATATATCATCTTGCGCCTATCAGTGTCAAGACTTGTATCTTTCATGCTTACTATTTAAATTCCTATCAGAATTTATGTTTGTAAAAACATTATTTCTTACTAAAACCGAAGTTTTAGTTTTAGGATCTTTTCTTTAACTTGTGTCAATCATCCATACCCGGATATTGACAGTCCGTAATTTAATCCTTTACAGTCTTAGTTTTATGCGGGGATTCTTAACTGATTTCCTCGCTTTATCCAATCTAACCCGTAGGTTTTATCACTTAGCCTTACGGGCTATTTTTGATTCCACATTCACCCCTTTAGGGCGAAGTCCTTATAACTTCTTTCTAATCATGACCCGTGGGTCGTTTTAGTCCGTAGATCTCTCATTTGTTTATAACCCTAAAGGTTATGTTGATCCCGTAGATCACTCTTTTTTACTCGTGTCTTATTAAAATATATATTTGGTGTCAAAGCACTCTTTTTACGTTTGAAAATCATTTTTCTCAAGCTTACCGTTATCCGGCTTGCGCTTACTTATGCCTTCAAGCATTATACTTTATTCAACCCGTTCAATCTCAAAATAGTTGAATATAATTATCAAAATTTCTGTTTACGAAATTTTATGGTCTTTTAGTCATAACTCATAATCCGAGTCTTTTGACTTTAAATTCGTGTTCTCGTTTCTCGGTTTACGCATGTGTTTAAATCCTTACCCATTAACCGGGTACTTTACCAAAGTCATTATTAGTGCAAGCATTCCGGTATACATCAAGTTTTCGTTTTAATTTGTTTGGTTGTCTTAGCGGAAGCCCTCGCTTTTATTCAACCAAACCTTTATTCTTTATTTGACCATCCTTGACAGTCTTTTTAAACTATGAATGATGATTATCATCATTTCTTTACTACGACCAAAGTCAACGATTTTGATCGTTTTTCTCGTGTGGGCAATACCTTTGTTTCTATGACCCCGCGGGTCATTTATATTTTGGTTTTACAATGCCCTTTTTGTCTACCATGGTTTTTGATCGTTTTTCCCCATGTGGGCAATACCTTTGTTTCTATGACCCCACGGGTCATTTATACTTTGGTTTTACAATGCCCTTTTTGTCTACCATGGTTGTTTCATCAAAAATGACTTATGTCACGAATTTCCTTGGGTCTTTTATTTCTATGTGCGCCATACATCGTTTTTAGGGTTCCCGCGAAAACCATTTATACGAGTATGCCCATTAGATTTCTTGACCCTAAGGATCCTTTAAATTTCATTCATCTTGACCTTACTACATCGGACATAACTGCGCTCATTATAAGAAGCTCATGCTATCATGTGTTCACTACTTACTTGGCCAGAGTAAGCGATCAACACGTGGTACGCGTGACCTTATTATAATTACCACATCACGTCCCATGTAAGTAACTCCTCAAATTATCTCCATGTTTATGGTTTCAATTGGTAAAACTTTATTTAATTTTTAGTTAACAATTATTAGTTTTAGTCGTTTATCCTTGAACATGTACAATGTCCCTTTTTATAAACATTTATTCACATTCATTGATGTGATCATTACTTTTCTCAATAGGATTTATATTGAGATTACTTACTTGGATGATCACTCTCGTCCAAGTTTCTATATAAACAAGTCTTGTTATTCATTTGTTATTCATCATTGTGAATAACACATTTCCTATTAAATTTCTCTTGGAAATCAGGTTTTCCAAGTTCTATCATATGTGTATGCAACCGTTATTACTTACGTGTTTGTTGCATATAACGACTCGTACGATTAAATTTAAAAGTGTGCACCTGGTAATGCTTGCCCTAACGGGCTTCTCTTGTCATTAGTCTTGTTCGCGACCGTTACGCGATTTTGGTCCTTGATGAGTATGCTCTTCCTGTCATACCTCGGACCGTTCCATCATCATATCCATAATTCGTTCAACTCCCGTCATCTTCAGACGCGAGTGTCCTTCAATTAAAACATTCACAAGAGTTAGTAATGTCAACTTCAATAATCGCCCGTATTATAATACAAGGTTTTTTCTACTATACGCGTCAACGCGCGTATTTTCGTCAACCATATCAATCATTTAAATTGGGGTAACATATACCACACGATAGCCCTATGTGTTGTTTACAACACTTTAGCATACTAACTATTAACGTACTTGTACTTACCGGATTTGCGATCAAGCCTCGAACCGAACACTATTCTTTGTCAAGAGCATAAGGTTTAAGTCCAAGCATGGTTCCTCCCCACCATACTCGAATCTCTTAAACCAAGGCTCTGATACCAACTTGTAACACCCAAATCGGATAAACAGTTGATTTTATATGATTTTTTAAAGATTAGTCGAAATCCGTATAAAAAGCTGCGGAAATCATGTTTAGGGTCATTTTAAATTCGAACCAAACCATCAAATGCAACCCATTTCCATGGCTAAAACCCTTATTAAACTCTTGGTAATGGTTAGAAACCTATAACAAATATAATGACCATCATCCGTAACATTTGGTTTACCTATTAAGGTAACCAAAAACTTATTTTAGACTTCGTTTAACTCTCATTAGCCTTACATTTAAATGAGAGTTATCTTATTATGCGTACCTGGCTCGGATCATTACATTGACCCATTTAAGTACCTTGCCTCAATATCTACTAAGTAATAGCGATGTAAATATCCACTCGATATTTATTTCTGAAATCAAACAACTCATCAAACCATTAGTCGATATTGTCAAAAAGTGATATTTTCACCTTTTGACCCGTTGGTCTAAATGACCGATAATATTGGCGAGATAAAGCTTATTGCCATCTCGTCTACACGACTCGTTCCGATTTACACCGCACGGTCGTTTTAACTATAATTCACCTCTTAACGCTTTTTGGCCTAATAAGGCTTACGAAATATGTATCTTTCAATACCAATAATTATTGTCAACAAGTGTCCAAATTTCAATTTTACCCTTATTGGTTATCTTGTTCCGTACGACTACACGCCGGAAACACCATATCTCAACTTTCCATTTGTCTTGTTCGAAATCAAAACAACAAAAGGACATTCTAAACTATATGACTAGTGTAAGCTATACTTACCTCGCATCCGAATATGTTTTTCTTCTCGTGCTTGATTCGTTTGACCGCTTCTTTCCCAAGCCTCCACCTAGCTCGTTAGGCGACAAACTATCATCATTCACAAGGTGGTTAGATTAGTCATTTCAATTCACGACTATTCCACCTCACGTATTTTCTATGTCGAAACTACTATTTGAATTTATCATTGGTTAGTTTGACTTTTAAAAGTCAATTGACTTACCAACATATTCATATGCACATTTGGTTCATTGAACTCACTTAGGCATAGTTCATCCGAACTCTTAACAAAAATCAAATTTTTACATACTAACTAGTAAGCCGCGATTTCATTTAGGCATTTCATATCAATGAAAATTGGCTGTTTTTGGTGACTTGTTTAACCTGTTTACAAGTCTTCAAAAATTATGATTTTTTTATGTGGCGTACCTCTCGGAGGGTTAGCCCTTGAGTTAAAATTTCAAGATCTAACTCTTTACCAAAAATTCGTGAAAATTCATTTACTAAGCTGCAATCAGATTCGTCACTTCTGACTGCAGCTTACGGAAATATTCATTAAAAATTCCTCGTTTATCCGATTGACGAAATTCCAATTGGCGATTCTTTTAATCGCTTAAAACTTTCTACAGTAAGAATTTGAAATCATAACTCAATTCCTAAATTGAGTTATGACATTCGTGATGGGCTGCAATTTCTGCCAGAAAACGCAGCTTGAACCTTTGATACGGAAAAATTCATAAAACGCTCGATTTTCGTCGAAAAAATGCGATTCCAGTGGGGTTTTAAAGATATTTCCTGGAATTACATTCTAGACTCAAGAAACACATTATTTTATCATTTTTGTTCAGGTTACAGCCAATACAAATCGGCTGTAAATTCTGATCAAGAATCGTTTGAATTCAGCTTTCAATTTAAGCTTGTTCTTGACATCATAACACTATTTTTTTGCAATCAAAACCCTAAAAACATCTCATACATGAATTTAGTATCAACAAAAACTTGAGCTAAGCATGATTTCAACATATACTTGTCTAGGGCTTACTCCTAGACACTATATTGTTTCTATTTCATGCAATTAACAAACATGCATCATAAATTTTCAGATTTCCCAATTTCATGAGATTTTCAAGCTAAGAATTTTCATTAAATTTTACATACCTTTTAATCCTCTTGTGATGAGGATCAATAATCCATGCTTTAATTTCGATTTTGGACTGAATTGGACCTTCAATTTGCAAGTTTAGTGAAGTTCTAGGGTTTTGAAGAGTGGGGATCGACCTGCTCTCTTCTTTGATCGACCAGACACCTCTAATTGGGGTGTTTGGTTTATTTTTATTTGTTTTATTAAATTCTAGTTTCAAGTTTTACAACTTAGGTCCCTCCACTTTAGTTTCTATAATAACTTTGGTTAATTTTAACCCTATTATAAGTTATTTCTAAACTATTAGCTAACTAGGTTAAAATCCCTATTTAGCAAATTCTTGTTTATTTAAGAATCCTAATATTCACCGGGTTTCTTTTACCACTAAAGGTAAATTACCCGTCTTTTAGTATAAACGTGGTTTGATTACCAAACCCGTTTTCGGGGTGTTACACTAGGCCATTGAACTTCCTTAGGTGGGCAAATTTAGCCATGCCACCACTGTTACTTGTATATCGTTTGCTAAAGCCGCCATCCGCCCATATCGGAAACCCGTCGTCAATGGCAGACAACTTGTTCACGCCGTTGCGCATATCGGACACCCGCCATCGTTAGCGGACGACTGTCTCACGTGATCGCACGAATACAACTCCTGTCATCGTGCACAACCCAAAATGATTCACTGCGCCTTGCGCCGGATTCGAGCCCGCTCCAACTTGTTTACGCCATGGTGTTATGTCGGACTTCTTTCGAACGCGGGACGCATCGCACCGGATAAGTATCCCGGCAACGCACATGCCTCCTTTTGTGTCAATCTTTGAACCTGTAATAAAAGGTATGTGCTCTTCCAAATTCGATTTCGGGTTTTCAGCGTGAAGTAGTATATGATAAGATTTATATGTTGCATTAAAGCCAAAGCATATTAAACTCTTATGATTTTATTTCTCTGTACCATACGTTACCCATCCATGAAACACATGTGATATCATCTCACACCAACTTACAAAAACCACCCTTATAAAAAGGGTGAATTATGGTACAACCCATCTTTTTAAATAGTTTACTTATCTTGAGAAACTATTAAAAAGGGGTTAAATATATATATATATATTAATTATATTATGGATGTATTGGGTATTTTGAAGATCTCATGTAAACCTCAAAATGCGCCTTGTTCCTGGGCTTCACTTCTGGCTCAAGATATTTTCGCCGGCTTCGCTTCCGGCGGACGTCTTTTATTACCCCGCCACGTATGGTGGGTGCTTTTTCTTTGTCATATCACCTCCGGCGAAAGCCTTTGACCATAGTGCACACGCCGCCACCTGGGGCGGGTAAGGTATGCCGCCACCACGTGATCCGGCGGGCGACTCGCGAAGAGCTTAAATAACAGGTACAACTCCATTTGTCACTCGGTTTGTTGTGCCATCCGTAACTCGCCTATCCTGGTGTTGTGGTGAAGCGGTGCACTCTCCTTCACGTGGCTAGCATTCGCGCATCAGCACTCTTTCTTTCGTGCCCCTGCTTCGATCGGCCCTCGCGCCACTCGCCTTACGCCGATCGGCCTTTGCGCCATCTACCTTTTATACTAACCTGCATCCACATCCGCATCACAGGCCCTCGCGCCACTCACCTTCTATTATGCCATCTATTTAGAGCAGAATATTTTTTCTTTCCTCAGAAGGATAGCGTTTTTGGTCACGCCATCTCCATCGGGATGCCATCACGCTCCGCCTATCTCCGGCAGATGACTGTTTTGGTCACACCATTACCGCACCCTGAACACACAACGTAGAGCAGACCCCGCCACTTGCACAGCGGGCCAGGCCTCCTTCACCCTTCGCATACGACGCGCCACCAGACACACCTCTGTCACAGTACGCAGCGGGCCATGCCGCCGCCACCACGCATGATTTTTATGTTAAGTATTAATGATTCACCTCCTTGTACATATGCTTACGCCTCTGGGTATTTTCTAGTCATACGCCTTTTGGCTATTGACGTAATTTAATGATAAGCACTAGAGTCAGTATTTATCTAAAATATATCTATGATTCTCTCGAACCTCTGATTCTTAGTTGCATAAGCAGAGTTTATGCTAAAGATATATGTATGACGTGACTTCATACAATATTAATATAGGGATGATAAATTGGTGAAAGGGTGACAAATGCTAGTGTACAAGTAATAGTGCACATCATACAAACATGTGGTGCACGACTGCAACACGTATATTCACATATCATATACGCTTATTTCATGTATATAGCGTGTGAAACCTAAACTTCAAGATCATATCTGGCCTGCCGTCTCCAGCGGATAGTTTTCAGGATAACGCCAACTCCGGCGATAACTTTCTTTGCCGCACCATTGCCGGCACGCACTTCTTTTGCCATTTTTGGCCTGATATTCCCCTCTCAAGCATTGGTTGAAACTCGAAACGCCTCACTATATGGCACTCTCCAGTGTGATTCGTTGTTTAACCAACACACTCTTGGACACCTTACCGGTTGGGTTGCATGGTCGTTCTTTCCCGCGCAGCTACCGGCGGAAGCTTTTATTCACCCCGAAACATTTCAAACGGACGTTTTTCCAACTACGCCGCTTCCAGCCGATTACTTAATAACTCCGCCACCTATGGCGGATGCTTCGGTTCACCACATTGCCCCTGGCGAACATTTTTACACACTCCGCCACCTCCGGCGGATACTCTCGGCCCACCCGTGCCTCTAGCGGGAGCTTTCATTCTACCCCCCACTTCGGCGGATTTTTTCGTGGTCGTCCCACAGTCTCTGGCGGATACCTTCCTTGCTCGCGCCATCTTCGGTGAGCACTGTGTAACGCCTCGTATTTTCATATTTGTATTTTACTTTTCGAGGCATTAATCATAATGGTAATACATTTTTTTTATCACATTGTTAATGGATAAACACAAGATTTTTATAAGAAACTGAAAAACTATACAAATATATTTTTCTAATAATTTTTAGCGTAAAATAATACAAAAGAATTTTTTATAATTTTTAAGAATTTTTCTAGCTTAGGTCCCTTTTGTAAAAAGTACATATTTTAATCCATAGTATTCAAAAAAAAAAATGAATAGTGACCGTGAATAGTGCCATACGGATTTTACCCATTTTTCTCCTCCAATCACCTTTTCCACCTCTTTCAATCACCTTTTTCCACCTCCATTCTCCATTATTAATTTCTTTTTCAATTATTCTATTTTATTTATCATTTCCATTTTTTTTATTATTATCTCCACCTATCACCTACCACCTCCTTCACCTATAAATACCAACCTCCTCCTACCATTTTCTTCACACCATTCTTCTCTCAATCTTCTCTTAATCTCTCTAATTCTCTCACTCAAGAATTCTAAGAATTCTAAAAGAACACTAAGTGTTCTAACCATTCTCCTCTCTTCGTAGTATGCTCTGTGGTTGCAGCTTAGTCTGATCTTCCACATCAGAAACGGGGATTCGGTTGACTGTTTTGTATACGATAAAATTGTACCGCTCATAGGCTTGAAGTTTCCAACCTTCAACTCGTCACGGGATTACCAAAGGAACAACTTTGAGAAACCGTGAGTATACATGATCCCATTTTTATTTTAAACACATTTGGGTGCAACATGTATTCCATATTCAAATTACACAACACTTGAGTCTTGTTTTTATCACACTCTATCCACATTTAAACATGAAACGATTTGATGCTTGTAACCCCATATTCTATGCAACTTGAACGATATTTGAATGCAACTTCAACACTCTTTGACTGCAACTTCATTTGGATGCAACTTGAACGATATTTGAAAGCAACTTGAACGATGTTGAAAAGTGGTAGCTAGTGTCATCGTCTTCATGTTGGATATTGAGCAACATCAAAACTTGTCTTATTCTACTATGCTATGTATCAAACTTGTATACTCGCCAACTTTTTGTTGATTTTATTTTAATACATGTTGCAGGTTGTTAGAAAAGATGATGAAGAAGCAAGTTAGGGTGGACTAGAAACTCACCTAGAAAATAAACTATGTTTGGAATTTGATTTATGTTTTGATCATGTTTGAATAATGTATGACATTTTAACATTTATGAAATTGAATTTAAATTATATTGTCACAATAGTGTTATGATGCTTTTGAGCGATTTGTTCGTCTCATCCCGATGTTTCCGCCATCGGTTGGGGTGTGACAGATTGGTATCAGAGCCATAACTATAGGGAATTAGGTAGAAACACCCTACTTTACCTAGTCTATAGTTAAGCACCATTCTTGACCGTACTCTGATACCAGATTGGTATCAGAGCCATAACTATAGGGAATTAGGAAAAGTAGGAATGCTTTTTACCTAGTCTATAGTTCTAGAGCCTTATTCTTATGTTATATTTGAAACTACATGCATGCCACTTTATGTGTTTCTTATACATTCTCTTTGGGCCTCTTTGAACGTATATGTCATTTTTATCCTTATGTATCATACTTGACATGCTATTCTTATGTGTTAAATACATGTTTTATTACGTGTTAACATTTGTTTTAATACGTCATTCTTTATGTGTCATTCTTGACATGTTTGTTTTCAACATACGCTTTTCCTCATACATTTTACTCGACTATTCTAATTCCACAAACACTCGTAATACACAAACGAGACAACTTCACCAAAATAGGCGTGAAACCCACAATTTGGTGAACAATTCTCAATCCATCTACTTTTCTTTTACACTAAATTCACCATCAAGTTAGGAGTGAAATCCTCACCTTGATGGAGAAATTCAAATTTCAAATTCTAGTGGACCCTCGTCAAAGTGTCAAAAATTAACTTTTGACCCGACGAGTACCAACCACACTTAGGATACTAAATCGCCAAGTTAGGGGTGAAACCCGCACCTTGTCGACTAGTTCCACTCTTCAATTTTCAATCTCGCCAAGGTCTCGAACTTTCGATTGACTAAGGACATGTAGTAACTGGAAGGGTTAGGTATCGGTAGTTGGGACGTCCTGTCTAGGCTGGCAATTCGCATAAATCCATTAAGGACCCGTTTGCCTACCTGGGGACCCTCGACGAGAGTACTAATACCTATTAGGCCAAAGCATGCTTCCCAAACTCAAAAGAACTTTCGATTCACTTTGGAATAGTCAGAGTTTTTAAACCCAAACCACTCGAACATTTTATCACCTCTCTTTTATGTTAACTCAATTTTTATGTGATTTAATACTTGTTACCTCTTTCAAAGCCAAACACGACTCAAACTCATCCCCTTTAAAATTCAAAATTTATTTCAAACGATTATGCATATCCTTTTTCTTATACCTATACGTAATCCCAAAATGGGGACATATCATCAAGATAGGAGTGATTCCCTTACCTTGACGATTAGTTCCGCTCCTTCCTTTCTTACAACGACTTCACCAACAAGCTAGGAGTCATTTCCTTACCTCGGTGATCGTTACAATCTTTTTTTAAGAAACCTTATCATGCCAACCACACGATTTAGTTTTATACTTAAATCTTTAGTCATTTGTAAAATATATATATATATATATATATATGTATAACGGCTATGTAGCCGATGCCAAACGGCTATATTTCCCCCTATAAATACCCAATCAATAAATCTCATTTTATTCATAACAAAACACTCTACCTTCTCACTCTCTTCAAGTTTTTTGAAAATAATATTAAGGATGATTCATCCGGCTCTTGTGTTTGCTGGGGTGCTGATCGTGATACTGCACTATTTGATTTTTAGCCTTCCATTAGAAGAAATTGGTTCATATTTATTCTTGGAGATTTTCGTTGTTTTACCATTGTATTTTATTTGTTTGATGATAAGGGTATGATTTGTCATGTTTATTGTACTCATTTCAGAAATAAAATTTTAAGTGCACCATAGTAGGAATAAAATCATTACATTACCCTACCAACTATTTTACATACATCATCATACACATTTCAACTCGTGCAGTCAAATATCGTGACAAATTCACACATACTATCATTATACTTCGTTTTTTTTTCACACTCGAAATTTCATGATTGTTTTATATGCTTAAACTCGTTATACTTCAATTAATACTATATACACAATCATTAGCATTCGTACTCACATTCATGCTCATACTCATAACAATACATTTTATACTTATGCTCGTATGTATATTTATATTCATGCATTTCACGCTTATACTTATATTCATACGTTTCATGCTTATACTTATACTCATACTACTCGTACGTTTTATGTTTATACTCATACTTACGTGCATACTCATACTTAAACTTATACTTATGCTCATACTTTCATTCATACTCATGATTCATACATTTGTACCCATACGCGAGCGTAATCCGAATGATGCTTACGTGGGTCCCAAACATACTTAAGCATGGACTTGCTTATATACTACATACTTGTACGTACACATTTTTTTTTTATTTTGTATACCCTGATTCGTACACAACTAGTACAAGCTATGCGGATCATGCGACGATCAAAATAATCGCGGGTGCACACGGGATTATAGTGATAGGCGTATGAAAACCATAGAGTGTACTACTGTGTATGATAAAACACAGAACGTAACATGACACCGAATACGAAACGGACATAACATGGTCAAAACATGGTGGATACGCTGCTGGTACTTCCTGTATATAAGTGTTTTCACCATGTTATCAAACTTTCGTAAAACGTGCCATGAGAAATTTGGTGTTTTACAGACCTATTTAGACCCGATACAGACTTTAAACAACTCACACACGCATTATATCCGATTATCCACAACGAGACTTCAATCTTAAACACATCACCTTTGTCTATCCAATACTTATGCTATTCTTATACTCGCATTCGTTTAATCAATCGTTCACTCTTATACCTCCATTATTCCCCGCTATTCTCTGCCTTTTATACAAGCCTCGTTTGCAACCAATCAGTTTAAACATTCAAACTCTAAAATGCTTTTCCTCCAAGGTCTGTCTCTTGAATAAATTTCGGGACGAAATTTCCTAAAGTAGGGGAGACTGTAACGCCTCGTATTTTCATATTTGTATTTTACTTTTCGAGGCATTAATCATAATGGTAATACATTTTTTTATCACATTGTTAATGGATAAACACAAGATTTTTATAAGAAATTGAAAAACTATACAAAGATATTTTTCTAATAATTTTTAGCGTAAAATTATACAAAAGAATTTTTAATAATTTTTAAGAATTTTTGTAGCTTAGGCCCCTTTTGTAAAAAATACATATTTTAATCCATAGTATTCAAAAAAAAATGAATAGTGACCGTGAATAGTGCCATACGGATTTTACCCATTTTTCTCCTCCAATCACCTTTTCCACCTCTTTCAATCACCTTTTCCACCTCCATTCTCCATTATTAATTTCTTTTTCAATTATTCTATTTTATTTATCTTTTCCATTTTTTTATTATTATCTCCACCTATCACCTACCACCTACCACCTCCTTCACCTATAAATACCAACCTCCTCCTACCATTTTCTTCACACCATTCTTCTCTCAATCTTCTCTTAATCTCTCTAATTCTCTCACTCAAGAATTCTAAGAATTCTAAAAGAACACTAAGTGTTCTAACCATTCTCTTCTCTTCGTAGTATGCTTTGTAGTTGCAGCTTAGTCTGATCTTCCACATCAGAAATGGGGATTCGGTTGACTGTTTTGTATACGATAAAATTGTACCGCTCATAGGCTTGAAGTTTCCAACCTTCAACTCGTCACGGGATTACCAAAGGAACAACTTTGAGAAACCGTGAGTATACATGATCCCATTTTTATTTTAAACACATTTGGGTGCAACATTTATTCCATATTCAAATTACACAACACTTGAGTCTTGTTTTTATCACACTCTATCCACATTTAAACATGAAACGATTTGATGCTTGTAACCTCATATTCTATGCAACTTGAACGATATTTGAATGCAACTTCAACACTCATTGAGTGCAACTTCATTTGGATGCAACTTGAACGATATTTGAAAGCAACTTGAACGATGTTGAAAAGTGGTAGCTAGTGTCATCGTCTTCATGTTGGATATTGAGCAACATCAAAACTTGTTTTATTCTACTATGCTATGTATCAAACTTGTATACTCGCCAACTTTTTGTTGATTTTATTTTAATACATGTTGCAGGTTGTTAGAAAAGATGATGAAGAAGCAAGTTAGGATGGACTAGAAACTCACCTAGAAAATAAACTATGTTTGGAATTTGATTTATGTTTTGATCATGTTTGAATAATGTATGACATTTTAACATTTATGAAATTGAATTTAAATTATATTGTCACAATAGTGTTATGATGCTTTTGAGCGATTTGTTCGTCTCATCCCGATGTTTCCGCCATCGGTTGGGGTGTGACACACTGTCCTAAATCATGCCTTTAGTCATGCTTATAAACTCATGTTACTATACAACAAAACACGAGGGTACATGTTGGAAATTCTCAGCTGTAATGCATAGAGATATACCTTCCAACCTTCTTGTCTATTATTATAAATAGGGTTGTAGCGCATTTAGTCACGCCACCACTGTAGCGCCTACATCGCCACTCATCCACCCGTGTATGTCGCACATACACCGGCGTGTTGCTTTAACTCATGTTACTAGAGTTTTTGACGGAACCAGGTCACTTATAATGGTTCAATACTTTCCACTTTATACTACACCACATTTTACATGTGCGAGGCTTTATAGCACGAGATCGTACAACTGCTATTGCACCACTTTTAAACATATATGAGCATATTTCCATTTAACCAGGATTACGGGGTGTCATGTAACCGCCCCAACATCCACATCACCTTCCACATCGTGGGCGTGCATTTATATTAACTAACTTGAGATCCTTTACATCCGTAAAGCCGGAACTTGAAATTTGGTGGCATAGATAACCTCTACCATTAAAAAGAGCATACGTAAATCATTTTCTTCAGAATGATCGAAACTACATAAATATTATCGTCACAGTATAATACCGCCATGGGCAAGATATGTTAAAACACAACCAAGCTCGATCATTTCGACTTGTACATAAAATAGTCCTTGTCTAAGTAGGACGTGTTTTGGCAAACCTTATGTATACGTACAAATAATGCAATTTTCTACTTTGTTATTTCAATGCTACTAATGTTTATTTAAGAAGCAATAGGCTGGGAGACTAGCACGGCAGGATAACCACTCACGCCCTAACTACAACTAAGTTTTGAAAGCGGGCACTTAGTAAAACCGAGAGGCACATCGGTAGGAATAGACATCCTCAAGCTAGACAGTCTTCCTGATAATGTTCTCGCCGCCTCCAACATGACACATCGAGCACATGACGCCCCTGCTAACATTATCTAGAAACAGTGAAACAATGGAAGGGGACGGTGTAACACTACAGAACGTAGTCACCAAGACCAAAGGCCTTGGTTCGAGCATTCGATTTACACACCTGAAAACCCTTCTCCAACAACGATATCGGTTGGACAACTTCTTGTCAAATTTTCTTACTTGTAGGTTGGTCCTTGTCACCATTTACGCCTTCACCAAGCTATACTTTGGTAAGGATATACCTAAGCTGGAGTTCATTATGTTGAGCTACATATTTAGGAACGCAATTCCAGGTACAATTCTTTTTTATTGTTTATTTAGTGGCGCAACGCACCTTCATTTGTTCAAAAGAGCCTCGCATCTCATTGCATGCCCTTGGTTCACTTGACTATATACATATATCTCTATATGATGGTCCGTATATACTGCATGTTTACTTACCGATTTCTTTTTAGTACCTATCAAGTTCAAACCTACTAACATACTTTAGCAGCATTGAACTGGGGGACTAGCAGGGTATAGCACCATTACGCCTTAAAAGTGATCAGTTTTCCTCAGGCTGCCCATTAAGGTGATATCCACTACACATTAACCCGCATCGGCTCTTATATAATGGGGATCTTTCAATACGCCAGGCGATATTTATACTTTTCACATCATTCAGCCTATGACTATACCACTTAACACGCATATGCAATTTGGTAGTCAAGACAAACGCACGACAAAACTAGTATACTTGATTATTCGAATAAGTATTCCACACGCTATGCAACAGGAAAAATACTTATTCGGATATGTATTCTCCACACCAGTCTGCGACATGGATAAAAGAAAACCCTCACGCCACAGTCGGCGAGGTAAACAAACATGCCACCTACTATAAGCATTCCACACGCCAGTGCGCGTCCAGGAAAAGCACGTAGTAGCTTACATAAAGTGCTCATTCACGCCTAACGCGTATAAAGCATTTTATTATCTCAATGAGTGTTCACTCACGCCAAACACGTAGAAAGAACTTTATTATTCAAGTGTTCATTAACGCCGCGCGGGTTATAAAGCACTTTCTGATATCTACAAGTTTTCATATAAACATTTGTAAACACAACATACCACCGCATTTGAACTGCATATCACGGTAAAAAACAACTCTGACACGAAATATTTTTCATAATAATAAAGTCAGATGATCAAATTATACAGCGCTAAGAGTGGGCATCTTGGTAATAGATGTATTTAACCACTACTATTTCAGTGGGTATCTTGGTAATAGATGCACAACCACTGATGAAAAACCAAGTACTTGTCCCACAATTATAAAAACATTGTGGGGAACATAAATAACGCTCTAAGCACCCTTCCGAGGTTACTGAGCATAGCAAGCACTTCTGCAGGGGTGCATTGTATATCATTCTTTCCGACTACAATGATAATTGCTATAACCGGATCATCAATAACAACGACTGGTACAACCACCAGCGGTTTCACATTCGCCTAAAGAGGCATAACATCCACGTACGCGTCTATGACCACCAATGGCTGTACATTACGACAACGTGGATCCCGGTGACACGGACGCGTGGTTGGGATCGTCGTCACATCAACATCGACTCTGTCAATGGGTTAAACGCCGTTAGCGCACCATATGCTAACCAACAAAAGTTACATCAAAGGGTGAATATTTTATAGTAGCCCACATGACCGTACGCACCGCTAAAGCGGGGCTACACCTGAAAAAATCATCCAAATGTGAGGCATTTAACCGCCAAAACTCAGCCTGTTCCAAGACTCATGCATGAGACCTAACCACTTACGTACAACCTGCACAAGCTCATGGTAATGCGCCAGTACAAATGGCAACTGCCTACAACCGATCAGCGTGCGCTATGTTTGCCCAACCAATTTCCACGATGAACAATCGTAGGATATTCATTGCTCCTTTATCTCCACTCCCAGCTAACCGCAACCAACGTGGCCGGCGACTTTCTCGCACCCGGACGACATGTAAGCCTAAAATTAGTGATCTTCACTCCCGAGCTCCTAATAAGTCTAAGTGCTCCTCCCACGCTTGCACGCGGGAGCAACACTAGACTGGGGAACATGACGAGGTATGGTACTGGACCCGACCCGAGCGGTCGGACTTTCCTGCTATTTATCACTTTTATGTTAAATATTATTATTATTATTATTATTATTATTATTATTACGTACTAACCTGCGAAGCCCAGCGCATTGTAGTTTACATACTACACTAGGCTGTGGGCTTGTAGAGACAACCCCTAACTGGGCCTGGCCCATTGAGGTTAGGGTTTCCCATATCTCCTATATAAGAAGGTCTCCACCTCCTTATTAGGGCATCGAATATGGGGCAACACTTTTGTAGCTGGAAACAGGGGATTTTTCCCCTACCGACCGTCTCTACTTCCCCCACGTTCTTTTCTTCTTATTTGCAGGTCTAGGTTTCGGGCGAAGAAGACGAGATGTGGCCATATCCGTATCCATCACCGTCGAAGTTCCGACCTGCTCGGGTTCATGCTTCTTCACCTTCCAAGTGCGTGAGTATGTAACCTTCACTTAAGGTTACGCACCATCTCACAAGCAAGAGACGATGAGAGAATAGCACGAACCAATCAGCAAAGGTTTCACAGTGGACCGCAGCCTCAAATCACCAGAAATCACCCGAACCAATAACGTCCTTTTTTTAATAATCCAAAGGTTAGCAATGAATTATCTCAAGGCGCCAATCTTGAAGAAAACCACCAGTACCAGCAGATAACTAACACCAGTCAAGAACACCTGCAACGCTGGTAGGGTAACAAACACAACCAGTCTTGATTTACACCAGAATTTAAGATGCACACCAAAACTATCAATTCAATAAGATTGCGAACCAGAAAATCGTAGAATCAGAAAAAAGAGAATGTGCCGAACAACAGATTAACTCAATTTATGAACCCTAATTTGAGTAGTGAAGAAACAGAGATTGATATTGAGCCTATAACCCTGATACCATGTCAAAATGGTATATTTAATAGACTAGTAATTCAAGGAACAGATTATAAAAACGAGAGACAAGATGAATAACTCAGTTTATAATACCGATCACAAAGAAACAAATTTGAATATTGTGATGAGTTGTTGTAGAATTCTCTTCCACTTTTCTGATATTGAAGCAAGGGCAGCAAGAGGAGCATTTATGCACGACGGAGAAGCCTAAATATGGCAAGGCACACAGCTGGTAACGGGCGAAACATGGCTGGAAATTGAGACAAAAAAGGAAGGAGCGTGATGAAGATGCCGACATTGGATGAGATACAATTATGAGAAAAGGAGCCCTTCATCAAGCAGGCAAGCCCAAAGACAAAAAAGGCCCTAGCTGAAATAGATAAAGCCCAAAAGAGTTGGACTAGAAAATTGAATTAATTATTTTAACGGTATGGGGTATAAAAGGGTATGAGATTGGATGTGATTTTTGTTCGTAGGTGTGTAACGAGTATTAGATTTGGTGATGTACTCATTTACCCGGCCCGATCAGCTATAACTTATACATATTTACCTGATTATATACCTGACATTATTTCCTTTTTTATACATTTAAATTATGTGGTATGTGTCTTTAAATTACATAGTTTTCCTTTCTTAAATGGAAAGCAATCCATCTCGTTTTGTACTCCAATTCCCACTTCTTGTTCTAACTTTTACTCAACAGTTATACCTTAAGATTGTTACACTATCTGTAGTAGAAGACGCCTCTATCTTCCTCATTCTCTACATTCGTAAACCTAGCTATAAGCATCTTCTAACCCTAGATTCTCTACAACTGTGTTTAAGTTTGTTAATTATTTATCAATCTATCAAGAATTCATGATCTTGTATGTGAGTCTAGATGTGTGCAATGCCATGCTTCCATTACATCACATATCTGTTTGGAATATCCTAATGCCATCCATTTAAAGTTTGTACATGGTGTAGTTCTTTTTTGTTGATAATGTTTCTCTATTGGCGTTATCATCTATGTTAGTACTTGCAAATTTCATTATTGTGTTCTTGTGAATCTCGTTGTTGTGTATACCAAATGGATATTTTTAATAAACTAACATGTATACCCAAAACCGTCGGATATGTCTGATACCCAATTAGTAATTACCTAATGTCTACCTAATGGGTTTTGGGCCACGTGTGGAATAAGCTTTTATAAGGCCATGTGTAGTGGTAATACCACATAAACCCTTTTATGGCAAAAAAGTGAAATGTGGGGATTATACGGGAGTTATATAAAATATGTATGTAGTGGGGGATTATGTAGATATAGAGTTATATATGTATGTTTGTATATATATGTGTGTATGTGTGTACATGTGTGTGAGAGAGAGGCAAATGTGTTCACCCCATTATAATTTCCGCGAGGCAACCTAATTCAGGTGGTATAACGCCCCTAGCGATTTGGGGAGGCGCCATAGGGTGCTATGGAGAGGATAGGCGCCATATAACCTTCCACTATGGACGGTCTAATCGGGTATGGAGTTGGGATTACCCAGACCGTCCCATTGTCACCCCTATATATGTCCAACCTATAAAAAATCATATTGGATACAATTTTTAACACAAACCCTACATCAAGGGTTAATCACGGGTTAATTAGCGGAGCATGTTCAGACTGATGACTAATGACAATGGTTGATAAATTTTGGGAAGCGATTGTGGATTGAATTTGTGAATCATTGCGTGCCAATTGAAATTCTTCACCTACTTTCTTTCTGTGGTCTTAGTCGAAACCCTAGATTTTCCCTTTAAATGGTCGTCAAAATACAAACTCAAAACCCTCAATTTCGTCGTGTAGACATAGACTACACCGAACCTGGCGTAGACTACGTCGGATCAATTTTCTACGCTCCAAACTTTCGGATCTATGTCACTTGTACGCTCACATGCTACATTGGGATTCACCAAAAGCTACGTCGAGATGGTTTAGTCTACATTGCCTTTCCATTTTTTTTAAACTTGTGTGTTCTTTCACCGCTAGTCTACATATAAGAATCATTGACAAAGTAACTATGTTTGTTGTTACAACAAATACGAGACCTGAAGTAGTGGACAGGCTGGTTAGGCAAAAGGCTTCAAGGGTTGAAGTTTTCCTAACGCAGGTCGTGGGGTCCCCCTACGTTTGCTAGACGTAGAAGGAGGTTCACTAGTTATGCTTGTTACTTACTCGAGATCTTTGGCTGAAGAAGATTCAGCCTTAGATAATGGGACAAGTAAGTTGTATAATTTGAAGTGAAGAAGAGAAACGTGCATGAAGCAAGTTCTCTAAAGACAAGAGAGAAGATCAGGGATCCCAGAGGATCTGGACTGATCAGGAATCTCTCAAATGAATGATGTGAGGTGTCTTTTATAGAGAAGGTTTCTTCCCAAAGGGGAAACCTTTGACTTAGTGAACCATGTTGCAGTAGGAGGCTTACCGTTTTAGGGGTTGAAGGCTTTGGACCTACGGTCAAAAGGGTGTTTCCTTTTGTACACGTTACTTTTGCGGCTGAGTTGGTGAGATATCAGTTGATGTGACTGATTCTTTGCTTGTTCTCTTCTGCTCACAATGCTTCGCGGGTTTTGAACCCTTTAACCATTTAACATTTTGAGTTATTATGTATTTCAGTCATATTGTTGAGGATTTAGGCTACCCCCGTCATCAGCCCCCCAAGTCAGAGGTGTTTGGGGTGTATGCACAAATGCTTCTGACTTTTATACATTGTTTTTTACTGCTTGAAGGCTTCAAGGGTTTGGAGCAGTTGAGAATTTGAATTTTGAACTGACAACTGATGTGATGGGTGCCAGTTTTTCAGTCGGCGGTTTTTATTACACAATAGGTAATCATAACTTCTCTTTTTAATATTAATTTCCCATTTATTAATATCATTTGATAATCTTTTCACTTATCTTCTCCAAAAGTTCCGGTTATTTCTTCAATCGTCTAGGTTAGTGTTTGAAAATACGAGATTAAAAACATAAAGTTACAAGCAATTAACATGTACAAATCGATCACCTATTAGATTGTTAAGTATCTAGTTCCAACGAACAATTAGTCTCATAGCTTTGATGGAACATTTTCATCTGTTCCCATTAGCATTGGCATGGAAACTTCTGCTTGGTCCAACGAAAGGTAAACAAATGTTTTCATAGCACGTAGGAATATACCTTATTGGCTTGATTTTGCTCCATTTAATCAAAGTAATGCAGTTATACCTCAACGTGAACTCAAGTTAAGCATGATGATTTTATTAGCAAAAAACTTTAGGGCAGAAATGTTATCATTGACTGAATGTATAATCCTGTCTTTCCATCTTTCAAGCCAACACAAACTATGTGTTCTTCAATGTAAATTACTTGAGACGTTGATTTATGTCATTGTTTCCAACTAATTTTTAAGCTGGTCTGTGACAATTGGACGTGTCACTATTACAAAAACCGCATAATTTTCTAATATAAGCAAAGGTTCAACGAACATTCCTAAATGAATTAACTTGTTTGATTAACTGTATAAGGAGAGAGGAAGAAGACAATCGAGTGAGTAGAGGAAGACGTGAAGAACAAGTTTCCAGGTTTTTGTTCTTAGGCTGGAGGGTGTGGGGCCGCCACCCCCGCCAACTCATCATCTATAGCGCCCCGAGTCGCTATACCTCCACACCCTCAGATTTTAAGGGGGCGCTATAGGAGGGCTCCATCATGGTAACGAGGTTGAAGGGCTTTATCAGGTGGGGCCCACTTGATTTAAACCAATGAAAGGCTCCATCCACACCATGCAAATTAAAGGGGGCTCCATGGCTAATGTGGATCCTAGGTGGTGCTAACGTGGCCTGATAAAGCCCCTAGAGGGCTCCACCCACACCCTCAAGCCTTATTAGTTTCACCTTTTTTTGGCATAAAAATGAGCTTCTTTTAATCATTGTTTATACATAATCTTTACGAATTACGTCGATGAAATAAGAAGAGAACCAACCGGTATATATATGTGTTTATTTATAACTTATAAGGGCAGCGGATCCTGTACATTAATCTAAAAGTGTGAGAAGGGTGAGAAATATTGTGGTGATGACAAGTGTCCTAAATCTAAATTAATTCAAAAGGGTAAACAAGTAATTTTATTACTGATTTAATTAATTATTAACCTTCCATAACCGCCACCCTTAATTATAGGAATACAAATTAAGAATTAATCTACGAATATGTGTCATCTTGTTCAGAACTGTACAGTGTTATATATTTTATATAGTGTTATATGGTGTTATATAGTGTTTTTTGGTGGTATATAGTGTTATATGATGGATGTATAGTGTTATATGGTGTTATATAGCGTTATTTTAGAGTTATATAGTGTTATATTTTTCTGATAGCATGTCTATGATAGATTTATAGTGTTATATAGTGTTACATAGTGTTATATGGTGTTGCATAGTGTTATACGGTGTTATATGGTGTTATATAGTGTTATATGTTGGATGTATAGTGTTATATTTCTTGTAGAAGTTACATATTTTCCGGATTTTTTAGAATGTCTGAATTTTTGAATAAGTTTAAAATTGAATCGCTAGAATTTAGGAAAGGTTACCTAATTTGAAACATTTACAAAGACACTATTACCCATACAATTTTCAAATCAGTCCAAATATTAAAACACAATTTATAATTTGGTCCATATTGATCTCAACCATTAGATCAAAGATCTAATGGTTTAAAGCACTTCTCACACTTCTCACACTTTTGAATTAATGTACACTATCCCTACCCAACTTATAAGTAATCCTATGTTTAAATAAAAATGTACATAAGTTAATAATAATCTTCATCGTTACTAATCTAATATGAACACACTATTGTTAGTTAAGTCTCCTTTCTGAAAAGCTCCAAACTTTTGATGACGTCATTTTAAAGTATAAAATAAGCATTACCCTATTCATTAAAATTGGGTCATTTTTACCCTTGTTAAAGTGACAAGCTCCACTCATCACTACCTAATAAATTTGATTTCTAACTAATGGTATTAGAACTGTGTGTTACGATGGGAAGCACCGAGTATTTAGTCAGAATCTGCTTAGGGGCTGTTTGGCAACTTCTGAATCCTAAATCAGTAAGATCTGAACTATTAAGTGCTGAACCAGTAAGATGTCTAAACCATTAAGAGCCAGTATAATGCTTATTGCTTAACCGTTCAGATACAAATGTCTGACCAATTCAGATTAGAGGTCTTAACCATTCAGACTCGGTATAAAACTTAACCATTCAGATGCAAATGTTTGAACCATTCAGACATCTGCTCACGAAATTACAAACAATCTAAACCATTAAGTGCTGAATCAGTAAAAGGCCTAAAACATTAAGAGGCTTATTAAAAGTTAAACAAACAACCCCTCAGTTTATTATACTATCACTACAGTACCTACATACCTTAGAAAAATTGAAAAAAAAACAAAAAGTTAAGATCGTACATTTTCCAATAATAATTTCTACCCATGTTTAGTTAGTTGTGACATTGGCTCAGATGTAAACATCAAAATGTAACTACGAAAAAGTTACGTTGTAATTTAAAAAATTCATGCTATGAAACCATGCAAAACGTTTATAATTAGTTTTATGTTTCCTTTTTAAGGAAAAAACATGTAAAAAAAACAACAATATAGGCAACCAGAAAGGATACATGGGTGGTGCAAGACTTAAAAGGCTTGAACTTATGGTGGTGAAAGAGTTGAAGGCTTGAACTCATGACACACTTGACACTTGACATTCCACCACTTGACACCCACGCATCAAATATTCTATTTTAGTATCATGACACTATTAAATTAAACCTTCTTTAGTTTATAATCAGTAAAAAGAGTCGGCCCAATGGGCCTGTGGATCTAGGCAAATACCTAGGGTCTCCAAATTTTAAGGGCATCAAAATTTTGGATTCTAGGCCTCCTTCTTTAATAATATTATGTTCATATGGTATAGGTTTATATATAAAATTAGGGGAGTCATCATGTAATTTCGAAATTAAGGTAGGTTAACGGCTATTTCATATGGTATAGGTTTATATATGTGTCTTTTACTCAATCAATGTTTGCCCTAAACTTCGAAATCTCTGATTGAGGCTTTGTCATTGTTATTATGTCTGAGATTGTGACTTTGCTTGTGGAATTGCAATTGATTATTGATACTGTGGTTGCAAGTTAAGATTGGGCTGTGTTTGGAAGGCAGAGAACCTGTTCAGACTTTCAGAGAAGAGAAGAGATAGTGAAAAGTGGCTATTGCACAGGTAATATTTCAGATTTCGATTCCTATTTTATAGTGAAAATTAGGGATTGTTGTGTTAGAAATTGTCATAATAGTTAGAAACTGTGATAGTAGATATTTGCTAGATTTCAATTGCTATTTGATATTTTTTAGAAACTGTGATAGTAGTTAGGCTATTGGCTATGTCAAATCGAATCCGAACTTTTAAATCCGGTTATGCAAAAAGACAAAAAAAATGAAAACAAGACACTACTAGAGAATAAGGTTTTTGCTACCGCAGTTTCGGTCGCAAAACGGTGGTAAAAGCCCTTTTGCTACCGTTTTGCCACCAAAATTTTGGTAAAAAATACACACGTAGGAATTGCCCTATTGCCACCTATTTGCTACCACTTTGTTTTTTGCTACCGTTTTGCCACCATTTGTTTGCCACCGTTTTGCTACCGTCTTTTGTCACCATTTTGCTACCGCTCCTGGTTTGCCACCGTTTTGCTACCGCTTATTGTCACTATTTTGCTACCTGTTTTTTGCCACCGTTTTGCTACCGCTTTTTAACACCTTTTTTGTCACCATTTTGCCATTTATTTATCTACATCTGCTACTTTAAATTTATTTATTTATACCTACTAGAAGAACTTAAAAATGCAACCATTTATGATATTTGAAAATCATAACAAATATCTAATGTTCCTCATAATAAAACATCCAAATCAAAACATCAAATATCCCAAATTAAAACACAAAAATCCAAACATTTAAACTAAAAGTGTAAATGCTATGAAGCCACAACATCTTCTTGAGCTTTTTAAAGTTACCATGCAACAGCAAAACACCCAGCATCTTTACCCGAGTAAAGAGCATCCAACCATTACCTGCATAGTTCTAACTGAAGACACTTTCAACCCGTTTAACTCATTAGAGATAAAAGCACCTGAATCGACCCATAACATAAGTAAATGGGTTGAAATTGCCAGGTTTAATTCATAATTCTCTAAAACAAATCAAGAAAGTCATATAATACATACTTATCTTTGACTACAATTGCAGTTTCAAACAACAATTTAGTGAACTAAAACTAAGTTGAAATTAAAGACAATTTAACTCACTTTAGTAACTTGCTGAATGAAGAGCATTGCAATTAAAAGGCCAAATAATTCACCAGCTACTTTTGTGAATCTACTGATGCATGATTAACCATCCCCCTCTTTTAACGTTATTTTCACGAAGTTAGTAAAATAACGTTAAAATTAGTGCACTTTCGCTTTTGTCCCCGAGCGCCCACACATATAATACATAGGCAAGAAGTGTTTTAGTTATATGTAGTATGAGACATTTGTTATTATTTAAGAGTCTCTTTTATAACATTTTTTTATAGTGATAGAATAACAAACCTGGCAAAAAGGGTACAGCTACCTCTCCTCCACCAACTCTCAAAACATTATCTTTCAAATCAATTGTGCACTGTGAAAAACCAATATATCAATGACAGTGTTATACGGAATTAACTATCATTTGTTTCATTAAGCAAGTCAAGAATGAAATTACCTAGTGCTTACGAAGAATATCTAATACGAAAAGGAATTCCATATTGGGTGAATCCAGCACAACAAATAAACACGGAAAGAAGTTATTATCAATCTAAAAAAAATGAATATATGAAATCCATTAGATGGTGATAAAAGATACATTAAAAAACTAGCAACATTTTAAGATATAGAAAAAATAAATATAAAAACAAAAACACTACGTATTGTGTATGATTAATTAACTAATTATAGCGGTACATATATGCTATGTTGCACTAACATGACATTTAATAATTATTTTTAAGAAGATCATTAACTTGTAAATAAATTTATCTTTTAATTATTTTTCACATAAGCATCTTTGCACATGTGGCATCTGATGCGGTAGCTGGCTGAACCAGTGCGACATTCCACGCATAATGTGTACATTCATTCAGTGAGCATTTTATTTATGGACTTAACATGCAAATATCATATTATGAAATCTATAAGGATATATGTGAAAGTTTTGAACTTATAGAAGGTGTCGCCATTATTTATAATCTTTACCTTTAAGGGAACTCCGTTAACTTCCATGTCAACATAAAGCATGACCTGCAAATTTAACCGAAATTGTTGTTCATGATTAAAAAATTCAAAATTTTAAAATATACAATTATGATACTAAAGAATACTTACCACCCTTGCAAAAGCTTCAGGGTTGTGTTCTAGTGCAGCAGCTCAGTTCTCATCAATACCTTTCTGTAAAATAATGCGCACTCATTAAGACACCAAAGTAAGAACCATTAAGATATTAACTATTATACGCATTTTTTTTTTGTTTTCTAATTAAGATCTTAAGGTGCTTGTAATGCCTGATTTCAAACATTCAATTTCATCACTGGGTATAACCAAAGTATTTTCGATGGCCAGAATTTATTTAGAGGATTTGAAGATGCAAAAGTTTGGCCATGATAACAATATATAAAAATATGTGCAAAGTTAAAATGTCCCTATACCTGTCGAATTGCAGCTTCAATTTCTTTTGTGCTTCCACATCAAAAGGGACTGCATACAGAAGTGCCTTTTGTTTCGGATAAACAACAAATTAGAACGGAACTCGTATGTAAAATGCTGAAATACAAACTTACATATAAACAACAATGACATTACATTTCCTTACGAGTGGATACTTCGACTTGTTCAAACTTTCAACGAGGCGATTCGAGTTATGTTTAATGTCTAACAGGTCAAACGGGTCAAAAGTCGCCCAGGGTGAAATTTTTATGCATAGAACCTCATAATTTTCTTGTTTAAAATTTGAATTATTACTGAACTAATACAATTTCTACAATCATACCTGACAAACTAACTGCTTGCAGAAAACTTTAGACTTTTAGTAAAAAAGTGTTTTAGGTCAATCCATCTCTTCTTACCCAACCCGCTCAACTTACCATCTCTTCTTCTTGTTGCCTGCGTAATTCAGATCTCTGATTGTGTCGTCTTCTTAATAAGTCTTGCAACTTATTTAGTTCATTCCCGATAATGATTTGGGCCAACTCAGGATCACTCTGCCATTCACATCCAACGGTTAGAAACTCAAATTTATATAAAAAATTCAAGGGTCACAAAAATAATCCAACCTGAAGCAATTGGGCCATTAAATCCGAAATATTTCGGATTTGCTGCTGAAACGCAGCTGGATTCACTGCAGAACCGTCTGGATTCAATACTTCATTACTAGAAACCCTGAAATTTGAAGACCTCGTTATTAATTCTTCTTACAAGGTGTAGTGTTCTTCTTGATTAGGGAATTTTGTTTAAAAGCTATGCAGTTAATATCATTATTGATTCTTCTTACATGTAAAATATCGGTGTCAGATAACGGTACCGATATTATCGGCGATATTGACCGATATATCACTGATATTTGACTGATATAACCGATATATAACTGAATTGTTAGTGTTATATTGCTATATAAATTATGCATGATATTAAAATTACCGATATCCCACTGATATCTCATCGAGATAACCTATATCTCAAAATATCGGTCCTTGACCGATATCCGATGATTTACCGCATTAACTGCATAGTTTAAAAAAAGATTGTTTGATTGCCATTTTGAAAGTTGTTGTTTAACGAAAGCTTAAAGATAACAAAATGCAAACAAAAATCATACGTTACGTTGAATAAGTGTTGGAAACCATCATCACTAAATCTCCATCGACAACACCCAAACTACGTAGTGTTGTACTTTCATCAACTCTCTCTAAGTCACGATGATCTAAAACCTAAATTTTACTTTCATTAACATTCTCTAAATTGGTCACACTATGTTATAAGTCACAATAATCTAAAACGTAAATTATAGTTTCATCAACTCTCTCTAAATAACATTCACATCCTCTAACAAAGAAATACATTGTCAATTAAGCCTAAAACATAACCAATCAAGCAGCCGAATAACGAAAAATCAATTTCAGTGTTGAATTCTGCTGCAATTGAAAGCCAATTAAGTAAAATCAACAAAATCAACAGTCCAAAGTCTCAACAAATTACATATAAACAGTTTTTCGGAGAATCAGTTTCAGCAAACCCTAATTAATTGATCGAATCGACAATCAACACATTGGAGAAACTGTTATTTAATCAAATCAATCATGGAATTAACAACAACTGAGGTCGAGAATCATACCTTGCTGCTTCGATTGAGTGGTAGAAGATGGAGAATTCAAGGAGTTTCCGTTTCGATTGAGTTCCTTGAATGATCTGTATCGAACAAAAAATATAAAGTTTTTCAATTAATCGAAGCGATTGATCGGAGCGATCGAATGATCAAAGTGATTGATAATAGTGAATACTGTTGATCGGAGCGGAGCGATTGATCGGATTGATCGGAGTGATTGATGGGAGCGATTGATCAGCGGCGATACAAAATTAGGATTGAATGAGCAGGACACAAAAATTAGGGTTTCATTGTGAGAACTGAGAAGTGTTGTCAATTTGTTATTTATGTGTATATATTATACATTCCCGTGGTGAATAAGTTGCTAAATTTGCTGCCCTTCTTTTTTGGTAGCAAAATTTAGTGGCAAATGCCTAATTTTGTAGAAGCTTTAATTGAATTACTTAAGATCTACATTGTCACAAGAAATATTAAACGGTTTAGCTATTATGTTAATCAAAAAAAAAAATTTAGAAGAACTTGATTACGATAATTTCATCAAACAATTTGCTTCGGTTAAAGCTAGAAAAGTAGATTTTATTTAAACATATACTATAATTATAGAAAACATGTGACTTTCAAAAAAGAAATTTTAACTACACTAATTATAAACTTTTTAGTTTATAATTGCCGGTCCCAAGCTCGGATAAAGGAGGAGGGTTTGTTACTAAATATGTTGAAAATGATAATTTTGCAAATTGGCCACTACTTCATAGTTCGATTAGGCCCTCTGAAAACGTAGGAACAACACTGTTAGTAGAAACAGAATATGCATTTACGTTGGTCTTGAAATTGAATGATATTGTTATGAAAATACACATAACAACTAAGTAGCAGATCAAAGATAATTGTAAATCCTGGAAAGATTAATTAGTTTATTGGTAAACAAGTAAACTATTACACCCTTTCTCGTAAAAAAATTAAACTCAAATCATCAAACTCAAATAAATTATCATACGTAGGAATAGCTTTATAGATTTTACACATAGGTGCGTTGAACTCTAAAATGATGTGGGTTAAGTTTAGACACTATGTAGTTTGTTAAGTATCTAGTTCCGACACACATTTTCACTATTTTTATGAAACATTTTTATCGTTTCCCATCAAGCATCGGCATGTGTCCATCTTTTGCGTTTTTTCGTGTTCTGCTTGACCTAAGGAAAGGTAAACATGTTATCTAACACGTAGGAACATAACATACTGGTTTTGATTTTGCTTTATGACACACATTATTGTCAATTATACCTCAAAGTGAATGCAAGTTAAGCATCATGCTTTTACTGGAAAAGAAACAACTTTGATCTTCTAATGTACTTGAGATACACCTATTTGACAGGATCTACAAAGCCTTTGGACGGAAATATTATCACTAGCTCAATGAATAAGGGAGTCGGGGCGTTTCCTAATTTGTGATCGGGTACCCACTACTTGACCAGGAACACCGCCGTCGGTGACCCGGGTAGTGGGTTTTCGGGTAGGAAAATCGGAGAAGGTAACCGATTTGGGTAGGTGATGATTGTGTGTGTGCGTGGAAAACAACTCATAGACGGGTTGTTGTCGTTAGTAACCGGCCCGGTTGGAAGGATTTCAGGTTGTGGTGTGTGGCTTGTCTTGGTGGCACTTTTACATTGGTTGGATTTTGGATATCATCAGGTGGTGCCCCAGGCTCCCAAACTTAGCATTTCCATCTTTCTTGCCAACTCAAACTATACGTTCTTCAATGTAATAACTTAGCATTGATTTGTGTCATTGCCTCCAGTTATTTTTTCAATTGGTCTTAAACTTAATGTGTCACACATAAACCATATAAATTTTATAATATAATCAAAGGTTTAAGGAACATTCCTAAATCGAAAATAGTCACTATATATGTTGCTACAACAATTAAATAGTGGTAATAAAGTATGTATTGTTGATATA
Organism: Helianthus tuberosus; assembly: GCA_030545235.1. NCBI lineage: Eukaryota > Viridiplantae > Streptophyta > Magnoliopsida > Asterales > Asteraceae > Helianthus > Helianthus tuberosus. The sequence goes on along the minus strand of CM060399.1, from coordinate 163,043,327 downwards.
ATGAAGCAATTAACCTTGGCAGAGCCAATGTTAGGTGGTGGGTATGAGTACAAAGGAGGAGTATAGGTTAGAACTGGAAAAGTATAACATAATTATAAAGGAGATGTATGCTAAATTACAAAGGAAAAGTAAAGTAGTGAATGGTCTGCAAGCCGTAGGTGTGAGTCTTGCGTCCGAAGTGTCTTTCAATGTCTCCATGGCTAGGTATATATAGGCGTCCAAGAGCCTTCCCTTGTTCTTAACCGGACTATGATCTTTCCAGGAAAGGAAGTGTAGCAGGGTCCTTTCCTTTGTTTTTCAGAGCTCTATTCTTCTCTTCCACACCATTTCAGGTAATCCTTTGACTCTGCCCCTCCTGATAGCGACCGATCTTGAATTGTGTCATTGTGTTTTATTAATTGGTCATGTCTTTAACCTTTTGTCTTTGTCTTATGAGACTTTTGACTCGTCTCGATCTCCATGCCTTACATATGTTGTATCGCTTACGAGCAGATGGCTTTTATTTATTCATTTCTTGAGATGCACTACCTTATTGGCTTTGTGCTTATTCTCCTAGTGACAAAGGGGTGCCTCCTCCTTGTATGATGTTGTAAGGATTAATTATTTATCTCCTTCCATTAACATGGGAGGGGAAGTGGGTTTTGACCCACCCATGTCATCAATCTCCCATTGTGGGCCGCTCCTGGTGTGTAAATGTACATGAGTGGACCAGACTTCTCCTGCATAGCCCTTTCCTTGATGTGCAAAGCCCAATGCAATCATCATAACCTAGTCGCTTATCCCCTTAATTAGTCTTGTCAATTGTTCCTCCTCAGCAGTTATGGAGGCGCCACAACCACAATTTAAACTCCCGTATTCATATTAATTTTGCAAACAACTTTTTACTTTACTCTTTTCTCTCTCAATTTTGATCGTCTTCCTTCTTTATCAGGTGAGTAATTTCTACTCTTTGTGTTTCGATTTCAATTTTTTGTTTTTGAAAATGGGCAGTGAAGAAACACTAGATAAATGGTCGGAACCGAGATATCTAGGGGGTTTGAATCCGCATAAAAGGGTGGTTTCCTCTCGATTGATTCAGGTACAATTGATGTCCTTCTTCGATAACTCTGCAAAAAAGAAGCACCGTTAGCCTCGCCAAGGGGAGAAAGGGGTTCTCTCCTTGACCCGACTCCGGTGTGAGAATAGGTATAGGTTGTGAAGAAGAAGAAGATGTATTTGAGAAGTGTGTGTAACTTGGATTCCATACCTGAGCAGTTCTCATATTTATAACCGGGAGCCTTTGGGCGGGAAAACCTGTTAGTGAAAAGTTGACGGAAGATGCTAACCCTGTAAGCGGTTACATTTCCTTCCGTCAAGCTTCTTGATCCGACGTGAGTGCACACGGATCGTGGCTTAGATCGATGGCTGGGGATTTGCCACGTGTAAAGTGATAAAGTGGAGATTACTCTCCAATTGCATGCTATTGTTGTGATTTCAGGGATGCCTGAGGTGGCGACACGTGTCCAGACGGTTATAACCGTCTTAGTGGTGCACGATTGAATTCTTTCTAGAAGATTACTGCTGTAATCTGATGTGACTCCTTATCGTGTGGTGTCCGTTAAGTAAATAATATCCAAGTCCGGATATCATTAAGAGGAAGTGCTTGACTTAGGATTTTCATCCTTTATTTAAGCGCAAGGATTTATGATTTCCTTTTGGCGCGCAAGTGTCGTCTGCTGTCTTTTTTCCGTGTCCTCTTTGTTGGACCAGTGCGCGGCCGCGCAAGGTCTAAAGAGGGTTAAAGATGAAGTTGTGGCTTTTTCTCTTAAGTCTTCTTTATTGGACCAGTGTGCGGCCGCGCAAGGTCTAAAGAAGGTTAGAAAATCGAGGTTGTGGTATGGTCCAAACGCTCGAAATAAGGTTTTTGGGACCTTACCCCTTCAAGTCCCCCCAGTCTAGTGTTGCTCTTATGCAAATAAGTGGAGCACTGGACTATGAGAGAGAAATGTTTTTTGCTGCAGAGTTTTTGGCGCGAAAGTGGAGAATTTTTTATGAGAAGGTACACTTGCGCAATTTTTTGAAAAAATCTTAGAAGAAAACTTGTGAGTTTTCTTCTTTGTTCTGACCTGCTTTGCCATGATTTGACGTTTATAACGTTATTTGAAAAATAAAACATAAATACATGTAGTACCTTTTCATCTTCCCTTCTTCTAAGGGTGTTGATGATGGATGTGCCATTGGACTGTTTGCTAATGCTTTGAAGGAGTATCTTCCGGTTAACCGGAAAGATCAGCCTTTGCTTGTGTACCGGCGGCGTCGAAACAGGTGTTATTCTGATCCTTCCTCTGGAATGAAGGGATACCAGTTGTTGATGGGGAGATTGAGCTGGCTGTTGTTCCCCCTTGTTAGGGTGTTCTGGGAAATACTGTATACCTCTGACGAGGCTGCAGTTATGTTTTTTGGTGTTTATTTTGTAAAGAACGTTTTGATGTTCTGCTGATGTAAATGCTGCTAAAGGTGCCTTGCTGTATTAGTAACTTTTCCTTGTTAATGCAATGTTATGCATTTTTGTGTTTATTGATTTATGTTTGAATTACAATATGTTGCATGTGTATAATTACTTTGTTTAGGTAGAGCGAATGAAAATGGTATTGTGCTCATGTGCGAACGTAAGTCTAGACTGTGCGTATGGCTTGCTCTTTTTTAGACCGTTCATGAGGCTTACAATGTTCAACATACTGTTTTCGCGTATACCAAAGGAATTACATGCAATTTGTAACAAACAAAATCATGTAAAGATATTTTTTGTATTAATAGGGCGCGGGGTTAAAAAATACCTTGCCTGTATAAGTCTGATTTGTTGAACAGCTTGGCTAGTTGTTGCGCGTTGTGAGGAATAGTTGTTGTCTTTGACTGTGAGTAGGGATGTAGAGATAGTGAATAGTACGTGATTGCTCATCGTGGGAATTGGTTGTGCAAACCTTGGTGCTCGTTGATTGTACTAGCGTTTTTCCATGGGTTGTCAGGGTTGCGCGTATGTAAAGGAGCAAGTGTATGTGTGTTCACTCGTAAGCAAAGGAGTATGCGCGTATGGCGATTTAAAGGGGTATGCGCGGATAGCGGCTTACGTGCTCATGTGTCAAGGATCAAGCGCGGATGGCGACTTTCGTGCTCAAATGTAAAGAAGTATGCGCGTATGGCGACTTACGTGCTTGTATGCGCGTATGGCGACTTAAAGGGGTATGCGCGGATGGCGACTTACGTGCTTGTATGTAAAGGAGAAAGCGCGGATGGCGACTTACGTGCTCAAATGTAAAGAAGCATGCGCGTATGGCGACTTACGTGCTTGTATGGAAGGGAGCAAGCGCGGATGGCAACTTACGTGCTCTGAAAGGGAGCAAGCGCGGATGGCGACTTACGTGCTCAAATGTAAAGAAGCTTGCGCGTATGGCGACTTACGTGCTTGTATGAAAGGGAGCAAGCGCGGATGGCGACTTACGTGCTCAAATGTAAAGAAGCATGCGCGTATGGCGACTTACGTGCTTGTATGAAAGGGAGCAAGCGCGGATGGCGACTTACGTGCTCTGAAAGGGAGCAAGCGCGGATGGCGACTTACGTGCTCAAATGTAAAGAAGCATGCGCGTATGGCGACTTACGTGCTTGTATGGAAGGGAGCAAGCGCGGATGGCGACTTACGTGCTCAAATGTAAAGAAGCATGCGCGTATGGCGACTTACATGCTTGTATGAAAGGGAGCAAGCGCGGATGGCGACTTACGTGCTCTGAAAGGGAGCAAGCGCGGATGGCGACTTATGTGCTCAAATGTAAAGAAGCTTGCGCGTATGGCGACTTACGTGCTCTTATCCTTAAATAAGGAGTGTAAGTTTTACCACAATTTTTGATGTGATTTTTCAATCGGCGGTATTATACCGCAACAATAGGATTTATATTGTTCCCATCATCTTGAAAAGATAACGGATTGCGTATGTCTTTTTTAATGATTTCTTTCATCCATCAAATTTTAAGTACCAGTTGTACAGATATAGACGCTCTAATTATGCTAGTCAATATAAATGCTTGTACATATATATCCGTTATAGCGCATATAATTGTCAGATTGTAACACTTTCATGTTGAAAAGTCATGGCACTTGAATTAGTATAAGTGCCAGTTTAAATGTTTATAAGTGATAGCACCAACTGTTTAGTGTATGCTAGAAGGTGTTCACGTTATGTAAAAGAATTCGGGAATTTGTTCTCTTTTCCTTATTTTGTTTAAGGAAAAATCAAAAGGATCTTTCAGAGGAATTTGTAGTACCTAGGTTTTGAAGAAAACCGTATTAGTCAAGGCTTATAGCCCTGAGAAGCAAAGCTCCGGAAGTTATGCGTTGTGCGACTTCAGGTCTGCAGCTCGTTGATCAAAGAATTTAAATGAAACCCCCAAATCTGGAGTGTTTGTGGAAAATTTGGTTCCTAGCGATCTGGAACCTGTTGAACCAGTGCTCTGGAGTTTTTTCTCCATGAATAGATCTGAACGGTTATGAACTCTCGTTTGCATTTAGGGAAGTAATTCCTCCCGAATGACTGTTGTTGCTTTCTTGCCGAATATCAGATCTGATGTTTGGGGACTCAGGTCTGATAATTTGCGTGAAATTTTGGTTCAAAGCTTTCTGGAATCTGTCGATCCAGTATTCTGGAGCTCTTCTCTATGAGTTGATCTGAGGAGTCCTTTTCGTCTAAGTGATTGTTACTTGTATTGATTCCCATGATTCCGTCGATCTGAGTATTTGGGGTTGTAGAACCCTTGAATTCAGACCGAGGACCTGATGGGTGAGGTGATGAATTCTCTTCCATATGAAAACAGAGAATGAGGAAACTGAATCGAAACGAGACAAAACTGAAAAAACAGAGAGATCGGTGGGCGCCAATGAAGAAATACTAGATAAATGGTCGGAACCGAGATATCTAGGGGGTTTGAATCCGCATAAAAGGGTGGTTTCCTCTTGATTGATTCAGGTACAATTGATCTCCTTCTTCGATAACTCTGCAAAAAAGAAGCACCGTTAGCCTCGCCAAGGGGAGAAAGGGGTTCTCTCCTTGACCCGACTCCGGTGTGAGAATAAGTATAGGTTATGAAGAAGAAGATGTATTTGAGAAGTGTGTGTAACTTGGATTCCATACCTGAGCAGTTCTCATATTTATAACCGGGAGCCTTTAGGCGGGAAAACCTGTTAGTGAAAAGTTGACGGAAGATGCTAACCCCGTAAGCGGTTACATTTCCTTCCGTTAAGCATCTTGATTCGACGTGAGTGCACACGGATCGTGGCTTAGATCGATGGCTGGGGATTTGCCACGTGTAAAGTGATAAAGTGGAGATTACTCTCCAATTGCATGCTATTGTTGTGATTTCAGGGATGCCTGAGGTGGCGACACGTGTCCAGACGGTTATAACCGTCTTAGTGGTGCACGATTGAATTCTTTCTAGAAGATTACTGCTGTAATCTGATGTGACTCCTTATCGTGTGGTGTCCGTTAAGTAAATAATATCCAAGTCCGGATATCATTAAGCGGAAGTGCTTGACTTAGGATTTTGATCCTTTATTTAAGCGCAAGGATTTATGATTTCCTTTTGGCGCACAAGTGTCGTCTGCTGTCTTTTTTCCGTGTCCTCTTTGTTGGACCAGTGCTCGGCCGCGCAAGGTCTAAAGAGGGTTAAAGATGAAGTTGTGGCTTTTTCTCTTAAGTCTTCTTTATTGGACCAGTGTGCGGCCGCGCAAGGTCTAAAGAAGGTTAGAAAATCGAGGTTGTGGTATGGTCCAAACGCTCGAAACGAGGTTTTTGGGACCTTACCCCTTCAGGCAGTAAGAATGACATGCATCTTCATTATTCGGAACTCAACTGCCATTCCTTTAGTAAACACTTTGCTCTTTATCGGATTTGGGCTGGAATATGAACTCATGCTTCCGTCTGATGAGGACGTTGTGAATAAACCATTGGAGGGTTACATGGCAATGTATACAGTTTATTTTGAATTTTTGAACCTCCGTTTGTCTTTCACCTGGTTCTTTCTTCAGACCCTCCAATCTCTTGGTCTAGAACTTTATCAACCGGCTCCTTATGGGTTGAGCAAAATAACCCATTTTGAGATGCTTTGTTGCGCTCGCAATGTTGAGCCGAACGTTTCATAAATCAGTTTTTTCAACTCGCTCGAAACGGTGATTGGCTCACCATTGAGATGTTTAAAGAGAATAGTTCCCGCTACATTTATCGAATCAGGCCTTCTCTTAAACACTGGAAAGAGAATTTTTTCTGGGTTAAAAAGTTCATAATCCCATTTGTGATGCCCCATCGTGACCCATCAGGTCCTTTGAACCTTTCAAAATTTTGTGACCCTACTTTAGTTACTCTTTTGCAACCCCCCTTGACGTACGCGTCCATACCATGAACATGTACTCGTTTATTCTGCTATTGGCCGATTGTGGTTTGATGCTTCTTAAGTCCTTATGTTTGTTAGAAGAGATAGAGGTGATCCACTTATTTATTTGTTTATTTAATATTTTTATGTTGTGTTACTTGCATTATGAAGCTAGTATATTACTTTGTTTGTCGACATGAGTTTGCTTGAGCTATTGGATAAAAGCTTAGAGGGTGAGGAGTACGATTCGAGGTAGTTAGACCACAACAAGGAGCCAATTGTGGCTTCGTTTGATTCTTTGTTCACTGGTACCATGGATGATTATGATAGATTTCTTCTTGATAGTGAGAAAGTTGCAGATGTTCCTTTTGTTGTTGATCCTGCTCCTGTAGCAGTGAATCATGTTGCTACTCCTTCGGGTAACCCTCTTGTGGCTTCGGCTTCTACTATGCCTCCTTTTATGAAGGTGACTTCTTCAAAGAGAAACAATTAAAGAAAGGAGAAGTTGTCTGCCTCTGAAGTTGGAGTGTCAAAGAGGACAAGGCGCTCTGTGAATAAGCTTGATCCAATAGATCTAGATGACAGTGATTTTAAGGTATTAGAGGAGGAGGGTGAGTCTTCTTGAGATTGCCACTCCTCTTCTAACAAAGAATAAAGTGGTGAAGCTTTCGACTTGGAGGTTTTTGTTCCTACTTGGTCGATCAAGAACAACGATAGGTTTTCTAGCTTGATGATCGGAGTGTCGCGCTCCGGTCAAAGATAATATTTATAAGCCCTAATTACCCTTAACGATAGCTAGTGGTAGCAAGGGGTCGAACCACGAAGAGTATGTGGTTTGCGAATGGACTTGATTGAACTTAAACGAGTATCACAATTTATGAAGCTTGCAAGAATATTTTTTGTAGTTTTGTTTGGTTGAAAAGATGTGAATTAAACTAACGGAATCGATTGAATTAATTAACTACTAGAAATTAACGATTGTAAGAAAACTTGATTAATAAAACAATGTGAAATAACAAGGTTCACACCCGGTTTCAACAAATGCAAGACCTAGGATGACTATGTGTTTTAATTTAATTTACTTGAATTAATTCATTAACGGGTCAATAATCACAAAGCTTAGGTGCCAATCACTATCAACGTCATAGACAATGGACCATGATGCACTTCATTACCTTGGACTAACAAATCCTATCAAGAGACAAGGCATAAATACGTGTATTCGATTCACGAAGTCAAATTTAATCATTCATTCGACAATTCATAAATGCAATGCAAACGTAGGACAATTGTCTAAACCTTCAAATGTAATTCAAATTATCACAAACCAAAAATCAACACATAGCAAAACCTAAATCTTACAAAAGTTCACACCGGGGTGAAACCTCCAAGGAATTAGCCACTCATGATCGACGAAACTTGATCACCGGATATTGAAAGCTCGAATCTTGACATCTTGAAACTTGAAGATAGAGATGAATAGTGATTAGGGTTTATGGTCAATGATGATTGTGAGAATGGATGGAGAATTGTAGGATGATTGTAATGGTGATGAACTAGGGTTAGAATTCGGTTGATTTGGATGATGGATGGTGATGTGTAATCGATTGGAAGTGAAGTGGTAATGGTATTAGGCTCCAAGATCACTTTTCAAACTCAAACATAAGTGTAACTCCCGAATTCAATAGCCCCCGATAGAATTCGTTTGCAATACCTAAAAAGAAAAAATTCGCGTAAGGAGAAACTGAGGCCCGTCGGCGACGGCCTGGGGACCTGTCGGCGACAGCCTCCCCTTTTCATGTTTCCGTCCGACGCTTCATTCTCCTGTTTACGCGCATATGGGCCGACGAGGTTTTCTAAGGGGCGTCGCCGACGACCTCCCCAATTCCCATTTTCCGTTTTTTTCCATTTTGTACTCCCGGTTTATCCGTTTGATGTCCCGGTAGTCCGCTTTTCTCTCCGGTGACCCGTAAAGCTCCCGAAAAGCTCCTTAAACTTTGTTAAACCTGCAAAACACAAATTTAATTAAAAGTAGGCCATTCGAGATTAAAAGTCAAGTAAAAACCCAAACCCAAACCCAAACCCAAACTTAAACACAAACGAGCACCGTTATTCGACCACGTATCACTTGACTATTTGTAAGCAATACCTGAACAACTTTCTTCCTCCTTCTGATAAACTGGCTACTCATGGGCGAACTTTTGAGAAACTAGCTTGTCATCAATAGTCCAAGGCCTATGTTTGGGAAAATAGGTACAATCATGAAGTTTCTTAAGTTAAGAAATTGAAGCCCTTGATTAAGCCCAAGTGAAGCACGTGCAGGAATTAAAGAAGAGTACTGAAGAATTGCAACTTATAAAGGGGAAAAGTGTTGGCCTGGAGGGGACTGTTGCTGGGATGCTTGTAGCGAAAGAGCACCTGGAGGAGGAAAAGCAAGAACTCGAGAAGAAAGTGATGGAGTTGTTGAAAGAGAAATGTTGGCTAATAGAAGGGGGTTTCTCCCAAGTTGTTGGTTATTTGCTTAGGAACGTCGAATTTGTTACTCCTCATTCCTCTATCCAGAAAAGCTGTTGGCTACTCGGTATTCATGAAGGTATATCTTTTGGCCATGTTGCTGCCTTGAAAGAGGTTCCTTTGGTCTCTATGTAGGGTTATGATCCAAATGATAAGCAAAGCTTTGTTAGTGTCGTTCATGCTTATGAGAGGGCATCATACCCTTATCTATCGACATTGGGTGCTTGTGCTGACAAACCCATTTTGAAGATCAAGGAGTTGGAGCTGCTTGGGCTAAACAAAGAGAAGGCTTTAGGTTGGATTGCTGCGAGCAGGAGCCATAGTGGTCAAACGAGTCATGCCAGCGCGAGTATAGATACTCGTTCAACTACAACCTTCAAACCTCCTCCTTCCCCTTTCCCTAAGATAGTTGAGCATGCTCCCGCAAAAAACTTACACGAGGAAGATAATTAGGGTTATTAAGCTAGATATGATATGATTTCTCAAGAACAATACATTTCATCACGCTAATTGGTTTATGAATTTGCTAATAGTTGTCAGGGTAGATGTAATGGCGAGGGAGGCTATTGGCTTTTAGGGAGAAAACCATGAATTTTTAAATCCTGGCATGAGGTAAATTATAATTAATTTGGTGCATTTAGAAATAGGAGTAGAAAACCATTCGCTGCAAAAAAATAAGACGTGATTGCTTAGGAACGGAGTTATTAGCTTTAAGTAGTATTTTCTAATCCCTTAGCAATAAATCTATCTGATTATGAACGTAATACAGTTATATTGTTGTCTTAATATTGCTATAATTGTTATAAATAACAGGCACTTATGAAGAAATGATAATGCGTCCACACAGATTTGTCCATGTGGTTTTTTTTGAAGTTTTTAGAGTCGATCAAAGTTTAAATATACAATAGTTGCACTTACTGTTTCAAATGTTTAGACGTGTTCAATCACTAGGAAGATTTTTTAAATATATTTAATTGGCCTTTTACTTAAATAAACTCCACACCAACTTGCGTCATATAGTTTGGTAAATTACCACATGAATGACAAGTTTACATTCTCAATAGGCTAATTACTGTCTCTTAATAATTTTTTGAAAGCAAGTTACTCTCAAACAACAACAACTAGCCAAACGAAACTTCCGCGCACGCCATCAAGTCACGACAGCATCTGGGTTGTCGTTGACCGCTTAACTAAATCTGCTCACTTCTGCCGATATGAGAAGACTATAAGGTAGAAAAATTAGCCCAAATCTACACCAATGAGATCATTTGTCGACATAGGATGCCTCGCAACATCATCTCTGACCGCGATGGTCGGTTTACCTCGCGTCTTTGGGAAACGTTTCAATCTGCTCTCGGTACTACGCTTAATCTAAGTATCGCTTTCCATCCCCAAACCGACAGTCAGACTGAAAGAACGATCCGTACCCTTGAAGACATGTTCTGTTTGTGTGTCATAGATTTCGGTGGTAATTGGGACACATACTTACCTTTAGTCGAATTCTCGTAGAATAACAGTTATCATTCCGGCATTCAAATGGCACCATTTGAGGCATTGTACGGAAGAAGATGTCGATCGCCTATTGTATGGCACGAGATCGGGCACTCGCAATTAACCGGTCCTAAGCTATTGCAAGAAATGACTGAAAAAATCCTCCAGATTCGGGACAATCTGCTGAAAGCTCGGAGTCGACAGAAAAGTTACGCCGATAGACGACGCAAGCCCCTTGAATTTGACGTTGGTGACTACGTACTCCTAAAGGTTTCACCTTGGAAGGGTGTGGTCCGATTCGGCAAGAAAGGAAAGCTCACGCCTCGATACATTGGACCCTTTAAGATTCTGGAAAGGATCGGCAAAGTGGCCTACAGACTCGAACTACCGGAGGAACTTAGCAACGTCCACCCGACTTTCCATGTCTCGAACCTCAGGAAGTGTCTGGCTGAGCATGATTTACATGTTCCACTCGATAATCTACAAGTGAATGAAACATTACACTTCGTGGAAAAGCCTGTTGAAATCATGGACCGACAAACCAAGCAGCTCAGGCGCTCACAACCTCGTCATCAGCACAAACCACTTCTATTACAGCAAACCAGTGGGCATTTGTTACTAACCAAAATTAAACTATACAAAGTCTTCTTTTGAGCGAAAATGATACCGGTAGTAACAACCGTCCACCTAAACTGATGCATATGAACGAGTATCTCGGTTGGCAAGAAAGATTCCATACGTATGTGCTTGGGCAAAACACGGAGTTGTGGTTGTCTTTTAACACGGAATTTGATCAAGCACTTGAAGAAGCCGGTTCAAATGACGCAACGTTTGCAGATCTTTCTGTCGATGATAAAAAGGCATATGATTTAGAAAAGAAAGCATTTTCAATTCTAACTCAAGCCTTAAACAAAGATATTTATCATCAGTTCGTGAGATTCAAAACGACAAAAAGTCTATGGGATGCATTAAAGGCGAGAGGTCAAGGAAATGCATCGTCACGCAAGCTGAGACATGATCTGCTCAAAAAGGAATTCGACGGATTCATGTGTATGGAAAGGGAGTCGCTGGGAGATCTGACAAGTCGATATTATCATCTGCTGAGTGAAATGGGTAATTTTGGGGTAGTAACAACTCCGGAAGAGGTGGTCACAAAGTTTGTCGATGCATTGCCAGTTCAATGGAATGGTTTCTTGGAAAATTTAAAGTATAATGGCACGCTAGCTACAACCAACATCCATGATTTCATTCAACTCTTGGAAAACAAGAATCAAGAGGAAATCAGGAAGGGAAAAAGAGTGCCGGTACCACAAAATCCCGAGATGTACTATGAAAATTGTGGAGGTACCAGCACGGTTGCGAGACCTGCTCAACTACAAATGGCATTTGTCTCGAGCACCGATATGTATAAAACACCACAACCAGCTGCCCCAGAGCAAAGCTATCAGTCTACTAGAGTACCATCATTTTTTGATCTAAACTACAAAGGTCAACAACAAGCCTGTTATGGAAACACTTCATCAACAGTCAATGCTGGTCAACTAACTAATCCAAACACAGTTCGGCTAGACACTTCAAGTTTCTCAAAAGTGAGTGTTGAGGTGGCAAAGGAACATATGGAACTGTTAAACACTTTGGTGAGCGCCTACTGTGGGTTAGTAGCAGGGCAAATTGGGAATATCAATTTGACTCAGGAAGATTATCAGCAGATAGATAAGGATGAAATGGATTTGATGGATAACAAGTGGGCATTTGCTAGTGCTGTGAGGCGGGCAAAAGACTTCATGGAAAGAACTGGTAGAACCAGCTTGGAAAGCAAGAAAGATACCAAGTATGGGTTCGATAAGCAGGCAGTCAAATGTTTCAATTGTGGTGAACGAGGTCATTTCAAACGGGAATGCACAAAGCCAGCTCAACATGGGAACCAGAATCCATTCAGAAATCAAGGCAACCAATCGAACCAGAATCAAAACAGGAATAATGAACGCTCCTTGATGCCTGCAAACAATACTCATCAAGCAGGTCCATCAAACAACAACCAAGCTCTTGTGGTACAAGTTGATGAAGGTTGTGACTAGTCGATTCAACTGGATGATCGGATTATCACGCTCCGGTCAAAGATAATATTTATAAACCCTAATTACCCTTAACAAATAGCTAGTGGTAGTAAGGGGTCGAACCATGAAGAGTATGTGGTTTGCGAATGGACTTGATTGAATTTAAACGAGTGTCACAATTTATGAAGCTTGCTAAGTTGTTTTTATGGTTTTTGTTTAGTAAAGAGATGTTGAATAAAATTACTAAAGTGATTGGATTGATTAACTACTAAAGATTAACAATTGCAAGAGTGTAATTGAGTATTTAAACAAGATAAAGAAAAAGGGTTCACACCCGGTTTCGGTAATTGTAAACCTAGGTTCCTACAAGTTTTAGAATTGACCTAATTGGATAAATGATTAACGGATTTAGTGTACCGTGACTTAGGTGCCAATAACTATCAACATTCCTAACAATGGACAAGAATGCACTTTGTAATCAACACAAGTAAATCCTAACCAAGATAACGCATAAGTGCACAAATTCATTTCACAAAGTCATAACTTTATCATCGTTCGACAATTTTCAAATTCAATTCAAATACACGACAATTATCAAAGGTGTTTAAAATCAAAACACAATTTGTCACACAAGTCAAACTAAACACAAATCGGAACCCTAGATAATACAACTACCTACACCGGGGTGAAACCAAGGTGATTAGCCGCTCATGGTTGAAGGAACTTGATCACCGGATGTTGGAAACTTGTTCTTGATCATCTTGATGCTTGGAGATAGTGAATGATGGTGATTAGGGTTGTGGTGAATGATGGTGGGGAGAGGATTGAAGGATGATGTTAATGGTGATGAACTAGGAGTTTGATTCGATTGAATTGGATGATGGATTGGTGTGTAAGATGGAATGGAGATGAAGTGGTGATGATATTAGGCTCCAAGATCAACGTTCAAACTCAAAACAAAGTGTAACTGTCGAATTGAATGGCCTCAAGGTGTTTTGAATCGTTCCCAACAACCAAATCCACAATTTTCGCGTTTGCAAAAACTAAAGCCCGTCGCCGACTAGGGGGACCCCGTCGGCGACTGGCTCTCCTGATGCTATTTTTCTTCGACGCCTTGTTTTCCTGGATACGCGCATTTTTGGCCGACGGGCTTTTCTAAAGGGCGTCGCCGACGGCCCTAGGGGCGTCGCTGACGACCTCCCCAACTTCCATTTTCTATTTTTCGCTCCTTGAGTTCCCGTGTGATCCGTAACACGTCCCGGTGGTCCGTTTTTCACTCCGGTGACCCGTAAGGCTCCCGAAAAGCTCCTTAAACTTTGTCAAACCTGCAAAACACAAATTTAATTAAAAGTAGGCTATTCGAGATTAAAATTCAAGTAAAACCCCAAACTTAAACACAAACGAGCACCGTTATTCGACCACGTATCACAGGGTAGCGGTGATCAGGGTGGAACAACTTGTTTTGCTGAGGTTGTCAAGGATCTAAATCACGCAACTGGTGGAGAATCTTCAGATGAAGACAGTTCTTGTTATAGTGGAAGCTCAGATGAGGAAACCTCAAGTTCAGGTGAAGATGGCATGGATGAAGTGTCACATGAACCCATTGATGCAGATGTTGAGGAGCTTTTGAGTGAAGCTAAAGCAGGGAATGACCGAAGATCAATTCTGGTAGATCAAGCTGCTTATTCTTCTTCTTCTCATCATTCAGCCTTCATGGCTAATGTTGGCAGCTCGTCAAGTCAGGTATGTGTCGATGAATCTAAATCTGATAAATGTGATAATTGTGTTGATTTAGTTGCTAGATTGTCTGATTTTGGTGCTAGATTGTTTGACTTGCAAAGCAAATATGATGATTTGTAAAGCAAGTATGACGTGACATTTATCCACTATCAAAGTTTGATCGTGGATCTTGCGAAATGCACAGAGGCCAACCTGTTCCATAAAAATCATGAAAAAGAATTTAAGAAAGTAATTGACACATTAAGGGATGATAAAACCGAGCTAGTAAAAACAGTTTCAAGAAAATAAACTGCTATAAATAATTACATCACTAGGCTCGAGGAAGCACAAAAGGAGTTGGCCTGTGTCAAGTGTGAAAATGAGGCGATCCAGCTTAGGTTAGATGGTTACTCAAACTCTAGGTATGTACTGGATTACATCATTGACATATAGAAGAAAAAGAATGATGTCACGTGCATTGGCTATAAGAAGTGTCCTCCACCTATTAGACACAATTATACCGCAATGCCTGATGAGGAGGATAAACCTCAATTTGAGCCATCTGTTCCTTTAGACGCTGAAGAATTCACAGTTGGACTCGGTTATAAAAAGGAAGTATCATCAGACTTAGATGTATCAGCAGATATGAAAGTATCAACTGCTAAACAAAATCAGGAACCTCCAGTCGTTGTTGAGGATGCTGATTCTTCAGATGATGAATCCGATGATACTGACTCTGCAGAGTCTGATGCAGTTATCAAAGAAGAGGACATACCTCTCGAGAATCACATTCTATGTGATCCTCCCGCAAAACCTGCTAAGACTGTTCGAGTTGAGTCCACATCTGCACAAGAGTCTAAGAGTGTGAATTTGCTATACACTCTAGTTGGTGATGATAAAGTTTATTCAAACAAAGATTTTCCGATTAAAAATGTAAATCAATCTTTAATCAGTAAAGTTTTTGAGGATTCGACAAGTAAGTTTTTGGGAGAGTCGAGTTCACGAGTTGTGGTAACACAATGTCCTCCGATTCCAAAAGCCGAAGTTCGAAAACAATATGGAAATCAGAAAGTACCAACAGAGAAAATTCAGCAAAATCACACTAGAACAAAAGGAAAATCGACACCTCAAGGTAGAAAGGAACAAAACCAGAGAAAGAACAAAAAGGTGAACTTTGTGAAGTCGAAGGGAACTGATAAACTTGAAACATTTGAAAACAAATCTAACATAGATTATGTTAAACAAGTTAAAATTTTGAAAAGAGATGGTCAAAACAAATCAGGACCAAGTACTTCGAAATCACAAAGTTCATCAACGAGACATCAACATGATACTTCGGGGTTTGTTGAACGAAGATCATGTTTCGAGTGTGGTGAATTTGGACATATCATTCGAAATTGTCCATATCTTCATAAGTTAAAAGCTAAAGTTGATGTTCCCCGTGAGCAAAATTACCAAAAATGATATGTTTCTCCAAAACAAGATCCCCGTCTTGTGAAAGAAAGGGAGAAGAAACAGAAGCGCAAGCAAATTAAGGTAATTGAAAAGGCTCTTAAAACCGATGTGGTTCAAAAACAATCTGTTTCACTTAAACCAGAAATTTCAACAATTTCAAAAACTTCAAACAATCACGAAGTTAAATTTCAAACAATCAAACTGGTAAAACTCAATAGACTTGGAAACCTAAATTGGTCATAAACTCAGGGGAGCAACACCATTTCCAAATCATCGCGAAGTTGAAATAACTTTTTTTCGATGAAAATGGAAGACCCAAGTCCACGAAGGCTTGGGTCCCCATCTCTAATTGATCATTTGAGTACATGTGTAGGTTTTTCCAGGAGGAACTATCAGTGGTCTCTGGATTGTTGATAGTGGGGCATCCAGGCACATGAGCGGCAACATGAGGCTTCTCTACGACGTCAAATCTATTAGAGGAGGTTATGTTGCTTTTGCTGGAGATAAAGGTGGGATATTCCTGGTGGAGGAATGGTATCCAATGGGGTTGTCAGCTTTGACAAGATCAACTTTGTGCAACAACTTGATCACAATCTTCTAAGTGTTTCTCAAATCTGTGATAAGAAGTTTTCTGTGCACTTTGATGCTAATGGATGTTATGTGCTGAAGCCTGGTTTCAAGATCTCCAAAGACTGGATTCTCTTATCTGCTCCAAGGGTTAATGATTTGTATGTCCTTGATATGAGCCAAGGAATTATAACGTCTGCACAAGTAACGTGTTTTGTTACTAAAGCCATAGAAAAGGAAACGATATCTTGGCACAGGCGGATGGGACACATTCACCTAAGGAAAATGAATCATCTGGTGAAGAATGAGTTATTAACTGGTGTTCCCGTCAGAAACTTTCATCTTCAAAACGTCTATGTTTCGTGCCAGAAAGGAAAACAAAGGAAGAAATCGCACCCGATAAAGAAGATCAACATGGTAGCAGTACCGCTTGAACGTTTGCACATGGATTTGTTCAGTCCTGTCAAGCATAAAAGCATCAGTAATGACTCGTACTGCCTTGTAGTTACAGATGATTATTCAAGATTTTCTTGGGTGGCGTTTATGGCACACAAGAGTGAAACTTTCGGAATTATCAAAAATTTAATTACTACGATTGAGAATTTGTATAATTTGAAAGTGAGACGCATATGCAGCGACAATGGAACTGAGTTCAAGAATCATTCTATAGAGGAGTTTTGTAGATCCAAAGGCATTCTTCATGAATTCAGTGCTACATACACTCCTCAATAAAATGGCGTCGCTGAGCGTAAGAATAGAACATTGATCGAAACTGCAAGGACTATGTTGGTAGAGTCATAGTTGCCCATTCCGTTCTGGAGTGAAGCTGTGGCCTCTGCATGTTACACGATGAATAGAGTTCTTACAGTAAAAAGACACAACAAGACCTGCTTTGAGCTTCTTCACAAACGGAAACCAGACTTACAATTTCTTGAACCGTTTGGGGCTCCTTGCAATATGATCGATCCTGATGGTAAATTTGGGGCAAAAGCAATTGAGGGATACTTTCTTGGGTATGCCACCCCAAATTTAAGAGTTTGGAATCTCAAAATGGAAAGGATAGAGGAATGGTCTGAAGTCAGAGTACAAAGGCACACATTGCCAGTCAGATGTCCGGTTCAGCCATGGATGTTTGAGTACAATGACTTTTTCAATTCGATCAATATTGAAGAAGAACTAGTAGATGCTGCAGCACAGATGTTTTTCGAGAGTGACAACGCAACAGATTCGCCGTTTGTTCGTCTAATTATTGTCAACAATCTAGAATCATCGTCAGTTAACAATAATGCTCTCGAGAATGAGGATTTTCACGATGCTACTGAACTGAACGAATCTTCAGGGGATGATGAATTTCTCGATGCAGACCAAGAAGCTCCTACAATAGTTATGCATGGTACTTCTTAGGCTACACCTCCTGAGGACTGCTCTAAAACAGCTGAAGCTACTGGATCATCCTCTTCGCCAGTTCAGGGTATATATTTGGTTGTTAATCTCAACTTCAACAATCTGGGTATAAATATTCCAGTTCCAGATTATCCAGAGACAAGAATCCATAATACCCATCCTCAACAAAACATCATTGGTAATGTTCATAGTGGCGTGCAGACGAGGAATCAGTTGAGAAACAACAATAATGCTGGCTTGTATGCAGCGATCAGAGAATCGGGTTTGTAGAATGATTGGTCCTTCGCATGTTATGTCTCTCAAGAAGAACTGCAACAATTCTTGGGTGGAAGCTATGCAGGAGGAACTGCAACAATTCCAGAAACTAGGTGTCTGGAAACTGGTTGAGAAACCTGAGAACTACAAGAAGATTGGTACCCGTTGGGTTTTCAAATGTAAGAAGGATGAACGTGGAGTAGTCATTTGAAACAAGGCGAGTTTAGTCGTTCAAGGTTTTCGTCAGGTTGAAGGGATAGACTACAATGAAGTTTATGCTTCGGTTGCATGTCTTGAAGCTATTCGGATTTTTCTAGCCTATGATTCCTTCAAAGGATTCAAGGTTTACCAAAGGGACGTGAAAAATGCATTCTTACATGGTGTGGTTAAAGAATAGGTGTATGTCGAACAGCCTCCGGGTTTTGAAGATCCTATTCATCCTGATCGGGTTTGGTTGCTCAACAAAGCTCTCTACAGATTACATCAAGCACCGAGAGCTTGGTACGCAACCTTAAATAACTATCTGCTGGAGAACGGCTTTCGCCGGGGTCTTATAGATTGCAAACTTTTCATCAAAGAAAAATATGGAGATCTTCTAATGGTTCAGGTATACGCAGATGATACTATTTTTGGTTCAACTAACGATGTTTTGTGTAGGGACTTCGAGCGTGTTATGCAGGAGAAATTCTAGATGAGCACCATGGGGGAAATGAATTTCTTTTTTGGGCCTACAAGTTCAACAAACAGAGTCTGGGACATCTTGAGCCGGTTCCAGATGTCCGAAGCAACGCCCATTGGTACCCCACTTCCGCAGAATCACGGGATTACTACGGACTTGAAGGGTGAAAGCGTTAACTCTTCATTCTATCACGCAATGATCGGATCTCTCACGTATCTCGCAGCCTCGAGACCCGACATAATGTATCCTACGTGCTGCTCGCTCGCTATCAAGCCAACCCGAAGGCCTCACATCTAGCAGCTGTAAAAAGGATTTTCCGCTATTTGATGGGTTGCCCGGACACCAGTCTCTGGTACCCTAGGGATGATAGCTTCGACTTGATCGCGTTCAGTGATTCTGATTTTGGTGGCTGCAAAATCGATGGCAAATCCACAACGGCTGGATGTCAGTTTTTAGGAAATCGCCTAGTCACATGGCAGTGTAAGAAGCAGACTTGTGTCGCTACTTCAACCTGTGAAGCTAAATACATTGCTGCCTCAAGTTGTTGCTCCCAAGTCCTGTGGATTCAACAACAAATGCGCGACTACGGTTTTGAATTCCCATCTACTCCTATTTTCGTTGATGATTCTGCTACCTTACAGATCACTAGAAATCCTGTGAAGCATTCAAAGACCAAACACATCGAAATCAAATATCACTTCATACATGATTGTTTTGATAAAAGACTAATCGATGTTGTTAAGGTCCACACCGATGACCAACGTACCGACCTTTTTACCAAAGCTTTTGACAAATCACGATTTAACTATTTACTAATGGTAAACGACATTAAGGTCAAGCCAGAGTAAAACCAACATCGGAAAATCATTTTTGTAAATATTAATTTGTGTTTTCTTAATTTCTCGTACTTTTTGCATTTTAGGGGAAGTAAATTCGAAAAATACAAAAACATTGAAAATTTTCAAAAATACAAAAACATCGAAAAATTTCAGAAACACAAAAACAATAGAAAAACAAAAATGAGTTTCCTGGCGAGAAAAAGGGAAAATGATAGTACATAAACCTCTTTGAACCTAAAATGAAAAACGATAAGCAGCTCTATATAAGATGTATCAATAGGCTCACAATCATTTTAAAGTGTGCAGGGTGATATAAACTTAAATTGGCTGAAGACTGTGTGGGAACCACTCATTGGCATATACAGTAGAAACTCTATAAAATAATACACTTGGGACCACCAAAATTTATTAATTAAAAGAGTTATTAATTAATCGATAAATTAATAATTATTAATTTATATATTAATTAATATTTTATTAATTTATAGTAGGATACTTAGTTTACAAACACCTTTCAAGCTTCCACTTAATTATTGTATACAATGCATGTATATCAAATGAACGGCCCAATTTGAAAGAAATCTTCAATCTCCCACCTTATTATGCTTCTTGTGTTCAATGTATCACTTTATGGACATTAAAAATATTTTCTATATAAATACAAGATCAAAATAGGTTAACATAAACAAATCATACACACAACATGGCTTCCCATCTTAAAGGTGTGAAAAAACAACAACTCCAGAATTTGATCAAAGAGTTGGGTTATCGCAATGCAATGGATGTCGAAGATGTTCTGACTCACCCAGAAGAAACTGTAGTTGCACAATTGTTGACTGGTGAAGAAATTATTGAAAGCGTTATTGGAATTAATAAAGATGATATCGATGAAGAAGATGATGAAAGTTCTACAATGGAGCCCCCTTCGCGAAACGAAGCTATTAAAGCGGCAATCACATTGAACAATTTCTTGTTGAGCTATGAGAAAACCACACCAGAAGTTCTTACCATGCTAAGGAAAATTAGAGACGAGATTCAAGGGGAAATTGATTTCAACAAAAGACAATTGAGTCATTTTTCAAGAAACCTTCATAAATCATTCATGTAATATGCTATATATAAGGAATTATTAATTTATATTTTATATGGGGTTTAAAGAAATTATCAAAAATGTATTATCTTATAATTTTAGCGAATTATTAATTTAGCACCCTATCCCCGAGTCGGGACCGGCAAAAAATATTATCTTAGAGAGTTTATTAAATAATCGAGTATTAATTTATCGAGTTTCTACTGTAGTCTTGGTACCGAAATTTCGTTTGACAGATTGCCGAGGTTCTGAGATATGTGGTCTTTATGCTGTTTATCATTTGGGTATTATGGTTGTTTCTTTAACCGAAAACAACGGGGACGCAAGTCTAGATCTTCCATGATACCATACATACGTGTACATATAATTCAAACATGTATATAATACATGATGCATACGACCTCAATAAATGATAAACAATCACATGTCCTAATCAATAAGTGATAAAATATCACAGTTTATCCGAGAGTCAAGTTCGTCTCCTTGTCGGTACGATGGTACTAACCTGTTCACGGACTTGCTCTTGTGCCCTGCATGCATCGAATATCAAGTTCCTCATTAATAAGTGATTTTATCACATATGGCTTGTATTCATCCAAAAATAAGTGAGTATCTCACATCATATACGTTGAAAACAGATGATAAATGGTATACTCACCAATAAGATGAACTCTTGTGCATATCTTGATACGGGAATGTGTCGTGTGTGGATGAACACTGGTAGGTAAGTATAAATCATACCTTAACGTATCCCCTAACCGCGAGTACATTTGATAAGTTGAGCTTATGTGGACAACAATACCGATAATCGTTATAGGATGCTTATCTTAATATTAACTAATTGAACAACAAGAGTGTTTTGGCATGACCGTACACTGATATGATTCTCTTACCCTCGAAACTCCTAAAAAGAATGTCTGTAAATATTTATTTAATGCTTTCAGTTTCTGCATCTCTGTATATATTTATTTACTGCTTTCCGTCTTTAAATTTGAAATATTAAAAAATACCAAAAAGATTTTAGGTGTGTTTTAATATAAACTTTATAAAAACCAAAAATATTTTATTTCTGTTTTATTTTCGATTGCCAGATGTTTGGATCTTGAGTCTTTTCCACCTGAAACCTGCTTGAAACTAAAAACAATTGCATCTTCATAAACGGTCGAAGTTAACAAGTTTTGAAAGTTAAAATCTAAAAATGTTCAAATTTTTACAACTTTCAAACTGTTATCGGTCGGTAGTTGATTGAGAGTTGGTCACATGTGTGTCATTTTATCTATATTCCAAGCGGTTGTTCTCATTATGTGTTTAGCTTTCTTGTATGTGCAGATGCAACATTTGAACCTACTAAAGGTGAAGAGATCATGTTAGAAGATAAGCTTTGGAATGAAGACACGACATGGATGCAATCAAAGGATCAAGATGATCGAGTTGCAGCTGACCACTCATCAACACCGAAAGGATCTGATGTATTGAAGAACAAAAGATTCACGAGCATCATTCAAGGGGGAGTTTGTTGATACACTCCCTGTTTGTGAAACGTGAAGACATCTGAAGATCCGACAACATGAAGAATGAACCTCACGAGCAGCATCCAAGGGGGAGTTTGTTGATGCACTATTGTGGATACGGCTCGTTGCGGTTCGCCCGTGTCTCAAAGTGAAGGCCGGGATCAAGATATCCTCATATCTTGACCCGGTACGATGTTAACATATGTGTTCTACGTCTACAAGTTATGTCATCCACGAAGAATCAAGAGTCTTCGTGGGATTCTTAACTCACGAACATTGATTTGATGAAGAATTGATTGTTCACCACGAAGACTACTCTACGAACAATACGAACAATGAAGCTTCACGAACAATGAAGTTGTTGTCTGCATGCTTCACCATGAAGAATGATTATTAGTGGTGATTGATGGTTCGTCGCAAAGGTCCACGAAGACTCCATTCTTCGTGGGCCAGATGAATGTTCGTGAGCCCAGTAACCATTCTTCGTAGGGTTACTGGGTGTTGGGCCTATAAATACAGGCACTTGTTTATCATTTAGGAGAACACATGAGAGAACACAGCGAGAGTTTACTGAGAGTTTGAGAGTTTTCTTGTATCATTCTTGTAACCAAACTCTGCTAGATCTATACACATTTGAGCTTTAATCGTTGAATCTTGTTCTTGTGTTTGTGTTCTTTGTCTTGGTTGCATACCCGCTTGGATTCCGCACTTGCGGGTGTGTTCGGTAACAAGGAAAAGGTGTTCTAGATCCTCCTCTAGGGACCTACAGCAATATTCAACATTTAAAGCACAAGTGTATTCAACCAAAAGAGTTTGTTTACAAAGATAATACAATAAGTTTCTCTCAAACCTAACTGGTGTGCTCTCACTTCTTAAACTGTGTGTAGCAAGTCCTTTATATAGCCACATACCCAGCAATCCACGAAAGAGGTTACTAGGCCCAATTAAGACCCACGAAGAACTAGCATCCACTAACAACTTGTATTCTTCGTGAATATTATCGTACATGAAACTTCTTCATGAGGACTATTATAAATGCAAGCATGCACACCATAACACTTTGTTGACTTTCAACATGTTGGAACTTGCACACCACATGCTAAATACATATCCTCATCATGATGTCTTTGTGACATCATGATGTGTTGTTTTGACATCATCACCCTTCAAACGGATCGCTCGCGGCTCTTCGTGCTTCACGTGTCGATCTCTGGGGTGCACGATGGAGGAATGTCGCGACGTCGGTCTTGAGCCGAACCGAACCGAGCCACATCCACACAAAACTGTATCAACAGACATCGGTCTTGAGCCGAACTGAACCGAGCCACATCCACACAAAATTGTATCAACATTTTTGTCAATAATCCATTTCGCTCGAACCCAACCCCCATTTACATGATGAACCTGATTGTGCATAGCGAGCCCATACTTCCCAAAAAACCTTGCTTAGATACTCGATGTAACCAGACCCCCTCTCTTATTTGCCCAGCCCTAACTGATAAAATAAAAAAAGGGTACCTTTTTATGGACCTCATCCGTCACATCTCCTGGGCTATTCCATTCTATAATAGCAATACACATAACTTCATAGCCCTGGGATTTATTTCCATGCCCAAAGAATATAGAACTAACAATATATCTACTGCTCAAATTTTGAAACCACCCATTATACCTACATTTGTTTGTCTCAATCTACTAGCTAAGCAAATTTCAAAGCTTATTTAGCATTCAGTTTTTAGGTTAGCTATATGCAGATATGGTTATCATGTGTCATTTGTGCTAATATGGTTAACCGTAGTGTTTTTTCTCGGAAAACAATGCAAAGTTTCATGTGTAATGGTTTTTATATGTGCAGGGTTCACCTCTTAGATCCTAGGAAGATGGCTCAGTAACATCACCATTCACCTATTAGACTCTGTATAAACAACACCATAAAGATAGAGAGTCATATTTAAGAAAATAGGTTCCTGAGGTTACTGGCACAACAATTGTAACTTATTACCGGTGCACAATCTGAGAAGTGGTAGGGACCTAACTTCAAGGAAGAAAGGCAGATGAATGGTCAGATTGGATTCATTAACTTTGATACTTTTTTTACCTCATTTAAGCCCGAGCACAATTTCGGTGCGGAGCCATTTTGATCAAAACCGAATTAATACTTTTAGAAATTACATGTTTAGACACAAACCCAGTTTTACAGAACCCCCGCTATGCCAACTGGATTAGTTAGAAATGCTTACAAAACTTATATGAAATCAATCATGATGTATTTTCTAAAGAAACTCTTTGGAGTTTATGCAATCAACGTAAAGATCTATTTTGCGCTCGTTTTTTAAGCAAAGTTGTAAGAAATGTTAAAAGACTCAAACACAACCAAGACGTCATACCTTCATTAAGTCCATAATTCTGGCCATTGCGTCACGCTCCTTGTCAAGATTCAGCTTAATCTGATAATTATAAACAGAAAATGGGTATATTACACTGTTACTACAACTATTTGAGATAGCAAGTCATTATTTGATTGGAAACAGTTTTACCTTTTCTTCCTTGCAATGCATATCTAACAGTTATACTTTAAAAGCCTTAAGCATTGAGATGATGAATTTTGTGGCTTAACTAACACTTTACATTTCTCAGGTACGATCTCCTTGTTTAGCTTAAATATGCCACATCGGTAGATGTCATGAAATTTCACATCAACAAACATGGGCTTAAACTCAGTTTGATTTTTGTTCCTGATCAACTACCAAACATTTTATAGTTTAAACTTTTTAAACATATTAATGGCAGCATGAATGCTACCATAACATAGGTACAAATTCACCCTCTAGAGTAAACCTACAGGTAGAGGTTGCATGCTTTTGAATATTCTATGTGACTTTTAATCCATTTGACCTGTTTACATCATAGCTAGGTTTTTTGTTTGACCCGATAGAGATTAAAAAAAGTAAAAGGTAACCCAACATCAGCCAATTCATAACTAAGCAGGTCAATATTCCCAACCCTGCCGACTGAAGCAATAATCTATAGAAAAGCAAAAAAAAAACAATGAAGAATGAAAATGGTCTTTCGGGATAAAAAAAAAGAATATGTAGCTACTAAATAAAATCACCTTCCATTTGAAAGCTAGTGACAATAAAAAATATGTAGTTTTGTACTTATAACCGGTAGAGGAATAACATATTATAAAAACCTTCACATTGGCTTTGCCATTAACTTGATCTCAATTCTGGTTGCTCAATCAAATAGCAGGTTAACTTAAAAAGGAATAGACACCTTCCACAAACAAACAAAGAATCCACACTTCATTAAAACATCATATTCAACAATTCTTCATATTTGGGGTCTAAATTCATTATCAGTAACCCTCCACACAAATTCACTCAAGCAGAATCAAAATCTAATCAGATTACAGACAACAGGAAGTAAACCACGATTAAACATAAACTAAACATGAATCGTGAAAGAAAGTTAGTTTTAGAGCATTAAAGATCGAGAAATACAAAAAAGCCTCGCTCTTTATTTGACCCGTTTGAGATAATCGATACCCAAATTGGACCATTATAAGAAAAATAGTTTAAGAATACCACTTCCATGTAAGTTGCACGGTTTACCTGAAGGTCCATCATGGCTTTGGCTTGGTATCTTTGTAGTGGCATTTCATATTGACGAATATTATGCATCATCTTTTTTACCTGGTTATCGAGGGCATTACAAATATAAAATATTCTCCATGTATTCATATATTAAATTGTAAAAGCTATGTAAATAGAATCTGAGATGAGTACAAAAAAATATTAATACCTGAACATCGTGATTTACAACAACCGGAGGAAGAAGACCACGTAAATAATGAGCATCTATCTCTTTCTTAGTGAAGGCCAGACCTTTGTTGCAATGTGGGTCCCGTAACGACGAATATCCGCTGTACAAATAGCGAGAATTATTCATAAATTTTAAGTTAAATACAAGACTGATGTCATGATATACTAAAAAAGAAGCGATATATTGAATTCTTCGGCATGGTTAACACATCAAACTGTGTTACCAGAAGCTTGTCAGAGAGACTACCAGATCAAATGATATAACAGATCTAAACAAAACACTAACAATCAAACGTAAATTGTATATATCTAAATCGATCGAACAACTCTTGCAGTGCACACATATATCCATTCTGAAACCAAATTCAAATCTTTTCCACCATCTCTCAGCGCCACCACTCTTGTAACTTATTACTTATGACTTCTGACCATGGCGATATCTTCAACCCACTCCCTGCTACATATATGACTCGAAATCATAAGAAAATGAGCTGGAAATGCTTTTATTTGCTAAAATGAATCAGATTTAACATTGAAAAGATGACACATCCATATGGTTTCTTGAACGGTTCACTTGAAGACAAATCTGATGGCGTAAATATAAACTATGTTTTGGTTTTGGGATTCAATTGAACAAATACATATACATATACATATCAACATATATAGTTAGTCTCTAAGCTAATATAGTCTTGGTTCAAGTAAAGATAGGGGCATCAAAGTGCTACAATATATGAGAATCAAATGACATCTACCTTAATGGCCTCCATGGCATATTCAACCTGAAACAAATGATCTTCTAGAGAGAAGGTGTTGAATTTGATTATATTTTTTCTGAAAATTAAAGATTTGATCTTAACATTTTTTTTAGGGTGAGGGTATTGGTACATCCCCCAAAAGTAATGACACCCCCCCCCCCCAGCAGCCCCGTATAAGGCAATGAGGGTTGTATAGGGGTTGAGTGCATTAATTATGTCAGAAAAAGTAAGTTATACGACCCTCATTGCCCAATACGCCTCAAACTGGCCCCACCCATATGCCCCTCATTGCCCAATACGTTTGAAAAAGTATTTACACACCCCCTATCATCTAATTAATGCCAATCATTAGGTGTCAGCCAATGATTACCAATGATTGAGGTGTAAGGAACTTTATTTTGATAGGGTATTTGTATGGGGAAGTTGTGAAATATTAAGAAAATTAATTTTTTTTATAAAATGTTGTTATAAAATATTTTGTTAGTATCATAAAAACTTTATATTTTTATGAAATGAATTGTGTATATTTTTAATAAAAAAATGTGCATATGTTTTTTTATTAAGTATTATTATTAAAAACTTCAGATTTTTATGAAATGAATTGTGTATATTATAAAATGCCAATTTTTTATAAGTATTATTAAATGTCAATTTTTTTTTTATAAAACGAATTGTATATATGTCATAACAAAGTTTTTTATTTATGAATTATTATTATTTCTTTAATTGTCAAATACGAACGTAGATCGGCGTTCTAGTTCATGAATCTGAAATACGAACGTAGTTTCTCCATAACTATTACGCTACCACCACCGTCAAAACACCGACTTTCGATATCCTGTTAATAAAAAATACAATTTAGCATTAGACTCGGCATTCGAAAATATATTGTAAAAAAATAAACAAAACACCACGACAGCCGACCCACCACCACCACCACCACAGTCGACACACCACCACCACCACCACAACTGACCCACCACCACCACCACCACCACCACCACCACCATAGTCGGCCCACCACCACCACCATAGCCGACCCACCACCACCACCTCAGCCGACCCACCACCACCACCCCAGCCGGCACACCACCACCACCACCATAGCCGACCCACCACCACCAGTTTGGTGATTAGATTAATCGTTTCAGTTTGGTGATTAGCTTATTTGGTTGATTAAGCTGAGTTGCACATAAGGTCTCAATTTTTTTTTTGGGTTTTGACTAAATTGATTGCTTGAAATTGAAGAAGATAAGTTTGGGAATGGCGGAGGATGATTCCGGACCAGAAATTCCTCCCAACAGCTGATGAGTTTGGGTGGTGGTTGGTGGTTAATGGTGGGGGGAACACAGAGAAAGGCGGGGGTGGGTGGGGGTGGGTGGGGGTGGGATGGGGTTGTTTTGTTTTTATATAGTGGGGAAGATGAAGGGTAAATTTGTCATTTCACATTCACTTAACGGAGAAAACTAACCGTCATCCACTCCAGGGACGGGTCGGGCAGACGGGTGAAATGAAAAATAAATAATAATAATAATACTTAATAAAAAAACATATGCATATTTAAAAAACAATGTTATAACTAGTCCCGGCAGACGGGACGGGCCAGGGGTCGGGTAGGGTCTTTGACTCATTTGCGTTATGGATTATAGAGAATTTGACGATTTATAATAACACTTGATAAAAAATGTAGAAGTTTTATAATACTAATTAAAAAAAATGTTGACGTTTTATACTAATACTTGATAAAAAAATGTAGAAGTTTTATAATACTAATTTAAAAAAATGTTGACGTTTTATAATAATAATTAAAAAAATGTTGACGTTTTATACTAACACTTGATAAAAAATGTAGAAGTTTTGTAATACTAATTAAAAAAAATGTTGACGTTTTATAATAATAATTAATTAATAAAAATGTTGCTATTTTTCTAAATATATTAAATAAAAAAATGACATTTATATACCTTCCTTTTATAACAATAAATAATAATAAATATAAATGTTTATATTTTTTTATTTTAACAAAAATTTAAAAAAATATATATAAAGTTTTTTTTTAATAATATTTCACCCCAATGAAAACCCTCCATACCCTTCAAATTTATTCCACACAAAAGAGCCAATGATTGGGCAATCATTGGCTGACACCCAATCATTGACAATTAATAGGATGTGTGAAAAAGTAACTAAAAAGTAAACGTATAGGGCAATGAGGGGCTTATTAGGTGGGTCCATTTTTAGGCGTATAGGGCAATGGGGGGTGTATAGGGTTAGGAGATGTGTGGATAAATTGAGGGGGATGTGTGGATAACCAAACCCTTTTTTTATCATAACAGAGTTTAATTAGGATTCTATTTGCAAGTAAAACAGATTAGTTGTTTGAAATTAAAAGGCAATAATATATAATTTAAACAGTAATACACCATGTTGAAGTTGTTCCTGAGAAAACTACCAAAACTACTGGAACAAACCATCACCGGAAATGAAGATTGCATACAACAATCAATCGAACAACAACCCTAAATATCAATAATCAAATCACTACAAATCTTCACTCACCTGCCTTGTGCTTGTGCCATTTTCCGTGCTTCAATCTGCTGCGGTAGATTTCTTCTTGTGTTTCCAAATGTTGGCTTTCTTGGCCTTCATCCTACGTTTCTTCTCATTGGTATCGACCCACGTGTAGTCTGTTGGTATGTTGAACGGGTTCGCTTCATCCCTGAAAATGCGACCATCAATTATAGTACAAAGCTTTTTTTTTATAATATACCAATTTCACTTGAAAATATACCATGACTAAAAAAGACATCTAAAAAGGAAATAACAAATCGAGTTTTAGGATATTACCTTTGTACCCAAATTTGTTACGGTAATTGCCATGTTATTCTTAGCAATCTCCCATGGCCAAACACCTGAAAACACAAAAAAAAAAACATAGAGTTAATTAGCAAAACATAATAATGGTTACCATACTGAAAGATGAAAAAAATAAAGCATTCCTTATCTCTCATAACACGATAGCTGACTCAAGATCTTCCGGGTTTATGTAAACTAGTTATTTTCTGCACGCGCGTTGCGGCGGGACCCAATGACTACAAAAGACGTGTCAGCAACGGCAAACAGATACCGAATATCAAAACATAAATAAAATGACGTGTAAGGATAGTCACTCTGTCATAAAAAACGATTTTAACTAACCTAATATATAATAATAGGACCCACACGTCCTACAGGTTGGAAATTCGGTTGTTATCAGTTCAGTTATTACGGTGCTAACATGTTAAAATATGGATGAGCTCGGTACCGGTAACGGCAGCGAAAGTACCGATCCGGAAAATCATCGAAATTAGGTAACGGCACCGAAAATGCTCCGTACAATACGGTATGGTATTTAAGGTAAAAATCAATAAATACGGGTATGGTGCTAGACCGGTGTCGAACCGAAAGTAATGATTCTGAAAACGCCAAAAGGTGGGTACCAAATTGGTACCGAAAATGATTTGGTATAGTAAATTTGGTACCGATACGATATCGGTTCGTTTACAGGATTTGATACGATTTGCTCATCAATATTCTAAATATCCAAGTTAATTTTACATGCTACAATTCATTCATTACAAAAAAAGACAAAAAAGAAAGCAAAATTAGTTGTTGTGTATATAAAACCTCATTCAAACGAAATACAGTTTACATACTGTGTGTATGAAAAGTAATATAAACGGTGCAATTACTTGCGTTGCTACAGGATTTGATGAGCTCGGTACCAACCGGTACCGAAAATACCATTACGGAAATTCCCAAAAAGTGGGTACCGGCACCGAATATACCTAGTATGGTACGGTTCGGTACTGGTACGACACCGGTATTTGAGGGTAAAAACCGGTGAATACCTGTGCAGAACCGGTACTGAAAATACACCGGTTTGGTAAATTTGAGACCGGTACCTATACCCGATATCATTTGCTCATCTTTAATGATGTTAACATAGGAATGAACACCCTCCATGTCACCTACAAACATCCTTGATGCGGATAGTCTAATAATTTCATTCTAATTTTAATTTAAAAAATAAATAATCACTCACTGTTCATTCTGTTTGCTTTTTATTATATATAGATTTCACACCCATGTTACAATATGCTTTAGCATACATAGGTCTTTCCAAAGACTCGGTTCAGTTCGACTCGGTTCGATTCGGTTTGATTCGGTTCGGTTTGACTCGGTTAGGTTCGGCTCAAGCCCGATGTCACGACATTCCTCCGTCGTGCTCCCCAGGAGTTCGACACGCGAAGCACGGAGAGCCGCGAACCAATTCCCGATGACGCATCACCATGACATCATCATGATGATGTCACATGTTGACTGATCTTTGCAAAATGAATTCTCAGAATTCATTTACGTAAAGAATCATGTTGGGCCTTTTATTTCTGTTGGGCCAGATACAATCACACCAACATATGACGAAGTCTAAGAAGCCCAACATATAACGAAGTCCTTTATGGTGAACCTTAAGGTTCGTCGGGTTGTGAAAGTGACGAAGGTTACAACCTTCGTCACATGTGAAGGTTCGTCATCAACCTTCGTCGACTTCATGAAGGTTCGTCGCACATGTGTAAGGTTCGCCGAAGATTGCACTATATATATAGCAGACTGAAGACACAGAAAGTGAGGCAAGTCTGAATAGATTTGAGAGCGAAGACATTGTAACACACACACTGAGAGTTTACAGAGACCATTTGTAAACACCGCATTGTAACCGTTTCATAGCATTAATACATTGAGTGTTAATCGTTGAATCTTGTGTCTTACGTGTTCGTAACTTGGTTTAACTTACCCGTTTGGATTCCGCACTCTCGGGTTTGTCGGAAAATAGGAATAGAGGTTGACTCGATCCTCCGGGTGGACCTACACATGGTTTGCGGGTTATAGGCGGCAATAGTGAGGAATTTGATGGTGATCGGAAAGTCAAACCCTGACCGGCCACCATCTCCGGAACAACATTGAATTGGATAGTCGGTGGAATATGAGCCAATGATTTTTAATTGAGCCCTTTAGTGTTAAATCCGAATACCACGAATCAACCAAAAATTCTTGCAAAAGCTTATTAACAAAATCCTCCGTGGCAACCTCAACTACCGGAGAATTAATAAAAACACTTGAATATCAATTTAATTTCTTACAGTTAATAAGTTAACAATAATGGGCCTAAATAAATAAATAATAGAATTAAAAAAGATGAATCATAAAAAAAGTGGATTGTGTTACTTGTAAATCCTTCATACACACCTCAAGGCTACTTTATGAAAAGCGAACTCATCAATGGTCAAACATAAAACTTACTTGAGATGATTTGGAGTTACTGCAGTGTAATCCCACAAAACACCAAAATGTCTTCTAAATGCATTTACCTATTATTATCATTTTTATAATCTTCATAAAAGTTCACATTATAAAACCAATTCGTAACTCATTGACATTATTTTCCTAATAATATTAACTTAGAATTAGAGGTTCCTACCATATCATATTTCAGCAAAATCACACATGAGAAAAAAAAGTGGAATATAATCAGATCACTGAAAACTTCAAACTATCAGAAAAATAAAATAAAATATGAAACAATTAACGATCACAACTACTTTTAAAATGACCCTAAAACTCAGATCTGAACTACAATATACAGTAAACAGACACGAACAAAAAAAAGAAGCATGCACAATCGAATGAATGGAAGAAAAAGAAATATAATCAAGAATCAACAATAAGCATCAAGAATCAAGATGATGAATAGATAGAAAAGGGACTCGTACCTTGGTGATGAAGACCTTTCAGGGATGGATGAGATGGAGATGTAACATTGAAGACGCAAAAACCCTAAGATGCGAATGAAGATTGTGGTTGCAATACTCTCATCACTACAATTGCGATGTTGAAGATTTTTAGGACTATCAAGTTGTGCCATCGATGATGGATTGTCTGATGAGAAGAACAAAAAAAACCCTAATCGACAAACCGTATGGGAGAAGATGAAGAATGTGGAAACAAAAGGAGCGGGTTGTTGCTTTATATATGGAATGAACTTATCGACTCGAATGAGTGATTTGGATCCTGGGTAGGAGTTCACCACAGGGAAATGAAGGGATTATAGAGTTGGCGGGAAAATGAGAAATTGAGGCCCTAGTAGGTGGACGTAGGTGGACATGTTAGATGAAATCAATCCATGAAATGCTCAACAACGTTTTCTTTATTTGAAACTTTTAATTAATATTAACGCTCAAAACTATTTTAATTAATTTCGCTTAGGTTATTATAAAATTTATAATGCTTAAGCATGGCACAAGATTTAACCATTTAAAATTGATATAATAGCATCACTTTAATGTATTTCTTTCTTCACTCACAAAAATATAAAAAACTGATTAAACTAATATATTTTGTATCCTTATTGATGCATTTTTGTTATAATTATTATATAATAAAGTTTACCTAAAATTATAGATTAGCACGTAATCACTTTTTAATGGGGTAAATTACATTTTTCGTCCTTTATGTTTGTACCGAATTACAACGGATAGCCTTTAACTTCAATAATTACAGTCACAATCCTTTATTTGGAAAACTCGTTACATCTTTCGTCTTTTAACACTAACTAGGTTAAAAAAATTTAATAAGTCTATTTATATAAGGGCACTTTGGTCTTTTTACCAATCTCATTAAAATACAAAATTAAATTAAAAAGTAAAAACATCAAACGACAAGTCACAACTTCCCCAAATTATATTCACTAAAATTGGATGAAATAACACTACCCTCTGTCTACTTCTACAACACTTTTCATCCAAAATGATTCTATGAACAAATAACTACCATTAATGGCAGAATCAACCACCATTCAACCATCTGCCATCGCCCCACCACTCCCATTGCTTCTAATTGTCATCCAATTTATCTCCTCCTCCATTTTCCACCTCCAATTTCCCATATCTGAGTTGCCCTCCAACTGTTCGATCCTTTGCCTCAAAGAAAACGATGAACACATTGGCAGAATCGAATCAGTACCCACTGAATGTGATGTTGAATCTATGGCCGCTGATGTTAATGGGTTTCAACACCCTAGTGCTTTTGCTCCTGTGGATGTTGAATCTATGACGTGATGTTAATAGGTTGCAACACTATCTCCGGCACCACCGCCGTGGTGACAACAGAAGCAGAAACGGTGAAAAGTCTTCTCTTATTAGATGAAATAGAGATCTGGGTATTTGGTAATTTGTATTTCGATCCAAAAAATAAGAAAGGCGACAACTTGGAACAAGGGTTTGGGGATTTGGAGATGAAATAGCCGATCCCTGTTAGTTCAGGGGTTTTTCATGATTCACCTAGTGCTAATGCTCCTATGGATGTTGAATCTATGGCCGCTGATGTTCAGGATGTAGCTGGTAACTTGGTGAAGGGATTGTTAAATTGTTATTTTTTTTTAATTTTAATTTTGTATTTTAATTAGATTGGTAAAAAGACCAAAGTGCCCTTATATAAATAGACTTAACTAAAATTTTTAACCTAGTTAGTGCTAAAGGACGAAAGATGTAATGAGTTTTCCAAATAAAGGATTGTGACTGTAATTATTGAAGTTAAAGACTATCTGCTGCAATCTGGTACAAACATAAATGACGAAAAGTGTAATTTACCCCTTTTTAATGTGTAGAAAATTGTCATCTCAGTTCCACGTCATTGTTCATACCCCATCATAATATAAATAAAATGGTTTCACACTCCATTTTAGTTGTGAATCGACCCTTCCATTGTTTCACATGGCTATTAGAAAGGGAGTCACCCCTATGAGCAAAGCCATGTCATAGACCAACATGCCCGACATGGTGTTCTATGCGTGGTCAAGGATCCAACTCAACTTAACACATGAGAAAGCAGGGCGTGCTAAATGGTCTATCAAAGGTGCTGGTGCTGAAATGTTGTCATACTGTGACAACAACTATTTCTTTGGGCCGTATTCTGGCGAGTCATGGGTGCCCGAAGCCGATCCGGTAACAATTATTAGCTTAAATTACTTGTTGTTTTAATTATTTACTAACGATGATACAGTTTTTAGGAGGAGACTGGCGTTCCCGATTCTAACTAGCGAGAGGAGGTTGTGTCTAGTGTACAAGGAAATCAAAACAGACCGTTTCTATATTTGAACACGCGTCCCCCTGTTGTTGATGAAACATCCCTTGTAGATGACTCATACCATATTGATAAACCATGTTATCTAGCGCAATAAGGGTATCCGGATTATGGATATGGGTGTGAATATATTTACGTGCAACAACACTATTAAGATGGATACAGAGGATACGGTGGTCATTAGCTATTCATTTACCTGAACAATCCTTAGGAAAGTTACAATGCATCACAGTCTTTGTACATTCAACAAAACTATCTGGATGATGGAGGATATGGTGGTGAGGCACCCCTCAGCCCGGGAAATTCGTACTTCATAAAGCAGGTATCAAATTTATTTAGTTACATGAGACAAATTAATAAATATAAAATCTAACCTAACCCTATAGATGTTACAGGTTTTCAACTCTCTAGATGAACTAAAGAAATGGGCACAAGAAATGGAAAACGCGGATGGTTTCGTTATTGTGACCCGTCGATTAAAGAAAATTAGGGAAGGATCTGGAGGGTATGGCTTGAATGTGACCATGGTGGTGAGCACCATACTACAACAACAGTTAGAAAAGCCAAAAGCAAAAAAACTGGTTGCCCGTTTTACATGGTGGCGGTGCGAGACCATCCGTATGAAATTTGAGGGACAAAAGGGGGAAAGACTGAACACAGCCACGAACTTTGTGAGGACCTGTCGACCCACGTGTTTGTGCGAAGGTTTACTCCCAACGAATACAGACTAATCGAGCAGCTGACAGCTCAAAACATGGAGCCACGTAAAAATTTTCAAACGATAAGGAAGCAAGACCCCGATAGGTTTCATATTCAGAAAGACGTACAAAATGCAGTATATAAGATTAGAGCCGAACAAAGAAGCAGATCGACTCCCATGCTATCACTAGAAAACATGTTGATTAAAAATGAATTTATTTACGAGACACGGGAGGAACCTGGAACAGAGGTCGTAACAGAGATCTTCTTTGTTCATCCCTACTCGAGTGATATGTGGCGTGCATTCCTGCACATTTTGCTGATTGATTCGACATACAAAACAGACGTATACAACATGCCATTTTTCCAGATTGTTGGTATGACGCCTACCAGCTATTCGTTTTGTATCGTGCATGTCGTTTTTTGTAAAGAACGGAGTGATAACTTTGTATGGGTGCTTGAGAGGATCAAGTCAATGTTGGATGAATGTATGAAGCCATGTGTGATTGTAACGGATAGAGACCTGGCCCTAATGAACATGTGTGCTAAAGTATTTCCAAACGCCTCTAGGTATCTTTGCAGGTTTCACATACAACAGAATATTTGTAAGCACTACAAGAGCGCCTTCATAGAAGAATATTGGCAAAAATTTCTATCATTCTGGGGGACATTGTGTGAGTCTCCATCAGTACCTATATACGAGTACCACTTGCACAACCTGCAAAAGTGACTTGTGGAGTACAAACATTCAAATAAGTTTTTCTAATAACATATGACTCGCCTACGTACATTTACTAAATTATTTTTACTTTTTAGGGGTCTTTAAGTACGTATATGATAACTGGCTGAAAGATTATAAGGAAATGTTCATCTTTGCGTGGACTGATGAGAGTCGCAAATTTGGTCAGCGTACCACAAAAAGAGTTGAGAGCCAACACGATATTAAAGATATACGTTCGAGATAGGAACTCGCTGGAGTGTATAGTTGGCTGTGTCCAGGATATAGTTGAAACACAATACGGTGAAATAAGGAGGAGTTTTCAAGAAAGCATCAAAAAAAGAATGAACCACCACAAAAATCCGTTGTTTGACCACCTACGTGGAAAAGTTTCCCATACAACACTTGACTTGTTGAGTGGAGAGCTACTTAGGAAACTAGACGTGTTGCAGCGCTTTCATTCATCATGTTGTTACCATATGTGGTACAACTGTGGGTTGCCGTGTGCTTGTAGGCTAGAAAAGTACGTACGTGCAGGTAATAATTGTTAAACATACAACACTTGTGTGATATATGTCCGTTAATCATATGGCTTAAACTAGGGGTGTGCAATAACTGAACCGTTAATCGAATCCGAACCGAAAACCGACAAAACCGAACCGAAATTAACCAAAACCGAATTAACCGAAAGTCAGTTAATAAATATTTTTTTACCATTGGTTAACCGAAAATTAACCGAACCGAACCGAATCATTTATTTTTTATATATTTCTAAATTTTATACCTCTATTTCATCTATTTCATGTTTTATACTTTCATTGCATGTAATAATACCTCTATTTCATTTATTTATGCCTTCATTTCATTTATTTATACATTCATTTCATTTATTTATACCTCCATTTTATGTATTTAAACATTTATTCATGCGTTTATATCTCCATTTCATTTATTTATACATCCATTACATGTATTTCTAAGCCAAAAAATTAGCCCTTGTTTGAATTGGTTATTAACCAAAAATTAACCGAATCGAACCGAAAACCGACAGATTGACCGAATTAACCGAACTGATTAACCGATGACTTCGGTTACGGATAATGCTAATAACCGAACCGAACCATGCACACCCCTAGCTTAAACAATGCATTGTTTTAACCGTGCAGAGCGTCCGATTCAGCTCGAAGCCGTAGACATCTTCTGGCGGAAGCTTAACTTTCAACCGTGTAAACGGATAGATGATGACGTTGACGTGTTAGAAGGGCTCAATATTGTTAGACAAAAATTATACTCACACCGCCTGCTCACAAAAAAAGCTTGTTATCAAATATTAAAGTGGTGTTGACTCCAACCAAATCTACCAAGAAATCACCGATTGCTCAACAAGATACTCGTGGACGACCAACAACAAAGCAAGTACAGTAAAGGTTAGACGAGGCCGCCCGTAGAGATGAAGAATTGGGAGAAGCTCCTTTGGTGATGCAAACAACTGCTTTGAAGGTTCCCAACAAAGTACATACGATGCCCCCTGCCACAACTCGTACGTTCCGTCTAAGGCTTCGCAACAATCGGTCATAAAGTCTCAAACACCCAAAGCGGGCCGAAGCTGTTCAACGAATTCTAAAAAGAAAGAGATACGAGATGATAACGGTTTTCCGTTAATAAGCGGGGGACGAGAACGTGTCAATCATCAAAAAGTTTAAATATGTCCTTTCGACAGTGTTTCACCTACACATCTCGTGCATACATGATGTGAGGCCGGAGGGTCATTGTGGGTTTCGTTATGTGGCTATGGGCTTAGGTATGGGAGAACGTTTATGGGGGCACATTCGAAAAGACCTTGTACAAGAGATGGATCAGAACGCATCGACCTGGTTGCCAATATTTGAAGCATGGGACGAATGATATTTTACACGCATCGTGAGAGCCTAATTTGGGATTCAGCGGAATGTTGTCCCCCGAGTCACTGGATGGAATTCCCCTACGCAGGGCTTCTTATTACGTACGGTATCGTGGTGCACCTGTTAAGAATCAATGGGAGTTCCACTTTCTTCCCGATATTGAGTCCTCCGACTAATCGACAACAACGATTGATAACGCTTGCACATGCTAATGATAACCACTTCATACATGTTAAAGCTGGAAGGCGACTATCCAATGCCGACAATAAATGGGCTATGGTTGAAGTACCAAAGACCCGTTGCGGAACAATGGGAATATATGTACATGCCCCGTCTAGAATGGTATGCATCAATAATGAATCCGAAACCAAACCCAAACCCGAGTATTAATTTCATCGCCAGTGAATCGAAAGAATGATTTTTGTAATTAATATGAATTTTGTATTAATTTCTATAATTATAATTATTATTATTGTAATTAATATGATTAATTTTTATAATTATAACTACATAAAACAATAGATAACAAAAGAAATAAATATATATGCATCGTACAGGCCTAGACTGGACGTCTATGGAAGTCCAAAAGACCAATATAGCCCTGTCTTGCCCCTAGTCTAGTAGAAAACCAAGGGTACAAAAGTAATTTTACAAGGCCCAAATGCCCCGTCTAGGCATACACGCAACATATATTTTTAGCGGCAAATTTTAAATGTTTAAATATTGAATATTTAAAGGGAAATGGTGAATTACCATTTTACCCTTGAGACACCCTTAGTATAGCCCTAACCCAGTGGGTAAAATGGTAATTAACCATTTGAAAAATGATTCTTCACAAATGGTTAATTACCATATTACCCCTGAGTTAGGCTTATACGGGGGTGTCTCAGGGGTAAAATGGTAATTCACCATTTTAAATAGACTGGCAGTTTAGCTCTAGATGACCAGTTTTGGGAATTACCATTTTAGCCCTGAGACATCTCCAGCATAGACCTAACTCAGGGGTAAAATGGTAATTAACGATTTTTGTAGAATCTTTTTCAAATGGTTAATACCATTTTACCCCGTAGTTAGGCCTATACTAGGGATGTCTCATGGGTAAAATGGTAATTCACCATTTTTATTAGACGGGGCGTCTAGATCTACATGAGACGTCCATGCATCATATATCAGGGATAACCTAGACGACCTCTACATATGACCCATAAATATACACACATATACATACATATAACTACGCTTGTATGTCGTATCTGGACCGTATTTTTCTTCATACAAGCTTCCCTGGTACGTATTCTAGCCTATACTTGGTATTCTTCAATCTATTATACATTAGAGCCGTAGGTTGTTTGATTATTTTGAATTTTGAGAGTTTTAGTGGGTTTAGAATGAAGAAGATGGGTTTTGGGGGTAGAACAGGACGCCCAGACGAGGTACAGACGGTGCATGTTTTTTTAATTCTTATTATTATTGTTATTATTTGTGTTATTATTATTATTATAATAACTTTAATAAAAATAATAAATATTATTATTTTTAGTATTAATATACGTATACGGTATTTTTCTGCAGATTAATTATGGAGGAGGTAGCGGATCAGATCCACGCGGCTGAGCATCTACAGGATGTGCGGCGGGCTCCACCACCGCTGGTGGATCCACTACACGGTCACGCGTACCTGGAGTTTACTGCCGGCACCGATGCCGCCCGTCATTGCGGGAAGCTTAAGAGGATGCACTTCGGAGCGCACGTCGTGGTCGACTGGGACGCACTGGAGGCCGTTAGTGAGATGTGAAGAGTTCATTATTTCATTCCTATGGATTCGCCGTGGCATCGTCTATTTGAGTAATTAGTGCACACGCCGACCTATCGGGAGTTGTTGGTCGATTTTTTATCAACGTTCATATTTCACCCTCCTCGGGCCGACCAGTCGCCTTCACAACCACATGCTCCTCCCCCTCAAACCGAGGTTTCTTTCTGGCTTGCTAGTGTTTGGCATGCGATGGCGTTAGCAGAGTTTGCGGTTTATAACGGTTTATACTTGCAGGAGGAGATCGCTACAAATGGTTATACAGAGGGGCTAGTACTGGTTGATAGACCCACCCTTTTAGGATTTTGGGAGGTGGTTGCAGGGGCATACACTTTGATGCACCCCAAGGTGAAGGAGAGGATTTCACATGTTGATGATACATTATATAGGTACGTACATTTATTACAGTAATTATTGGGATTATTATTATTTATTAATTTCCCTATTTAGTTAACACTATCAACATGTATCTACATAGGATGCTATCTACTTCTATTACGGCTCGCGGCCACAACCGTGAGTGGTGTATGAGCATCGACCTCGTTTTCTTTTACTGTTTTTTGTACAAGAGGCCGTGTGCACTTGCATATGGTCTGGCCCAGTACTTCATCTCCGCCCATCACTGGTAGGAGTGCAGATTTTTTTTATGGTGGAGCGCATGTGACCGTCATTGCCCGTTCATTGGGTCTTCTATTGGAGGCGGACCCACACTTATTGCCGGCCATAGAGCCGAAGAGGATGGGTTTTCAGACGTTGTGGGGGATGAAGCTCATTAAGAGGTTCGACCTACTCGGCGAACGGTTTAAATCTCACGGAGGTCACGTATTCGTTCTAGAAGAGCTACCGGAGCACTTCGATCCAGTCTATCCTCATCCAGATCATGTAGGGGTCGTGCAGGAGCCTCCGATGGATCTAGACGGAGCAGCAATGCCACAACCACCACCACCTCCTCGGGTGCCCAAGTTTCCACAGTGCGTTATTCCAGGTCATGCCCAGGGAGGTGCAGCAGATTCGCGTTTACGAGCCGACGTTGATAGGCTTATGGATTTGATAGGTTGTTTGGTTCGGGAGGCGCAGGATAGACGAGAAAGTGGGGTTACCTGTCATATGACTCCCACCACCTCGAGCACCACATCATCAGCAGCAGCAGCAGCCAGATTCAGATTCGGACCCGGAGGCATAGACTGTTGTTAGGGTCAATCAAAAACCTAAATAAGCTACGTAGATAGCGTAAGTAGGGTATCGTATCCACGGGGAATATGTGGTTTGTGACAACCCTCACTAAACCAGGTATCCGTACAACTTAATTAATAACTAATTACTGCTTAATTACTGTGCTTACTTGAACTTGTGAATAAGCTGCTACTTGAACACTGATACATGTACTTACTTGCATCATACTTTACTTGCTGTCACTACATTACTTACATGACTGAACCTTAGTGACAAACATGATGCATAAAAGCACAGTAGCACTTTAACGGATAACCTATTGAACATGCTGATAGAGCCAGCATCAGGCAGACACTGCCTCTAAGGCCTGTATGAGCCAGAACTATTTTGCTACACTAGTGGTGAGTGTAGGGATACAAGGGTTGTAGAACTGCGTCTCTAGGAATAAGTCACAATGACTGGATGTGCCTAAAACGTACTCTAAGTACAAAACTCAGCACTTTACACAATAATTCAGCTTTTAGCTAACTAATAAAGTGCCAAAACATGAGAAAAATATTACTAGACACTTTCCAAAGTGTCAGAAATAAGTTGTGTCACTAAAAAGGGTATTAACGACATTTTAAGCTTTGTTAAGCACTTTAACGGATTACTATCCAACCGAACAACCGGGCTATACCCGAAACATGAAAATATTGTCTTTCACATTGTTTATCTTTTTCTGAGCCAGTTAGGGTCCCTGATTACCCTAACACCCACTGTAACGCGTGACACATTAATAACTGGGTTAAACACTTAACTAACTTGGTTTAACCTAACTAATACCCAACTATCTAGTTGGAATCGGACCAATACCCCCCCTCTTAACCGAAACCGTCCCCAAGGGGACATACCTTGTACCATTTTGATTATTTTAATCAAATGTGTTTAGTATCTAAGTTACATAGTGTCCATTGGGTAATGATCTTGTAATTGTCTATAAGATCAAGGGTTAACACATTATCACTTTACACTTCACAAATCAACAACACAACTCTCTCTCCCTCTCCTTGCTCCTCACGGCCGAGAACAACAACAATCATCCATCCATCCTTCGATCTTGTTCAAGCCATTCCAACATCATACAAGCTTCAAGGATCACGTATTAGGAAGCTTGGTGCACTCGGAGCTCGAAGGACCTCTTTATCTTGCTTTTATCCACCCTATTTGCGCTTAGATTCTTCCCTAGCCTCGAGCTAGTGGTATGTTACTTAAATCACCTACTCGAACTATTTTGAAGTGGTTAATGCGATGTGTAACGGTTAAAACTCGAAATCTTACAAGATGATGCTTTAAAGTTTACTAAAAACACTTAAAAAGATGGTTAAAAGCTTATAAGTTGTGTAAATGTTGTAGTAATCAAATTGTGTGGTTATTTGGACCCGATCTATGTTGTGGTAGCTCGGATCGTCATTTAACCCGGTTTAGTCATGATATTGGATTATGACATAAAGCTTGTTTAAGTGTAACAAGGGTTAGAAGATGAAACTCTACCACACACGAATCATGAACTTGTGTAAAAGCATTTTTACTTGTGAAATAGTGTTTAAAACTAGTAGATCTACGTATCTACAAGCGGTATTTTCAAGGGACCACGTGTCAAGAGAAAACATACTTTAATGACGGATCTTACACTAACAAGAATGATTTTTAGAACACACAAGGGTGTAAACACTTGTGTAACACAAAGTTTCGACAAAATAACTATTTTTGTAAAAGTTGACGAGAAGTTGTAAAGACGGAACTTCCATAAAAACGAGGTTTTTACACAATCGGATAGTTTTATATACAGATCCACTAAAGTAATGGGATTTACTTCATAGTTTGAATAAATCACAAGTTCATGAAATTTATGCGATTTATATACATATTTTGACTAGTTTGTGGTTTGAACATTGTTTTGATCGAATAAGAAAAAATGGTTGGTTTGATTTATAAAAGAAAATGATACGCTTGAAAGCGTGGCCACCTCCAGTTACAGAGGAAACTCTGGTGAAATTTTTCTAAAAACCTAACACTTAGAATTATTTTCACCATAAGTGTTAGAAATACATTTTTGACTTGTTTTCAAAATATAAGTTTCGCCACGACTATATTTACAAAACATCGGAAGTGGGATTTTCACAAAATAAAACGTGATACATAAATATATTTAATATATATTTTTCACAACATCACTTGTATAAGTGTTTATGATTATTTTGTGAACTACGTAAATATTATTTTTAGAGTAAAAATAATATTACTAAGTATTATTTTGGGAAAAATCACATGTATGAAAATGTAATATTTTTGAGAAGAATATTTATATTTTGAAGTGGAAATAAAATATATTAAGTGAGACTTAATAGTGAAATCTGAACGTTACGAACGCACATGTATTAAATCCCCCATCCTTGGGAAGGAAAATAACTACCAAGTATACAGAATGTAAACACGAAATAGTTGCCTAACTATTTCCCAAAAACTTAACCATAAAGCTAAGGCACGGCCGTCCGTCTAATAGAGTTAGCACGTGTAGGTCGTCATACAGCTGATTGATCTGGAGGCATACTTGGTAGAGAAGCACCACTGTGAGTTCATGTCCCCCTTTTCTCTAACTGTTTTCAGTTTTCTTAATTGCGGGGGTGAAATACATGTTACTTTGATTACAAGTACTATATACATGGTATGGTTAGCGTAAGGAGGTTTACTACTTAGATCATGTAAGTGGGTAGGCAGAAACTGGAGGCCATTAATCCTCATTGTAGGACCGAGGGACGTAAGCGGTAGATCTATCTGGGTGTAGCGAGCCCAACTCTAGGCCCAACAGAACGGACCTCTGAGAGGCCCAACAGAACGGACCTTGGAGTGACTTTGTACCCAACACTAAATCTGCTAGGTTTGAGTCTTCCTACTTGCACTTCACACATATCAATGGCTTTGCAAACCATTGGTGATCTCTTTTCCTTACACTGCTACATACCAGGATTTTTATACTTACAAGTGTTTTTACATACTCACTTACACATGAACTCGCTCAACATTATTGTTGATTTTTCAACTTACATGTATTTCAGGAAACTAAAGATCTGGCGCGGTATGTTATGTTTTCCCGCTGCATATGGGTTACGAGGTCATCCGGGTTTGGGGAATGTGACTCCTTCCTGGACAAGTCACAGTCCTTAAACTGTGTTTATGTCATGTTGATGTTTATGGTTGTGGAACAATGTCGTTAGGATGTGTTTTCGTTAAAACAATGTGGTTGTATTTGGTTTTAAAACTTAAATAAATGGATGATCTTGCATGGTTTTATTTCATATAGCATTGTTATGGTTAAGCTATGGTATTAAGAAGTCACACCAAAATTAACCACGCT
The DNA here is from genome assembly GCA_030545235.1 of Helianthus tuberosus. NCBI lineage: Eukaryota > Viridiplantae > Streptophyta > Magnoliopsida > Asterales > Asteraceae > Helianthus > Helianthus tuberosus. Next base: position 162,998,896 of record CM060399.1, on the reverse strand, counting down.
TCCGCAAAGCCAGGGTGTGACAGCTTGGTATCAGAGCTCTGATCATAGCGAACTAGGATTCTTTCTCGAGTCTAGACTATGATCACTAGGGCTCTCACGAAAACATTTTTACTGCATACCACTTAAGTCCAGATCCAAAACTTTTTACAAACAAATGTTGAGCACATTTTATTATTTATAGGCTCAGTCTAGAAGGGCTGAGGCTCGGTCTGAGAGATCGAGGTAGTTGGCTAGTTGGACTAGGAAGAGTAGGCTCAGTCTTGGAGGCTGAGGCTCGGTATTGGAGACCGAGGCTCGGTCTGAGAGATCGAGGTAGTTGGCTAGTTGGACTAGGAAGAGTAGGCTCAGTCTTGGAGGCTGAGGCTCGGTATTGGAGACCGAGGCTCGATCTAAGAGGTCGAGGTAGATGATAGAGCAGTCTTAGAGACTGGGAAGAATTTGGCTAGTGGGACTAGGAGAATTATTTGATTGACTAACATGTTTATATGATTATATGATTGATTATTATACGTATATGTGTTTGTGTTACAAACGTCATGCTTTCATCAAGTACTAGAAAGATGGACACTACGAATCCCATGGCCATAGTATCAGACGACATAGTTTCATCGAAGCACGAGGTGTACATTTCCGATACTACCGGCACAGACAATGACGACTTTCAGCCCTTTTGCGCTGCCTGAAGTCGTAGCAGAGCCTACTGATGGCCATCTTGTTGGGAATTTGCCCCCTTGCCGCTTATCCTGTTGTTGATATGCCCCCCCTCCCGACGTGGCCTCTGACGACGATAACGATCTACTGGAGGAGGACCCATTCGAGGGCAGGGCCCTATTGCTGCTGGTATTAGACTACTGCATGCGGACGCTCCTGTAGGGGAAACTCATGTCCATTCCCCTATCCCAGACTCATTTGAGTTTCTGACATCCGCATCTTCGCACATACAGGGAATGCAGCACCACTCACACGACGCCGACCCTGATATGGCATCATCAGCTGCACCGGATCCCGCCCACAGCTTTGAGTTTGATCACGATATTGAGGTTGATCCTGCTTTTCCACCTGGTTTTGATCCAGACCATGACCTTGAGTTCATACCCTTAGACCAGCCCTTGGAGGATCCTGTAACCCCCTGTGTTTGTTGATTCCAGCTGATCTTGAGATGGAGTTTTTGATCCGGAGCCGGCCGTGGCCCCTGAGCCAGGCGCTGCCCCTGACCCCGCATTTGAGCATGACCCTGTTCATGCCAATGCACCTACTATTGCTCCTTGATTGATCATCTGCTTGGACGAGAGAAAATTTGGGGTAACTGTGCAAGACAATTTATTATTACGGGGGCCCACGTAATAACGAGTTGTAGTGCACAGGAATCCTGGTGGACTCTACGGGTCAAGCTAATGATAACCAATGCAGCAGGAAATAACTTAAACACGAATGACCAAGGTGATGTAGCCTCGAGTTCATTCTATTACGAGCAACAAGCCAAATTGGCAAGCCTATGTGAAGGCTCAGAAATTTACTTCCCCACTCATACAGTGAGTATATTTGCGTGTGAAATTGGGTGATTACATGATGGCTTATGTTGCTATACACACCTCATAGACAATTGAAACGTTGTCTAACCCGCTTCACACCACTTCGACAAAAGGGAATGTCACCCAGACGTAACACAAACACCAGTACGTTGCCAAGGACAGAAACCGAGCTGCAACAACGCATCTCACAGATAAATGCACGACATGAAGCCCTCCGCTCTAAGTACAACGATGGCATTACTGGAAATAACCCTCCAACTGGCTGCACCCATAAACAGTTCCTGAACTGCAAGCCTTTGAACTTTGACGGAACAGGAGGCGCCGTTGCATTTGTTCGTTGGTCCGAAAAGACCGACTCCATTCTAAGAATGAGTAACTGTTCACCCCAATAGAGTGTTACCTATATCTCGGGGATATTTCTAGATGGCACACTCTCTTAATGGAACCTCCAGGTTCAGACCCTTGGCACAGACGCTGCTTATGCACTGAGCTGGGACGAGCTCAAGGAAACGATTGAGAAGAAATGTTGTTTTAGGACTGGAATTTAGAAGCTTGAGGTGGAGTTCAGGAATTTGAAAATGGACGAACCAGAAATTCCTGAACTTGTCCAGCGATCGCACGACTTATCTAGGGTCGCCCCCCTACTTAGTCAAACCGGAGTTCAAAAGGATTGAACGATTCATTTGGACACTTGCACCCCAGATCAGGGGTATGGTTACTACCTCAAAGCCCTCAACCATTGCAGAAGCTATCAATATGGGTGATCTATTTATAACATGAGATGTTATGTGATTGATAACATGAGATGTTATGTGTTGATATTGTTGTATACTTACGTACACTCTACTTATTATGACCTAACCTACGTGAAACATCTTTTAGAAGATGCCGCCAAGACGTCAAACGCCGTTGCCTACCAATGAGGCAGAACTCCAGCAAGTCATCGCTGCTGCCATCGCACAATACGCCGCTTCGCAAGGAGGACCCAGCGGAAGCAGCTCAAACAACAATGGCAACAATAATCCACCTCATGGTAATACTAAGTCATCTAGACCTACCATGACCTAATTGGATATCTTTAGCAAAGATGCTAATGCCGTTCACATATTGTAACGTATGTGCAGGGTGCACTTACAATCAGTTTCTGGACTGCAAGCCCGTCAACTTTGATGGCACAGGAGGTGCTGTCGCCTTTGTTCGTTGGGCCGAGAAAACTGAATCTGTTCTTCGCATGAGTAAATGCACACTAGATCAGCAAGTCACCTATATCTCAGGGCTATTCTTGGATGGAGCCCTCTCTTGGTGGAATTTGCAAGTACAGACACTTGGTGAAGCTGCTGCCTACGCGCTAACCTGGACCGAACTGAAGGAACTTATGCGCAAGAAGTACTGCTCTCGCGCTGAAATCCAAAGATTGGAAACCGAGTTCTGGCACATGAAAATGGACGGTCCAAAGATCGCAGAATACGTTCAAAGGTTCCATGACTTATCACATGTGGTACCCTACATGGTCACTCCGGAGTTCAAGAGGATTGAACGTTTCATTTGGGGATTAGCTCCTCAAATCATAAGCATGGTAACCTCATCCAAGCCTGCGACCATTACTGAGGCGATCGATTTGAGCGTAGCTCTCACAGAGGAGGCTATTCGCCTGAACAAGTTTGATGAGATCAAGACGAAGAAGGAAGAGACTCACGTTGAGTCATCGGGAGGTAACAAACGGAAGTTCTCGAACTTCAAGCAAGGCGCCAGTGTGGTGGTTAAGAAAGGAGGATCAAATGCGCCAGCTCAGGTTACAGCTGGTAGTGGGAAGAAAGGAAAGGGATACATGGGCACCCAACCTAAGTGCAACAACTGCCAACTCCACCATTCTGGCCGATGCGGGCCAAAAGTATGCGAAGCATGTGGGAAACGTGGCCACTTGAAGGACACTTGTTGGGCCACTGCTGGCCAGGGAGGCCAGGGAGGATTCGGAAACAGAAATAACAACCGGGGTGGAAATGGAAATCGCCCACAAGGAAACTATGGAGGTAACGAGAATCGAGGAAAGAATGCTAACCAAGCGGGCGCCGTGAATCGTAATCAGAGGAATGATCAAGCTGGTGGAAACGGGCAAAGACTTGGATGCTTTAACTGCGGTGATATCGGGCATTTTAAGAAGAACTGCCCAGAGTTAAACCAAGCCCGTGGAAGAGTGTTCCAAATCGAAGCAAGGGAAGCACGCCAGGACCCCAATGTCGTTACTGGTACGTTCCCTGTAAATCAACGCTATGCATCCGTTTTATTTGATACTGGTGCCGATTATAGCTTCGTATCGTTAGAATTTAAGAATATGCTTGGTTTAGCCGCTAATAAGTTAGATATTCCCTACACAATCGAATTGGCCAATGGGAAGTTGGTAGAAGCCAACGAAGTCATCAGAGGTTGTGTGATCGAATTAGGAGAGCGTGAGTTTGCTTTGGATCTACTACCAGTCCAGTTGGGAAGCTTCGACGTGGTGGTAGGAATGGATTGGTTATCAGGCAACAAGGCTGAGATAGTTTGTCACGAAAAGGTTGTTCGTATCCCAACCGAAGATGGCGAAACAATTGTGGTTCACGGGGAGAAGCGTGATACGCCGTTAAGAATTATTAGCTGCCTGAAAGCACGGAAGTGTTTGCAGAAGGGATGTGTTGCCTTCCTGGCACACATTGTGGATAAGAAGGCTGCTGAGCCGAGAATCGAAGACATCCTTGTCGTGAGGGAATACCCAGAAGTCTTCCCAGAAGACTTACCTGGACTGCCACCTCAGAGACAAGTAGAGTTCCGCATTGACTTAGTCCCAGGCGCCGCGCCTGTGGCTAAGGCACCTTATAGACTTGCTCCGTCTGAGATGCAGGAACTGTCAACACAACTTCAAGAGTTGTTAGACAAGGGATTTATCCGACCAAGCTTCTCGCCTTGGGGAGCTCCGGTCCTGTTTGTCAAGAAGAAGGACGGTAGTTTTCGTATGTGCATCGACTACCGGGAGCTGAACAAGCTGACGATCAAGAATAGATATCCTCTGCCAAAAATCGATGATCTATTTGATCAACTGCAAGGTTCAAGCTTTTATTCAAAGATCGATCTTCGATCTGGATACCATCAGTTAAGGATACAAGAGGAGAGTATCCCGAAGACAGCCTTCAGAACTCGTTATGGACACTACGAGTTCCTGGTTATGCCGTTTGGTTTGACAAACGCACCTGCTGTCTTTATGGATTTGATGAATAGAGTTTGCAAGCCGTACTTGGACAAGTTCGTGATTGTGTTTATCGACGACATCTTGATCTATTCAAGAACAAAGGCTGAACACGAACAGCATTTAAGAGCTATTTTGGAGCTGCTGAAGAAAGAACAGTTGTATGCCAAGTTCTCTAAGTGCGAGTTTTGGCTACGTGAAGTCCAATTTCTTGGACATGTAGTTAATGGAAATGGAATCCATGTTGATCCCACAAAGATCGAAGCGATCAAGAATTGGGAAACGCCAAAGACGCCAACCGAGATTCGACAATTCTTGGGTTTGGCTGGCTATTATCGAAGGTTCATTGAGGATTTTTCGAAAATCGCTCAACCATTGACGCTCCTCACGCAGAAAGATAAGAAGTTTGATTGGGGAATCAAACAGGAAGAAGCATTCCAGATACTGAAGGATAAGCTCTGCAATGCGCCAATCTTAGCACTACCGGAAGGTACAGATGATTTTGTGGTATACTGTGACGCTTCGCGTCAAGGATTGGGCTGTGTGCTGATGCAACGCCAAAAGGTTATTGCTTACGCATCGCGTCAACTGAAAGTGCACGAAAAGAACTATACCACACATGATTTGGAACTTGGCGCAGTGGTATTTGCATTATAGATCTGGAGACACTACCTTTATGGTACAAAGTGTACAGTCTTTACAGATCACAAGAGCAGCACATATTCAACCAGAAGGAGTTGAATATGAGGCAAAGACGATGGGTTGAGTTGCTGAACGATTACGACTGCGAGATAAAGTATCACCCAGGGAAGGCGAATGTGGTCGCCGATGCCCTAAGTCGGAAGAAGAGGATCAAGCCCATAAGGTTTAGGGCTTTAGAAATGATTATCCGAACCGATCTTTCCTTGCGCATTCGTGTCGCGCAGAAAGAAGCTCTCAAGGAAGGAAACCTTGGAGAAGAATATCTCTGTGGGATGGAGAAGCTACTGGTACCAAATGAGGAAGGAACGTTATGCTTTGAGAAAAGGATTTGGGTTCCTTTGTTTGGAGATTTAAGGAAGGTTATTTTCGATGAAGCTCACAAGTCACGGTACTCTATCCATCCGGGAGCGGATAAGATGTACCAAGATCTCAAAGATTATTATTGGTGGCCTAGGTTGAAAGGCGATGTTGCTGTTTATGTGAGCAAATGTTTAACGTGCGCTAAGGTTAAAGCCGAATACCAGAAGCCTTCAGGACTTCTGCAACAACCTGAGATTCCCAAGTGGAAATGGGAACAAATCTCCATGGATTTTATTACGAAATTGCCAAGAACGCCGAGAGGCCATGACACTATTTGGGTAATAGTGGATCGATTAACGAAGTCAGCACACTTCTTACCTATCAGAGAAAAGGATAATACGAGCAAATTGGCTGAAATTTACATGAGAGAGATCGTCGCGCGCCATGGAGTACCTCTCTCAATCATCTCTGATAGAGACGGAAGGTTTGTGTCAAGGATATGGCAATCCTTCCAAGAAGCCTTTGGCTCACAACTGAATCTGAGCACTGCGTTTCATCCGCAAACTGAAGGTCAAAGCGAGCGAACGATACAGACTTTGGAAGACATGTTGAGAGCGTGTGTTATGGATTTGGGCGATAGCTGGGATAAGCATTTGCCTTTGGTCGAATTTTCATACAACAACAGCTACCACACCAGTATTGGTGTCGCGCCATTTGAAGCCCTTTACGGACGCAAGTGCCGATCACCACTATGTTGGGCTGACGCAGGTGATAGGCAACTTGCTGGTCCCGAAATCGTCCAAGAGACGACAGACAAGATTGCGCAGATTCTTAAACGCATCGAAGCAGCTCGCCACAGGCAGAAAGCCTATGCGGATCCAAACCGGAAACATGTGGAATTCCAAGTTGGAGAAATGGTGTTATTGAAAGTTTCACCCTGGAAAGGGGTGGCACGCTTCGGAAAGCGTGGGAAGTTAAATCCGCGCTACATTGGTCCTTTCAGAGTTTTGGAAAGAATAGGACTGGTAGCATACAAGTTGGACCTACCTGCTGAACTCCATTCAGTCCACGATACATTTCATGTATCCAACCTGAAGAAAAGTCCAACTCAAGATGGCATTGCCATTCCCATCGACGAGATCCATGTTGACGAGACGCTCCATTTCGTTGAAGAACCGGTGGAGGTTACGGATTGGAAAGTAAACAAGACCCGCAGGAGCAGTGTCAAGCTCGTCAAAGTTCGTTGGAATGCCAGACACGGTCCTGAGTACACCTGGGAGCGTGAGGACCGGATGAAAGAGAAATACCCCTACTTATTTCCTAAGAACCCTGCATCTACAAGAAGAACTTAAAATTTCGGGACGAAATTTATTTAACGGGGGGAGAATGTGACAACCCTCACTAAACCAGGTATCCGTACAACTTAATTAATAACTAAAGGTATCCGTACAACTTAATTAATAACTAATTACTGTGCTTACTTGAACTTGTGAATAAGCTGCTACTTGAACACTGATACATGTACTTACTTGCATCATACTTTACTTGCTGTCACTACATTACTTACATGACTGAACCTTAGTGACAAACATGATGCACAAAAGCACAGTAGCACTTTAACGGATAACCTATTGAACATGCTGATAGAGCCAGCATCAGGCAGACACTGCCTCTAAGGCCTGTATGAGCCAGAACTATTTTGCTACACTAGTGGTGAGTGTAGGGATACAAGGGTTGTAGAACTGCGTCTCTAGGAATAAGTCACAATGACTGGAAAACGTACTCTAAGTACAAAACTCAGCACTTTACACAATAATTCAGCTTTTAGCTAACTAATAAAGTGCCAAAACATGAGAAAAATATTACTAGACACTTTCCAAAGTGTCAGAAATAAGTTGTGTCACTAAAAAGGGTATTAACGACACTTTAAGCTTTGTTAAGCACTTTAACGGATTACTATCCAACCGAACAACCGGGCTATACCCGAAACATGAAAATATTGTCTTTCACATTGTTTATCTTTTTCTGAGCCAGTTAGGGTCCCTGATTACCCTAACACCCACTGTAACGCGTGACACATTAATAACTGGGTTAAACACTTAACTAACTTGGTTTAACCTAACTAATACCCAACTATCTAGTTGGAATCGGACCAATACCCCCCCTCTTAACCGAAACCGTCCCCAAGGGGACATACCTTGTACCATTTTGATTATTTTAATCAAATGTGTTTAGTATCTAAGTTACATAGTGTCCATTGGGTAATGATCTTGTAATTGTCTATAAGATCAAGGGTTAACACATTATCACTTTACACTTCACAAATCAACAACACAACTCTCTCTCCCTCTCCTTGCTCCTCACGGCCGAGAACAACAACAATCATCCATCCATCCTTCGATCTTGTTCAAGCCATTCCAACATCATACAAGCTTCAAGGATCACGTATTAGGAAGCTTGGTGCACTCGGAGCTCGAAGGACCTCTTTATCTTGCTTTTATCCACCCTATTTGCGCTTAGATTCTTCCCTAGCCTCGAGCTAGTGGTATGTTACTTAAATCACCTACTCGAACTATTTTGAAGTGGTTAATGCGATGTGTAACGGTTAAAACTCGAAATCTTACAAGATGATGCTTTAAAGTTTACTAAAAACACTTAAAAAGATGGTTAAAAGCTTATAAGTTGTGTAAATGTTGTAGTAATCAAATTGTGTGGTTATTTGGACCCGATCTATGTTGTGGTAGCTCGGATCGTCATTTAACCCGGTTTAGTCATGATATTGGATTATGACATAAAGCTTGTTTAAGTGTAACAAGGGTTAGAAGATGAAACTCTACCACACACGAATCATGAACTTGTGTAAAAGCATTTTTACTTGTGAAATAGTGTTTAAAACTAGTAGATCTACGTATCTACAAGCGGTATTTTCAAGGGACCACGTGTCAAGAGAAAACATACTTTAATGACGGATCTTACACTAACAAGAATGATTTTTAGAACACACAAGTGTGTAAACACTTGTGTAACACAAAGTTTCGACAAAATAACTATTTTTGTAAAAGTTGACGAGAAGTTGTAAAGACGGAACTTCCATAAAAACGAGGTTTTTACACAATCGGATAGTTTTATATACAGATCCACTAAAGTAATGGGATTTACTTCATAGTTTGAATAAATCACAAGTTCATGAAATTTATGCGATTTATATACATATTTTGACTAGTTTGTGGTTTGAACATTGTTTTGATCGAATAAGAAAAAATGGTTGGTTTGATTTATAAAAGAAAATGATACGCTTGAAAGCGTGGCCACCTCTAGTTACAGAGGAAACTCTGGCGAAATTTTTCTAAAAACCTAACACTTAGAATTATTTTCACCATAAGTGTTAGAAATACATTTTTGACTTGTTTTCAAAATATAAGTTTCGCCACGACTATATTTACAAAACATCGGAAGTGGGATTTTCACAAAATAAAACGTGATACATAAATATATTTAATATATATTTTTCACAACATCACTTGTATAAGTGTTTATGATTATTTTGTGAACTACGTAAATATTATTTTTAGAGTAAAAATAATATTACTAAGTATTATTTTGGGAAAAATCACATGTATGAAAATGTAATATTTTTGAGAAGAATATTTATATTTTGAAGTGGAAATAAAATATATTAAGTGAGACTTAATAGTGAAATCTGAACGTTACGAACGCACATGTATTAAATCCCCCATCCTTGGGAAGGAAAATAACTACCAAGTATACAGAATGTAAACACGAAATAGTTGCCTAACTATTTCCCAAAAACTTAACCATAAAGCTAAGGCACGGCCGTCCGTCTAATAGAGTTAGCACGTGTAGGTCGTCATACAGCTGATTGATCTGGAGGCATACTTGGTAGAGACGCACCACTGTGAGTTCATGTCCCCCTTTTCTCTAACTGTTTTCAGTTTTCTTAACTGTGGGGGTGAAATACATGTTACTTTGATTACAAGTACTATATACATGGTATGGTTAGCGTAAGGAGGTTTACTACTTAGATCATGTGAGTGGGTAGGCAGAAACTGGAGGCCATTAATCCTCATTGTAGGACCGAGGGACGTAAGCGGTAGATCTATCTGGGTGTAGCGAGCCCAACTCTAGGCCCAACAGAACGGATCTCTGAGAGGCCCAACAGAACGGACCTTGGAGTGACTTTGTACCCAACGCTAAATCTGCTAGGTTTGAGTCTTCCTACTTGCACTTCACACATATCAATGGCTTTGCAAACCATTGGTGATCTCTTTACCTTACACTGCTACATACCAGGATTTTTATACTTACAAGTGTTTTTACATACTCACTTACACATGAACTCGCTCAACATTATTGTTGATTTTTCAACTTACATGTATTTCAGGAAACTAAAGATCTGGCGCGGTATGTTATGTTTTCCCGCTGCATATGGGTTACGAGGTCATCCGGGTTTGGGGAATGTGACTCCTTCCTGGACAAGTCACAGTCCTTAAACTGTGTTTATGTCATGTTGATGTTTATGGTTGTGGAACAATGTCGTTAGGATGTGTTTTCGTTAAAACAATGTGGTTGTATTTGGTTTTAAAACTTAAATAAATGGATGATCTTGCATGGTTTTATTTCATATAGCTTTGTTATGGTTAAGCTATGGTATTAAGAAGTCACACCAAAATTAACCACGCTTCCGCAAAGCCAGGGTGTGACATGGTTAGTGTTTAGCTAAATTATTTAATTAACTACTACTAATCTAGAATTGGGGTTTTGCTTTGTTTGAAAGAAACTAAAAAGAAAAACTAACTATAAGAAAAGATATCAGATTTATAAAACGTAACTTCCTCCAAGTTTCAGGTTCTAGGTTTCACAAAACTCAGTTTACTCAGTTAATTGGCCATCACATAGACATGATGTTGGAAAGTTGGTTAATTTAATATGGTAATAAAAAATAGGTCTTTGTCATCAGATCTTTTATAATTCGATTAACCATATTTACTAGTGTGAGTCAACCTACTCTATGTCACCCAACAAGTTACTAGGTTTTGTCATCAACCGAACAAGTTGTAAAGCAAGAACTCAAAACACACGCAAATATTTCAAAGAAACCAACACATCAATGTATTCATACAACGTTGTCAAAGTCGAAAATACATCCAAACCTGAGTTTAAACTGAATAAAGAAAAAACCTAACTGAACCGTCCGCCCGAAGGAAGCCACGAGAGAGCCTAGCCTTGCATCACGTGTGTGTCAAAAAAATCCCCCAAAAGTTCCAGCCGTCGATGATGATCTTCCGTTTTTGTGGTGTGATGTTTTGATTTATTGTTGGCGGCCCACTCTAAAATCCAAGAGTCTCCTCACCCAATATGTTCACGTGAGCCCAAGAATAAGTGAACTGCCACTACATGCATATGTCGGCCCATCTCTCTTCTCTCTCTATTCGGCCCAAAAAGAGAAGTCCACATGCTTCTCTAATTGTCCCCCACTCAGCCGTCACTGTGATGATGTTTTATTAAAATAATAATAATAACTCAACAAAACCAACTATGGCTGCAAGTCCACAGGTCCAATTAATGATGATGTGATGTCATCGACTGCTCCAAGTCAGCGTGTGATCTTTCTTATCTGCGTGTATATATGATAATGTTGTCGACTACCTTGTGAACAAAGCCTCTCACCAAGATTGCATGAGAGATAATGATGATGATGTTGACTTCCTCAAAACCTTGCATATGACGGCTGCCTCCCCAAAAATTCCCAAAGTAGTGTCAGTTTTTGTTATGCATGTCATGGGCTTTTAAAATTGTTTCACGTAATCAAAACCGGCCTCGCGTCACGGACCAAACTCAACACACCCCCGCGGGTCGCCTAAGGTTCCCGAACTTGATTTCTTTCGTTGTGTGTTCCGCATTGACTTGTCGATCCCGTTTTTCAGCTCGGTCGCTTTCATTTAACCTCGTTTACTACCTGTTTAGAACAAAAACACCAATATACGATAAATATATAAATATTACGACTTAACATATTTAACACAATAAAACTAGACGCTAACTACGACTACCTACACAAATTTTAACCCGACATCACATCCCCACACTTATCTTTTTTTCGTCCCGAAAAAATTATATGCAATGGAATCACAATCAGAAACATTGGCAATCAATATATTCAATTATTTTATTAACAAATCAAACCACACGTTAACCAAGATTGCAGGTATTCGATCCACTTAAACCCAACCGCCAGCTTCCAAGCCCTTATTCACGATTCATTTAAGTTCATGTAATTTATAGTTATCTATGGATCTCACACTCAAAAGACTACAACGCCACCTAATCCCGTTTCAGGCTTATAAGATTAAAAGATTATATCTACCGTCTTATATAAAAAACCCTTATGTTATTCCGATTAAATTTATGATGGATAGATGGATGATATTGCGAGCTTTACATGCTTTTGCTTATGATCAGTTCAGCGGACATACGCCACACGAGTCACCATCCCCATGGTTAATGCCATAAACTTCACATATTTTTATAACTCCACCTAGAGGGTATGTACCGCATGAGTCGCTCTCCCCGTGGCAAAACCATAGGCATCGTTTTTTTTTTCTCTTTTTTTTAACATATAGCTCAAATGGACTGATGGAATGTTTTTTTTTTTCGGGCGCCACACTGTTTCGGATTTGTTTTCACAAAAAGAAACAGGTGAGCCAATTTAATCGGAAAAAACTTATAAGCTTTTTACTTATGACGTACCTCTTATACTTTCCACAGTTTCAGCTTTATCACAGCTCCTAAGGCGAGAACCCACAAGATTCCTAATTTAAGTGTATTATATCAATCCTAAGGAACTCATCAACTGGCTGGGCCTACCCACATATTCTAAGTTAGACGCGTGACTGACCGTTCAATATCTCTTATCTCTTATATATAATAATCGAAAACCAATGAATTGATTATACCTATCATCTTCCATTTTGTGCAAAAACCTTAACGGGACATTTTCTATTTTTTCAATTTTTTTGGATTTTTGATTTTTTTCATTTTTTTTTAATTTTTTACTTTTTTTTACGACACGACTACAACACTACTAGACACTAGTTTCCCCTCCCCACACTTATTTTCTTCATTGTCCTCAATGGACCGAGAAACTATCTACGACACAACTAAAAACATAAATAAAAATACATAGATAATGGAACAGACTCCCCTGATTTGACGCGGTTGAATCCATGTGAGCCTTGTTCCACTGCAACCGTATAGCATTTCATTCGCGGTTGCTTCAACACGGGACGCTTGTCTTTGTATGATTGTTCGAATCACTTTCGTCCAAATGGAGATTGAGTATGGACAAAAATGATTGAAACCTGCAAAATAAATCTCAAAAGCTCCCAAACAAGTTAAACGGGTCAGTAACAAAGAGAAACGAGAGAAAAACAAGTTCGACGAGCAACCAAACCTACTCAGACTTCCCCACACTTGTGCGGTTCATACACAAAAATAAAAACAAATGAAATAAAAACAAAACTTGGGTTGCCTCCCAAGAAGCGCTAAGTTTTAGATCTTCAGCCATATCATACCTATCAAACCATGGTGGGCGTGTAGGGTGTTTGCAATCTCTCATTTTCATCAACCTATTCATCCATAACTTCGAAACACCATCTTGCTTGTTCAACAACCAGCCACTATTCAACTCACATTTTTCTTCTTCTCCATCTATCTTCTGTGCCTCCTTCCTTTTCTTTCTCCTACTCCTCCTCGGTTTCTTCTTCTTTTTCTTAACCCTTACCAACCTGTCATTCATAAAACATTCTTTTTCTTCCACACGACCCTTCTTTTCAGAAGGTTCACACTTGTTAGCAACAGGTTTGTTTGAGTTTGAAAATACTTTTGAAATTGATTTTTGATCCCCAAACCTAAACCTGACCGTTCCCTCAACACAATGAATGACAGCATGAGCAGTAGCTAGGAACGGTCTACCCAATATAACAGTTGGTTGGTTATTTTTAACACAATCAAGTACCAAGAAATCGACAGGATAATAAAACTCACCAACTTTCACAATCACATCTTTTACAATCCCCCGAGGACACATAGGAGTTTGATCAGCCATCACTACTATGGTTTCAACTTTTTGCAATGGCCCAAAATCATACTGATCATATAACCTCCCCGGTAATATACTCACACAGGCTCCAAGATCCAACAAAGCCCTATCCAATTTAAAATCACCTATTTGTATCGAAATAATAGGTGCCCCTGGATCTTGGAGTTTCGGGGGAAGGGTACCCATCAAAACGGCATTCACATGAACGGTATCGAGTTGTTTAGACAACTTGTGACGTCGTTTTCGGGTACTCAACTCTTCAAAAAATTCAACGTGATCAGGAGTTTCTTTAATTTGTTCAAGCAACGGTTGATTTATTTTTACCTTCTCAAAACTTTCCCAACTTTCACCCTTAGATGACTTCCGTTTATTTAAATTTTTTGGTGCAAGTAAAGCCATGGGGAATGGAACCTTTACATTCCCATTATCACTATCAGAAAATGTTTTATTTAAACCATGTTTAGACTTTATAAAACTTCCAATTTCCTGATCACGTTCACTCTCATCCTCAGACTTAGTGACATCCTCTACCATACCCTCAACATGTTGTGGTGACTGAGTTTCAACAGTAGAATTTTTAGAAAGAGAAGGAGTACTTACCTCATTTATGTGGAAACTGCTGTGAGAAGAATTGCGAGCTGGATTTTCCTGACAATCACTAAGAAGCTGATCTTGATTTCTTCTGATGATAGCCACTTCTTCGGCTAATTGTCCAACCTGTTGTGACAATGCCTTGACCTCCCGATCTCGAACCTCGTTGCTTTTCTGAATATCTTTCAAAAACTCCATGATCGTGTCAAATTTTTCATTGACAGAGTTATCATCCGACTCATGCTGACCAGCTTGCTCATTCTCTTGAGTTTGCCAATTGTTGTCATAGTTATCTTGATCTCCTTGATAGCTCGAATAATTGCAGAATCCTTGCTTTATCTGTTTCAACAGTTCCATAATCTCATCCTTCGAACGTTCATCTGGACCACTCAATCTTCCTTGATCTGGATTCTGCTGATAACTTCTCTGATTGCCTTGCTGGTGATTCTGATTTGATATCTCGGAAAATCTTCCATAACTATTTTGTTGAACATCATTATACCTTTGCTGACCCAAACTGACCCGATTTTGACCTCTTTGAATAAACTGCTGCGGTGGAGGCATAAAATCATTATATTCTTCACATCCAAATTGGTCATAATACCCGTTCACTTCATTATATCTGGCATATCGGTTCTGATTCGGTGATTGTCTGTTTTGAAAGCTCATTTGTTGATACATTGGTTGGTTATGTTGTGAGAATTCAGCATCCTCAAATTCATTAAACTCTGGCTGATAAGCTCTATCCATGATTTGAAGACCTGCACAAGCACAAACAGAACACCCGAGCGTAATATCGAACTAACAAAAATAATAAGAAGAAAAAAAAAATATTTTTGGGTTTTTTAGAATTTTTTTTTTTAATTAAAAAGCAAGAACAACTAACTATTAACTAACTAACTAAAAAAACACTAAGCGCACTAATTCCCCGGCAACGACGCCATTTTGATGACTGTCGTTAGGGTCAATCAAAAACCTAAATAAGCTACGTAGATAGCGTAAGTAGGGTATCGTATCCACGGGGAATATGTGGTTAGTGTTTAGCTAAATTATTTAATTAACTACTACTAATCTAGAATTGGGGTTTTGCTTTGTTTGAAAGAAACTAAAAAGAAAAACTAACTATAAGAAAAGATATCAGATTTATAAAACGTAACTTCCTCCAAGTTTCAGGTTTTAGGTTTCACAAAACTCAGTTTACTCAGTTAATTGGCCATCACATAGACATGATGTTGGAAAGTTGGTTAATTTAATATGGTAATAAAAAATAGGTCTTTGTCATCAGATCTTTTATAATTCGATTAACCCTATTTACTAGTGTGAGTCAACCTACTCTATGTCACCCAACAAGTTACTAGGTTTTGTCATCAACCGAACAAGTTGTAAAGCAAGAAATCAAAACACACGCAAATAGTTCAAAGAAACCAACACATCAATGTATTCATACAACGTTGTCAAAGTCAAAAATACATCCAAACCTGAGTTTAAACTGAATAAAGAAAAAACCTAACTGAACCGTCCGCCCGAAGGAAGCCACGAGAGAGCCTAGCCTTGCATCACGTGTGTGTCAAAAAAATCCCCCAAAAGTTCCAGCCGTCGATGATGATCTTCCGTTTTTGTGGTGTGATGTTTTGATTTATTGTTGGCGGCCCACTCTAAAATCCAAGAGTCTCCTCACCCAATATGTTCACGTGAGCCCAAGAATAAGTGAACTGCTCTCTTCTCTCTCTATTCGGCCCAAAAAGAGAAGTCCACATGCTTCTCTAATTGTCCCCCACTCAGCCGTCACTGTGATGATGTTTTATTAAAATAATAATAATAACTCAACAAAACCAACTATGGCTGCAAGTCCACAGGTCCAATTAATGATAATGTGATGTCATCGACTGCTCCAAGTCAGCGTGTGATCTTTCTTATCTGCGTGTATATATGATAATGTTGTTGATTACCTTGTGAACAAAGCCTCTCACCAAGATTGCATGAGAGATAATGATGATGATGTTGACTTCCTCAAAACCTTGCATATGACGGCTGCCTCCCCAAAAATTCCCAAAGTAGTGGCAGTTTTTGTTATGCATGTCATGGGCTTTTAAAATTGTTTCACGTAATCAAAACCGGCCTCGCGTCACGGACCAAACTCAACACACCCCCGCGGGTCGCCTAAGGTGCCCGAACTTGATTTCTTTCGTTATGTGTTCCGCATTGACTTGTCGATCCCGTTTTTCAGCTCGGTCGCTTTCATTTAACCTCGTTTACTACCTGTTTAGAACAAAAACACCAATATACGATAAATATATAAATATTACGACTTAACGTATTTAACACAATAAAACTAGACGCTAACTACGACTAACTACACAAGTTTTAACCCGACATCAGTTGCATGTTCATATTTTGGTATTTAGTATTCAGTTGTAGTTTATATTTTGTTATGGATGTACAAACTTATCTTATATATGTCATATTAAGTTTGTTTTTAGTTATTCCGTTAGTTAATGATTGTTTGTCTTACATCGAGGTTTCGTAATAAATGGTAAAAACCTTGATAATATAATGTCCAGAAAGTTAAATAATATTTAGAGTTAATTGCCAAAATCGTCCCTGAGTTTTGGGTAGGTTTGCCATTTTCGTCCAAAATGACACTTTTGTACCAAATTGCCCCCAACGTTTGTAACTTTTTGCCATTTTCATCCAAACCGCTAACTTAGTTTATTTTTTCTGTTAAGTTGAAGATATTTTGTAACACCCGTTCTTATAAATCAAAGTTTAACGTATAATTTACGAAAACAATCATGTAATTAAGATTAAAACATCGGAAATACGGGATTACTAAAACCTTTTACAATTTAAAAGTTTAGAACATAATGTAATTAAGTTCGTCAATTAAAAGTAACAAGGAAACGTCGTGCGGAAGCTTATTTCTTGATCGTGTTCGGTTCTTCATTGTGCTTGATCGTCCTCTGGTGCTAAAATTTACCTGAAACTCATAAAACATGAGATGGATTAGTCATACGTAGCTTAAAACGTATTAAAACGGGTTCGCAATGCAAAATAATTTAAAATAATCATTTTTCACGAAACTGGCACGCGCTCGCGTAGCGCCACTGCCAGCCGCGCTACGCCACTGCCTCATTCTTTCAGAATGTTGCAGCTGGTTGCCAGCACGATCTGATTTCACGGAAACGGCCATAACTTCTTCGTTATTGATCCGTTTTACCCGATTCTTTTTCCTACGCGTCTGTAATTTAATCCTCCATCTTATGGAGTTAAAATCCTACATCAAACATAAGAAATTTTGAGACTTCTAAGCCTTCGACTCCTTACCTTTTTACCGAATTTTAACCCGTTTATGCATTTTATCAAAAAAACGTATTTATTTGATTCCTACATCTCATACACTTCCTCAAATTGATGTTACCTACTATATTAGGTTCTAATCATAGGTTTATTACACCATTTAAACCCGTTTTCACTCGTATGCTTATTTTGACCCGTTAAGGGCATTTAAGCGCTTTCGAGCCTAAAATCTCCTTCGATTACTTCTAGCACTTCATCACCACATTTCTTATCCTATAATCTCCCACCGCAACTGAGTTTATGGCGGGTTTAATGTGGTGATCAATATAAACTAAATTTTACCTCTCGAACCATTATTTTACGGCAAAAACTCAAATAGTGCCATTTGGCTATTATAATACCTCTTTCAGTTTCTATACTTATTCTAAGTATTTACCTAGTCATAAAACTCGTTTCCAAACAACCTTTAAAGGTCGTACGTCCGAATTAGCTTATAAGGGCAACTTGGTAAATTTTCATCCTCCTTTTACTACGAAGGTCCTTTAAATACTTGTTTGACCCAAATTCCGACCCCTTTAACTATAATCTTGTTTATAAACCCATGTGTTTCTAAAACACCATAAACATAATTCAATTTATTCGGTTTGCATAAAAGATAACCGAATATCTATATTTTAACCTTGTCTAACTCTTTTAGAACTCCAAATTCTACATGATAAGTTGTTTTAGTATACATACCTGGCTCGGATCAATATATTGACCCTTTTACATAACTTTTGCGTTAAATCTTTCTAGTTAAAGCAACGCAAGCTTATGTTATTCCTGTGATTACAAAACTCAACAAGCGATTTGTCAATTGTTATTGTCAAATGGTGTTAACAACACCATTTGACCCGTTTAGTCTAATTGACCATTTGTCCGGATGAGATGGTATTTAATTACCATTCTATCCCTTTAAACCTATCCCGATTTTCCTTTAAACTCGTTTTGCTTAAAAACCGTTTTTATTTGTTCGTCATTACATGACTAATTTACCATTTTACTCTTTTTACCATAACTCATGATTTCTTATCTAGTGATCTTCGTCACTTCAACTAGACATCCAAATTCATACTCTATTCTAAATTCAAGTCTATTAGTAAAAATTACACAACAAACATAACGTAACAAAATCGTGGTTACGTACCTTTTTAAGCACACCTTTCTAGCATGTATCACTTCCGGCTTGTCCACTTGACGACCCGGATTCTTTACCTATAGAGTTCCATTCACAACCAAATTTAGAACTCTTTTGTAACCAAAAATCGGACAATTCATTATGATATTCAAATCTGCGTTTTTGTCCGATCTTTAACGTTTTACTCCTCACTTAGGCGTTTTAACAAACACCTAGCGGGTCAGATTTTTACATAACCATTACTAGGTTCTTGACATGTTATTTTCATCTACATTCACTTCAATTAACAAATCTATACTAAATTTTAACATCAATAGATTTCGGATTCACCACATGAATTCAGATTTCACTAGAATAAAAACTATAATTCTAGTATTTATTTAGTCTCTACAAACTCACTAATCACCTACATTGGTGATTATAAACCTCACAAGTATAAAGTTAGATTTTAACAAGAAATCATCTAGGGTTTAACCCTAGACATCACTTTGCTTCTAATTTCATCAATACAACAATCACGCATGCTCAATTTTTGATTTTCTCAATTAACCTAAAACTGAACATGAATCAAAATACCAAAATTTTGCATACCTTTTGATCCCTGCAACGAGGTGATCACTAATTCGTGTTTGAAACTTGATTTAGAGCAGATTAAGGGCTTCAATTTGTGATTTTTATGCGAAAACTAGGGTTTGGAGGTCACTCCCTGGTCGCCCCTTTCTTCTGTACGACCCAAACACACACTCATGTGTGTGTTTGGTGTTTTATTTACTAATAAAACTTCCATTATCAAGTTTTTGCTAATTTAGTCCCTCAACTCTATTTGACTTATAGTTTAGGTGTTTTAACCTAATTATATATCACCTCAAGACTCTTAGCTAACTGGGTTATCGATTCCTAGTTAGCTTGTTCATATTTATTTTATGCTTTATGAATCTGATTTAAAGTTTTATAAATTTCGGGGTGTTACAAGTCTACCCCCCTTAAAGAGGTTTCGTCCTCGAAACATTTTCTTACATAATGTATTGAGTTTTAACTCAATGTATTTGAGCCGAGAATTCTCTTAAACATTACTTATATACTTTTATCCAATTGTTAGTATTACCAGAAAAAACATGGTAACATCTTTTTTTTTTATTATTATTATTCGTCTACATATCTCCTACGACATAGTGCAACTCGAAATAACGTAATCTCGTTATTTCCACTAGTTTAGTTACTTAGCGATATTCATCACTTTCATATACTATCGAATCCTTTATGGATCCGTTACTTTGACCCGTTTAAAGGTCTTTAGTGAAATCTTTCACTTTTAGCAACAATTTCTTTTGTTTTCACATTCATTTATTCGGTTCAGTTATACCGGATCCACCGCTCACAAGCAACCAAATTACTTAAATGACCTTAACCGGTCTCACTAACTAGACTTATTAGTCCAGTTTCTTTTTACCGCTCGCTTGGTTATAATGTGATTCTACTTCACATTGCATTTCTTGACCGTGATCGTGTCACGTCATGTTTAATTTATATCAATCTTTCATTCTCGAAAAGATCACTTTTCGAAGATATCGTCTTGCGCCTATCAGCGTCAAGACTTGAATCTTTCATGCTTACTATTCAATTCCCTATCAGAATTTATATTTGTAAAAACATTATTTCTTACTAAAACCGAAGTTTTAGTTTTAGGATCTTCTCTTTAACTTTTGTTAATTATCCATACCAGGATATTGAGAGTCCATAATTTATTCTTTTACAGTCTTAGTTTTATGCGGGGATTCTCAACCGATTCCCTCGCTTTATTTAATTAACCCATAGGTTTTTATCACTTAGCCTTATGGGCTATTTTGATTAGACTTTCACCTCTTTAAGGCGAAGTCCTTATAACTTCTTTCTAACCATGACCCGTGGGTCGTTTTAGTCCCGTAGATCTTTCATTTGTTTATAACCCTAAAGGTTATGTTGATCCCGTAGATCACTCCATACTCATGTCATTCTTAAAATACATGTTTGGTGTCAAGGCACCCTGTTTTTGTTCGAAGAATCGTTTGGTTTCAAGCTTAGGTCCCATTAACCTTAATTGTAGTTTCATGGCTATAATTGTTTTCTTTCGGACAATTTCTGATTTTATGACTTCTCACGTCATTTATGCGTCGGTTCTTCTTATGCTTACTGTTATTTGATTTGCATATATTCTTATTTGGTTATATCCCATTACCGGGCTCATTATTCTCTTGCATTTGACGCTACCTTTATCTGGCTAGCGCTCATTTGTGCCATTCGGCGTTATATTGTATTCAACCTGTTTGACCTATTAATGTGAAATCCATCACTTATAAACAATCTACTTTATTCTTTATTCATCCCATACGACTTCGAATAGTTGAACATATTTACTCACAATTTCTATATACGAGATTTTATAGTCTTAACTCGTAATCCAAGTCCTTTGATTTTTTTAACCCGCGTTCACGTCTCTTGGTTTACGCATGTGTTTAATTCTTACCCATCAACCGGGTGTTTTACCGAAGTCATTATTATTGCAACCCTCCCGGTATGCATTAAGACCTCGCTTCATTTTTCATTTTTCTTATATTTCGACATTGTCCTTAAGTTTGACGTTTTACAAAAACGACCCGTTAAGGGACATATTTGCATTTTCCGGGTTCGAGTGTAAGTACACTCCCTCCCAATACTTGTCTAAATCATTTTACATGTTTGCGTTTTCCGGGTTCGAGTGTAAGTACACTCCCTCCCAATACTTGTCTAAATCATTTTACATGCTTGCGTTTTCTGGGTTCGAGTGTAAGTACACTCCCTCCCAATACTTGTCTAAATCATTTTACATGCTTCTTTGTCCCTTCACTCGGGCTCATTATCCTAATGTAATACGCTTCCGTCACTCGGTTGTGCGTTTACATTATTATCAAATATTTTTTTATTTTTTTTTTGCTTACCTGATTCATTTGGGTACTTTTTAATTAGTCCCATTCACCCCGCCCTTACTACATCGGATGTAAATGCGTCCGCCATAAGAAGTTCATGGTATCATATGCCACTACTTACTTGGCCAGAGTAAGCGATTAACACATGACACACATGACCTTTTTATAGTTTTCACATCACGCCTTATGTAAGTAATACCTCTACTTATTTTTCTTGGAAACAATATCCTGGATAGGTATTCTATTCAGGTTTTTCCCAAGTTTTCTATCTACATATGCAACTTTCAATCTCTATGTATTTGTTGCATATTACTATTCATGCAATAATTTAAAACGTGTACCTGATAATGCTTGCTTTAACAGGCTTTCCTTGCCATTAGCTTATTCACGATCGTTACGCGATTTAGGTCCTTGGTGAGCATGCTCCACTTGTCATACTTTGGACCGTTCCTTCGTCAAATCCGCAATTTGTTAAGCTCTCGCTATCTTCAGATGCGAGTGTCCTTCAACTAAAACATTTACAAAAGTTAGTAATTTCGACATTAATGGACGCCCGTATTATAATACAAGGCTTTTCTACTATACGCGTCAACGTGCGTAATTTCGTTGACTATGTCAATCCCTTACCGATTTGATTGAGGTAACGTGTATTACACGATAACTCCATGTGTTGTTTATAACACTTTAACTCATATTAACTGTTAATATACATATAACTTACCGGATTTTGCGATCAAGCCTCGAACCAAACACTTTACCCTTTAACCTTGGGCTCTGATTACCAACTTGTAACACCGGTTCTTATAAATCAAAGTTTAACGTATAATTTACGAAAACAATCATGTAATTAAGATTACATAAACATCGGAAATACGGGATTACTAAAACCTTTTACAATTTAAAAGTTTAGAACATAATGTAATTAAGTTCGTCAATTAAAAGTAACAAGGAAACGTCGTGCGGAAGCTTATTTCTTGATCGTGTTCGGTTCTTCATTGTGCTTGATCGTCCTCTGGTGCTAAAATTTACCTGAAACTCATAAAACATGAGATGGATTAGTCATACGTAGCTTAAAACGTATTAAAACGGGTTCGCAATGCAAAATAATTTAAAATAATCATTTTTCACGAAACTGGCACGCGCTCGCGTAGCGCCACTGCCAGCCGCGCTACGCCACTGCCTCATTCTTTCAGAATGTTGCAGCTGGTTGCCAGCACGATCTGATTTCACGGAAACGGCCATAACTTCTTCGTTATTGATCCGTTTTACCCGATTCTTTTTCCTACGCGTCTGTACTTTAATCCTCCATCTTATGGAGTTAAAATCCTACATCCAACATAAGAAATTTTGAGACTTCTAAGCCTTCGACTCGTTACCTTTTTACCGAATTTTAACCCGTTTATGCATTTTATCAAACAAACGTATTTATTTGATTCCTATATCTCATACACTTCCTCAAATTGATGTTACCTACTATATTAGGTTCTAATCATAGGTTTATTACACCATTTAAACCCGTTTTCGCTCGTATGCTTATTTTGACCCGTTAAGGGCATTTAAGCGCTTTCGAGCCTAAAATCGCATTCGATTACTTCTAGCACTTCATCACCACATTTCTTATCCTATAATCTCCCACCGCAACTGAGTTTATGGCGGGTTTAATGTGGTGATCAATATAAACTAAATTTTACCTCTCGAACCATTATTTTACGGCAAAAACTCAAATAGTGCCATTTGGCTATTATAATACCTCTTTCAGTTTCTATACTTATTCTAAGTATTTACCTAGTCATAAAACTCGTTTCCAAACAACCTTTAAAGATCGTACATCCGAATTAGCTTATAAGGGTAACTTGGTAAATTTTCATCCTCCTTTTACTACAAAGGTCCTTTAAATACTTGTTTGACCCAAATTCCGACCCTTTTAACTACAATCTTGTTTATAAACCCATGTGTTTCTAAAACACCATAAACATAATTCAATTTATTCGGTTTGCATAAAAGATAACCGAATATCTATATTTTAACCTTGTCTAACTCTTTTAGAACTCCAAATTCTACATGATAAGTTGTGTTAGTCTACATACCTGGCTCGGATCAATATATTGACCCTTTTACATAACTTTTGCATTAAATATTTCTAGTTAAAGCAACGCAAGCTTATGTTATTCCTGTGATTACAAAACTCAACAAGCGATTTGTTAATTGTTATTGTCAAATGGTGTTAACAACACCATTTGACCCGTTTAATCTAATTGACCATTTGTCCGGATGAGATAGTATTTAATTACCATTCTATCCCTTTAAACCTATCCCGATTTTCCTTTAAACTCGTTTTGCTTAAAAACCGTTTTTATTTGTTCATCATTACATGACTAATTTACCATTTTACTCTTTTTACCATAACTCATGATTTCTTATCTAGTGATCTTCGTCACTTCAACTAGACATCCAAATTCATACTCTATTCTAAATTCAAGTCTATTAGTAAAAATTACACAACAAACATAACGTAACAAAATCGTGGTTACGTACCTTTTTAAGCACACCTTTCTAGCATGTATCACTTCCGGCTTGTCCACTTGACGACCCGGATTCTTTACCTATAGAGTTCCATTCACAACCAAATTTAGAACTCTTTTGTAACCAAAAATCGGACAATTCATTATGATATTCAAATCTGCGTTTTTGTCCGATCTTTAACGTTTTACTCCTCACTTAGGCATTTTAACAAACACCTAGCGGGTCAGATTTTTACATAACCATTACTAGGTTCTTGACATGTTATTTTCATCTACATTCACTTCAATTAACAAATCTATACTAAATTTTAACATCAATAGATTTCGGATTCACCACATGAATTCAGATTTCACTAGAATAAAAAACTATAATTCTAGTATTTATTTAGTCTCTACAAACTCACTAATAACCTACATTGGTGATTATAAACCTCACAAGTATAAAGTTAGATTTTAACAAGAAATCATCTAGGGTTTAACCCTAGACATCACTTTGCTTCTAATTTCATCAATACAACAATCATGCATGCTCAATTTTTGATTTTCTCAATTAACCTAAAACTGAACATGAATCAAAATACCAAAATTTTGCATACCTTTTGATCCCTGCAACGAGGTGATCACTAATTCGTGTTTGAAACTTGATTTAGAGCAGATTAAGGGCTTCAATTTGTGAGTTTTATGCGAAAACTAGGGTTTGGAGGTCACTCCCTGGTCGCCCCTTTCTTCTGTACGACCCAAACACACACTCATGTGTGTGTTTGGTGTTTTATTTACTAATAAAACTTCCATTATCAAGTTTTTGCTAATTTAGTCCCTCAACTCTATTTGACTTATAGTTTAGGTGTTTTAACCTAATTATATATCACCTCAAGACTCTTAGCTAACTGGGTTATCGATTCCTAGTTAGCTTGTTCATATTTATTTTATGCTTTATGAATCTGATTTAAAGTTTTATAAATTTCGGGGTGTTACATATTTGGATGAAAATGACAAATATAAAACCTCATGGATGATTTTGGTAATTTACTCAAACTCTTTTAAATTTCTTTTATTTAATTAATTTTGTTACATATACAATAAAAAAAGAATATACATGCAATTTTTATATGAAAAAAATAATAGCTTTGTCATGTAATTTTTATAAATTTTCATCCAATCATTAACTAAGTTAATTTTTCTACTAAGGCGAATGATGTTTATAAACTAAGACTGAAATTAATTTCTAATTTTTTATATAGATCAGTTTTACAAAAATAAAATCTACTTAAACCTCTAAATTTAATAAAACTAAAATGCTGGTCACCTTATTGAAAAAGGTCAAATTAAAAAATCTTATCATATGTAGCAAGTTTGTAATTCATCTTCTACTCTTTTAAATTCGCTCCTAAGGAAAAACATCCTTCACCCTAACAGAAAAAATAAACTGAGTTAGTGTTTAGGATGAAAATTTATAAAAATTATGTGACAAAACTATTAATATTTTTTTTTCTAAAAACTCCATGTATATTCTTTTTTATTATATATGTAACAAAAATAATTAAATAAAAGAAATTAAAAAGGGTTTGAGTAAATTGCCAAAATCGTCTCTGTGGTTTTATATTTGCCAATTTCATCCAAATATCCTCAACTTAACAGAAAAAATAAACTAAGTCAGTGGTTTGGATGAAAATGGCAAAAAGTTACAAACGTTGTGGGCAATTTGGTACAAAAGTGTAATTTTGTACGAAAATCGCTAACGTGCCCAAACCTCGGGGACGATTTTGGCAATTAACTCTATATTTAAATGATATAATATTTGAAACCGTAAAATGTTGAAAACGGTATAACATTTAAACAATATAATATTTGAATGGAAGGGTAATATTTGAAAAAGTAGAATGTTAAAAACAATATAATTTTAAACGAGCGAATAGGCTGATCTTGAAAACAGTAAAATATTTAAACGATCAAATATTTTTGAAGGGCCGAATTTGAAAACGGTAAAATATTTTTATACAAAAAATACAACTTTTTTTCAAAAACAACTCAAATTACCCCACCAAAACAGCTACGTTTTCACTAAAAAAATATCACCCTCCAAAACACATCAAATTACCCTATCCAAACACCCATTTTTCACTCAAGAAAACATCACCGTAAGACGCCTCGTCTAGGCCTATACAGGGCGTCTAGACCCCTTAAATTTTGTGCCCGACTTAGAGCCCCTTAATTTCAGTGCCTAGACGCCCCGTCTAGGCCTATACGAGGTGTTTAGGGCACCAAAAATGTGCAAATAGACAGTGAGGATGTGTGAATAGATTGAGCCTATTATTATAATTTAGGTTGATGTGGACTAAAAACTGATTTTTAGATAATAAAATTAGTTTATAAACCTGTAGCATATGTTTTTTGGAACTAACACTGTGTTCCAGAGATTCACTTAATTAGAGAAGAGAAAAGAATTGGAAAGAAAGAAGAGGCTAATGGTGTTCCAGAGATTTTTTATGAGAAGAAAGGCAGAGAAGAGAAGAGATATGAGAGGTCTTTTTAGTGTTCAGTTGTTTCCTCCCAAATCGGGAAGATTGTGAGAGAAAAGAATAATGAAATCCACGTTCTTATTTAGGGTTGAGCTCGGGCTCGGATCGTTTGCACCTCTAGCACTTTTCCTGCATGATGGGACACAAGTTTATTGGTTGAAATGGAGTTTAATTTGCTATTGAAGATAACATAATGTTTTAAAGAAGACGAGAATGTGTGAGTTATTTTTATTTTAGTATTACTTAAAAGGGTATAATAGTAAAACTGTCAATTTCCTTTCTTTTCCTCTCCACTCGGGAATGCAAAAAAAATGTTTATCTTCCTTTCTTTCCTTTCCTTTATTTGAAATTCTGGAACACACAATAATTTTTATTTGTTCCTTTCTTTTCTCTACTAAACTCTATTTTTTTCTTTCTTTTATTAAACTCGGGAACACAGCGTAAGTGACGTGCACACGATGGGTATTAATAGATTCAGTTAATCTTAATGATTTAGCAGCCAAATTATGAAAACTTCTATCTGCAACACCTTCATAGGTAATAACTTTACTCCAACCTATGGTCTTTATCGCTTTATCTTTATCTTATTTTTAATTTTTTCCAAATTTCTGGAAAAAATCTGATATTCTAACTGAGCCAAATTCAAATACGAATTCAAATTCGGTTGTTGAGTGTTCAAATCGGGTTTGCTTCCAAACTGAATCTGGTTTTCGAATCAAATATGAACTTAGGACTTTTTGAAACGATCCGACCCATAAATTTAAATTCAACTTATATATAAGTTTTATTTATTTTACATACATGTAACTTTTATGTGAACTTTAAAATTATCGATTTTCAAACCTAGCCGTTCGCCCGCTCAGTTGCTCATGGCTCACGCGTCACACCCTCACCCCACACTGAGTCGCTGAAATTGTCCGAGAGGACCGACACTCCAACCAGTAAATCGCTTCTTTGTAAATCTTTCGAGACTGCCAACCTATGTAGATAGTTAGACTGAAACCGTCTGCACCGGAGACTATGCGTCATTTGATTCTTTTTCTACTAGTGTGTATTATATATGAACTTGTTGATGCTATTTTGATTCTTTATGTGGCTGTTGGAATTTCCATATGAACTGCAATTTGTTTACTCAATATAACATTTAATTTAATACACTTGCAAGGGTTTGAACCCACACCATATTTGTGGGAACAATCACCAAAATAAATATGTTTGTAATCATAAAAAAGACGCATGTTTGATGATATTAAATTAGATTTACCCATGAAAGGAAACATGGCTGCATATGGCATACCAAGTTTGACTTGTTGACTGCATTTTGTAATGAATGGATGTCCTTTTATAAGATTTAAAAAGGAGAAAGAAAACCTTTCTTCCCTCTTCCAAATACTGCCAACTTACTTGCCTGATTTTTGAAACCCCTGTTTTGTCTTTTCATGTTGCCACTAAAGAAAGAATAACATTGACTAAAATGAAGTTATGATCAACTGATTATGTACAGGATTGGTCATTCAACATTTTAGAAAAGGATCAACTGGGCTTTTTTATGACATCTAACCATCTTGTAGAACATAACATTTTACCCGAAGGCAAGTTTTTTGTATTTCCCATCTTTTTTGCATATTTTCATCTGTTACATCCAAACATAGTGAACATACATCTTGAAACACTCATACAATGGCTTCAGTGTCAGTTGATTTGCCGATCGTGAGCGGAAATTTAGATTAAATCTCGGCATATATCTGTCACGTGACAACAGTTTGTGGTAATCCGAGCAGATAGCACGATAATTACTAGAAAACATAATAAGGGTCGTATGATGAGTTGTGCACGGTTTAGGACATAGCATGGATGAAGTATATTTATTTCATGATGGCTATTAAACATCAATATGTAAAGGAAGGGATTCATACGAATTACTAAAAAAATAATAACTATTCTACTAAAGCAATCATTAAAATCAAAATCTAAAAGATAAACACTGGTCTGAGAACTAAAATTCTAGAATTCCACAAGACATTTTTTTATAACACAATGACTGTTTGTTGGTTTGGCTCTAAAATTCAAACTTTCGTATCATCTTCCAGCTGGCTTCTGAATCTCAGAGAAAACTGTTTCCGTTTTGAACCCTTCTTCGGTGTTACTAAATGATGACGTGCCATTTCTTGTCGTGCTTGATCCTGTGAACACATCATCGTCTGTTGTTGTATCTCCTTGCGTCGGAAATAAAACTTCTTGATTTTCAGACACGGATTCACCAACCGTTTTCTCAGCAGCTTCTTGTAGCTCCAGTGCAAACTCTAGTCCCCAAACTACTTCTTCCATTGCTGGCCTTTCATTTCTTTGCTCTTTCAAGCATCTAATTGCCACATCTCCAAACTGCCTTAAACACTCGGGTGCAATCACACTCCTTACTTTTGGATCAATTATTTTGTTGAGGGTCCCCTTCTGGTAACAAGATTTTCCCCACTCTGCCAAATTCACTTCTTCTTTGGGCAGCTTGGGATTGATAACAGGTCTTGCACACAACACTTCAAGCAAAACAACTCCAAATGAGTACACATCAGATTTCTCTGTCAGTTGTTGGCTTCGGTAATATTGGGGATCTAGATACCCGTAACTACCCTTCACCACTGTGCTAACGTGGTTTTGTGATCGGTCTCTAGGGCCTAGCTTTGACAAACCAAAATCGGATACCTTAGCAACCCAATTTTCATCCAGTAAGATATTTGTGGACTTGATATCCCGATGAATTATTGTACGTTGTGCACACGTGTGGAGATAATGAAGCCCTTTGGCTGAACCGATGCAAATCTGGAGACGCCTTTTCCATGACAGAGGAGGATTGTTTGTCTTGTACAGATGGTCACGTAGAGTTCCGTTAGCCATGTACTCATAGACCAGTATCATCTCTCCCTCATCATCACAGTATCCAATCAGGGACACTAATTGGAGATGGCGTAGTTTAGACAGGAACGCTATTTCCGTATGGAATTCTTGAACTCCTTGGTTTGATGATTCATTGAGTCGTTTGATTGCAACAGCGGTTGCAGCGTTGTCTGTATACCCTTTATACACCTTGCCAAACCCTCCGATGCCAATGACAAAATCATCATTAAATTCATTCGTAGCTGCTCTAACTTCTGAAAGTGAGAAGTGACGGCACCGATCTGAAGGAAGCTTTGTATCACTATACGATGGGCTGTATGATGACTTACTGCCGGTGGCACCGTAGTGTTTGGATTGCCTTCGTTTCTGGAAAACTATGAGAGCTAAGATGGACAACAAGACTAACGCTCCTCCAATACCTCCAATTATTGCGGCATATGGAGGTTTCTTCTTGTTTCTTTTTACAGTATTTGTCGGCCCAGTTTGTTTGGTTGTAGAGCTAAGTTCTGGGTTTGGGCTAGCAAGACTTCTATCCATGCTTAGCTTGAAGACTTCTAAACCGTTCAAATAAGCATCTTGAAATTTTACCGAACTGGGATTAGGATGCATTGCGACCCACAAATCTTGCTTGCCTCTGCTGCCATCGGGGTCATTGACAAACACAATGTAGTCTTTGATTACAGGATAACCGCTACCTTGTGTTAAGCGGAACAGATCAATTTCATCATCAGCAGTTTGATTATTAATGAAGATTTGGAACATCACTTCACCTCGTTTTGTGTACTGAGGTATAATGTTGCAAAAATGGAGCCTGAGCTTGTAATACAACCCAGAATCAACGCGAAGTATCCAAGTCAGATTGTACTAGTTGGACTGTTTGCCCATACTCCTTTGGGTTCGATAAACTAGCTCAGGTGCAGTATAATTCGGAGTCTCCATGGTATACATAATCGGTTCCTTTGGATCATAAACAGGTGTCAACCCAATTGCTGCTCCGTATATGTAGCTGGTATCTTGTTCCCATGGTCGATACATACCGGTATCATCAGTACCCGATATATGTCCCCCACCCATGTTTAACCTGTAAATATTCTCAAGCGCCATTTTGTTGTCAATAACAGGTCCGTTAGTTACCCCAACAGATTTCAGATTCTTAGAGTTGTAGTAGAGATCTTCTGGCATTGAAAGGATTTCAATACCATTGATGAAGGCATATGAGTTGGGTGAGGGTGTAAATGTAACGTTTAGGATTTGTATATCTGTTACATAGATCATGAATTCTTTAACAAAGCTTTTCGTGTTCAAAAAGGAGGCGGCTATGAAAGCGCTAAAGTTGGTTAACAGAGTGAAGCCATTGGATGTTACCGAGAAGAAAGACTGTTCTGGTTTGAGGTTAGAGTAGGTGGCAGGATAGAAATGCAGGCGGAGGAATTTGGGGCCTTGGGACACCGGAAATGTGTAAGTGAACGAAGAAGCATTAAAAATTCGGGCAAAAGTATAAGGGAGGGTTCCGGATACCGAAGGATCTGGTTGGAAGGGAGTGGAAGGAAAAGAAGTGGTGATGATGTTGGAAGGCACGAATTTGGAATACTCATCACCATACCATATCCGGTCCGAAGTGGTTGTGAAGGAGGATGAACCGCAGTCGAGGAAGAAGCGATCGGTGGCATGGTATGGTTGCGCGGTGGTGGTGGTGGTGGAGGTGAAGAGGAGGAGCACAGAAAAGAAGGTTAACATGGTGGTTGAAGAGTCGTATGAATACCAGAATAATTAGAGAAAAATATATACCAATGGGGTGTTTTTATTTATCACGGGAACAAGGATCAGATTGTTTGATTGCTTAAAGTGTTATTTTGTTACAAGTTGTAGTGCAGAAATTGACATGCATACTAAATATTTTGACATTTTGACAAAGTTTTAAAATTTAAAGAGTAAACTGTGATCCGTGAGTTTTGGTTACTTTTCTCACTTTAGTTCAAAACTCAAATCTTTTGAATCTGAGTCTCTGTGGTTTCAATTTTATTCCTATTTTCACCCAAAACAGTTAAAATCCAGTGTTTTTTTTTGTTTTTTTTCCTCCATCTTAATGAAGGGCAAAATGGAATGGTTAGTTTTTTTAATTTGTTATAATAAAACGTTAAAAGACAATTTTGCCCTTCATTAAAAGGGAAGAAAAAGACAAAAAAAACTGGATTTTAACTGAAAAATCTGACAAAATTTTGATTTTGGATTAAAATGACAACAAAATTGAATTCACAGGGACCCAGATTTAAAATGTTTGAGTTTTGCACTAAAGTAAGAAAAGTGACCAAACCTTATAACCATTTTGGAGTTTACTCAAAAAAAAAAAAAAAAAAAAAAAAAAAAAGTGACAACAGTTCATCAATCACTCACGGCTCTAGCTTCGATCTTTATCTATCACAAAACCAACCGGTTCATTTTATATAATAAACCGATGACTTCAATTCTTCGGTTTTCAATAATTAGGGTGACGGGGGTCTAGTCCGATTTTAATAACGGGAGATTCTTGACACCGCTTTCAATTGTAATGCACGTGAAGAAAAATCCATTTCCTGTGCCAATAGTTAATAAAACCAAATAACACAGAGTCAAACAATTTTATTGAAAACCAATCAAATTCAAATCATTGGTGTATACCCTTTCGAGGAAATATCAAACAATTTTATAGAATAGTCTTGAATTATTTGAAGCAAATTTTTCCCTTTCAAGGAAATATCTAGTTGGTGGCAATGTTGACCAAAAGGCTTTTAATTGGGTTAGCTTGGGTTGCTTTTAAAATTATAGGGTTAGTTTGGGTAAAATATTTTAACTAAACGGGTCACAACGGGTCAATTGAAATTCCATTTTGTTATTTTCGAGTCAAAGCGAGTCGACAACTTTAAAGAAATGGGTCGATGTGGGTTAGCACATTAAAGAAACGGGTCAGATTTCGGATCAGAATGGGTTTCGGGCCGGCACAAGTATCCGCACAAGACGGGTTACGCACAAAATAAGTTTTGGATCGGAACGGTTTTAGTTCGAATTGAGTTTCGAATCGAGACGGGTTTTGGCGCGCGGCGGGTTTTGGATCGGAACGGGTCGGTTCGGATCGGGTTCAGGCCGACACGGGTTTCCGATCTCAACGGATTTTAGGCCGACACGAGTTTCCGCACGGGACGGGTTTCAGATCGCAACGGGTTTTAGGCCGACACGGGTTTCCGCACGGGACGGGTTTCAGATCGCAACGGGTTTTAGGCCGACACGAGTTTCCGCACGAGACGGGTTTTAGGCCGACACGAGTTTCCGCACGGGACGGGTTTTAGATCGCAACGGGATTTAGGCCGACGCAATTTCAATATTTTCAGTTTTTTTGTTTCGTTTTGGTTTCGGTTTTTTGTTTCCGTTTGGTCGGTTTATTCGGTTTCGTTTCGAGAGAAATCTTTTAACGTTAAGATCTTTAGAGAAGTCTTTTATCCTTTTGGCTTCTGCTTCCATCTTCAGTTTTTCTTTGTTTCTAACCCTCTTATTTAGCTGTACTCTCTTTGTTTTAAAAGGCCCACATCGTTATAAATCTCATAGTTAACATTGAACAAGAAACAAATCATGTAAAACTGCATCATATATTAAGGTGGTATAACTTAACTCATGTATCACGAATTCAACAAAAGAAATTAGCTTTGAACATTAGTGTTCGGGTAACCAAATCTATTCATTTTTCTAACTTAGACGTAAAAGAAAGCAATTTTTAACTAACCTGACCCGACCCGAAACTCGTTCTGACCAGGACCCGTTTCAACCTGAACCCGTTCTGACCCGAACCCGTTTCGACCCAAACCAAAACGACCCTTTTTTGTAATTGACCCGTTTTGACCCATGACCCGACCCGACCCGACACAAACCGACCCCTTTGCCAGGTCTAATCATAACTAAAAATCAGGCCTAATATTCTTGTAAGATTGACCGGTGTGGGGTAGCGTCCCATGCCACCAAGACATAATGACGTTTCCAACACCGCTTCCGACTCGCCAATGCATGTTGGTGCATTGACTTTGCTTTTGACCTTTGTTGAACGATAATATTTCAAAAAAGAAAAGAAAAGTATTTATTTTAAAAATTAACCGTATCATATATACCTAGCTAAACCAACCATTTTAATCATTTTTTACACACGTCCTACAAGACCTCATCCATCTTTACAAAAAGTCTCTCACCACCATGTTTTCCAACAACATCAATGTGTTAAGCCCGAATCACCCGTTTTTTGTTCAACGTCAAGCGATGAGCCCCGAGAACTCGTACCAAATGAATCCACAAACGCGTGAAGTAGAGTACTATCTGATCATGCCTTTTCCACGAGCCCCGCAAAAGCTTATACCCGGTTTCATGTACTACTCGCAAATGCCAACTTCGGCTCAAAATTCTCCCTGATCCCCTTTCGGCCACAATCTTCACAATCCATACCCGAAACCTAATCTGTAACCAAACCCAAGCGACTCCGTCCAAGACTCGTAGACACTGTATGAAGGGCTTGGAACAAAAATGTGCTATGAAGACGATCGAGTGGTGGACACCTACCGAAGAGCTAGCTTTGTCACGGGCATAGCTCGATGTTTCGGAAGACCCGATTATTGGTCAATTTTTTTAATCAAGTAAAGTTAAATATTTTGTTTATGTAAAGAATTATATTTATTTTGTCGCATATGATATTTGTTTTTGTCTAGTGGTTAGATAATATTTTTTTGTCAATTGACTTTATAATAATTTTTACTAGGGAGTGACCAAGAGGTGGTCGTTTTTTGAAAGCGTATTCGTGAGAAATTTTCTCCGCGATGGACCATGGTGAATACCGCACACCAAATTCGTTCTCGGACAAGTGGGCCGCTATGGGAACCAAAATCTCCTACTTGAATAGCATTTACAATAGTATCATGGGCTATATGAAAGCTGATACCGTGCCAGTACCATGACAAAACAAAGTTTTTCAACCAATGTAAAATATGTGCCCATATTCTTTTGGACATGTTACAACTATACTTTTCGAATCTGTTTTGACGTATTACCTGTGCCCTAATGCATCAAATCGATATCCAACCGAATGCCCTAGTTAGGCGTGAGGAATCCCACTAGTATAATCTATATAACTCATCATCTTTACAAATTTGGATAGAAAAGAACTTTGAACGCTCCTTTTGTTTTTAAGGGTGTACGGGGTGGAAGTGGCAAGGGGTGCGGCAAGCCCCTTTGCCGCAAGGGGAACACCGCCGCCATCTTTTAGCTACGCAGGGAGGACTTGAATCGGGGATTGTATGCCGCATGCGGGGAGATGGAGGGTGGGTTGAATATGTTGGGAACACCTTTTTGGCATTTCAAATGGTTATATAGCCGTTAGTTTAAAAAAAGGTTTTTTATATATTTAAACTATATAAACTAGGGGTGAGCAAATTAACCACAATAACCGATAACCGAACCATAACCGACATAACCGAACCACTAATAACCGATAACCAATATAACCAATGGTTATGGTTATGAAACTTTGTATAACCGCTCAATCGGTTATGGTTATGAAGCTTTGGTTAACCGAATATAACCGAAACCGAACCGAAGTTGTGATGTTAATTTAATATAATAGATTTGTGTTTTACAAAACCATATAGAGAGTTTTTACTAAGATAAAAGTATGTTATTAATAAAATGATCTTGATGTAGATACCATTTATTTTGATAAAGAACTAAGGTGTAATGGCCATAATTGTTTTTGTTTGAGAATTACCTTATTAAAAAGAACTCTAAATCGGTAGTTTAACCAAAAAGTTTAGTCTTTGTTATCTTATAAAATAGGCTTAAGCTAAGTTCAAATCGTGCACAACCCTATTTATTTCAAACCTTGCTTGGTTACTTAACCGAAATTAACCAAAACCGAACCATAACCGACTTCATAACCGATTAACCGTAACCGAAGTTTGGTTATGGTTATGGTTACCAAAACTCCATAACCAAACTAATGGTTATGGTTAATAGTAAAAACCGACCCAAACCGACCCATGCACACCCCTAATATAAACCTATACCCATTTTAAACAAACTCACACCAACCCACTTTCTCATTTCTCCAAAACTATAAATCTCTACCCCTATTTTATTTAAAAATGGTGGAAGAAATACAAATGTTTTTTCCCACCTGATAGCAGTGATTCATCCGGTAGTATCATAAGTTTTTTTCCAAAAACTCATCGACGAAGCCGAAGTACAAGACACGTGCACATCTAGTTAGAAACGTTATCTTCGTCGTGGTCGTGAGAGTGGCCACGAAATCCTTATGGTGACATGGGCATATCTAGTAAGACACGACATGGCGCTTTTGTACCAAGCTTATGAGGATAAACATCACCTCCCTGGTATGGTGGGTAGCCTTGATTGCACCCATTTCATATGGAGAATGGTGTCCCACAGAGTTTCGGGGGGCCAATATATGAGAGAAGATCACTGTTACCCCCTACAGTTATGCTCAAAGCGGCGGCCTCTCAAGATTTGTGGGTTTGGCATGCTTTTTGCGGTCCACCGGGGTGCATAAAACGACATCAATATGCTTTAGCAATCTCCATTATTTCAAACTGAACGAAATGGAACGACTCCAAAATGTCCATTTTACGTGAACAACCACTTATACAAATGTGGTTACTATCTCGTGGATAGAATCTACCCTACATGGTCTGTGTTTGTTAAATCATTTCCATATCCTCACCTACTTGATGAAAAAAGTTCACGAAGCAAGACGAGGCACCAAGAAAAGACGCGGAACGAGCATTTTGGTGTTTTGAAGTCAAAATGGGGTATAATGAATTGGCCAAAGCGTGCTAAGAGTGTGAAAAAAAATTAGCTACGTGGTGTATACGTGTATTATTTTACATAACATGATTTTAAAAGACGACGGAAACGCGATAGCACAGGTACACATTCAGGATCCTCCAGTCGAGCCCGCGCTCGATGATAGTGTGTTAAACGAGCTTATGGATGAAAATATGCAATGGCGCCTAAAACTTGATCTCGTTGAGCATCTTGGAAGAATGGATTTACCCCACCTATTGGTGGAATCCGACGAAGAGTAATAAATTTAGTTAGTTTAATCTAGTTTATTTTAAGTATTTTTAATTAATGTAATGTTTTTTAATTTTATTTTTAATTTAATGTAATGTTTATTTTTATTTTTAAATTCATGTAATGGTTTTATTTAGTTTATTGTACTTAGCATGAGGGGAAACCACCCCTTAAGATTTTTGGGGAAGAAGGGAGAATGAGAGAGGAAATAACCTGGCACATTATGATTGGGTGTGCGGAAATTTCCTCCCATCTCATAAGGGGTGTACACCCTAACAAAATTGAATGCAAGGGAATATCTGATTTTGGCAAATTCTTCGTGTAAACCTTATCTCTCAAAGGCACTCAACCTTGTGTTTCATATTTTTTTTAACCGGGAAAGGTTTTCATTAAAACAGAGACGATTACAGACTAATGGAAGGTAGACAGGCAACAAGCCGCGTCGCTACCCCCTTCTGAATAGCAAACTCTACTCTGCTAAACACAAAATTCTGCCCCTTAACATGCGTGGTATTACTGCATACCACCTGCTGAACCCGCTTGAGGAACCGCACCGCGTCAGGGGCGAGAGCATCAAAGATATCGAAAGCGAACGGAACGAACACGTGCTGATTCTCGATGCAAGATTTTTCGTGCTTAGCTACTTTGCCCGCCTCCGCCTTGGTTATCGCCTGGCCCGCCACAAACTCGTGGTCCCTTAGCCCAACGAGGGAGGACACACCTGTCAAATCGACACACGCGTGTTTCCCTCATTCCCATCCAAAAACAAGAATGTCAGCAGGACGTAGGGTAGATCTCCCTTCTAATGGATCGGTCAAGAAGTTCACCGGGGCTTCCTTTTTTGCCGAGATCCCTGCCCGCTTAAGGACATCATGAAGCACATCTCGAACTAAATCATGTCGATATTTAAAGCCCGGTAATTCTTTGCAATGGAGTGCATGCTCCCCAAAAGAATCCAAGCAAGCCTTCCGACATACGGGACATGAGTCATCAACCGGGAAAAGGGGTACCATCAGCCGATACTTGAGGATAGCTTGGTATTCCACAGCCGACATACATTGCCCTAAACCTTCGACGGGAACAACAGACAGGAAATCCTGAGCATGGGGGGCTCGCAAACACTCAAACACGGCTCGCTGCCGTGGGGACAAGGCAAACATCTCTTCAACTGTCTTGACGATTTCACCATATAAGGAATTTGCCAGAATTTTCTGGGCTTTAAGGGGGGTGGTGTCTTTAATATAGAAACCACAAAGATCAAGATCGGGAAGAGAACTCTACAGAGTGTTCAGCGCACCCTTGTAATCAGAGTCCAACACCCACCACCACATTCACGAAGGATGTGGTCTTGAAGAACCTAAGATTGGGCTCTTGAAGCCACTAAAGCGTAGGAAGAGTGTAACACCCTAGTTACTAATTAATGATTTTGTATGTAATTACCAATGATTAGATGTGTAGTTAAGACTACACATGCTATAAAAATACGGGTTTGTTGAAACTTTTACAAATCATGAGTTATTTTACATCACGTGGTTGAATTCGTTGTTTAAAAATTACAACGTAGCAAAGTGCGGAAGCGTGTGTCTTTATCGTGTTCGGTTCTTCGTTGAGCTTGATCGTCTTCCGGCATCCAAGGTGTACCTACATTTCATAAACATGAAATGCTTTAGTCATACAGGGCTTAAAACGTATTTAAACGAGTCCGAGAAACAATTTATAACAAAAACAAAGTTTTCAATCTGGCCACCACCGTAAATTACGGTGGAACCGTAATTTACGGTGGCCTCTGGTTATTTAAGTTTCCACCGTAAAACAGTAGAAACCTACCGTAAATATATTATCTCCACCGTAAATTACGGTGGCACCGTAATTTACGGTGGACCCTGCATTCCAGCTTTTCATTTTTGCCGTAACTTGACACGAAATCTTTCGTATCTTTCGAACCGCTTATCCGTTTGACCTACCGTTTCTTCCTACGTGTTTGTAATTTGATTCTCCATCATTTGGAGTTAAAATCCGACATTCGGCTTAACAAAATTTAAGACTTCTAAGTCTTCGGCTTCTTACCCTTTATACCAAATTTTGTCCCGGTTATGCATTTTATCAAACAAACGTATTTATTTTATTCCTATATTTGATACACTTCATCAAATAATTTTGATATACCATATTAGGTTCTAATCATAGGTTTATTACACAAATTAAACCCGTTTTCACTAGTATGCTTATTTTGACCCGTTAAGGATATTTTAAGCACTTTTAAGCTCAATTTCGCTTTCATTCTAATCTAGCGTTGTAACCTATATTTCTTATCTAGTACTCTTCCATCACTACTAAATGTGTGTTGGATTTAAAGTAGATATCTATGTGTTCCGGATTTATTCCCCTTGAAATATCATTTTACGGCAAAGACTCATATGGAGTCTTTTGGCCCAAGAATTACATCTTTCACTACCCATACTCGTTCTAAACTTTTGTTTAATCATAAGACTCCTTTCCAAACAACCTCTAAGAGTTGTTTGTTCATTTTAGCCTACAAGGGCGTTTTGGTCGATTTTGGTCCTTCTTTTACAATGAAGGGCTATCACCAATTATTCGACCAAATTAGCACTTTTACAAACATCATAAATATGCGTACCTGGCTCGGATCAACAATTAGACCCAATTTTAATACCTTGCTTTATATTCCCTAATTAAGAACAATGCGAATATCCATTGGATATCTATTCCTGTAAGCATATAACTCGACAAAAGAATCATTAGTCTATATAGTCAAAAGGTGTTGTCTACACCTTTTGACCCGTTTGGCCGAATTGACCATTTATCTTTGCGAGATGATATTTATTATCATTTCCTCTACATGACTCTTCCCTTTTAACACCGTACGGTCATTTTAATTATAAACCGTGTATTGCTTTCGACATAATATGACCAAATTATCGAT
Source organism: Helianthus tuberosus (assembly GCA_030545235.1). Taxonomy (NCBI): domain Eukaryota; kingdom Viridiplantae; phylum Streptophyta; class Magnoliopsida; order Asterales; family Asteraceae; genus Helianthus; species Helianthus tuberosus. The sequence continues at coordinate 162,959,041 of CM060399.1, read as the reverse complement.
TTACTTCTTTTTAACCATTATTATGGTTTCTATCATCTTTGATTTTTCTTGTTCCGTTCGACTACACGACGGAACATCATATTTCAATTGTTTAGATATCTCATTCATAATTTATATGATAAGAAAACATTCCACAATTTAAGACTAGTGTAAGCTATACTTACCTTGCATCCGAATTACGCTTTTCCTTCATACTTGCTTCGTTTGACCCGCTTCCTTTCCAAGCCTCCACCTAGCTTGTCAAGCGTCAAACTATCATCATAATTCGTAAGACGGTTATATTAGTCATCATTAATTATGACTATTCCATCTTACATATTTTCTATCACAATTACCATTCGATCTTATTAATGGTCGGTTTGACTATTTAAAAAGTCAAATCACCAATTAACACATATGATTGCACTATCAAGTTCACAAGACTCAATTAGGCACATTATCAACACTTAGTTCTCATTTAGGCATTTTAACAAACAAACACCTAATGTGCATAATTTTACATATTTACTAACTAGTTATTTTTACCAAGATTAACATCAAAATCACCACTTAGTGAACATCATCTTTTGAGGTGACAAATTAACTAACATGTCATCAAATTCTTACCTCAAGTAATGATAAATCATCATGTAAATTTCAGTCATTATAAGCATATACCCACTTTGATCATCAAAATCATGGTTTAACTCTTATGTCTAGACCCACTTCTAGTTACTTATGAACTCTTAACAAAATCTCTAATTTGCTCAAGTAGTTCATTCTTATGAGTTAGTATGATGTTTATAAACACCATTAGAACATCAATTTCATCAATTCAACCAAAACCCACTTAGCTCATAATAGGGTAATTATCAAATCCCTTGTTTGACAACAATTCATCAAGATTTCTACTAGGGTTTGCTTCTAAACCAAGATATAATCAAAATAACACTCATAGATTTAACATTCATTCCAGAATTTCGATTTTGATTATTCATCATAATCTCAAAGTATCACCAAATCGTAAAATTCGACATACCTTGTAATCCCCATGACTAGGTGATCATGAATTCGTGTTCATGCATCTGATTTGAGCTAGTTCTGCCCTTCAATTTGGTGATTCTTGGCACTTTAGGGTTTTGAGCAAGAGAGCCTTCCTGGCTCTGGTTAAAATCGCAGACATACACACACGTATGTGTGTGTTTTATTTATTTATTTTGTTTTGATAAAAGCTTATCTCATTTGCCCAGGTTTAGTCCCTCCATTTACCCAAGTTATTTAAAGGATATCTTAACCATATTTGTTCTATAAATGTCAAGACATTATCTAACTAGGTTAATACTCCTAGTAACTTGGTGGGTTCCGGGAGTTATAATCCGTAGTATTTTAAGTCCCGTTAACTCGGGCTCTTAATAACTCAATTCCTTAAAACTTTGTTTCGCTTGTATTTAATATTAGGATTTCTTATTAAATCCCAAATATTTACCGGGTTATTTTTACTACTAGCGGCACTTTACCCGTCCTTTAGTATTAACGTGGGTTAATTACCAAACCCGTTTTCGGGGTGTTACAAGTCTACCCCCCTTAAAGAGGTTTCGTCCTCGAAACCTTACTTATCTAGTTCATTGAGTTTCTAAACCCAATGCGTTTGACTTGAGTAATCTCTTAGCATTACTCATACTTTAACCAATTGTTAGCATTACCAGAAAAATTATGGTAATGTCTTTTTTTTTTTTTTTGGTTACAGAACCTCTACGTATCTCATATGACATAATGTAACTTCGAAATAACATAGTCTCGTTATTTCCACTAGTTTAGTTAACTTAGCGATATCCATCGCTTTCATATACCATCGAATTCCTTATGAATCCGTTACTTTGACCCGTTTAAAGATCTTTAGTGAAATCTTTCACTTTTAGCAACAAATTCTTTTGTTTTCAAATTTATCTATTCGGTTCAGCTATACCGAATCTACAGCTTACAAGCAAACCAAATTTCTTGATTTGAATTGGTGACCTTAACCGGTCTCATTAACCAGTCTTATTAGTTCAGTTACTTTTATCACTCGCTTGGTTATAATGTGATTTTACTTCACATTACATTTCCTAACCGTGATCGTGTTACATCATGTTTAATTTGTATCAACCTTTCATTTTTGAGAATATCACTTTTCGAATATATCATCTTGCGCCTATCAGTGTTAAGACTTGTATCTTTCATGCTTACTATTTAAATTCCTATCAGAATTTATGTTTGTAAAAACATTATTTCTTACTAAAACCGAAGTTTTAGTTTTTGGATCTTTTCTTTAACTTGTGTCAATCATCCATACCGGGATATTGACAGTCCGTAATTTAATCCTTTACAGTCTTGGTTTTATGCGGGGATTCTTAACTGATTTCCTCGCTTTATCCCATCTAACCCGTAGGTTTTATCACTTAGCCTTATGGGCTATTTTTGATTAGACATTCACCTCTTTAGGGCGAAGTCCTTATAACTTCTTTCTAATCATGACCCGTGGGTCGTTTTAGTCCGTAGATCTCTCATTTGTTTATAACCTTAAGGTTATGTTGATCCCGTAGATCACTCTTTTTACTCGTGTCTTATTAAAATATATATTTGGTGTCAAAGCACTCTCTTTACGTTGGAAATTCATTTGTCTCAAGCTTACCGTTATCCGGCTTGCGCTTACTTACGCCTTCAAGCATTATACTTTATTCAACCCGTTCAATCTCAAAATAGTTGAATATAATTATCAGAATTTCTGTTTACGAAATTTTAAGGTCTTTTAGTCATAACTCATAATCCGAGTCTTTTGACTTTAAATTCGTGTTCTCGTTTCTCGGTTTACGCATGTGTTTAATTCTTACCCATTAACCGGGTGTTTTACCGTAATCATTATTATTGCAAACCTCCCGGTATGCATTAAGACCTCGCTTCATATTTATATTCTGACTTTGTCTTTAAGTTCAACGTTTTACAAAAATGACCCGTTAAGGGACATATTTGCATTTTCCGGGTTCGAGTGTAAGTACACTCCCTCCCATTGCTTGTCTAAATCATTTTTCATGTTTGCGTTTTCTGGGTTCGAGTGTAAGTACACTCCCTCCCAATACTTGTCTAAATCATTTTACATGCTCGCGTTTTATGGGTTCGAGTGTAAGTACACTCCCTCCCAATACTTGTCTAAATCATTTTACATGCTCGCGTTTTATGGGTTCGAGTGTAAGTACACTCCCTCCCAATACTTGTCTAAATCATTTTACATGCTTGCGTTTTATGGGTTCGAGTGTAAGTACACTCCCTCCCAATACTTGTCTAAATCATTTTACATGCTCGTGTTTTATGGGTTCGAGTGTAAGTACACTCCCTCCCAATACTTGTCTAAATCATTTTACATGCTTGCGTTTTATGGGTTCGAGTGTAAGTACACTCCCTCCCAATACTTGTCTAAATCATTTTACATGCTTCTTTGTCCCTTCGCTCGGGCTCATTATCCTGATGTAATACGCTTCAGTCACTCGGTTGTGCGTTTACATTATTATCAAATATTTTGCTTATCTGATTTATTTGGGTACTTTTTAATTAGTCCCATTTACTCCGCCTTTACTACATCGGATGTAAATGTGTCCACTATAAGAAACTCGTGGTATCATATGCCACTACTTACTTGGCCAGAGTAAGCGATTTAACACATGACGTACACGACCTTTTTATAGTTTTCACATCACGCCCTATGCAAGTAACACCTCTATTCAGTTTTCTTGGAAATTATATCCTGGATATGTATTTCTGTTCAGGCTTTCCAAGTTTCTAATTTACCCATGCAACAATCATTCTCTACGTGTTTGTTGCATATTGCTAATTGTGCGATTATTTAAAATGTGCACCTGGTAATGTTTGCCCCTACGGGCGTTCCTTGCTATTAACCTTGTTCGCGACCGTTACGCGATTTTGGTCCTTGATGAGTATGCTCTTCCTGTCATACCTCGTACCGTTCCATCATCATATTCATAATTCGTTCAACTCCCGTCATCTTCAGACGCGAGTGTCCTTCAATTAAAACATTCACAAGAGTTAGTAATGTCAGCTTCAATAATCGCCCGTATTATAATACAAGGCTTTTTCTACTATACGCGTCAACGCGCGTATTTTCGTCAACCATATCAATCATTTAAATTGGGGTAACATATACCACACGATAGCTCTATGTGTTGTTTACAACACTCTAGCATACTAACTATTTACGTACTTGTACTTACCGGATTTGCGATCAAGCCTCGAACCGAACACTATTCTTTGTCAAGAGCATAAGGTTTAAGTCCAAGCATGGTGCCTCCCCACCATACTCAGATCTCTTAAACCAAGGCTCTGATACCAACTTGTAACACCCTAGTTACTAATTAATGATTTTGTATGTAATTACCAATGATTAGATGTGTAGTTAAGACTACACATGCTATAAAAATACGGGTTTGTTGAAACTTTTACAAATCATGAGTTATTTTACATCACGTGGTTGAATTCGTTGTTTAAAAATTACAACGTAGCAAAGTGCGGAAGCGTGTGTCTTTATCGTGTTCGGTTCTTCGTTGAGCTTGATCGTCTTCCGGCATCCAAGGTGTACCTACATTTCATAAACATGAAATGCTTTAGTCATACAGGTCTTAAAACGTATTTAAACGAGTCCGAGAAACAATTTATAACAAAAACAAAGTTTTCAATCTGGCCACCACCGTAAATTACGGTGGAACCGTAATTTACGGTGGCCTCTGGTTATTTAAGTTTCCACCGTAAAACAGTAGAAACCTACCGTAAATATATTATCTCCACCGTAAATTACGGTGGCACCGTAATTTACGGTGGACCCTGCATTCCAGCTTTTCATTTTTGCCGTAACTTGACACGAAATCTTTCGTATCTTTCAAACCGCTTATCCGTTTGACCTACCGTTTCTTCCTACGTGTTTGTAATTTGATTCTCCATCATTTGGAGTTAAAATCCGACATTCGGCTTAACAAAATTTAAGACTTCTAAGTCTTCGGCTTCTTACCCTTTATACCAAATTTTGTCCCGGTTATGCATTTTATCAAACAAACGTATTTATTTTATTCCTATATTTGATACACTTCATCAAATAATTTTGATATACCATATTAGGTTCTAATCATAGGTTTATTACACAAATTAAACCCGTTTTCACTAGTATGCTTATTTTGACCCGTTAAGGATATTTTAAGCACTTTTAAGCTCAATTTCGCTTTCATTCTAATCTAGCGTTGTAACCTATATTTCTTATCTAGTACTCTTCCATCACTACTAAATGTGTGTTGGATTTAAAGTAGATATCTATGTGTTCCGGATTTATTCCCCTTGAAATATCATTTTACGGCAAAGACTCATATGGAGTCTTTTGGCCCAAGAATTACATCTTTCACTACCCATACTCGTTCTAAACTTTTGTTTAATCATAAGACTCCTTTCCAAACAACCTCTAAGAGTTGTTTGTTCATTTTAGCCTACAAGGGCGTTTTGGTCGATTTTGGTCCTTCTTTTACAATGAAGGGTTATCACCAATTATTCGACCAAATTAGCACTTTTACATACATCATAAATATGCGTACCTGGCTCGGATCAACAATTAGACCCAATTTTAATACCTTGCTTTATATTCCCTAATTAAGAACAATGCGAATATCCATTGGATATCTATTCCTGTAAGCATATAACTCGACAAAAGAATCATTAGTCTATATAGTCAAAAGGTGTTGTCTACACCTTTTGACCCGTTTGGCCGAATTGACCATTTATCTTTGCGAGATGATATTTATTATCATTTCCTCTACATGACTCTTCCCTTTTAACACCGTACGGTCATTTTAATTATAAACCGTGTATTGCTTTCGACATAATATGACCAAATTATCGATTTACTTCTTTTTAACCATTATTATGGTTTCTATCATCTTTGATTTTTCTTGTTCCGTTCGACTACACGACGGAACATCATATTTCAATTGTTTAGATATCTCATTCATAATTTATATGATAAGAAAACATTCCACAATTTAAGACTAGTGTAAGCTATACTTACCTTGCATCCGAATTACGCTTTTCCTTCATACTTGCTTCGTTTGACCCGCTTCCTTTCCAAGCCTCCACCTAGCTTGTCAAGCGTCAAACTATCATCATAATTCGTAAGACGGTTATATTAGTCATCATTAATTATGACTATTCAATCTTACATATTTTCTATCACAATTACCATTCGATCTTATTAATGGTCGGTTTGACTATTTAAAAAGTCAAATCACCAATTAACACATATGATTGCACTATCAAGTTCACAAGACTCAATTAGGCACATTATCAACACTTAGTTCTCATTTAGGCATTTTAACAAACAAACACCTAATGTGCATAATTTTACATATTTACTAACTAGTTATTTTTACCAAGATTAACATCAAAATCACCACTTAGTGAACATCATCTTTTGAGGTGACAAATTAACTAACATGTCATCAAATTCTTACCTCAAGTAATGATAAATCATCATGTAAATTTCAGTCATTATAAGCATATACCCACTTTGATCATCAAAATCATGGTTTAACTCTTATGTCTAGACCCACTTCTAGTTACTTATGAACTCTTAACAAAATCTCTAATTTGCTCAAGTAGTTCATTCTTATGAGTTAGTATGATGTTTATAAACACCATTAGAACATCAATTTCATCAATTCAACCAAAACCCACTTAGCTCATAATAGGGTAATTATCAAATCCCTTGTTTGACAACAATTCATCAAGATTTCTACTAGGGTTTGCTTCTAAACCAAGATATAATCAAAATAACACTCATAGATTTAACATTCATTCCAGAATTTCGATTTTGATTCTTCATCATAATCTCAAAGTATCACCAAATCGTAAAATTCGACATACCTTGTAATCCCCATGACTAGGTGATCATGAATTCGTGTTCATGCATCTGATTTGAGCTAGTTCTGCCCTTCAATTTGGTGATTCTTGGCACTTTAGGGTTTTGAGCAAGAGAGCCTTCCTGGCTCTGGTTAAAATCGCAGACATACACACACGTATGTGTGTGTTTTATTTATTTATTTTGTTTTGATAAAAGCTTATCTCATTTGCCCAGGTTTAGTCCCTCCATTTACCCAAGTTATTTAAAGGATATCTTAACCATATTTGTTCTATAAATGTCAAGACATTATCTAACTAGGTTAATACTCCTAGTAACTTGGTGGGTTCCGGGAGTTATAATCCGTAGTATTTTAAGTCCCGTTAACTCGGGCTCTTAATAACTCAATTCCTTAAAACTTTGTTTCGCTTGTATTTAATATTAGGATTTCTTATTAAATCCCAAATATTTACCGGGTTATTTTTACTACTAGCGGCACTTTACCCGTCCTTTAGTATTAACGTGGGTTAATTACCAAACCCGTTTTCGGGGTGTTACAAAGAGGCATCCTCAGCTAAGAAAATCCCAAGACCCCCAAAACGGGTCAGGAGGGAAGCTAACCTCCAATGGAGGTCCCCGAAAAAGGCACCCCCCCAAACAAAAATGTTCTCGATCGCATTCCGAAGCCCCTTGTCAAAAACAGAGACGACTCCCCCGACATAAGAAGGCTGACACGTCCTGAGCCCAAACAACAGTTTAGCAACACCATGCACGAACGAAGTAGGAGGAGTTCGCTCTGAGGGTCCCGAAGGCGTTTGAGGCATCCTATCAGCTCAACTGCATATTTGGCTCTTTTGACGGCCAAACCACAAATAAACTCCCCATCTCTGCTGACAGCATCATCCAAGAGTTTTACACAATTTTATTATTGAATCAATGTATTTGGTAGTATCTCTGCATCACCGTAGTTTAACGATGATACGATTTTTTTTTCTTCTAACGTAGTTTATTTGTTCTTATGTTCCTAATTTGTTAATGAGAATCATCCGACTAATCGTCTTCTTTTGTTCCCAATTTATGTGTATGCACGTTAAGTGTTCGATGTTTTGTGTCATAAGAGTGGCATTGCATTTGTTTCTCCTGATAATCTTATAACAATAGAATGTTGTGTTGTTACAATTTTTTGTTGTTTGGTAGCATAACCTACCTCTATGTGACTCTGTTTTTATTTTTATGTGTTTGTAGAACGTACAAACGAAACATAAGTGACACTGAACCACACTTTTCAAATGAAACATGCTTGTTCTGTGTCAGTGCTTCTCACAAACATCATAGTTCTTATAGAATGTGTTTTTTAGTTACTCACTACTTCCATTAACGATAGAAAAATTACATAAGAATGACTGGTAAACGCGCGACAAGCTGCACTGCACACTACTAGAAAATCGGCCTAATGCAACCTTTTAGAAGCAACCTTTTTCAAATGAGTTGCATTTGACTCTAATGCAACTTCATTGAACATAAAAGTTGCATTAGAAGATCTAATGCAACCGTTTTTATAAAAAGTTGCAAAATCATATGGAATTTGCAACCTTTTTGTTGAAGGGTTGCATATTTTCTTGAAATTTGCAACTTTTGTTAGAAAGGTTGCATTGAGAAAATTTAAATGCAACTCTTATTTTAAAAGGTTGCATTGTTAAAAGTCAAATGCAATTCTTATTTTAAAATGGTACATTGTTAAAAGTTATATGCAGCTATTATTTTAAAGGTTACACATATATGTTATTTTATCACAATTATATTAAAAATGCATATATGTAAGTTCTCAGTTTTACATGCTTTGCTTATTTGTATAATCCACTAATGCACGTATAACCACTTTAATACGAATACTGCTACGAATTATTATAGTTATTAAGACCCAGTATAATCCACTAATGCACATATAACACATTTTAACTCTTTACTTCTATTAAGTTACATCAGAGGGGGGGGGGGGGGACGCAGGCCCTTGTCTTCGGGTATCCCTTACTCGTAGGCTGCACACCGCCGCTAGTCCTGCGGCTAGTGCCCGGCGGGTAAACAACACTTATATAATATTTTAAGATTTTATTTACATATGTCTATTTCTGTGGTTTAGTACATATTTTATGTATGTCACTTATTGCAAACTGTGTCCTTTATCTTCAATAATTACAGAAAACGTACTCGATATTTGCAAACCCTTGCAAGTTATGTCATTTAGCCTTAACTCAGTTAATTTTGTGTGGTTAAATCTGACCAAATAGACCTCACATGTGGGTATTTTGGTCATTTTACTCTCATGTGGGGTCCATTTGGTCAGATTTAACCACAAAAATTAAATGAGTTAGAGATAAAGGACATAACTTGTATGAGTTTGCAAACATCAAGTACGTTTTCTGTAATTATTGAAGACAAAGAACAAAGTTTGCAATAAGTAATATATATAAAGGACGATTTTTGTAATTTACTCTTTAATTAATTTACATAAACAACATTTCTAAGTTATGTTACTTTTTCGATGTTTTAAAAGAAAACATGATATAATATTTTTTTTAACTAAATATAATTAGAAGTATATTATATTAGTTAAGTTTGAAAAAATAAAGGGCTGGTCTATTCGCACACGGCCTTTGTCTTTTTGCACACTCAAAGCGCCCCGCTTTGGCCATAGCGGGGCGTTTTGGCCATGGTCAACAGACAAGGACTGACGTTTAGGTCAAAGCGGGGCGTTTAGGGCTTTTTTTATTTTTTTTAAATTGTTTTTAATTCACAAACGCGTCGATAATAGTCTAAAATTTACGATTTTTCCATTATACATCATTTTTTATTATATATGGACTATACTGCAAGTTCCGGATCAAATCGGTTACGTGTGATGTCTTATTCCGTTATATCGTATCATTTTGGTTTGAAAGCACAAGTACTCCTGTGAGAGGTGTTATGTGTATCAGCCGCCTACGGTACATGAACATGACGTATTTTTTCATTAATTGTAGTATTATGATGTATATTGTCATTAATTGTAGTATTATGATGTATATTGTCATTTTGGGTCGTGTCGGTGACATTCGGTTTTTAACGTGATGTAACGCATATATTGAACAAACACAAACGTGATTATTATTAAACACATTTAACATAGATCGTGAACATATGGGGTTACATTAAGGTCAGGGGCACGATACGTAAGCATTTCGTACGCGTTGATCTGATCCCTGTATAATGTATGCCAGGATGCTGCGCGCTCTGTTCTGTTCGCTGTCCAGAGTAGGTTTGGGGGAGGCATTGGATAACAACCTCCAAGCTCTACATGTATGAAATGCCCATGGTCGACGAACACAACCGCAACCACCAGATGAGGTTGCTCAGCTTCGTTTGGCCCGCCCAGCAGAGGGAAAATTGTATCGCTCCCACGCATGTCGAAGGTGTGAACAATCACACCGTATCGTTGGGCAATAAGAAACCCCGTCTCAGGCATCGTTATGTAATTTTCGATATCTGCTCGTCCCACCCCCTTGAAATCGATCCGTCTAAGCAGCGCATCATAATGTCCTATGTTTTCCGGATCGAAAAACTGCCTCCAAAGCGATTCGTTCGTACGTAACTCCTTTATAAGTTGTTTCCGGATCATCAAATATGAATTTTGTTTCACTCCTAACCCAACAGCCACCGATCGAAACCCACAATGACCATCTGGTTTCACATCCTTTATTCTAACGATGTATGGATGGATCACTTCGGGAATCTGAGATGCGTAGTTGCGGATCGCTATATCCGCCTTAGGACCGAGCTTGATCATCGGGAAATCAGGGTGTAGGTTGATCGTCTGAGGCTGTGACGGTGATATGTACGAGCTGTGACGGGGAAGATTGTCTGAGGCCTCGACCCAAGTTTCTCCCGACGGAATGTACGCGCTTTTTCTAGCGGCTTCAACCTTTCTTTCTTCCTGCGTTTTCAATGTTGGGCGACCACGAGTTTTCTTCAGAACAGCAGGAGGTTTTTTGTTATTGTTCCCTGGATTGAGGATTTTCTGAAACTTTTCAAAGAAGCTCCTTTTCACTTGAGGGGGTGTTGGATCGATCTTTTGTTTCAATTTTTCAAATTCCGCGTCTACATCGATATCCTCTATGTTTTTCTTTGCAGGCTTGAAGTCAAGCTTCTTCCAGAACACGTCTATGTGTGTGATCCGGAGTTGCTGACCTGTGGATGAAAACAAATTAGGTGACAAAATCATAACGAGAAAGGTCAAAGATATTAATTACCTTTATTTTCCAACTTTTCCAAACGACAGGCACATGGCAAACCACAGCTGGTAAAAAGTTGGCAACCACAGCTTGCACCGTAGGCTCTCAACCCGTCTTCCTTACGTTTTAGTTCCCTACTCAAAAGCTCAATCGCATATATTGAAACCTTTCTGAGAATATATGCAAGCATGGGCTGATTCTTGTGGTGCGTCATCACTTTTCGGAGGCTTGTTTCAAAGCTACTACTAATCTCGGCGTATTGTCTATCAACAACATGATCAACATACAGTACAAGTTTATCCAGTGTGTTGCGATGACTTGGAAAGTGACTTTTTAGTGTTGCATGCATGCCCTCAACCCTGTTGGTTGTAGTTTGGTGAAAGTTGATAGTGTTGTTAATCCAGCAAGATACAAACTTTTCACGGTACGGATCCAACCAGGATTTCTTCAAATAATCAAAAACCTCTAAAATTAAAAAACATAAATAGTCAGTTTTTGTTATTATATAAAATTTGAACATAATTATGTAAGAAATACCCACGTTCACGGTCATCTTCTTTCAGCTGTGCTTCAAGGTTTTCCAAGTTATACCTGTATATTTCCTCGGTCGTAGACTCGACTCGCACAATAACCAAAATCTACGTACGAATTCTTTCCACTCCTTGTCAGAGAATTTCTTCTTGCTGTTCTTATTAATATTTTGTTGAATATGGAACCGACAAAGATACTTATGCGCTTTTGGAAAAACTTGTTCACACGCGTTCATTAGCGCAAAATCCCTGTCTGTTAAAATCACGCGCGGTTCCATACATCCTACCAGCATAGACTTGATCCTCTGCAACACCCATAGGTAGTTCTCTGACTTCTCAGCGGAAATTACCGCACAAGCAGCCGTAAACGATTTGTTTGCCGACGTCATGCCTACGACCTGAATAAATGGCAGGTTGTACATGTTCGTTTTGTAGGTGGCGTAAATCATTAGCACATGCGGGAAGGCACACCACATAGTGAATGATCTTTCGTGAACAAAGAAGACATCTTCAACTTCGTTCGATATCTCATTCGTGCGCATGTAATAAGTGTAATTTTTTTCGAGAAGAATGTTTTCAAGTTTTTGCATCGGAGACTTACCGACATTTTTTTCGGTGTTGATCTTCTGAACAGCGTTGTGTATATCTTTCGGAATAAGCTTTCTAGCCGGATTGTTTTTTGTCAGCGTTCGCCAGATACTTTGGTTGGGAATGTCTTGCTCTGCCAGCTCCTTAACCAGTTTTTTATCCTCCGAAGAAAGCCTTCTCGCATACGCGTGACCCTCTAAGTGTTCAATAGGAGTGTGGTTATGCTTCGCCTTCGTCACCTCGATCCTCCAAACACTTCCGGATGATTCTGAAAACCCGATCATCTCGAACGGGCAGCCTATTTTCTTGCTACCCGTTTTCCTCTGTGTAGCTATACTCTTATGCTCCCCACCAAAAGTACATTGAAACCAAATCTTGTAATTCTCTCCTCTTTTATTCGACCTCTTAGTCACAATGAGGTAACCGTTGTCTTTTGCCGTGTCTTGTACCCAACGCACCAACTCTTTACGTGACGAAAAGGTCTGCGTTGTATCAAACGAAAACGTAACCGGGTAGCAGCCTTCCTCGTCAACAGACACATCCCCCGGCTCACCATCGTCACCGAGGTCCGGCTGTACAAAGCTGTGCTCGCCACCGTAACCGAAATTCGAATAACCTTGTAAGCTCTGTTGACAACCGTAACTGTCGTTTGGATAACACTCCTGCTGTACAAAGCTGTGCTCGCCACCGTAACCGAAATTCGAATAACCTTGTTGTGCGTAAGGTCCTCCACAGGGGTATTCAAATCCAGCGTCACCGTGTTATCACGATAACGAATGCCAGATACAACCTCTTCCTCCTTCAAGTTCGACGAGACCGGTTTCTCATACGAGTCAGAAATAGCGGTCCCCTCGTAAGAATCAGGAACAACTGACTCGTCAGAATATGGACCAAAAAGATAGTTGCTTAACCACGACATCGTTTTTTCAAGACACGTAACTAATACAGCAAAACCGTGCGTTATTTTTGAAGAAACACAAGTTATTTTGAAGAAACACAAGTTATTTTGAGTGCAATATATATCGAAAAGGATCCTGTCTCAGAGGTTGCTTTTATAAGGTAAAAAATGGGTGAAATTTGGGGTCGAAGCGCCGCGCTTTGGCCATAGCGCGGCGCTTAGGGTTAACGACAAACCTCATAATCAGCTTTATGTCTCTCAAACAGTAACTCATGTCTCAAACGTCAATCAAGTGACCTTTTGTCGAGCTAAGCGCCGCGCTATGGCCAAAGCGCGGCGCTTTGAGGTGTGAAAATAATTTTGTCCGTGTGGAATTAGCATGACCCAAAATAAATCATTTCCCCTTATCTAAATTTCCATTGTCTCCCAAAATTTATCTTTTCCCTAAAATCTCAAACTTTGCTTTTTCTCTTTTCCCTCTTCTTGCTTTTATTCGGTTTCTCAAACTCCCGCTTCTTCCCCATCCCATTTCCTATGTCCCTGGAGATGCCCTTCTGAAACATTTAGAAACCACCATCACACACCATAATGAAGAAATGAGGTAGCGAAATATGGCAAGTGCAGGGTCAACCTTAAGCTTTGGGAAGTAAAGCCCTAGATTAGGGCTCCAAATACTTTTAGATCTACCCAACGTTAGGGTTAATGCTTCAAGTTTAAAATAGATTTGAGGTCTTGCCCAATTATTCATTAACAGGTATGTAGAATTAAATGCGTGAGAAGTGCAGGGGAGAAAGGCTGTGAGTTTCCTACTTTCTAGTTGTTTTTTGTTGTCACTCGCTTAGAAAAGTATTTTGATTGTTGCAGCTCCTAATTTGTGTTGTTCTTGACTGGGAATTCTTGTTATGTCCTTAAAATGCCTTTTTATTTTTCTTGGTTTTATTCGGTGCGAGAAGATTCATAATGCTTAACTAATATGCATGATAGATTTTGTGCACTTGATAAAGCACGCAACTACGCAAGGTGTTCGATGCCATGCCGAAGAGAGGCGCTTTCAATTTTACGCATGCCAACAAGATTACATGTAACGTTAAGTATACACAATTAAGGAAGTGTGCAGAAATTGATTAATTTCTCTCTTCTTGCAAGTATTTTTAATCTTTTTGTTAGGACTTGGGAGTTTAGTGGAAGAGTGAAAGGTATAAAGCTGGATATTGTAGACACAACAAGTGCTCAAGAATCAAGATGCTTTTCTAGCTGGAGTATCATCAAAATAGTAATGCATTAAAACAGTCTATCTATACTCAATCGTTCTTAAAAGGTTTATTTTCTTTCTAATTCATGTTTTGACTTGAACATTTTCTTTAGGATTGAAGTTTTTTTTTTCTGATTGATGTTAATTACATTCGCTGAATGAATTCGTCCATGAAACAAGCCTAAATCAGGTGTCATAAATTTGGGCTTTGTTATATGTAGTTCTTCTAGTTATGCGAAGTAGACTTTGTTTGCTGTTAGCAAGCATTGGAACTTGATAAAATGTAGACATAGAATTGATGTCATGTTATAGAACCCTGCTATTAGCCTATCACTTGATACATGTGTAGTAGCTCATGTTGTTAAATGTGTATAACTTGATCGCTATAGTTTAAAGTCCTTAACATTTTTTTTCAGTCCCATTTTGCTGAACTATTTTGGTTTTTTATTTATTTATAATTTACATCACACAGTTCTATTACACAATAGTCTTGATATTTGTGTGTTGATATGTTTTAATTTTGCCACAGTTCTTTGTAATCCTTTATTCCTTGTACATTTTGTTTTTGTAATTGCTCATATTACAAAATTATTTGTATAGCTGTACTTGATGATACTATGTATTTCCACAACTTGTGAGGTTGATTTTATAAGCAGCGCTTTTTGGTCTAGGAGATAGTTTAATATGTCTGCTTGGTGTTTGATGCGTTTATAATTTTATATAAATAATGTTTGCTGAGAATCATTCTTAAAAAAAGGTGTGCAATGATTGACGAGTCTTTTAATTGAAGAGCTTGGATGAAAAACCAAAGAAACGAGGCATTGTAATTTAAAAAAAAAAAAGAATGACTTTGGAAGTAAAAGAAAAGTTACTTCAGATGGACCTTTTATGTGTGTTGTGTCACTAGAGCATAATTTTTTTTTTTGCATTTGTTGATTTGACAAAAAAAAACCTTGAATGTAAAGACGCTTAGAGGTTTCTATTGATTGTACATCATTATAATATTAGCTTATTTTGGCAAGTTTGATTCCTACTAATCATTACATTTGCAATAGTTTTGGGGGCATTGTGTGTTGAAAATTATGTCTGTTGTGTAGAATTTTTAGGATGATATGGTCCAAGAGTACTTGGAAGCACCTTTAAGACATTCTCTAACTCGTGTGCATGTGGCATCTAAAGACTTTTTTATGGGGTTACCATCTTGGGTTCGTTCGAAATTTAGACATCTCTTGTTTTTATCTTTCTTGACCCCTTAAAACAAATATACGAGCACGCTTCTATATTTGTTACATTTTGACTTAAGTTAATAAATTATGTGAAGTTGTAAACCATGTAATAAGACTCAAAGTTTGTTTAAACTATGTTCCTTCACGTGTAGGGTAGTGAATGAACCACTTGAAAGTATATGACATCCTATGTTCTTGGTTTAGATGGGAATAGCATGGCAAAATGTATGCTTTTATTTATTATTATATTAAATGTCAATTTTTTCTTATTATTTGCATTTGGACAGTGTTTTATGGGCTTTGTACAATGTAAATGAGGGTCTGTAATAAATGCTATCATTCAGTATGGTATCATCCTAAAAGATCCTCCACTCATTCTTGTCCACTCATTTTCACGAAAGTGTCCATTCATTCTCTCCTCACTTTCTTGTCCACTCATTCTCTCTCATTCTTTGTCCATTTCCAACAAAAGGCAAAGGCATATCTCTATCCATTTTCTTTTTCATTATTGTCCTTCCCAAAACCACTCAGTTTCACGAAAGGACTGATAATATCTCTTTTTTAATCTTCACCCGACTGTTGCATATCTCTGTCTTCTTTATGGCTGATAATAAACTTCACCCGGCTGTTCCGGTAAACAACATTCGCACCTCGGTTCCCATCACCCTAGACAATGACGCCGCGGACTACAACACATGGTCGGAACTATTCCGAATCCATTGTACGGCGTTTCTCGTGGCTGATCATCTCAAGCCACGTGACCCACCCGTCGCTGCCTCTTCGACTGATAAGGAAAAGCAATCGGCTCCTCCCACCGCCGACTCTTGGGAACGTCTTGACGCTATCGTTCTCCAATGGATATATGGCACAATATCTCCAGGTCTTCTCAAAACTATCATCAAGAAGAGCACCACCGCGTATGATGCATGGAAAGCCCTCGAGAATATTTTTCAAGACAATAAAGCCACCCGAGCCCTCTATCTCAAACAAAAGTTCGCTAATACCCGCCTTGAAAATTTTTCCAACATGCATGAATATTGTCAAGAGATCAAGGTCATAGCGGATCAGTTAAATAATGTGGATGCTCCAGTTGCCGAACAGGATCTCGTGTTGCAAACCTTAGCCGGCCTAACCGATCAATATGAAACCGTTGGCACCATTCTCCAAAACACCAAACCCTTGCCCTCGTTTTTTGAGGTTCGCTCACAGCTTTGCATGAACGAGACTACCAAAGCCAACCAAGCAATTCATTCTGCTCATCAAGCTGCCACTGCCCTCCACACCCAAAGCCAAACGCGCTCCACCTCAGCCTCGTCCCACACCACTGCTTCCCCGCCCACATCTGACACTTCCCGCGGTCGCGGTCGATCACGTGGACGCGGCAGAGGTCGGTCCTCCTCCAATCAGACGAACCGTTCCCGGGGTCTGTCCAACCATCTGGCACAAACTCAACATCCTTACATTATCTTTCCCAACAATTGGGCCGCCTCTCAATGGGCTCCCCTGCTCAGCCACACCTATAGCCCACCTGCACATCAGGCACCTCCCTGCCCTTACCCATCCATCCCACGGCCGAATGGGTCACAAGGCATTCTGGGCCCTCGTCCAGCCCAGGCCCACATGGCTACCTACAGCCCGACACCGACTGACATTGCGCAGGCACTATACACTCTCTCTATGAGTCAGACTTCTGACCCGATTGGTTACATGGACACCGGCGCCACTAGCCACATGGAACAACCAGGTATGAATTCCCCGTCTGTTTTTAACACTTGCACTAATAAACAAATAATCGTTGGAAATGGCTCAACCATTCCCGTTGTTGGACAAGGCAACAAAACCCTACCACCACCTTTTCCGCCTTTCAAATTAAACAACATCCTTTATGCTCCTAACCTTCTCAAAAACCTTATATCCGTCCGTCGTCTAACGACAGACAACTTGCTTTCCATTGAATTTGACCCATTTGGTTTTCTTGTGAAGGATCTCAAGACCAAGGAACCTATCCTACGATGCAATAGCTCGGGCGACCTCTATCCTCTCACAACCAACTTCATCAAGCCTACCTTCAACCCTACTGCTCTAGCTGTTGTCACTCAAGACCGTTGGCATCAACGTCTTGGGCACCCGGGCAACTCTTTATTGCATTCATTAAGAACTAGTTCGTTTATTGAGTTTAACAAATCGCACAATAAACTTTGTCAGTCATGTGTTTTTGGAAAAAGTGTTAGACTCCCCTTTTATGATTCTATGAATAAAACTTATTTCCCCTTTGATATCATTCATAGCGATTTGTGGACCTCCCCGGTCCTTAGTACCGGTGGTCATCGTTATTATATACTGTTTCTTGATGATTTAACAGATTTCTTATGGACTTTCCCTCTTACAAACAAATCACAAGTTTACCACACCTTTACAAATTTCTATAACCATATTTCTACACAGTTTGAACGCAAAGTTAAACAATTTCAATGTGACAATGGCACCGAATACACCAACAACAATTTCAAACAATTTTGTCACATAAACGGAATGCACTTTCGTTTCTCTTGTCCCCACACCTCCTCTCAGAATGGCAAAGCCGAGAGAAAAATACGTACAATCAATAATATGATTCGCACACTTCTATCTCAAGCCTCTCTACCTCCCTCATTTTGGCACCATGCCCTTGAAACCGCTACCTATCTTCTAAATATTCTTCCAAAGAAAACTCACAAGTTTTTATCGCCCACTACCCTCCTATACAATGTTCTCCCAACCTACACACATCTTCGCGTGTTTGGTTGCCTATGCTATCCCATCACCCCCTCCTCCACCATCCATAAACTCACCAACCGTTCTAAACCGTGTGTTTTTCTCGGCTATCCTTCCAACCACCGTGGATATAAATGTTTTGACATTACTAATAATCAATTCTTTATATCTAGACATGTACAATTTGAAGAAACTGTTTACCCTTTCTCCATTCAACACCCTACTACCACTCAAGACTATTCTTTTCTCACCCCACCTTTTCATCCACTGTTGAGAGACCATGTGGATTCCTCCCCACACCCTACCCCACCTAATGAACCATCATTCGATTCCACTGCCTCACAAAATGATCCTACACCCCAACATCAAGGCCTAACCCCAACCGGCCTACCCTACAATGTTAATCATCCATCGGCCCACTCACAAACCACTACCCACCCATCGGCCCACTCACCAACGGCTAACACCCCTTCTCACCCCGATCCTTCTCAACCCTCTCATCCACACTCGCCCCACCCAACACACCCTCAGCCTATCCCTTCTCCCTCGGCTCCTTCGCCACCTGTCCGTACCATGCGCACTCGCGCCATGGACGGTATTTCCAAACCCAAACAACTCTTCAACCTTCACACTACGTCCATTGTTCCAATCCCGAAAACTCCCCACCTTGCCTTGTCCACACCTGAATGGTTAGATGCCATGCAAAACGAATTTAGTGCACTTATTAAAAACGAGACCTGGGAACTAGTACCACGTCGCTCGGACATGAATATTATTCGTAGTATGTGGCTCTTTAAACACAAATTTCGTTCTGGTGGTTCTTTGGAACGATACAAAGCAAGGTTGGTATGTGATGGTCGTAGTCAACAGGTTGGGGTTGACTGTGGTGAAACTTTCAGTCCGGTGGTAAAACCCACCACCATACGGACGGTTCTCACGTTGGCTCTCTCAAAATCATGGCCCATTCATCAATTAGATGTTACGAATGCGTTTTTGCACGGTCAGTTACAGGAAACCGTTTACATGCATCAACCTATGGGATTTCGACATCGGGACTACCCTGACCATGTTTGTCGCCTAAAGAAATCTCTTTACGGCCTCAAACAGGCACCGCGGGCTTGGTATCAACGGTTCACTGATTTTGTTCTTCAACATGGATTTACACAGTGCAAAACTGATAACTCCTTATTTATCTATCATCACGGTCTTGATGTTGCTTATCTTCTAATATATGTGGACGATATTATTCTCACCACATCCTCTGATCAACTTCGTCAACGGCTTATGACTCTTCTAGCTGGCGAATTCGCTATGAAAGATTTGGGACCCCTATCCTATTTTTTGGGCATCTCGGTCACTAGAACGGGGGACACTTTGTTTCTGTCCCAGCATGCATATGCCAAAGACATTATTCATCGTGCAGGTATGGACTCGTGTAAACCGGTTGCGACCCCGGTAGACACGCAGAGCAAATTGGCGCGTGAACCGAATTCTCCGTTTGATGACTTCACCACTTATCGCAGCCTTGCGGGTGCGTTACAGTATCTCACTTTCACGAGACCCGACATCGCTTATGCTGTCCAGCAAATTTGCATGCACATGCACGCTCCATGCATGGCTCACTGGAACGCTCTAAAGCGTATCATCAGGTACTTACAGGGCACTGCTGATTATGGTCTTTATCTTCACTCTTCGGCGGCTCTCTCTATTCGTGCATACACGGACGCAGACTGGGCTGGCTGCCCTGATACGCGTCGTTCCACATCCGGTTATTGTGTCTATCTTGGCAATAACCTGATATCATGGTCTTCTAAGAGGCAATCCACTATTTCTCGTTCTAGTGCTGAAGCCGAATACCGTGGTGTTGCCAACGTCGTCGCGGAAATATGTTGGCTCCGAAACCTTCTTCTCGAGCTTCATTGTCCGTTGAGCAAAGCTTCTCTAGTTTACTGTGACAACGTCAGCGCCATTTACTTATCAGGGAACCCGGTTCAGCATCAACGCACCAAGCACATCGAACTTGACATTCACTTCGTCAGAGAACACGTTCAGAAAGGCTTGGTCCGTATTCTTCACATGCCCTCTCGATTTCAGATTGCCGACATCTTCACTAAGGGCCTTCCTAGAGTGCTCTTCGATGATTTTCGATACAGTCTAAGCATTCGTTCGCCTCCAGCTTCGACTGCGGGGGTGTAATAGATGTCACTAATTCTGTCAATATTAATTGTATAGTATTTATGTCCATTGTATGTGTGTATTGCATTTATGTCCATTGTATGTGTGTACTGCATTTATGTCCATTGTAGAGATTGTCTTGTACCTTTATATAGGGATGTTAGTCAATGAAAGCAGGCAAGGACTTATTATCATTCAGTAGTCTGATAGTACGTGTCTTGGTGGCGCCTTTGTTCGGTCTTAGTTCAATGGTTGGATTACTGATGAATCTAGGCGTTGTTTTGCCTATTGTCTTTAATGCTTCAAAGTATATTCACTATGAGGGTAAGTCTTTATGACATCACAAATTACTTACATCAGTGGTACCGTTGTGCTTCAAGAAGGGGTCAAACCATTTCTTGTATAAAATATTTTTATTGTTTCCAAATTATATACTTTCATAAGGTGTCATTGTTTTTATGAAGTTTTGAGTTGTTCACTATTATATTATTAGGATAAAACACATTTTTCGTTTTCTATTATTTAGTAGGGATGAGTAAATGGTACCGGGTATCGGTACCGAATTTACCGAACCGGGTACATTTTCGGTACCGATTCGGTACCAACTTTTGACATTTTCGGTACCGGTTCGATACTGGTATTTACCAGTTTTTACACTAAAATACCGGTACTGAACCATACCGTACCGGGTATATTCGGTACCGGTACCCACTTTTGAGAATTTTCGGTACCGGTACCGGTTCGGTACGGAACGAGTACCATGCTTATCCCTATTATTTAGTGTAATTTTTTTACTTCTGACGCCTATTTTTTTGCTTGATTTGACTGCATTTAAACTTGTTTTATGTTGATAATTTTTTTAGTAAGTGGTGTGTAGAATTTACCTATTGCTCTTGACTCGCTTTATCAATGTTGTTTTGCATTTTTGCCATTATAGGTGCTAAGGTTTAAACCAAGCGTCCGCTAAGTATTGAAGAGGGCCACTTAAGGGAAAAAAAATGAGCTAAAAGCTTTACGAAAAGATTTTGAAGGCCAATGAGCAAACTTTGAAGCTACGGTGTGAAATATTATGAAAATGCTACACATTTAAGTATTTCGGGATTTTAGATTAGATTAATAGGACGTTTATTGAAAACTATATTTATTTATTACATTGTTATTTTGAGATTGGACACATGTAAAATTACCGGAACAATTATATATCGTATTTATGTTATTATTGTGTTAGTGTAATTGGATCTTGTTGTATATTAATAAAAAATTAAGTACTTTAAACAATGATGCTATAGAGTTGCATTTGATGTTTAAAAAGGTTGCATTTTTTCTACTAAGAATATTAAAATGGTTGCATTTGAGTGTAGCAAAGGCTGCATTTGAGGTAGTAAAGGTTGCATTTAAGTGTTCGAAAAAAGTTGTATTTAGTGTAAAAAAGTTGCATTAGCTTGTAAAAAGGGTTGCATTTTAGAAAGGTTGCATTTGAATAGTAAATGCAACCTTTTCTAAAAAGGTTGCATTATCTAACAAAAATGTTGCATTAGATCTAATGCAACTCCATCTAATGCAGCTTTTGATAAAAGGTTGCATTAGGCCTATTGCAACCTTTTCAAGACCTAATGCAACATTTTATCGGGGTTGCATTAGCTCCATTTTCTTGTAGTGGCAACCCCTTTTGATTAGCTAGTCAGTCTCCTATTGATAGCATGCCTAGGGTATGTTTGTTCTGCACGTTTCGATCATGTGCAGTATCTGAACGAGACACTAAGGGGAGGAGGGGTGGTTCACTAGTGATAGTTTCTATCACTCCCACTATCCAATCAAATCATGACATGTCATCACCCAATATTCTATCACTAGTGATAGAAATTTAGGGGGGGTGGTATCACTAGTGATGAAATTCTATAACTCCCAATTTTTTTTAATTTTCATTTTAAAATTAGAAATTAACAATAAAACACTAAAATTAAAAATTTCATTAAACTTAAAAAATAAATTACATAGCAAAATAAAAAAAACAACTAACATTGAAAAAAAAAAAACTAAACGGGTGGCATCTCCCAACCCCACTTTGCGCAAATCTCGCGCTTTTGTTGAATGACAATTGACTTAAACGGTTCGTCAAGATGGTTGTGCTTTTCACACAAGATTTTTAAATCATTTTGTCTTTCAATCGTCTTCAAGTGATCCTTGTACGCCTGCTCGCGTTAAAAAAATAAACTGTTTTCTGTTATATTTTTTTCAAAAAAATAAATCATTTTGTCTTTCAATCGTCTTCAAGTTATGTTTTTTTCAAAAAAAAAAATTCTGTTTTTAAAAAAATAAACTGTTTTCTGTTTTTTTTAAAACTGTTCTGTTTTTTTAAAACTGTTCTGTTTTTTTTAAACTGTTCTGTTTTTTTTTAAACTGTTTTCTGTTTTTTTTAAAAACTGTTCTGTTTTTTTTTTTAAAAAACTGTTTTCTGTTTTTTTTTTAAACTTTTCTGTTTTTTTTAAATAAAAAACAGTTTTCAATGAAAAAAGATTTAAACTTTAATAAAAAAACATACCTTTTGAATGAAACAAGCGTTGAACTTACTAATATTCCCGTTCAAATCCGTCCACTTCGACGTCATTTGGTCCATGTTTCGTATCCTTGCACCGGGAAGTTGCCTAAAATGATTAATGACCCGTCTCCAAAACGCATCCTTTCTTTGCTCGTTGGCATGTTTCTTGCTCTCCGAGATGTGCAAATACGCCTGCACCAAGGACACCTCCTCCTCGCTCGTCCATTGTTGTCGGCCGATTTGGACGATTTCTTGAACGGCATCATTTTCTTCTTCTTCCTCTTCCTCTTCTTCTTGTTGTTGTTCTTGAACGTCATCTTCATCGTCGTCAAGACTTTGTTGTGGTTCACGATACGCGGTTGCAAAATGATGGAGAATTGTGTTGTCTTCTAGTAGTGGGTCGAGTTGGTGGGGTTGGGTTTGATACGTTTGGGGTTGAAATTGGTGAGGTTGAAACGGTGGGACGAACGGTTGGTTTTGATACGTTTGCGATTGAAATGGTGGATATTGTTGGGTTTGAAAGGGTGGATATTGTTGGGTATGAAAGAGTGGGACTTGGTCGGGTTCGTCTTGCAACCTAAAGCGCGTCGGCTCGCCAAGATTCGCTTGAACCTTGGGTCTTACGGGATTTTTCTTCGTACCCGAACCTCTTGTTTTCGAACCCCCACCTCTCTTGCTTGAACCTTCCATATTTCTTGTAAAATTATTTAGATTGAGTTGGAGAGTTTGTTGATTTTTTGTATTGAGTGTGTGAGAATGGTTTAGAGAATTTGTTGTTTTTTAATTGAGTGTGTGAGGGTTATATATATAAAAAAAGGTTTAAAGGTAAAAAAAAAATTCAAAGGGTCAAAAAACATTTCCAAACGGTCCTTTCAACGTTCGAATTTTCAAATATCAACGCGTGATACTTTCAACGCGTTGATAATATAACGCGTGAAACTAATGTCGGCGGCGGTGTTCCGTTATTGTTTAACGAGTGATGATTGTGGTATAACGTACCACCCCGTGTGGCCTAATAAAGAATAATACCATGTCTCAAGTATTGTTACAAAAATAAAGAATGACGCGTAAGTCATTTGCTAATATATAAGTAACAAGTTGGAGTCTTTTGTCAATTTTTCCACATATATGGCCATTTTAGGCCGCTGCTTAAGTTTCAAACCCTGTCTTTATCATTTCATTTTCTTGAATGTATGAGCCCACCAACTTTGACAACATTTGTAGAGCGGTTACGATCATAGAAACTAACTTAGTTGTTTGGGCGTGGTTCTTTATAAATAATAATGACCGGTACATTCATTTTTATAGTAAACTCAAGGAAATTAGTGACACCCTTAAAAAGAATCTTCTGTGGATTTTATACATCATTCTTTTAAATATTATGACTACCTATTGTTTTCCAATTTGAAATTATTTGTTAATACAAGTTCTTTGTAATTTAACATAATGCTTCTAGAAGCTTCTTAATTGTTACATCACCTAAATTAACATGTCTTTAAGACATGATTTGGTGAACCATAACTCAGAATTTAACTCATAAATATATAAAAAAGCCTATAAATCATACAATTGAGGCTTGTTTTGGTTACTTCTAACGATTTTGCAGAATATATCCTTTTAAGGTATTGCTCTTTTGCCTCTATCTTATGTTGGATATTGATGTCCGGTTCAATAAGTCAACGCTGTCGACCGGGTCTTGACCCGTAAGAGTTACACATTGGGCAACAAACTAAAAATCCACTTAACCTGTTTAACTGGTAATTACGAACGATACACGGGTATTAAACTGAGAGACGGGTACGTGGACCGGGTGAGACAAGAACACTCTTGCATCGCCACTTGTCGCGCACCTAAATCCCGGCCAATGGCATTGCATGCAAAGGATCTTCTCAACACTTGTCCCTTGTCCAATTGCATGTGAACCAAGTGTTAAGCATGCATGAGGGTTCAAGTCTTTATAAGGGAAGTGTATGGACTAGGATTGTTGTTGCAAGAATTGAAACAAAACACACACAACCCCAAACCGGCCAAGACCGCTGCCGCCGCAAGACCGCCGCCCACCTCCGTCGTTTCCGACCCATTCCCGCGTTTCGATTGTTCGTCTAACTAGCACTTGTTCGTTGAACCTCGGTGTACCGGTTATTCACTAACCGAAGGTATATCTAAACCCCCTATGGTTGATGTTATATTTCGTGTTTGCATGTTGGTGATCTTGTTCCATTACGGGTGCTCCTTGGTATAAAAATGTTCGTGTTATTTTGCTACATACGCTTCTGTTGCTTAAAATGTATATATAGTTTTAACTAGTTAAAGTTTATTTTGAATTACATATATATACATGTATTTTTATTTGTCAAAAGTGATTTGACTAATCTTTGTAACGAAATAAACACATACATAATATGAAGCGGGTTCATAAAATAAAAGTAAAATTATACCACAGATATCCTTCAGTGGTATCAGAGCCGATGCTCACCACATGCAAATCGAAACCGATCTATTTTCACCGGAATAATAAATCACAAACTTTAAAAGTCTAAAGTTTTTTTTATTTATTTTATCTTTGGGTTTTATATATATATATATATATAGAGAGAGAGAGAGAAAGTATAATGTACAAAAAGGCTTATCCTACATTATCATACGCGACAGAGTTATAACGTGCGTAATTAGTATCCCATGCGTGATTATCACTTTTTTTTATCAACATAACTTGCGTAATTAAGCTCCCATGTGTGATTAGGTCAAAAAAATTGATCCCATGCGTGATTAATTGCTCCCATGCGTGATTAACTGGCTCCCATGCGTGATTAACTGATCCATGCGTGATTTTTGGCCTGATCCAAGGGTTATGCGCGTCGCGTACATTTTGTAGGATAAGCCTTTTTGTATGTTAACCTTTCCCTATATATATATATATATATATATATATATAGGGAGAGGATCATGAGAAAACTAGATATAAATGAGAAAATTAGAAAACTAACTAAAAACCACTAAAAAGTAGGGGGGAGACTTTTAATGAAGGAGGGGGGAGGGGGGGGGGGGGGGACTTTTAATGAAGGAAGGGTAAAATGGGAAAAAAAATATATAACTTTTCAAACATTTTCCATTTCTCCATACGTTATCATTTTAAAACAAAAATGGCACCATAAGATCACAAATTTTTGTATCTTTCATTCAAGTATATTCGAGCATATTTTTTATGACATAAAAAAAGATTTATGGTATCGTCTTGTTTTCAATACTATTATTATAGTAGTGCACATGTGCAATATAACATGTACTATAATTGCATTACATGCTTAAAATTAGCTTTTTGAGTATAGTTTAGCTTTTAGGGTTAGTTTTTTTTTAAGGTTTAGGATTATGATTAGGTTTTTGGGTGTGGGGGGGAGGGGGGGGGGGGGGGTTTAGGTTTTTTTCGGGTTTATATAATTTAGGGTTTAGTTTTAGGTTTTCGGGAGGGTGGGGGTGGGGGGGGGGGTTAGGCTTTTGGTGGGAGGGTGAATTTAGGTTTTTTTTTTGGGGTGGGGGGGGGGGGGTGGGGGGTTTAGGTTTTTGGGGGGTGTCGGTGGGGGGTTTAGGTTTTTGGGGGGTGTCGGTGGGGGGTGGGTTAAGTGGTTTAAACTTTATGTATTAGTGCACATGTGCAGTACAACAAAAAAAATTTTTTTTGAAAATTATTTTCCATACATAAAAAGTAGCGATTTTTCTATAAAAAATTGTAAAAAAAAATTTTGGTATGTTTTTAGGTTTTTTTTTGTTTTCTCATTTAAACTAGTTTTCTCATGATCCATCCCCTATATATATATATATATATATATATTGGTTATATTTTATTTGTTGATACTTTGTTGACCAAGATTGCCCAAACATACTTTTGGTTATGTTAAATATGTAAATCGGGCCCGACCTTGTGTTTGTGTTTATATTTGGTTTTGTTCATGGTTTTGGCCCATTTTGCAGCTCAAAGTTTTAATAGTTTTGGCCCGCTTTGTGGTTCAAAGTTGTAATAGATAAGATTCTTTGTCTTTGTTATATTTACTTGTTAAATATTGTTGATGCGAAGACCTGAAGCAAAACCGAATACCAAGAGGAGTCTTGGAGTTAGTGGGAGTTGCTCAAGACAACAAGATGCACTCAAGTCCATCCTTGTGGTTGTTTTGTGTGTTGTGACCGTGACCCCTTTGATCTTGCTACTTGGCTCTAGCAAGATCATAATCATGCCCATATGATTTACATATTCATTTTTTTCTATTATGGTTGCCTTTTAAAAAATGTTATCACACTTCAACCTAATACCAAAACGCATTCTTAAAAAGTTTTTTTTTTTTTAAATGAAAACGGGAAAAGCAAGTTCTAGCAACTTGCATATTTTTATAACCACTAGAGTTTTATAACATGTTTTTTCTCACATCTTTAAAACTCATAAAGTTAATAGTATTCACTATTAACTTTAATTGGTTATTCCAAGTCGCGACAAACTAATTAGTTTTATAGGTTATCTAAAACTAATTGTCCCGAGAGGTGAAAGGGTCTTTTGGTTATGTCGCAAATTTAATATTTAAATTAAAACCAACTATAACAACCCTATTTGGTAAAAATTAAAATCAATGGTCTATGCCATCCTACTACTAGTAACACTTGGGGCATAATGCGAACCATCAGTGTTGGAGCCACAGCACGACACTTGGTGTCTAGTTTATCCTTCCAAGGTGCAAGGGCTTTCGTCGACACATCCGACCCTTCCACATCTGACCGTTTTAGGAAGACTATTACTTTTCTTCTCGTGTTGCGTGCCCCAGCCGTCTCGAGAACAAAAGTGGCATAGATGAGGCCAAGCGTATCAATGCAAGGACAGATGGTTGTTCTCGCAGCCTCATAAACCCCGGGAGTTGTGCTTTTCTCACAATTAACAATCGTTGCCAGTCCGCTTAAACCTCTTGCTGATGTTGCATGCCCCAGTTGCCTTTAGAAAGAGCTTCTAACCGGATTCTCGCTCCTTATCGTCTCACCTCACTAAATACGGAAATACATTAAAAATACTAATTAAATAATTTTTGCTTAACAGATGTCATCTGAAAACAACTCCTCTTTTGCTCTCAAGTCCATACTTGAGAAAGACAAACTAAATAACACCGATTTTCTTGAGTGGCACTGCAACTTGAGAATCGTTCTCAAAATGGCAAAAAGGCTTTAGGTTTTGGAAACCCTGATCCCAACCGCACCCGAGAACAACACTGTGGTTGTGAAGAAGGCTTTCTACAAACATAAAGAAGATGCCATGGAAGTTGCTTGCCTCATGCAAGCCACCATGTCTCCAGATCTTCAGAAGAATATGGAAGACATGAATGCCTTCGACATGATTGAGCAACTCAAGGGCATGTTTCAGAAACAAGCCCGTTAGGAACGCTGTGACACCATGAAACAGCTCATAAGCTGTAGAATGCAAGAGGGTTCCTCAGTTAGTGCTCATATCCTCAAGATGAAAGGCTACATCGACCAATTAAACAAACTTGGTTATCCTCTCCAAGATGAGATGGCTGTTGACTTCATTCTCAACTCTCTTAGTCACTATGATCAATTTGTTATGAACTTTAACATGAATGACTGGGTAAAGACAGTGCCAGAGCTACATGGGATGCTCAAAACGACAGAGATGAACATTTCCAACAAAGTAAGCCAAGTGTTAATGGTTCGATCCGGTGGTGTTAAAAAGGCCAAAACAAAGAAGAAAAGTTATAACAGCAAAAGCAAAGGAAAGGCTCCTGTTGCTGCCAAACCTACCACCAACAAGAGCAAGCAAGCAAGCTGTGAAAGCCCCTCCTCCAGAAGAGCGGAAATGCTATGAGTATAACAAGATGGGGCACTTGAAACGTAACTGCCCCGAATATCTTGCCAAGCTCCAAGTGAAGAAGGCTAATGGAGAAGTCACTTCTTCAGGTATTCTAATATATGTTATCGTACTTTTCACTGTTTCAAGCAACACATGGGTATTTGATACCGGGTGTGGTTATCACATCATTAATGTCTTGCAGTAGCCTGAGAAGTGGAAGAAACTGAAGCCGGGATACATGGAGCTCATTGTTGGCGATGGAAAAAGAGTCCCAGTTCTAGCAACTGGCACATTTAATCTTACATGTCCTTCTGGTCTTGTTGTTGTTTTGAAAAATTGTCTTTTTGCACCTAGTTTAACCAGGAACATCATTTCAGTTTCATTGCTTTTTGAACAAGGATTTAGATATGTTTTTAATTGTGACACCCCAGGAAAACCAGGAAAACCATACAACTTAACTAGCTTCCTCAGTGAGTGCTTACCAAATTTCGGGACGAAATTTCTTTCAACTTGGGGATGATGTGACAACTCGAAATTTAGAACCTTTCATTTGTACCTCGATGTAACATGCTTAAACGTGTGACTAAGTGACTTGTTGGTTTAATGAATGTTATTATGTGGTTATGTGCTATGCTTGTATATATGTGTGTATTTATTGTGAACCGAGACATAAGGACCCGACTCGAGACCATGCGGTCTCGAGTGAACAGTGTAACTATTGGGCCGGTTGGGCCATGTTCCTCCTCACCCCACTCGAAAACCCACTAGGGTGAACCAACTTAGAGCTAGTATGTATATCATGCTCCTAGCCAACTTTGCCATTCTTTGGGCAATCCACACACACACTCCCACATTCTCTCACTAAAACTCTAGAGATCAAACACGACCTTCCCCCTCCTATCTTTCGGATCAAATCGGCATCAACAAGGACTCGGTCAAGCTCATCATCAACACTCGGACACTCCATTTTATTCATCTTCTTTACCATCTCGGTGCCTTTCACAATCGGTTAGTGTTTCTAGATACTCACTAGGTGTTTATGTGACTAATGATGCTACTTGCCTTGATGAAATAGCATGATGATGTTCTTGATGTGTATGATGATGATAATTGGTTAACATGTCTTGATTTCGGATATATTGCATGATGGGCTAATGATATCTTGTGTTTGAATGTGGTTTAAACCATTAGTTGTTAATGTTCATGAAATCGGCTTGTATATGCGTATTAGATAATATCCATTTAATCGGATTGTATACTCTTATGCTAAGAATCGAATGCTTGTTAAAAAGGCTGCATATAGGTGGAAGTCGGATTAGTTGTTTGAGTGTTTTGATTGTTGTTCATGTTATGATCATGTTAAAGTTCATAGAGATTGATGCTAAAAACCCTAAAATGAAGAACATGATGAATATGTGAAGAACTTGTTGAATGTGATATGGATATTTGAAAATTGATATGTTTGATCCATTTCGGTTAGTGTTAGACAAGGAAACATGTTAGTGCATTGTTATTGGCTAGTACACCATATCATGATCATGAAATTCTATTGGTTTAGTACAATGTCGGAAGTCAGCAGATGTTCCAGCCGAGACCTTCGGTCTTGACTCGAGACCATGAACATAACAACTCGAGACCGGGGATTGCGACACAGGTTACGAGTCGAGAACTCTCTAGTCTCGACTCGAGACCACACAATGCCAGCACAAAACAGCATAACTCGAGATCAGGGTTGCGAGTCTTGTTGCGACTCGAGACATGACTCGAGACATCCACGGTTGCGACTCGAGACTTCATATGTGCGACTCGAGACCGCACAGTCTCGACTCGAGACCATGTATGCGTGCACTGTTTGGACTTGCAATGTTACGGGCTTAGGATTGGTCCGGACTTTTGGGCTTTGTTTACTTGTATACATGCTACTGTTCAACTCATAAGTATTATTGTAAACCGCCATGTTTATACGTGTATGCCACGCATAATACCTGTATGCAACTTGCTAGTATACGTGTAGAACATACGTGCACTACTTGGATATGAACCTGACTTGAACGGTATCTATGTTAGGACGTAGTTGACCACTTACAACTTGATTGACTTTTCTGTGTATCTGCCGAGCAAACCAAGGTGAGTTCACACCTTCTACAAAGCATGGGATTCCCAGGGGTCGGGAATTGGGATTAAGGAACAGGGGTTCCTCGTCCTCCTTGGGTAGGACAACATTGGTTCAGGAATGTAATTCCTCGTCCTCACGGACAGATAACTCGTACTAGACCAAAACTCTATCACGAAGTCCCTTCTTTTTATATCGACTTAATCGTCGGGCCAATGGCGAGCGGGTCATTAGTTAGATAGCGCTATTTAGGTCTGACAAACCTCACACCGTGCCGCAGAGGACGGGCGTGAACTAATGGATCTGGGGCACGTCAATGATGATAGACATTGACAGTTTCAGGGCACTTAAATATGACTACAGTCAGCAGTCGATATGGTAACGAGTCTAGTGTATACATGGGGTAGCCCCCACGGCCGAAATGCCAGATAACTAACACGGGGTAGCCCCCACGGCTGGATTGCCAGAGTAACCGGGAATAAACAAGTCACGTTTTCAACTATGGGGTAACCCCCACGGCAGGATGCCAGATAAAGGAAACTGTTTTCGAAACCACTTAAAACGAACACCCAACCGTGAACTCACTCAACTTGTTGTTGACTCGTTACTACATGCTTTGCAGGGCAATAGGTACTTAGCTGGAGCTTGCATGGAGGAGGATCGTTGTGGGACATGGACAGATGTGTGCCATGTTAAACTTTGAAACAATTAAACTTATGTTACGGTTTTAAACATTATGCTTCCGCTTGCAACTTAACTATGTTTTGTTTGGACACCAATTGTATTGGTTGGATTTTTATAATCACTTACATGCTTGTTCAATATGATTGGTGGCTGGATCCTGGTCAGTCACGCCTCCAAGCGGTGGTATTCCGCAGGTGGATTTTGGGGGTGTGACAGATTGGTATCAGAGCCATTGGTTATAGTGAACTTGGTTTTAATAAGGGAAAAAGTTTTATTAAAATCAGACTATAACCTGTACAGTGCTCTACGATCTACAACGACGCTTCACTCCACATGCAAGGCTCGACGTTCTAGGTGATATGATCTATGTGTATATTGCCTACTTGTTAGTAACATAGTACATTGCTCATGGTATGCTTGGCTAGTATAACTACTGTTGCTTGAACACGTGTGTGCTTACTCTCTTCTGTCATCGCACTTGTCGCGAACCCCTCTCACTCGCGTTCCTTTTGATATGAATGTCATGTCTGGACGCGTTAACCTGACACAAGCCCAGTTGACGGCTCTGATTAACGAACGAGTTGCTGCGGCACTTGCAGCTGCACACGCAGGAGGTATATCCTGCAGTCCAAACTCATTCTAGGGTCTTTAGAATCCTACTCTCGTGAACCAACCTTTGTGTTAAACTCTGTCTTTCTTTCGCCCACAATAGGTCAGCATGCTTAGCCACCCGTGTGCACTTTTAAAACTTTCATGGACTGCCGACCAACTACTTTTAGCGGCACTGAAGGAGCTGTAGGCCTCCTCCACTGGTTTGAGAAACTAGAATCTGTGTTCGAAATGTGTGAATGCCCTGAGGCGCGCAGGGTGAAGTATGCTACCGGTACTCTCGAGGGTTTAGCCCTCACATGGTGGAACGCTCAGGTTCAAATGCTGGGGTTGGTTGCTGCCAACGCCACCCCATGGGAAACTTTTAAGGAAATGATCAAGGAAGAATACTGCAGTCGGGATGACATTCATAAGCTGGAAGTCGAGTTCTTCAACCTCAAGATGACGGGGTCAGAAATTGAGGCGTACACTAAGAGATCGAATGAGCTTGCATTATTGTGTCCTACTATGGTGGATCCTCCAATTAAGCGAATTGAACTCTTCCTCAAGGGCTTGGTGCCAGAGATCCAAAGTCATGTGACTTCAGCAAACCTCGCCACCATCCAACAAGTTGTTCAGTTGGCTCACCGTCTCACTGATCAGGCGGTGGAGCAGAACAGGTTACCAAAGCGCATAGGTGCTGCAACTACTTCAGGTGCTCTTGGTGACAACAAACGGAAATGGGATGGAGCTTCAAGTAAGGGCTCTGCTTCTGTCCAGTCTTAGCAGAGAAAGACTGATGACTACAAGAGCCCTAGTCAGCAATCATCTGGCGGTCAAAATCATGGTGGGTACAAAGGGAATCACCCCAAATGCAATCGCTGCAGCCTGCACCACAGCGGGCCATGCACCAGGGGTAACTGTCATCGGTGCAACAAGCCAGGTCACGCTGCAAAGGATTGCAGGAGCTTATACCCCGCAAACCAGAATCGTCAACAACAGGCCCCACAGAACCAGCGCCAGCAGCAGCAAGGTGATAACAAAGGGTGCTTTCAGTGTGGAGCTGAGGGCCACTTCAAGAGAGATTGTCCCCAACTGAGCAGGAACCAGAACAACAACAACAACAACAATAACAACAATCAGGGGAATGGTAACAATGGGAACAACAACAACAATGGTGCCAGGGGGCGGGCGTTCGTAATTGGCCAAGGTGAAGCAAGGAATGACCCCAATGTTGTGGCGGGTAAGTTCCTTCTCGACGACTTTTATGTTTCAGTATTATTTGATTCGGGTGCCGATACTAGCTACATGTCACTAGAAGTTAGTCTAATGCTTAAGCATATCCCAACACCCTTGAACAACAAACACACTGTAGAGCTAGCAAATGGTAAGAGTTTAGAGGCCACACACGTAGTCAAGGGGTGTAAACTTATTCTCGCTGACCAGACCTTCTCTATCGACCATATTCGTATCGTTTTGGGTAGTTTCGACGTTGTCATTGGGATGGATTGGTTATCCCAACACCGAGCAGAGATTCTTTGCAACGAGAAGGTTGTCCGTATTCCAGGTTCCGGTGGTGAACCTCTCGTGATTCGTGGCGACAAGAGGAGTGCCGTTGAGAACGTCATCTCTCTCCTTAAGGCCCAGAAGTGCTTGCGAAAGGGCCACACTGCCATTTTGGCTCTCTTTACTGACTCCTCGGAAAAAAAGAAGAAGATAGAAGATTTTCCAGTTGTACGCGACTCTCCGGAGGTATTTCCTGAGGAATTACCTGGTCTTCCGCCTCATCGCCAAGTCAAGTTTCAGATTGAACTAGCTCCTGGAGCTGCGCCTATAGCTCGTGCACCGTATCGTTTAGCTCCATCAGAGTTGGAAGAACTCTCTACGCAACTACAAGAACTCTTGGATAAGGGTTTTATTCGTCCAAGCTCATCACCCTGGGGAGCTCCAGTACTATTTGTGAAAAAGAAGGACGGTACCTTCAGAATGTGCATCGACTACCGGGAACTCAACAAGGTGACGGTGAAGAATCGTTATCCTCTATCGCGTATTGACGACTTGTTCGACCAACTGCAAGGATCGAGCTACTATTCGAAGATCGATTTGAGATCGGGTTATCACCAGCTGAGAGTCCGAGAGGAAGACGTCTCCAAAACAGCCTTTAGAACCCGATATGGACACTATGAGTTTTTGGTCATACCTTTCGGCCTGACAAACGCACCTGCGATCTTCATGGACTTGATGAATCGAGTGTGCAAACCTTACCTAGACAAGTTCGTTATAGTCTTCATCGACGACATCCTGATCTATTCTAAGAGTCAGGAGGAGCATGAGCAGCATCTACGACTTGTTTTGGAACTACTTCGAACAGAACAGCTCTACGCGAAGTTCTCGAAATGCGACTTCTGGCTTCGAGAAGTCCATTTCTTAGGCCATGTGGTAAACAAGGATGGGATCCACGTTGATCCATCCAAGGTGGACTCGATTAAGAACTGGCCTGCACCCCGTACACCAAAGGAAATTCGCCAATTCTTGGGATTGGCAGGTTACTACAGGAGGTTTATTAAGGATTTTTCCAAGATTGCACAGCCTCTCACCTCACTGACGCAGAAAGGCGTTGTTTATCGATGGGGGAGTACACAGGAGTTAGCATTTCAACATTTAAAGGATAGACTTTGCAGTGCACCTATCCTTTCCTTGCCGGAGGGCACAGACGATTTTGTGGTTTACTGCGACGCATCAATTCAAGGTCTTGGTTGTGTACTGATGAAACGGGATAAGGTTGTAGCCTATGCCTCACGCCAACTTAAGGTTCATGAAAAGAACTATACTACACATGATTTAGAGCTGGGAGCTGTTGTTTTTGCACTTAAGATATGGAGGCATTATCTATACGGTACCAGGTGCACCATTTACACCGACCACAGGAGCCTCGAGCACATCTTCAAGCAGAAAGAGCTAAACATGCGTCAACGACGATGGGTCGAGTTGTTAAACGATTACGAATGTGCAATCAAGTACCATCCTAGCAAAGCCAATGTGGTGGCTGATGCCCTCAGTCGAAAGGACACTACGCCTAGGCGCGTGCGAGCATTGCAACTCACTATACATTCTAGTCTTCCTTCTCAGATACGGGATGCCCAGATAGAAGCATTGAAACCAGAAAACGTCAGGGGTGAAGCCCTACGCGGCTCAAGGCAACGCATGGAACAGAAGGAAGATGGTGCTTACTACGTAACGGGACGCATTTGGGTCCCACTCTATGGCAACTTACGAGAACTTGTGATGGATGAAGCACACAAGTCTCGCTACTCGGTACACCCTGGTTCGGATAAGATGTACCACGATATCAAAACTACGTATTGGTGGCCTAGCATGAAGGCCCACATAGCAACCTACGTCAGCAAGTGTTTGACTTGTGCGAGAGTCAAGTCTGAATACCAGAAACCCTCAGGCCTACTCCAACAACCAGAGATACCTCAATGGAAATGGGAGCAAATTTCCATGGATTTCGTTACTGGCCTGCCTAGATCTTAGCACGGAAATGATACTATTTGGGTGATCGTGGATCGACTCACAAAGTCTGCGCACTTCTTGGCTATCAAGGAGACGGATAAATTCTCCACTCTAGCAGAAGTATACCTCAAGGAAGTTGTTTCGAGGCACGGGGTGCCCACCTCTATTATCTCGGATCGAGATGCACGATTTACTTCAGAACTGTGGCAAGCAATGCACAAATCCTTTGGCTCACGATTAGATATGAGCACGGCGTATCACCCTCAGACGGACGGGCAGTCCGAGCGTACTATTCAAACCTTAGAAGACATGCTTCGCGCATGTGTAATCGACTTTGGCAACAGCTGGGAAAAGCATCTGCCACTTGTGGAATTCTCGTACAATAATAGCTACCACACCAGCATTAAAGCTGCTCCGTTTGAGGCATTGTACGGGCGTAAATTCCGGTCACCTCTTTGTTGGGCAGAGGTGGGGGATAGTCAGATCACTGGTCCAGAACATGTGGTAGACACAACTGAACGAATTGCTCAAGTACGACAACACATGGCGGCACCTCGTGACCGTCAGAAAGTCTACGCCGATAAGGGCAGGAAACCACTTGAGCTCCAGGTTGGGGAGCAGGTACTACTCAAAGTTTCACCCTGGAAGGGTGTGGTTCGTTTTGGTAAACGAGGTAAACTTAACCCCCGATACGTTGGACCTTTTGAAATCATCGAGAAAATAGGCAGGGTGGCCTACAGACTGAACTTACCAGCGGAACTCGGTGCAGTTCACAACGTTTTCCACGTGTCGAATCTGAAGAAGTGTCTGTCAGATGAGACCCACATAGTTCCTCTGAAGGAACTCACTATCGACGAGCAGTTACGATTCGTCGAGGAACCAGTTGAAATCACAGACCGGGATGTTAAGGTCCTCAAGAGCACTAGAATACCTCTCGTTCGAGTTCGTTGGAACTCACGTCGTGGCCCAGAGTTCACCTGGGAGCGCGAAGATCGGATGAAACAAAAGTATCCCCAACTGTTCGGAAACGGTACAACCACTACTGAGGCTGAAGCTACGGATCAACGGGGGGTGGATGTGACACCCCAGGAAAACCAGGAAAACCATACAACTTAACTAGCTTCCTCAGTGAGTGCTTACCAAATTTCGGGATGAAATTTCTTTCAACTTGGGGATGATGTGACAACTCGAAATTTAGAACCTTTCATTTGTACCTCGATGTAACATGCTTAAACGTGTGACTAAGTGACTTGTTGGTTTAATGAATGTTATTATCTGGTTATGTGCTATGCTTGTATATATATGTGTGTATTTATTGTGAACCGAGACATAAGGACCCGACTCGAGACCATGCGGTCTAGAGTGAACAGTGTAACTATTGGGCCAGTTGGGCCATGTTCCTCCTCACCCCACTCGAAAACCCACTAGGGTGAACCAACTTAGAGCTAGTATATATATCATGCTCCTAGCCAACTTTGCCATTCTTTGGGCAATCCACACACACACTCCCACATTCTCTCACTAAAACTCTAGAGATCAAACACCACCTTCCCCCTCCTATCTTTCGGATCAAATCGGCATCAACAAGGACTCGGTCAAGCTCATCATCAACACTCGGATACTCCATTTTATTCATCTTCTTTACCATCTCGGTGCCTTTCACAATCGGTTAGTGTTTCTAGATACTCACTAGGTGTTTATGTGACTAATGATGCTACTTGCCTTGATGAAATAGCATGATGATGTTCTTGATGTGTATGATGATGATAATCGGTTAACATGTCTTGATTTCGGATATATTGCATGATGGGCTAATGATATCTTGTGTTTGAATGTGGTTTAAACCATTAGTTGTTAATGTTTATGAAATCGGCTTGTATATGCGTATTAGATAATATCCATGTTAATCGGATTGTATACTCTTATGCTAAGAATCGAATGCTTGTTAAAAAGGTTGCATATAGGTGGAAGTCGGATTAGTTGTTTGAGTGTTTTGATTGTTGTTCATGTTATGATCATGTTAAAGTTCATAGAGATTGATGCTAAAAACCCTAAAATGAAGAACATGATGAATATGTGAAGAACTTGTTGAATGTGATATGGATATTTGAAAATTGATATGTTTGATCCATTTCGGTTAGTGTTAGACAAGGAAACATGTTAGTGCATTGTTATTGGCTAGTACACCATATCATGATCATGAAATTCTATTGGTTTAGTACAATGTCGGAAGTCAGCAGATGTTCCAGCCGAGACCTTCGGTCTCGACTCGAGACCATGAACATAACAACTCGAGACCGGGGATTGCGACACAGGTTACGAGTCGAGAACTCTCTAGTCTCGACTCGAGACCACACAATGCCAGCACAAAACAGCATAACTCGAGATCAGGGTTGCGACTCGAGACTTCATATGTGCGACTCGAGACCGCACAGTCTCGACTCGAGACCATGTACGCGTGCACTGTTTGGACTTGCATTGTTACGGGCTTAGGATTGGGCCGGACTTTTGGGCTTTGTTTACTTGTATATATGCTACTGTTCAACTCATAAGTATTATTGTAAACCGCCATGTTTATACGTGTATGCCACGCATAATACCTGTATGCAACTTGCTAGTATACGTGTAGAACATACGTGCACTACTTGGATATGAACCTGACTTGAACAGTATCTATGTTAGGACGTAGTTGACCACTTACAACTTGATTGACTTTTCTGTGTATCTGCCGAGCAAACCAAGGTGAGTTCACACCCTCTACAAAGCATGGGATTCCCAGGGGTCGGGAATTGGGATTAAGGAACAGGGGTTCCTCGTCCTCCTTGGGTAGGACATCATTGGTTCAGGAATGTAATTCCTCGTCCTCACGGACAGATAACTCGTACTAGACCAAAACTCTATCACGAAGTCCCTCCTTTTTATATCGACTTAATCGCCGGGCCAATGGCGAGCGGGTCATTAGTTAGATAGCGCTATTTAGGTTTGACAAACCTCACACCGTGCCGCAGAGGACGGACGTGAACTAATGGATCTGGGGCACGTCAATGATGATAGACATTGACAGTTTCAGGGCACTTAAACATGACTACAGTCAGCAGTCGATATGGTAACGAGTCTAGTGTATACATGGGGTAGCCCCCACGGCCGAAATGCCAGATAACTAACACGGGGTAGCCCCCAGGGCTGGATTGCCAGAGTAACCGGGAATAAACAAGTCACGTTTTCAACTATGGGGTAACCCCCACGGCAGGATGCCAGATAAAGGAAACTGTTTTCGAAACCACTTAAAACGAACACCCAACCGTGAACTCACTCAACTTGTTGTTGACTCGTTACTACATGCTTTGAAGGGCAATAGGTACTTAGCTGGAGCTTGCATTGAGGAGGATCGTTGTGGGACATGGACAGATGTGTGCCATGTTAAACTTTGAAACAATTAAACTTATGTTACGGTTTTAAATATTATGCTTCCGCTTGCAACTTAACTATGTTTTGTTTGGACACCAGTTGTATTGGTTGGATTTTTATAATCACTTACATGCTTGTTCAATATGATTGGTGGCTGGATCCTGGTCAGTCACGCCTCCAAGCGGTGGTATTCCGCAGGTGGATTTTGGGGGTGTGACATTAATGGTGTTGCTATTTCTACTTATCTTAGTGGTATTTACTAATTTGAGGCTAAACCTCGAAACAGTATCTATGAAATTAATGTTCAGCCTAGCAGTAACATATATCACCTTTCTAAATGTCAGAAAAACGGTACTAGTGATTCATTCCTATGGCATTGTAGACTTGGCCATATAAGTAAGGCACGCATAAAATGGCTCCAATCTGAGGGGATTCTTGAATCCACCGGAATGGACTCATTTGATGATTGCGAGTCTTGCTTAGCTGGCAAACTCACCAAGGATCCCTTCACCCATGTTGGTGAATGAGCTAGTGATTTACTAGAACTCATACACTCAGATGTATGTGGTCCTTTTAGAACCATGACTAGGAATAACCAGAGATACTTCATTACGTTCATCGACGACTATAGTCGATATGCTTATGTCTATCTCAGGAAGCATAAGCATGAAACTTTCGAAAAGTTCAAAGAGTTTCAGAACGAAGTTGAAAACAAACTTAATAGAAAGATTAAAATGCTTCGCTCAGATCGAGGCGGTGAATACCTCAGCTTAGAATTTCTCGATCATCTAAAGGAACATGGAATAGTTTCACAACCCACTCCACCAGGCACACCCCAACTTAATGGCGTGTGTGAAAGGAGAAATTGAACCCTACTAAATATGATTCGATCGATAATGTGTAGAACAAACTTGCCTCCCTCTTTTTGGGGTTTTGCTCTTATGACTGCTGCTCGACTCGTAAATCTAGCGCCGACTAAAAAGTTAAACAAAACTCCATATGAGATATGGCATGGGCATAAGCCGAATTTGAGTTACCTAAGAGTATGGGGGTGTGATGCTTACATCACAAGTGATTCTGATGACAAGCTCAACCCTCGAGGCGAAAAGGTTGTTTTCGTCGGATACTATAACCAATGTGGTTATTACTTCTACCATCCTGATGCAAACACGATTTCCATCAAAAGAAAGGCTAAAAGGTTCCTTGAAGATGAACTTATTAGTCGAGGAAATGGAAGTAACTTAGTAGATCTTGAAGAACTACAAACAACCGTTGAAGAGGTCGGAACATCTGAACCACAACAAATTGTTGATACTGAATTAGACCTGAACACAAGCCTTTGCAGGAGCATCAGGACTCGTAAAGAACCCGATAGATACCTTTGGCATGTTGAGGGTTCTGAAGTCCTGATAATAGCCGAGTCTGATGACGAGCCTACTAGTTACAAATCTGCCGCTTCTAATCCAGATTCTGCTAAATGGCTAGAGGCCATGGGAGCCAAGATGCAATCCACGTGTGACAATCAAGTCTGGGACTTGGTTAAGCTACTGTAACACCCCGAAAATGTAAAACTTTATATTAGAATTATAAAGTATAAATAACAAGAATATACTAACTAGGAATTTTAACCTAGTTAGCTAATAGTCTAGAAATAACTTATAATGAAGTTAAAAAAATAGCCAAACTATAAGTTATTCAAAAGAGGAGGGGTTAATCTTGTAAAAATTGAAACTAGAATTTATTAAACAAAAACCAAACACACATTTAGGGTGTCTGGTCGATCACGCACAAGCAGGGGGTGATCCCCACACTTCCAAAACCCTAGTTTCTCCTAAATCATCAAATTGAAGGCCTAAATCCAATTGAAATCGAAATCTGATCAAAGAATCGTGATCACCTCGACAAAGGGATCATAAGGTATGTCGAATTAGGTCATTTGATTCGATTCAAAGTTCATGCATGTGGTTGAAAATCGAGGGTAGAGCTTGATTATGTGTTGTAGACATGAAATTGGATGTAATATAAGAATTAGGGACAAACCCTAGATGAATTCTTGATGAATCTTTGCATGATAAATGTAAGAATCAAAATCACCCTAGTGGGTGATTAATGTGTTTGTAGAACTTGATAAACACTTGGATTAAAACTCTTGTTCTAGTGTAAACTGAAATGATGATGAAATCTCTAGTTTATTGATGTTAAGATATGGATATATAATCTAATTGAAGTTAATTATAGTGATAAATTCGAGTCATGAACTTGGTTTAGACCATGTAGAAATCTGACCCACTAGGTGTTTGATGAAACGCCTAAATGAGGGTTAAAATATTAAAGGTTGGGTAAAACGCAGATTTGAGTATGTTAAGAAAATCATGCGTTAAAGCTTATGAAAGGGTTCTAATCTTTTTATGAATTGAACTCTTTAGGCAAGGAATCCGGGACGTCAAGTGGACACGCCGGAGGTGATACCCGCGGAAAAGGTGTGCTTTAAAGGTACGTGGTTTAAGCCCGTTGAATTATGAGTAAATGTTTAATTTTGATGTATGAATGATGTCGTAGTGTAATGGATGCGTTTGGATGCGTCGTTAAAGTGGCGAAGTACACTAGACCATCAAACGGGTTAAATTAAAGACTTGGAAAGTAGTTTGGCTAGTCGATGAAGTGATGGTTTTCACTAAATAGCCAAACGGGTCAAAAGAGGTTTTTAAAAGGATCACGAGAGTAGAGACTTGAAAGTCTCATACTTCGTTAAATGATGGATTGTACTATACCAATGATTTGGTTATGTCAATCTAAGTATAAGAACCCGGGATTTGGGTCAAACAATGGAAGTTAAGTGAAAAAGGGTAGTTGGAACGGAATGCTTGAATTCCGAAGAAACAAGTAATTAGCCCTAAGGAACGCAAAGCCATTGAATGGCGCGCATGTACCAAATATATGAGCCCGGGGATTTGGGTAATTATGTCTAAAAGGTTTTAAGAATGGAGAAGAAGTGCTATGCACTTACACTAATGGGTTGGATAAAGGAAATAAGGAAATTGTGAACCGGTTGTCGGTATCTCGGTTTCCATGATGTAAAATTTATATGGTTGAATCCGTAATTTTATTACGGACTCATAGGAAAAAGAATCGGCTAAAACGGACAAACGAGTGAAAAGTTATGACTTGTTAAAGTTAGAATTTTTGTAATTTTTGGAGCTGGGCAGATCTGCAGGATTTTAACCTGCATCTGCTGGAAATAGTGTTCCCCCGCGCCACGCGGAGGAACACATGAATTCTTCCGCGATACGCTTAAGCCGTCGTGAGTCGCGACAGAAGTTGTGTCTCCTCCCGCGACACGTGGGAGGGTCAAAGATGGAAATTTTATTTTCTTTTAAACTGGAACTGTTTACTCACTCTAATTAAATGTCGAAACTAATATTTATAATGGTTTTGACTCTAGGTATGCATGGGGACAATCCGGATGATGATCAAGTATGCTATCAAGAACCGAACACGTATTTTGAAGCTTCCGCGTTAACCTAACTTTTATCAAGACAATGTTTTTGTTGTAACTGAAATTCTAATCATATTTTGAATGTTTAAACTAGTCGGTAGT
Organism: Helianthus tuberosus; assembly: GCA_030545235.1. Lineage (NCBI taxonomy): Eukaryota > Viridiplantae > Streptophyta > Magnoliopsida > Asterales > Asteraceae > Helianthus > Helianthus tuberosus. Next base: position 162,916,164 of record CM060399.1, on the reverse strand, counting down.
TGACTAGTAGATGTTTACTTTAAACTTGTTTTAGTAAGTTCCATGAATTGTCGGTTTATGACATGGGATGACTTTTGTATATTCAAAGTTAGTTAAAAGTTATGAAAACTATTATTAAATTCAGTCCTTAAATAAGGGTGTTACAAGTTGGTAATCAGAGCCCAAGGTTGTTAACAAGTGTGTTCGGTTCGAGCTTGATCAAGCATCCGGTAAGAGTAAATTGTTCTAAAGTAGAATTACTAAGTATAAAAAGGGAAATAATGAATTGACATGCATGGGAAGAGCGTGTTAACACACTCAAACCCGGAAAGTGCATTAAATGTGAACGGTGAAAACAAGCTATGAACTTGAATAAACCGAAGTAAATAAACTATATGCCATAGATGAAATGTTTAACGCTTAATGTAAACATTTCAGTTAAAGATGGCGAATAAAGGTAATGATGATGCGGTGCCAAGAGTCACCGAGCAAACGAGAGAAGTGATTGCTGAAGAGGTTGGAAAGGCAATCGAAAACAGCTTGTCGGGTTTTATCGATAAGATCCAAAACACGGTATTATCGGTAGTAGAAGAAAGAATCAAGAGATTGGAGGATAACACCAATTTGACGAAGGAAAAGTCGGGAGGACGAAAGTCGTGTTCATACAAAGAGTTCATGGCGTGCAAACCACCAATTTACAACGGGGAGGTTGACCCGATAATATGCCAGCGGTGGCTAAGCGATATGGATGGTGTATTCGAAAGGACTCATTGTGATCCCGATGACTATGTAGACTATGGCACGGGTCAGTTAAGGGGTCAAGCGAAAGACTGGTGGGATAACAAGAAGAAAGAAATTGGAAGCGAAGTGGCTAAAGCTATGACATGGGATGAGTTTAAGACACCGTTTCTTAAACATCACAGTCCCAAGGCGATCATTAACAAAATCAAGGAAGAATTTATGCAGCTTCGACACAAGGGTGAATCTATCGATAAAATCACGGGAACATTCATGGATAAAATGAAGTTTTGTGATGACCTGATAACGAATGAAGAGCAGAAAATATATTATTATTATAATATGCTGAGCGCCGAGTATAGGGAGTTTATGACTCCTTCGAAGTACGAGACCCTCACCGAGATTATAAACGTTGCTCGGGAACGGGAGATAGAGTTGAAGAAACAGATAGAAAGAGGAGAAAGAAGGGCACAGGTAGTCAACCCAAGCCCGACGAAAAAGGCACGCCCAAACGAATCCTCAAAGAAACAAGAAGGAAAAAGCGGGTCATCAAGCTGCAAGATATGCGGGAAAGGGCACAAGGGTGAGTGCCGGTTTAAGGACAAGCCGTGTCCTATTTGTGGAAAAACTGGGCACACGGCTGCGTTGTGTTCGAGGAAGGTGTCGGTGTGTTACAAATGTTATCAGCCGGGTCACAAGAAATCTGGGTGCCCGGAGTTGACCGGAAAGAAAGATGACAAGGATACACGTGCTGAGACACCAAGGGCAAAAGCAAAATCCTTCCAATTAACGGCAGCCAAGGCAAAGGTGGAACCCGATGTGGTTTCAAGTATATTTGCTATAAACTCGATTCCCGCACATGTGTTATTTGATACGGGTACGAATAAATCCTTTGTTTCACATGGATTTATTCGACATCCTTCTTTTGTACTAACGAAATTGCCTATGCCATTAGAGGTAGAAATAGGTGATAACAAAAGTTTCCTTGTGTGTGATGTATGTCGAGACTGCAAAATAAACATTGATGATGAAGAATATCCAATAGACTTGATCCCTATGTCGATGGGAGAATTTCAAGTAGTGGTCGGGATGGATTGGTTATCCCGACATCATGCAGAAGTGATATGTTTCCGCAAGGAGATAAAACTGACATCTCCAAGTGGAAAGCATGTTACCATCTATGGCGAAAAAGGGGGTAGTCCCGTTATGTGCTCAATACTAAAAGCTCACAAACTCATGAGGCGCGGATGTAAAGCATTCATGATATACGCAAACAAACCTGATAAAGAGATGCCAACGGTTGAAGACGTACCAGTGGTACACGAATACGCTGATGTATTTCCGGACGATTTACCGGGAGTACCGCCAGAACGGGAGGTAGAGTTCGGAATCGAATTGATTCCGGGCGCGAAACCTGTGGCCAAGGCGCCGTATCGGCTCGCGCCATCAGAATTGCAAGAATTGATGTCACAAATCCAAGAATTGCTCGACAAGGGATTTATTCGGCCAAGTGTGTCTCCATGGGGCGCACCAGTATTATTCGTGAGAAAGAAGGACGGGAGCATGCGTATGTGCATTGATTACCGGGAGTTGAATAAACTCACGGTAAAGAATCGATATCCGCTTCCAAGAATTGATGACCTATTTGACCAATTACAAGGTGCAAATTGGTTCTCAAAAATCGACCTCAGATCGGGGTATCATCAGTTAAAAGTCAAAGAGGAGGATGTACCGAAAACGGCTTTCCGTACACGGTACGGACATTACGAGTTTCTCGTGATGTCCTTTGGGCTAACTAATGCACCCGCGGCTTTCATGGATCTCATGAACCGGGTTTGCAAACCCATGTTAGACAAGTCAGTGATAGTGTTCATTGATGACATTTTGATATATTCAAGGAATGAAGCAGAACACGCAAGTCATTTGCGTGAAGTGTTGGAGACGCTCAGGAGAGAGAAATTGTATGCAAAATTTTCAAAATGTGCCTTCTGGTTACGAGAGGTGCAATTTCTTGGTCACATCATTAGTGCAAACGGGGTGTTAGTAGACCCATCAAAAATAGAAGCTGTGGCAAGGTGGACTCCACCGAAGAATCCTTCGGAAATCAGAAGCTTTTTGGGGCTTGCGGGTTATTATCGGAGATTCATACAAGATTTCTCCAAAATTGCTATGCCGTTGACCAAACTAACCCGTAAGGATGAAAGGTTTATTTGGGCCGAGGATCAAGAAAGGGCGTTCCAAACGCTCAAGGAAAAATTGACCCAAGCACCGGTATTGTCATTACCGGACGGAACGGAGGATATGGTAGTTTACTCGGATGCATCACATTTGGGACTCGGCTACGTTTTGATGCAGCGGGGCAAGGTTATAGCCTATGCCTCGAGGCAGCTAAAGACTCATGAGAAGAGATATCCTACCCATGACCTCGAGCTGGCAGCAGTGGTGTTCGCTTTGAAAATATGGAGGCATTACTTGTATGGGGTGAAGTGCACTATCTTTACCGACCACAAAAGCCTAAAGTATTTCTTCAATTAGAAGGAATTAAATATGAGGCAGAGGCAGTGGTTAGAAACTGTCAAAGACTTTGATTGTGAAATACATTACCACCCCGGGAAGGCTAATGTAGTGGCAGACGCGTTGAGCCGGAAGACAGATTATACGCCTATTCGAGTACGATCGATGCAACTAATTGTGACATCGGGTTTGCTTGAACAAATCCGGAAATCTCAAATTGAAGCAATCAAGGAAGAAAATGTGAAGAAGGAAAGGATAGTTGGGCAGCTAAAAGACCTGGAGGATGATAACCAAGGATTAAAAACCCGATTTGGGAGAGTTTGGGTTCCAAACACGTGTGGGGCCAAGGTGCGTCTACTTGACGAGGCCCATAAATCTCATTATTCAATTCATCCGGGGGCGACCAAAATGTATAATGACTTAAAACAAAACTATTGGTGGCCCGGAATGAAAAGAGATATTGTGAAATATGTGGAGAGGTGTTTGACTTGTTTACAAGTCAAAGCGGAGCACCAAAAGCCGTATGGTAAGTTGCAACCGCTTGATATCCCAGTTTGGAAATGGGAACAAATCACGATGGATTTGTTAACCAAATTACCCAAAACCAATCGCGGATTTGATGCTGTATGGGTAGTGGTGGATAGATTGACAAAAAGTGCTCACTTCATTCCGATTCGTGAGACTTATACATCCGAGAAGATGTCGGAGGTGTACACCAATGAAATAATAGCACGTCATGGAGTGCCGATATCCATTGTATCAGACAGAGATTCTCGGTTTACTTCGAAATTTTGGCGCGAATTCCAAGAGCAAATGGGAACTAAATTGTTCATTAGCACTGCTTACCATCCACAAACGGATGGGCAGAGTGAAAGAACAATACAAACGTTGGGAGATATGCTGCGGGCTTGCATTATTGACTTCGGGGGTAGTTGGGATGTCCATCTACCCTTGGTCGAATTTGCATATAACAATAGCTATCACGCGAGCATTAAGATGGCCCCGTATGAACTGTTATATGGCAGGAAATGTCGAACTCCGGTATGTTGGGGAGAAGTGGGTCCACGAGGGCTAGCACCTACCGATATAATCCGAACTACGAATGAGAAAATCGACATAGTTCGGGCGCACTTGAAAGCGGCTCAAGACAGGCAAAAGGCGTATGCGGATAAAAGGAATAGGCCAATTGAATTTCAGGTTGGCGACATGGTTATGCTAAAAGTTTCCCAATGGAAGGGCATTATTAGATTCAGAAAAAGGGGGAAACTAAGCCCGAGATTTATTGGGCCATTCAGAATCACTGAACGGGTCGGTAAAGTGGCTTATCGTCTTGAATTACCCAAAGAGTTGAGTGGGATTCATAGCACATTTCACGTGTCACATCTCCGAAAATGCTTAGCAGATGAAGCCGCTCGTATCCGCTATGATGACATCGAGGTGGATAACAGCCTCAACTATGCAGTGAGGCCAATTGCAATTTTAGATCGAAAAGAGAAGAGTTTAAGGAACAAAGTAATTAACCAAGTCAAGGTCAAATGGGAGCATAGGAAAGGTTCGGACACTACGTGGGAGTCCGAAGAGGAGATGCGACGTCTCCACCCTACATTATTTGGTACGTACTCCGGTTTCGGGGACGAAACCCTTTTTAAGGGGGGTGGACTTGTAACACCCCGAAAATGTAAAACTTTATATTAGAATTATAAAGTATAAATAACAAGAATATACTAACTAGGAATTTTAACCTAGTTAGCTAATAGTCTAGAAATAACTTATAATGAAGTTAAAAAATAGCCAAACTATAAGTTATTCAAAAGAGGAGGGGTTAATCTTGTAAAAATTGAAACTAGAATTTATTAAACAAAAACCAAACACACATTTAGTGTGTCTGGTCGATCACGCACAAGCAGGGGGCGATCCCCACACTTCCAAAACCCTAGTTTCTCCTAAATCATCAAATTGAAGGCCTAAATCCAGTTGAAATCGAAATCTGATCAAAGAATCGTGATCACCTCGACAAAGGGATCATAAGGTATGTCGAATTAGGTCATTTGATTCGATTCAAAGTTCATGCATGTGGTTGAAAATCGAGCGTAGAGCTTGATTATGTGTTGTAGACATGAAATTGGATGTAATATAAGAATTAGGGACAAACCCTAGATGAATTCTTGATGAATCTTTGCATGATAAATGTAAGAATCAAAATCACCATAGTGGGTGATTAATGTGTTTGTAGAACTTGATAAACACTAGGATTAAAACTCTTGTTCTAGTGTAAACTGAAATGATGATGAAATCTCTAGTTTATTGATGTTAAGATATGGATATATAATCTAATTGAAGTTAATTATAGTGATAAATTCGAGTCATGAACTTGGTTTAGACCATGTAGAAATCTGACCCGCTAGGTGTTTGATGAAACGCCTAAATGAGGGTTAAAATGTTAAAGGTTGGGTAAAACGCAGATTTGAGTATGTTAAGAAAATCATGCGTTAAAGCTTATGAAAGGGTTCTAATCTTGTTATGAATTGAACTCTTTAGGCAAGGAATCCGGGACGTCAAGTGGACACGCCGGAGGTGATACCCGCGGATAAGGTGTGCTTTAAAGGTACGTGGTTTAAGCCCGTTGAATTATGAGTAAATGTTTAATTTTGATGTATGAATGATGTCGTAGTGTAATGGAAGCGTCGTTAAAGTGGCGAAGTACACTAGACCATCAAACGGGTTAAATTAAAGACTTGGAAAGTAGTTTGGCTAGTAGATGAAGTGATGGTTTTCACTAAATAGCCAAACGGGTCAAAAGAGGTTTTTAAAAGGATCACGAGAGTAGAGACTTGAAAGTCTCATACTTCGTTAAATGATGGATTGTACTATACCAATGATTTGGTTATGTCAATCTAAGTATAAGAACCCGGGATTTGGGTCAAACAATGGAAGTTAAGTGAAAAAGGGTAGTTGGAACGGAATGCTTGAATTCCGAAGAAACAAGTAATTAGCCCTAAGGAACGCAAAGCCATTGAATGGCGTGCATGTACCAAATATATGAGCCCGGGGATTTGGGTAATTATGTCTAAAAGGTTTTAAGAATGGAGAAGAAGTGCTATGCACTTACACTAATGGGTTGGATGAAGGAAATAAGGAAATTGTGAACCGTGTAAAACCCTTGCAGGATCAATCAATGATATCAACAATATCTTGTGAAAGCGCGGAAATCAATCACAAGATGATTCAAGATTAAATAATGATAATAAAGAACAATAGTTGAGAGCAATAGAAATCACAAACCAATAGATTCTTGCATTCAACGATAAACGTAGACTGATACAAGACCTAGCAAAGGAACTCGCAACCTTCTCCTTGTGTCGCAACCTATTACCTCATCAACAACCCTAAACAATGAGGTTGTGATGTTCTTAAATACATAACAACCGGGCCGCTAATCTAAGCCCATTGCGACACAAGAACACAAACCCAAACACTAACATAACCGGCCCAAACATGTAAACTAAACATAAACATAATCAATCCTCAAACTATGCTAACCTACATGAATAAACCTTCAGGTTCCAACAATCTCCCCCTAGGTTTATGCATGCAGGTTCATGACACTTTAACCTTCACTATCATCTTGCACCCGATCCTTAATACCACCGAAACCTTTTGTATGAATATGAATAGATGCTGTAACAGCTTTAGTCCAAGCTTTTGCAATTTCTTCATATTTCTCAGTAGCTCTAATTTGATGCCGAGCCAATACTTCCAAATCTTCATGAGCAACATTCAGTAAATCAATCTGATCCACCAAGCGAAAACACACATCATCATCACAAACAATCACTGCCTGCCCTAAGCGCTCATCATAAGACCAAAAATGTAGAGACTTCAGAGCACCCTTTGGTATCTTTTTCACCAATGGAATCATCTTCTCTTTATCAGTTACAGGCCAGCGCACAATCTTCATTCGCTTGTTTGTATATGGATCACTAATGCCTTTAGCTGGTTTAACAATGGACTCTGCAGTGCGCATTGAAGGAAAGCCCTTAAGAACCTCCCTCTTCAACCTTTCGAAAAACCTATATCCAACTCCTCCAGGCTTATCATCTACATAAGGTGCTATAGACAAGTCTGTCAAGTCAACTTTAGTAAATGACTGAAACTGGCCTGGATGTTTGTACCACTCAACAGGTCCAATTTTCCTCTTTATCCACCATCTTTTGCGATCATGATCATAACCCCAGCTAACTACACCAGAACGATTTCCAACCTTATCATAGAGAGTTTCACCAACATCCATCAAATGATGAGTTGCATTAGCATCATCATCGTCTGGATTTAGATTCCGATTCTTCATAATCACAAACTCTCTTTTCTTCTTGATTCTTTCAGCCTTCTCTTTGTCTGCAACAGGATCAACAATTCTTCTAAAGTAATGTTCCATAGCAGCACTTCTTTCAGCATCATCCTTTTCAAACGCCTTTTTCCTTTTTTCAACATCAGTTGGATCTGAGAACTCCTGTCCAAATTTCTTCTCCAACTTTCCACGCAAATCATACACCATGTTAAACAACAAACTAACATCTCCTTGAAGTTGCTCAATCTGTTGATCTTTCTTCACAACCATATCTTCTAATTGAATAATCTTCGCATCTTTATGAATGGAATCTTGCTCAAGGACAACCATTCTTTTCTTCATATCTCTCATGCTGACAAACTCATCTTCATCACTCGAATCATCATCAAACGGCATTCTAAATGGCTCTTCAGGTCTTTTACCACTTGAACTGCTAGGCATATCAAGATCAACTCTAGAAGAACCTGCAGCTTCAGTAGCACTAGGTAATGTTGTCTCAACAGTGGTATCAACATCAATACTAGTAACCTGAACATCATCAGTAGTGATAACCATATCAGTTCCTTCAGTATTAGCATCAAAATCAAAGATGTCTTCAGTAGCGGTGGTGGTATCGGTGACATTCTTCTCAAACTCGAAGTCATAAAGACCTTCATCATCTTCATCAGTAACTACGGGTTGATCTTTGCTATGCTCAACATACATTCCGGGCCGAGGATCCCTCCTTTTCCGCTTCAATGGCATGGAATCAGAATCCTTTGGGTCTTCACTAGGCTTTTCACTTGACACTGAAAGATCAGAAGGAGGATTTCCCATCTTATCAGTTACAGATTTCAATAACAAAGCCAAACTTTCAGCAGTAATCACGGGTGGAACAGCAGAAACAGCAGTATCAACTTCAGCTTCAGGAGGAAGCTCTTCATCTTCATCAGAATCACACATAATCTCAACACCTTCATCGTCAGAGTCTATTGTTAAAATCTCTGTCTCAGGCTGATCTTCAGCATCCATACGAATATCATGTTCTTCAGCAACCATAGCACTTGCAGGTACACTATCCACTGAAACAGATTGTGCTATTTCCGGATTTTCACTAACATCTTCCGTCTCTGCAAACTGACCAAACTTCTCCAATTTAATCAAACCTTCATACTTCTTCTCAGTACCCTTCTTTGCCGTAAGAGCACCAAAACATGATGGACCCATTGGTTTCAATTCCAATGTATTACCAGATCTCTTCAATTCTGGATATTGCTCATTCAGAATCATCTGCAAGAATCTCGGATACATCAGAAACTTATCCTTTCGAAGTCCAATTGCATTTCTCTTCATAGCTTCCAAAACATATTTTGAATAATTGAACGGCTCATTAGTAATTACACAAATCACAGCCGCAGACTGAGTAGTATTCAACTGATCAATTCCCCCTCTATTTTCTGTCATGCACAAAAGAAACATATGCAGCAACAGACGCCAGTATGGATGCACAAACTTCTTTACCAAGGGAGGAAACTTTCCTTCATAACTTAAACGAGGCAGAATTGCTTCCACTGATCCAGCTGGAAGTTCTGTAGGATCTGTTTCCTGATCGTTAAATCTTAAAACTTCTCTAATCATCTGCTCAGTCACTACAACTTTCTTGTCTTGAATTTCAGCAACTATAGCTCCCTTTCCTTCAATGATTTCAACGTTAGCAGTCTTCCAAAAGTCTCGAATAAGATCTTCATAAACAACCGGATTCTCACGAAGAGCATGAACAATCCGGCAACTATTCAAGCCTTTCATCAATGACGCGTACAGCTGCTTGTGTTTCTCTGGTGGAGGAGCCAAATATCCGACTTGATTGTGTGAAGATATAAATTTCAAGTCCATTTTCTGCACATAACACAAATCAAATAAGTTTCCAACTTTCAAATATAACAGTGATAAAAATAAAAACCAAAACAAACACTGTTACTGTTCACTCGAAACCATGAGTCGCAACCAAAAGGTCTCGAGTCGCAACCATGAGTCGCAACCAGTTGTCTACGAGTCGCAACCATGAGTCGCAACCGACAAACATTGAGTCGCAACTATGAGTCGCAATCTTGAGGTTGCGACTCGTAACCACTGGTTGCGAGTCCTAAGTGTTCTTGATTTCGAGTTAAACATCTTCAAAACTTCATCGGAAACATCATCGGAAACTTCAAATCCTCATCGGAATCTTCAAATCTTCATCGGAATATTCAACAACCATTCATAATTCCTGCAAAAACTTGAATAATGACGTCATTATACCTTGATGATCAATGAGTCGCAACCGGAGATTGCGAGTCGTAACCGGAGATGAATCGGAATCTTCAACAGATCACCGGAGCTTTTGAGAGAGAATCAGACTTGGTTGCGAGTGAGAAATGAGGTCTCGACTCGCAACCGCCCTTTTATATCACAAATCTGATTATGGGCCATCATGGGCTTGTAACTCTTGGGCTCAACTTTAACCGATTGGGCTTATGACTTAACAGATTTAACAATCAATTTTAAACCCATTTCAAAATGATTTAATTTTAATGAAAATTATCCATTAAACCTTTTGAGCAATGTTTGCAAAATAAAAACCTAAAAACAAAATTAAATAATAAATAAATATTATTTACAAAATAAACTTAGGAAATTTGCATAGATACTCAGGGATCAAATCACAAAGTTTCGGGCTTGACTTCACTTATCAACACTGATCTACTACTGGATGATCTAGACAATTGCCAGTATATTTGTCCCCTTAAACTCATCTCCCTAGACCTTTTCATATAACTGCCTGTAACTCAATTTATCATGTTTTGATCTCTTAACAATGAACACTCAAAACAAGTACTAATCATATCCCGGAATTATAACAGCACACTCTATCATGCAAGTAGCTTCCCTACCACATGTTTCACAAGTCCAATCCAGATCTCTGAAATCTTAACTGGGACTAGGTTGAGAAGAGAACAGAATAGATCTTAAGTAGAGATGGTATAATATACAGGATCAAATGAGTTTTTCTCAATTTGACATAGGTTTATAGGGTTTCTTTTGGGCACTTGAGGGCCTCTTTCGGGTGTATTAGATCTATAGCGCGACAACGTACAGCTAGGTCAGCATGTATCTGGATGCAGCAAAAGCTGACGTTGCCTAGCACCTCCAGGTCAGCATATATCTGGATGCAGCAGAGGAGGTACACGACTTTTTCAGAGAAGATTTCAGAGTCAGACCAAAATTGTGTGTATCGGGACAACATACAGACATTCAAATAGAAATGAGCTAATTCCAAGTGACTTTCTTTCCTGAGGTCATGTACAATTTTAGTTCTAAACAGAAACAGCCAATGTTTCCAGTCTTAAGGAAAGAGCCTACCAACACATCATACTAGAGTCAAACTATTTCGATACTGGTCTTACATGAGTCAGCCCTCAACCATAATGTGTAAAATCATTTCATTTCCCAGTCATGCCACACCTCTTTTTGTATTTTTCAATTTTTTTAATGTTTTTGTATTTTTCAATTTTTTAATGTTTTTGTATTTTTTCAAATTTTCTCCCCCTAAATTTGAGCATAAATAAAAACTACCTAAGAATAGAAAACTTTATGAACAAATTTACCTACGAAAAAACAAAAACATGCTCAGTCAGTAAAACGGATCATTTTCAGAAAATCCACAAGCACTCTGAATTTTGAGCTGCTGACAGGTTTGGTGAACAAATCGGCAGCATTTGCATCTGTGTCGATTTGCTCAAGTGTAATAAGACCTCTGTCGAAGCAATCTCGAATAAAATGAACTTTGATATCAATGTGCTTGGTTTTGGAGTGAAAAACATGATTTCGAACAATTTGTATTGCAGCATCATTATCACAGTAAATAGTAGTGTTAAGATAAGTCAAACCATAATCCTGCAATTGATGTTGCATCCACACCACTTGAGAGCAAGACGCAGAAGCAGCAACATACTCGGCTTCAGCTGTAGATATCGCCACTGTTTGCTGTTTCTTGCATTGCCAAGAAATGAGCCGATCACCCAAAAATTGGCATCCCGCAGATGTAGATTTCCTGTCACTGTCAGTACCTCCAAAATTGCTGTCAGAGAAAGCAAACAAGTCAAAATTAGAATCCCTCGGATACCACAGGCCAAACCGAGGTCGGCCTTTAAGATACCGAAAGATCCTTTTAACAGCCGTAAGATGAGAAGTTTTAGGATTAGCCTGATAGCGTGCACAGTTGCAAACAGCAAACATAATGTCCGGACGGCTAGCTGTGAGATACATCAATGACCCGATCATGGACCTATATTGACGTTGATTGACAGACTCTCCTTCTTCATCTTCAGTCAATAATGGTCTCTCTGCCATAGGTGTTTCAGCAGGCTTAGCGTCCGTGAATTTGAATTTTGCCAGCACATCATCCACATACTTCCCTTGATGAATAAGAATTCCTTGTGAACTCTGCTTGACTTGTAGACCCAAAAACAATGTCATCTCCCCAAGAGCACTCATTTCAAACTTCTTTTTCATAACTCCCTCAAACTCCTTGCAAAGCTCCTCACTTGTAGATCCGAAAATGATATCATCAACATAGATTTGAACCAAGATTTGATCACGTCCTACCTTCTTGATAAACAGAGTCTGGTCTATGGTGCCACGCGTATACCCATGAGCCAACAGATGCTCTGTTAGTGTGGCATACCAAGCTCGAGGAGCCTGATGTAGCCCGTACAGCGCCTTGTCTAGCTTGTAAGCGTATTCAGGATGGTCTGGATTCACGAACCCTGGTGGCTGCTCGACAAAAATTTCTTCCTTCACTTTTCCATAGAGAAACGCGGTTTTGACATCCATCTGATAAACAGTGAATCCCATGTATGACGCGTAAGCCAAAAAGATTCGGATGGCTTCAAGTCGTGCAACCGGAGCATATACTTCATCATAATCCAGTCCTTCCATTTGTCTAAATCCCTGAACCACCAGCCTTGCTTTGTTTCGAACGATGACTCCTGCAGAATCCTGCTTGTTTCGAAATACCCATCTAGTTCCAAGCTTACGTTTTCCTGTTGGCAACTTGACGAGCTTCCATACTCCAAGTCTTTCAAACTGGTTCAGCTCTTCGTGCATAGCATCTACCCAGCCAGGTTCCTGCAAAGCTATATCAATAGTTTTAGGTTCGATTTGAGAAAGATAACAAGAATATAAGCAAGTGTTAATGATTCCTGTTTGACTCCTGGTCAAAATTCCTGCATTTATAGGACCAATCACATTTTCGATTGGGTGATTGCGTTGAACACTCGTAGGTATGGCCAAATCAGGTACAGTCTCCTCTTCAGTGGTGGTGTTGCTAGACTCCCCCTCATTAGGTGCTGTAGTAGTGTGAACTACAGGAGAAGTGACAACACAATCCTCAGGAATTGGTTCAGGAAATAAAACAGAGTCACTAGTTGATGCACCCTCAGGAGATCGATTGACCGTCGGAGTTGGTGTAGGATGTTGCGTAAACACCATTCCCGGTGGATCAATGGTATGATGCCTGACGTTATCTTGCATCTGTGCTTCGTCTTCCGTATCTTCAAACGACAATGGTTGTTTGGGAATAGACACACCTGCAACTGAAACATCACTTGACAAAATGTTAAATGATTTAAACAGAGCAGAATAATCGTATAACCATTCTGGACCAACTCTAGCGTCCGTAGCATTCTCTTCAAGCCATTCAATGTTGCACGACTCGACGACCTTTTTAGTTACTTTGTTGTATACCCTATAAGCAGAGCCTTTCGCATATCCAACAAAGTAACATTCGTCACCTTTGACTTCAAACTTTCCGTTGGAGTCCATTACTAATAATACACATGGACAACCAAAGATACGAAAGTGTGAAACCGAAGGTTTATGTCCTTCCAGAATCTCATAAGGGGTTTTCATGTGACGTTTGTTTACTAAAGCATGATTCTGGATATAACAAGCCGTGCTAACTGCTTCGGCCCAAAAGAAGCTAGGAAGCTTTGAATCAGCCAGCATAGTACGCGCAGCTTCAATGAGAGTACGATTCCTTCTTTCAGCCACTCCATTTTGTTGTGGAGTTCGAGGCGCACTGAACTGACGATCGATTCCCTTATCAATGCAGAAAGTATCCAAAGTAACGTTCTTGAATTCTGTCCCATTGTCTGATCGAATAACCTTCACCTTAGTACTCGCTTGATTTTCAGCCAAAGTAATGAATTGTTTTACCAAGACAGCAGTTTCATTTTTGTGGCTGAGAAAATACACCCAAGTGTAACGAGAGTAATCATCGACGATTACCAGACAGTAAGCTTTCTTCCCAATGCTCAGCACATTCACTGGACCAAAAAGATCCATGTGAAGTAGTTCGAGTACAGCTTTTGTCGAGAGTACTGGTTTAGTCTTATGAGGTTTTCGATGAGCTTTCCCTTTCGCACAAGCAACACATTTCTCCACCAACATGAAATCCTTGATTGGAAGATCACGTACCAGTTGACCTTTAGCTAGACGGTTCAGATTTTTCATATTCACATGCCCAAGTCGACGATGCCACAACAGACCATCATGCTCCGAAATTTTTGAAAATAGACAAGTGATCTCTTCACACGGTTTCTTGTTCATATCAATGACATAAGCATTTCCCTTTCTTTCAGCTGTCATCAAGAACCAGTCTTCTGGAATAACAATTCCAGGCTTAAGAACATGACATCCCTTCTTCGTGAAATGAACTGAATTCCCTCGATCACAAATCTGCGAAATACTTAACAGATTGTGTTTCAGTTCTGGAACATAATTTACATTTTCAAAGCTGAGAACACCGTTTCGAACAGTTCCTTTTAACGTGATTCTGCCTGACTCTCCTCCCGCAAATGAGACATATCCACCATTAAACTCTTTGATATTTTCCAGTTGGGATAAGTCTCCTGTCATGTGCCTGGAACAGCCACTATCCATGTACCAGAGGCGCACGGTAGTCCTCCACAGCTGTTCCTGCACGATTAGCGGGATTAGTTAGATTTAGGAACCCAGCCCATAGTGGATCTGGGTTTTCCTTGTGCATCAATATACGTCACTCTCTGCCACACTAAATTATCTTTATTCAGAAATTTTGAAACATCCCTTTTGGCGACATTCTGATGACATGATTTCATTGAATTGGATTGCATGCCATTAGCTTTAGGTTTCCAAAACTGTCTTGACCAGTTAGAATTGAAACTTTCATAGGTGTTACCAAAAGAATTACTTCGATTTCGCTGAAAATTTGTTTGTCTATTCTGATTTTGATTATAGCGTTTGGCTGCATTCCAATCCTGATCAGAAGGTCTAGTCCTGTGATAGTTGTTCTTCATTGTCTTAGTCTTTGCAGACATCATGGACTTCGAACATTGATATCGATTAGACGTGACCTTCTGATTTCGCTCTGATGTTTTCTTGTTCGGTGTCCTTGGGAGTTTGCCACAATTTCTGGCAATGTGACCAGCAATGCCACAGTTAAAACATGTTTGACGTTTCACATTTTGAATATTCTTGACATTTTGACTCTGTTTGCTTGATTTCGTCTGATTTGATGTTTTAGTTTTCTGAACATGTTTGACTTGTGGTTTTTCTTTAGACAACTTTTCTTCAACTGATTTCTCTCTTAGATCAGCATCCTTTTCATTGTTACTTAATCTTGATTCCGAATTTGAACATGTACAAGTTTCATCCAAATGCGTTTTATCAAGGCATTTATCATCTGAAACCGATTCAGGTTCACTTCCCGAACAAGAAGAAGTCTCAACAATATGCTCTTCCTCAATGCATTTGTCATGTGAAACTGATTCAGGTTCTTTTTCTGAGCCTAAAGAAGTTTCATCAATAGTCATTTTCTCAGAGCATTTATCAAGTGACACAGATTCAGGTTCATTGTTTAACACAGTTTCCAATGGGGTCCCACTAGATTCAACATTAGGGACACCCACTGAGACAGGTTCAGAAGAAGAATCAGGATACTCTTGATTTTCTTGAGAAGTCGTTTCAGTGGTTTCACTGAATGCATCCTGAGGGACCTCACCTGTAACATTTTCACAAACATTTTCACAAGCTGAAACATTAGAGATGTTAGGATCACAAACATTAGTTGAAAAACAACCATCACCACACTTATTGTTCAAATCATCCACACAAACATTATCAGTTTTGCCCAAAACAACAGGCTCACAAGACGAAACATAAGCTGAAAACGACGCAAACAAAGAACTAGTAAAAGCAATGTCCGACTCAGTTGGTTCAGAATAATGTTCAAAATATGGTTCAGAAACATTTGAAATAATAACCGGTTCACTCCCATGAACATCATCACACTTTACTTCAGAGCTATCATCTGCACACGAAGATGAAACATTAGGATCAATTGTGCCTTTGTGAACAAAATTTATAGGAGTAGACTTCTTTTTCTCAATTGGTCTGTCATTGAACGATGACTTATTATTTTTGGGACCATAAGTCATTTTACTTTCATTAGTCATCTCCTCCTCAGTCATGGGTAAATAAGTATAATTATCATTATAAGGAGGAGGAGCCTTATTAAAACCCAAACCACACCCTTTCTTTTCCTTGTATGCAAGTTGTTGATCACAAAGATTTTTAACCAATTTACTGGAAGAATCAAACTTCTTGATATTTAATTCATTAATTTGATATCTGTTTTGAATATCTTCCAGTTCCTTAGTTAAAATGCATACCTTTTCTTGAGCTTCTAGGAAGTGGGCTGTTTTTACACTCACATCATCCTTTAGCTTGATGATGTCTTTTCGCTGAGCTTCAATCTTTTCTTTATAAAGCTTCTCATTTTTAGACAAAGTAAAATTTTTATTTTTTATGTCATTATAATCTTGAATGAGCTCAGCGTTGTGTATTCTGTAAGCCTCAACCCTTTCCCTACACTCAGGAGTACAGAAAACAGAAATTACCTCTTCTTTGGTGAGACCTTTAACAGGAGCTGAAAGAATTTGAGTCATGAAAGCAAAATCATCAGCTACAGTCTCTTCCTCTGGCTTTGGGCTATGTTCACTTGAAGTCATGAAGGCAATGTTGGATGTAGCATTTTGATTCTCTGGAGCTGATATGTTCAGACGCTCAATTTCTGAAGTCCAATCAAAGTTGACGTTGGGCTGAACCACCAGTGCTTGTGCTAATCCTTGCGGCGGTGGACTTCCAGAAGCAGCAGTATCTGCTATACTTGTAGTGGTCACAAGAGCTCTTTCTCGATTAGGAGTTGCAGGTTGGGCAGGAGTTGCAGGAGTTTGATCTCTGTTTATAAGTGGCTTTGGGCAGTTTCGAGCATAGTGTCCTTCCTCATGACAGTTGAAGCAACGAAGATTAAAAGGCACTTTAGCAGCTCCATTCCATGCATTTCCCCACCTGTTTTTACCTGTTCTTTTCACAAACTTCTGGGCTCTGAAAGCTGCCATCGCCATCTGCCAGGTGATGTCCATTTCTTCAACATCATCTGGATGAATCTGTTTCAGATCATCAGGACACCACTTTGGTGGGTCAAGTTTTCCTGCAATAAAAGCATTCAAACAGTTGATCACTGAAGCTGCAATATCCAAGTTTTCCTTTGATTGTTTAGCAAAGAAGGCTATCATTTCGTTGTTAGCAGCGGAAGCAGAAGCAGCAGTAGAATTTCCAGAATTTGGAATTGAAGCAGGAGAAGCTTGAGAGACGACTTGATTAGAGGATCCAGACGAGTGCACCTTTGCTGAAGTTGGAGTAGCAGATGAAGTATTGCGAAACATCTGAAAACCACCTTGAGACAATAATGCTGTGTTACTGTTGTTAGAAGAAGCGGGAGCGATGGAGAAACCAACAGCTAGCATACTGTTCTTGTAATTTGTTTCTCTTTGCTTATCATCCAGTTCGCATGCCTTAATGTGAGAGATCATCTCTGACAGAGTGCATCTAGCGAGATCTTTAGTCTTCTTGATCATAGCAACATGATGATCCCAACTCTTTGGTAGTGCATTAAGAAGTTGGCGATTTGTAGATGCATTTGTTGTATGAATTTCTTCCATTTGCATTTGGGTGATCAGCTTCACAAACCTCTGAATCTGATTGTCTACCGTTTCACCATAAATATGGTTGAAGTTGTTGAAGTTTTGTTGCAGCAGATTTCTTCGACTCTCTTTCATATCTTCGTTTCCTTCATATACTTCGATCAGAGAATCCCACAATTCTTTGGCAGATTTGCAGGTGCGAAAGCCAATAGCAATATCAGGACCCAAACCCATGGTTAAGTAGGAAAGAGCTCGATCATCTTCTTCAACAATGAGCAGATCATCTTCAGTGTACTGATCCCTAGGTTTCTTAACCTTAAGACCTGGTTCAGTTGAGCTTTCCATCATGATTTCCCTAGGACCTCGCAAAATGCTTCGCCACAGCTTATAATCCTTAACCTTCAAATGCTGTTCAAAGCGCCACTTCCACTCAGGAAAGTCATTAGCATCAGTTAACCTAGGAATGCGTGTTGTGGTACCAAGCTTTGAATCCAATTCTTGTTGTTCTTTAAGGGCAGTCAATTCACTGTTGTTTGACGACATGTTTAATTAATTAGTTAATTAATTAATTGATTTTTGTTTTAAGTCCAAAAGTCAACAGTTCAAATGTCCGTAAATCAGTGTCGTTGCGAGTCGTAACAGCTGGGTTGAAACGGCAGTGGTTGCGAGTCGTAACTAAAACAGGATGAGTCGAAACCAAGGTTGCGAGTCGTAACAGCTTCGGTTGCGAGTGGAAACTGAATACTGGTTGCGAGTCGCAACTGAAACAGGATGAGCCGTAACCGTGATGAATGCGAGTCGAAACCAAAACGTGATGAACCGCAACAATGATGGTTGCGAGTCGTAACTGGAACGTGATGAATCGCAACCAGTGGTTACGAGTCGTAACTGGAACGTGATGAGCCGCAACTAGATGGTTGCGAGTTGAGACCTGCAAAACAGATAAGAGATAAGAACTGTTGACTCGTAATCCCGGATTTCCAGCACTTCCAAAATTCAAAGATTTGAGATCTTTGAATTTTCTTCAATCAGCTCCGAACAATCAGCAAACAGATTTCTGAAAATTATACGATCCAAATCAGTAACAATTTTTAACAAAATCACCAAGAACAGATCCAAAACAGATCGGTAAAACTAGTTCCTTTCACTGCAAAACAATCACCACAAACCAGATTAGTAATAACAGTTTAATCTTGAATCTGATTGATATCAAAACCGAACCAAGAATGGTTTCTTGGCTCTGATACCAATTGTAAAACCCTTGCAGGATCAATCAATGATATCAACAATATCTTGTGAAAGCGCGGAAATCAATCACAAGATGATTCAAGATTAAATAATGATAATAAAGAACAATAGTTGAGAGCAATAGAAATCACAAACCAATAGATTCTTGCATTCAACGATAAACGTAGACTGATACAAGACCTAGCAAAGGAACTCGCAACCTTCTCCTTGTGTCGCAACCTATTACCTCATCAACAACCCTAAACAATGAGGTTGTGATGTTCTTAAATACATAACAACCGGGCCGCTAATCTAAGCCCATTGCGACACAAGAACACAAACCCAAACACTAACATAACCGGCCCAAACATGTAAACTAAACATAAACATAATCAATCCTCAAACTATGCTAACCTACATGAATAAACCTTCAGGTTCCAACAGGTTGTCGGTATCTCGGTTTCTGCGATGTAAAATTTATATGGTTGAATCCGTAATTTTATTACGGACTCATAGGAAAAAGAATCGGCTAAAACAGACAAACGAGTGAAAAGTTATGACGTGTTAAAGTTAGAATTTTTGTAATTTTCGGAGCTGGGCAGATCTGCAGGATTTTAACCTGGATCTGCTGGAAATAGTGTTCCCCCGCACCACGCGGAGGAACACATGAATTCTTCCGCGATACGCTTAAGCCGTCGCGAGTCGCGACAGAAGTTGTGTTTCCTCCCGCGACACGCGGGAGGGTCAAAGATGGAAATTTTATTTTCTTTTAAACTGGAACTGTTTACTCACTCTAATTAAATGTCGAAACTAATATTTATAATGGTTTTGACTCTAGGTATGCATGGGGACAATCCGGATGATGATCAAGTATGCTATCAAGAACCGAACACGTATTTTGAAGCTTCCGCGTTAACCTAACTTTTATCAAGACAATGTGTTTGTTGTAACTGAAATTCTAATCATATTTTGAATGTTTAAACTAGTCGGTAGTTGACTAGTAGATGTTTACTTTAAACTTGTTTTAGTAAGTTCCATGAATTGTCGGTTTATGACATGGGATGACTTTTTTATATTCAAAGTTAGTTAAAAGTTATGAAAACTATTATTAAATTCAGTCCTTAAATAAGGGTGTTACAGCTACCCCCCGAATCTCGGGCAGTAGGAAGCAAATGGGTTTTCAAGAGAAAAACCGACATGCATGGAAATATACAAACCTATAAGGCACGGCTAGTAGCGAAAGGTTTCACACAAACTCAAGGTATTGACTATGATGAAACCTTCACGCCCGTTGCAATGATCAAATCGATCAGGATATTACTTGCCATAGCTGCGTACTATGACTACGAAATTTGGCAAATGGATGTTAAATCCGCCTTTCTTAATGGACATCTTTCCGAAGATGTTTATATGGTTCAACCTGACGGTTTTATCGATCCAAAATATCCTAATAGGGTATGTAAGCTAAACATGTCCATTTATGGACTCAAGCATGTGTCTCAGAGTTGGAATTTTCGTTTTGATCAGAAAGTCAAATAGTTTGGTTTTGTTAAGAACGAAGATGAACCTTGTGTTTACAGAAAGGCTAGTGGGAGTGCTATATCATTTCTCAACTTGTATGTAGATGATATATTGATCATTGGAAACAACATCTCCATGCTTAAGTGAATCAAAAATTGGTTGGGATCTTGCTTCGCAATGAAGGATCTTAGAGAAGCTGCTTACATTCTAGGAATCAAGATCTATAGGAATAGATCTAAGCGACTTCTTGGGCTAACACAGAGCACATACATAGATCACGTAATAAGACGCTTCAAGATGGAAAACTCCAAGAAAGGAGGTGTTCCAATGACTAAAGGAACTGTTTTGGACAAATCACAAGCTCCCTCTGAGGACCGTGAGATAAAGCAAATGGAAGCAGTTCCATATGCTTCATTGATTGGTTCTATCATGTATGCTATGGTATGTACTCGACCAGACGTTTCGTATGCTTTAAGCATGACCAGCCGTTACCAGCAGAGTCCTGGAATTACCCACTGGACTGCAGTTAAGAACATCCTTAAGTACTTGAGAAGGACAAAGGATATGTTCTTGATATTTGGAGGATTCAATGAGGAGCTCACAGTAAAATGTTACACTGATGCTAGTTTTTAAACTGATCGAGATACCTCTCACTCACAAACGGGTTTCGTGTTCACTCTCAACGGAGGAGCTGTCTCATGGAAAAGCTCCAAGCAGAGTGTTGTAGCTGATTCCACCACGAAATCTGAGTATATTGCTGCATCGGATGCCGCAAAGGAAGCTGCTTGGATGAAGAAGTTCATAACCGATCTCGATGTGGTTCCAAGTATCATGAAACCCATCCAGATATTTTGTGATAACACAGGTGCTATTGCTCAAGCCAAGGAGCCTAGGTCACATCACAAAGCCAAGCACATTTTGAGAAAGTTTCACTACATACGTCAGATTGTGGAACGTGGAGACATCGTTATAAGCAAAATTGACACAGATCAAAACCTAGTTGACCCATTTACTAAGCCAATGACTCAAGAGAAACATGACCTACTAGTTAAATGCAATTCTTGAATCCAATGGACGCCATTAGGCTTAGGTTAGCTAGTGAAATGTTTTTGATTTAGTATTTGGATCTAAGAACATCAAACAGTTGTATTCCTGTATTCAGTTTGATTTACTAGTTAAATGCAATTCTTGAATCCTACAACTGTGTTCGAATTTGATACGTTTAATCCATGAATCTTGTATTCTAAATTATCCGTAGTCAATCAGACTCGTGGGAACGACTCTGAATTAAGACTATTCTGATTTTGGACTCAAGGAGTTGACTTCCAAATTCACAGGCCTCATTGTGAATGACGCTGGATGTAACTCGCATCAAATCATCTTCATGTATCTTAGTCATAAGATGTTTTTTATTTAGGCATACTCATTTAGTATTCTCTAACCTGAGATACATACTAGAACGTTCGTTTACTGAAGACTATTCTTTGATCAGTGTCAACCGCTGTCGCGTAACTGCCAGTCAAAAAGGCATTGGTTGGGAGTGGCTCTGAAGTTCAGTGGGAGTTGTATGTAGTCAAGATGGAATTCTATACTCTTACATTATATGTAACAACTAGACGTCGGGGAGCCCTCGTTGATTCAAACTGGTGAAGTGTAAGGCCTTACCCAAATTTACTGTGTGTTTGATTGGACCACTTTGATTCTTGAACGAGAACGATAATGATTGAACGCCATATGAGATTGAATCTGATCCATGTCTCATTGTTTAATTGATGTCTTTTACAGAAAGGATAGATGACAACGATTGCCATAAGTCTATTGTCTTCAAGTAGCAAGCCGTTGCTAAAGGGAAGATACATTGGTTAGTGACTTTAAAGTGTCATGACGTGTTGGGGGCACCTATGTGTAGCTAGAGCACCGCTGGCTGTCTGCGTTCAGATCTTATCAGAGACCATCCAAGTGGGAGCTGTTGGATATTGATGTCCGGTTCGATAAGTCAACGTTGCCGACCGGGTCTTGACCCGTAAGAGTTACACCTTGGGAAACGAACTAAAAATCCACTTAACCTGTTTAACTGGTAATTACAAACGATACGCGAGTATTGAACTGAGAGACGGGTATGTGGACCGGGTGAGACAAGAACACTCTTGCATCGCCACTTGTCGCGCACCTAAATCCCGGCCAATGGCATTGCATGCAAAGGATTGTTGGGTTGTGGAGGATTTGACTAGTAGGGGTGTTCTTTGTTACACTCCTTCTGCATCTAGCAGGGGTGTTCTGTGTTATACTCCTTCTACAGCTAGCAGGAGTGTTCTCTGTTATTGTAGTTTAAAGTCAACAACCCTAGTTGTAACCCCTATATATACTTCTCATTCATGCCTGTAAACTTTTGAGCACCTAATACAAAGAAGAACTAGTTGTGGAGAGTGGATGTAGGTCAGATTAGACCGAACCACTATAAATCTTGTGTTCTTGTTCTTGTGATTTAGAGTGTGTGAGTGTGTGTGCTTGCTGATTATTGTTCTTGTATTTGTGGAATCATGTTCTGGTCCTAACAACTGGTATCAGAGCTTAGGCTCTTGATCGATTCACACGAACTAGGTAAGAGTTGAAGAAGAAGAAGAAGACTTACCTGTTGAAGAAGAAGCCATGGTCTCGGGTTTCAGTCACAGTCACAGACATCGCGATTAGGGTTTCTGAACCAGCCACCGCTAGCACAGCTGCCACCGCCATCAGTTCCTAACTCCGATTAGGGCTCCGATTGAAGACTCTACTGCAGATTGCAACTAGGGTTTCGATAACCCAGTAGCCGCCTCCACCTAGGATTACAAAATTGAAGACCATTATTGCTAGATATTGTATCTAGAGTTCCAAAATCGAAGATTATGACTTTGATTTTGCATATTGGTGACTGAATTTTGTGAAGGTGTGGAGACTGGTGCGTCCAGGGGAAGAAGAAGAACATGCGTTCTTTTTTTGTGTTCCTTTTAAGAGAATCAAGTTTTCCTTATTTGCAAAAAGACCCCTCAACCTTTGTCAAGATCAGTTTTTTTTCTACCAGTGAACCAGCAGGTGTTTAGTCCGTCTGTTTGAAGATCAAAGAAACGTGAATCAGGTGTTTGCTGTTTATATTTGTTTCTGTGTTGATTACTGCTTATTTCGATTTTAGTTTCGTTTAGTCGTGTTATTAGTTATCATGGCAGAAGACGGGAATGTGCAAATCGAAAAGTTTGACAAGAAAAAGTTTGGTTGGTGGAAGATGCAAATTGAAGCATTACTTTTTCAGAAAGACTTAGATGTAGTGCTCGATGATGAAAGGCCAGAAAAAATGCCACAAGCAGATTGGGATAGGATGGATAAGAAAGCCAGAGCAGTGATAACGCTTTCTCTATCGGAGAATTTTGCATTCAACATCCAGAAGGAGATCTCAACTAGAGGAATGATGGCAGCATTATCGAATATGTATGAGAAGCCTTCTGCAGCGAACAAGGTTTATCTTATTCGAGAGCTTGTGAATACCAGGATGAGGGAAGGTGATTCAGTTACAGCGCACATCAATAACTTAAACTCGATATTGTCTCGTTTGGTGTCTGTGAACATCAAGTTTGATGATGAGGTCCAAGCCCTATTGTTATTGTCCTCATTACCCGATAGTTGGTTCGGAACCGTAACTGCTGCTACGGGCTCTTCAGATACGAGCAAGTTTACGTTTGTGAAGATGCGGGATATTATTCTGGGCGAAGATGTCAGAGGAAGAAATTCAGGTGGATCATCGGGTGATTTAATGCATGTTGGAAGAGGTAGGAAGAATAACAGAAGTAGTGGCAGTAAGAACAGAAAGAGGAGTCAGTTCAGGGCTCGCAATGATGTGACTTGTTGGAACTGTAAAGAGGTTGGACATTTCAGGAATCAATGTCCAAACGACAAGAAAGAAGTTAATGCTGCAGTAGACCATTCAGATGATGAAGTTTTGATCTGTACTGTGGAGAGCAGTGTGGATTCCTGGGTTATGGATTCGGGTGCTTCATTTCACGCTACCCACAACAGTGAAGCACTACGGAATCTTAAAATTGGGGATTTTGGTATGGTACGACTTGCAAATGATGAAGTCCTAGATGTCACAGGAATGGGTGATATTGACTTAGTTACTTCAGTAGGATCTACTTGGACTTTGAGAGACGTGAGAGTCATTCCAGGCTTGAAGAAAATGCTTATTTCAGTCGGGCAGCTGAATGATCAGGGTCACGAGGTTAAGTTCAGTAGTGGATAGTGGAAGGTAACTAAGGGAAATCTAGTAGTTGCACGTGCCAAGAAGAGGAGCTCATTGTACATGGTCAGTGTACCGCCTGAGGGAGAGGTTATCCCAGTTCAGAAGAAGACCAAGATCCAGTTCACAGAATCTCGTGGGCAGAAGAAGGTTTGCTTTGCAGATGGCAAACCCAGAGTCACAGGTCAGATTCAGGTTGAACGTGCTAGAAAAGGTTCAGTAAAATCAGTCAGGGGCATTCGTGGCAGTGGGTGCACGGGTCGTGCTTTAGTCAGAGTTACCAGACGACAGTGGATTAAGAGAACCAGTATTCCAGCTGTCAAAGTCTCTCCAGTTGATTATCTGCTTTATTCGGAGAGTGTTTGTTCTCAGGTTGTTCCAGGATCGGGAAGTTCGTGTCAGTGGGAGCCGATAGGGACAGAGAACGAGTCACGAGTAGTGACTGATGAGTTGAAGCTCAGTGGGAGCTTCAACGCGCCTTCAGGTTAACCGATGAGAAGGCCACCCACAACTAGTGAAGATGAAATGTTTACAGAGGTACTTATGAATATGAAGTTTCATGGAGTGCAGTTTGAAGTTGTCAAAGCCTCCAAGTGGGAGATTGTTGGGTTGTGGAGGATTTGACTAGTAGGGGTGTTCTTTGTTACACTCCTTCTGCATCTAGCAGGGGTGTTATGTGTTATACTCCTTCTGCAGCTAGCAGGAGTGTTCTCTGTTAGTGTAGTTTAAAGTCAACAACCCTAATTGTAACCCCTATATATACTTCTCATTCATGCCTGTAAACTTTTGAGCACCTAATACAAAGAAGAACTAGTTGTGGAGAGTGGATGTAGGTCAGATTAGACCGAACCACTATAAATCTTGTGTTCTTGTTCTTGTGATTTAGAGTATGTTAGTGTGTGTGCTTGCTGATTATTGTTCCTGTGTTTGTGGAATCGTGTTCTGGTCCTAACAAGGATCTTCTCAACACTTGTCCCTTGTCCAATTGCATGTGAACCAAGTGTTAAGTATGCATGAGGGTTCAAGTCTTTATAAGGGAAGTGTATGGACTAGGATTGTTGTTGCAAGAATTGAAACAAAACACACACAACACACACAACCCCAAACCGGCCAAGACCGCCGCTGCCGCCACCCGCCGGCCAGGACCGCTGGCCATCGCCGCCGCAAGACCGCCGCCCACCTCTGTCGTTTCCGACCCGTTCCCGCGTTTCGATAGTTCATATAACTAGCACTTCCGTTGCTTAAAATGTATATATAGTTTTAACTAGTTAAAGTTTATTTTGAATAATATATATATACATGTATTTTTATTTGTCAAAAGTGATTTGACTAATCTTTCTAACGAAATAAACACATACATAATATGAACCAGGTTCATAAAATAAAAGTAAAATTATACTACGGATATCCTTCATCTTCTTGCATATTTTTAACATACCCAAAATGAACAATATTATTCCAAAGAGTAAAATGCACGGATAGTCCCAGTGGTTTGGTGAAATTTCACTTTTAGTCCCCAACTTTTCAAAATTACACTCATAGTCCCCGTGGTTTGACAAGTTGTTACTCGGATAGTCCCCAAAGCGGATGAAGGTTACTCGGATAGTCCCTGTGGTTTGACAAGTTGTTACTCGGACAGTCCTTGTCATTTCACACCCATTTAACCAAAAAAACTAACCTCCATCCACTTTGGGGACTATCCGAGTAACAACTTGTCAAACCACAGGGACTAAGAGTGTAATTTTAAAAAGTTAGGGACTAAAGGTGAAATTTCACCAAACCACAGGGACTATCCGTGCATTTTACTCTATTCCAAATTAGCAAATTACAAACAAGTGTCAGGTAAACGGGCAACAAGTTGCGCCGCAACCCCCTTTTGAAATAGTTCTTGTTCTGCATATACTGATACAATCAAAGAATGGCTTCAAATATAGCTTGATTCACTCAGCTTTGGTCGATTTGCAAACCAGTTGCTCTGTTTTTATTGAGAGAACCTAGAAGGTTTATTACTTAGGATATCAGTAAATAACTAGTCGGGTGATTGAATTAATTAGTTATTTTCCTGGCTTATAAGCTTATGACTTATTTAAGCCTATCATCATAAGAACCGATGAAAAAAGGCTCATCAGCTTTTCCAAATTCCAGTAAGTTTATAATCCGGAAAAAAAGCTAATCCAAACACACCTGATTTTCATTAAGTTTATAGGCTCTTCTTCTGTATATAAGCAGGTTTGATCTGTGAACTGTTATATTCATCCGATGATGGCAATTAAAAATTATTATGCACATGAAAAGAGTGATACTAGAGATACATAATTTAATCACACAACTATTGACATCTAATTTAAACCAAAACTTGTGACCTTTACCAGATAACTTGAAATATTGCTTGTTTGAAATGCTGGAGTCTTAAGCCCGTAAATATACATTGACCTCCGTTGTCTGTGATATCTCGCTGAAAGTGTCCGTCTGTGACGCGTCATGTCTTTTTGCCATTCCTGTTGAGCCCAGTGATACATATTCATCGGTTGTGGCTGGCTCTGCTTGCATGGATAATGAAAGCTGTTGATTTTCTAACATTCCACCCGTTTCCTCAGCATCTTCTTGCAGTTGCAATGCTAACTCTAGTCCCCAAATCACTTCGTCCATGGTTGGGCGTGCGATTCCTTCGTGTTTCAAGCAACTAATTGCTGTCTCTCCAAACTTTATTAAGCACTTGGGGGCAATCTCACTGCTTAGGTTGAGATCAATTATCTCATGCAGGGTACCCTTTCGATAACATGACTTTCCCAGTTCTGCTAGATTCACTTGTTTATCAGGTAGCCCTAGATTGATCACAGGTCTTGCACACAACACTTCAAGCAAAACGACCCCAAACGAGTACACATCAGATTTTTCAGTGAGTTGTCTCCTCCTATAGTATTCTGGATCCATATACCCGATGGTACCCTTCCCCACTGTGCTAACATGTTCTTTTGTTCTGTCTTTAGGGCCTAGCTTTGACAATCCAAAGTCAGACAACTTAGCAACCCAATTTTCATCTAGTAAGATATTTGTTGACTTGACATCCCGATGGATTATTGCACGGTTTGCACCTGTGTGGAGATACTGCAATCCTTTGGCTGCACCAATGCAAATATCAAGACGTCTTTTCCATGACAACGGAGGGTTGTTTGTCTTGTACAGATGGTCACGTAGAGTTCCGTTGGGCATGTAATCATATACCAGTATCATCTCGCCCTCATCATCACAATATCCAATCAGGGACACTAGTTGTACATGACGTAGTTTGGATAGAAACCCAATTTCGGTTCTGAATTCATGAAAACCTTGCTTGGATGATGACTTGAGCCGTTTGATTGCAACAACGGTTTTAGTGTTGTCAATGTACCCTTTGTACACTGTACCAAACCCTCCTTTGCCTATAATACATTTTTCATCGAATTCACAGGTTGCAATTTTCACTTCTATAAGTGAAAAACGACGACATCGATCTGAGAGTAATGGTGGTTGACAAGTCTTAGTAGATTTTGTTGGCTTGTCACCAGCCTTACCAAAGTGTTCGACTCGTGTTCGCAGGAAAACAACAAGACCCAAAACAGTCAACAAGACTAACCCTCCACCAACACCTCCGATTATGGGGCCATATGACACCGTTTTCTTTGTGTTCTGTATTACAGGAGATGCAGGCCTTGGTTGTGGGTATTCACTAAGTTCCGGGTTTGGGCTAGCAAGACTTCTATCCGCGCTTACCTTGAAGGCTTCCAAACCGTTCAAATAAGCATCATGAAATTTTTCAGTATTGGGACTAGGATGTATAGTGACCCACATATCTTGCTTGCCTCCGCTACGATCCGGATCATTGACAAATACGATGTAATCCTTGTATACAGGATAACCGCTACCTTGAGTTAAGTGGAACAGATCAATTTCCTCGTCGGCAGTTTGATTATTAATGAAAATCTTGAAAACCACCTGACCTCTTTCTGTGTATTGTGGTATAATGTTGCAAAAATGGAGCCTGAGCTTGTAATAAAACCCAGAATCAACGGAGAGTAACCAAGTCAGATTGTACCTGTCAGCCTGATTGCCCATACTCCTTTGGGTTTGATAAACTAGCTCAGGCGCAATATAATTTGGTGTCTCCAAGGTATACGTAATCGGCTTCAACTGAGCATAGACAGGTGTCCATCCGGTTGCTGCCCCGTATATATACCTATTATCTTGTTCCCATGACCGGTACATACCAGTATCTCCAGTACCTGATATATGTCCCCCACCAATGTTTAGCCTGTAAATATTTTCAAGAGCTTTTTTGTTGTCAATTACGGGTCCTGTTGTTTGACCAACGTAGTTCAAGTTGCTACTGTTAAAATACAACTTTTCCGGCATTGAAACGATTTCAATACCATTAATGAAGGCATATGAGTTGGGTGTGGGTGTAAAAGTAACATTTAGGATTCGTGTATCTTTTACATATATGATGAATTCTTTGACAAAGTTGGGAACCTGGGGACCATCGACTCTTGCATCGGACCGGGTCTTAGCCAGAAAGGAAGCGGTTCGGAAAGCACTGAAGTTGCTTAAGAGAGAGTAGCCATTGCATGATACTGAGAAATAAGATTGGTTTGGATTGAGGTCAGAATAGGTGGCGGGATAGAAATAGAGGCGGAGGAACTTGGGCCCTTGGGAGACCGGGAATTTGTAGGTGAACGACGAAGTGTTAAAGATTCGGGCAGTGGAGTAAGGTGTTTCAGGGACCGAAGGATCTCGGTAAAGGGGGGCAGATGAAAATGAGGTGGTGGTGACGCTGGAGGGTACAAAGTTTGAACTTTCATCACCATCCCATATACGGTCCAAAAAGTTGGTGGTGCTAGAGGAACCACAATCGAAAAGGTAATGGTCGGTGGCGTTGTATGGTTGGGCGGCCGCGGTGGTGGTGAAGGAGAAGAGGAGCAAAGAATAGAGGGGTAAAGTGAAGGTGAGCGGCATAATGCTTGATAGCTCTCCTTGATGATGTTGAAAATATTAATAGGTATTTGTGACAAAACATATACGGTGGTGGTTGTTGAAACTTATAACTAAAAGGATTGGCTAGTTGACTTGAGTCTTCTAACTTTTGCTAGTGGCCAATAGGAATAATCTAAATTGTAATGATTAATACCTTCTGCAAAAGGAATTGTACGATAACTAGATATATATGAGACGTCATTTGTATTTTCTTTCAGTGACATAATTAGTCGTCATTTGTCATTTAATAGAGATACAACGGATAACACATGTGCATCATTCGAACTGCATCCGAAGTTGCTTGTATAGATTTTTTGGTTAGATTTATTATTTTTAATTGAATTTATATTTTAATTTAGGTTGATGTGGACTAATTATTGACTTTTAGATAATAAAATTAGTTTATAAAGTTGTAGCATATGTTTTTTGACACTAAGTGACGTGCACACGATGGGTATTAACAGATTCAGTTTATCTTAATTACCAGATTCAGTTAATCTTAATAATTTAGCAACCAAATTATGAAAACGCCTATCTTCAAAACCTTTTTAAGTTATAACTTTACTCTATCCTACGGTCTTTATCAGTTTAAAATATGAATAAATTCGATTGTCGAGTATTCAAATCAGGTTTGCTTTGGAAGCGAATAAGAACTTAGGATTTTTGTACCGATCCTACCCATAAATTTAAATTCAACTTGTATATAAGTTTAGATATTTTATACAAAACATGTAATTACTACGTGAACTCTAAAATTCTCGATTCTCAAACTTAGCCGTTCGCCCGCTTAGTCGCTCATGGCTCATGTGTCACACCCTCTCTCCTCATTGACTCACTGAAATTGTCCGAAAGGACCAACACCCCAACATGTAAATCGCTCCTTTATAAAGTTTTCACACTGCCTACCTAAAGGGGTGTTCGAAAAATTCTAAATTCAACTCGATACGAATTCGATTATCATGGTTAGAATTCGAGTTGATTCGTATTCCAGTCCAGTAATCGAATACGAATTTATGTTTTTCAGTTCGATTCGATTCAAAATTCGAATTCAATATATATATAGGGTAAGGTTCATGCGAGAACCACCTTTATTGCGAGAACCGCGAGAACCAATGTGAACACAACCTAAAATAGCTAAAAAAACCTAACCCCCACCCCCCCCCCCCCAAAACTAAATGCTAAAAACTAAACCTAAAAAAAACCTAACCCCCCCCCCCCCCCCACCCCAAAAACCTAAACCCCCTCCCCCACCCCCCAAAAACCTAAACCCCCCTCCCCCCTCACCAGCTAAAAAGCTAAAAACTAAACCCCCAAAAAACCTAAAAAAATAAAAAAAAAATCTAATTTTTTTTTTACTATTTTTAAGTTAAAATCGCTACTTTTAGAAGAAAAAAAAAAAAAAATTTAAATTTTTTTTTTTTTTTTTAAATTTTTTTTTGCTACTAAAAGTAGCGATTTTTTTATAAAAAAATAAAAAAAAAATTGTGTGTTTTTTAACTATTTTTAGGTATTTTTTGTTGTGTTCACATTGGTTCTCGCGGTTCTCGCAATAAGGGGTTGTTCCTAACGGATCTTTGTCCTATATATATACACAGGTTCAATTTATATATAATTTTTTTAATATGCATATATACAAACATATTTGTTGACTTAAAAAATACAGATATTCAATAATATTAAATGGGTCAAGTTATCCTACAAAGTCTTCTAATTGTAAGAAAAGTGTAAGAAAGATTTATATAGTAACAAGTGTCCAATAACCTAAAACCTAAACCCACTACATCACCACCTAAAACCTAAACACCCACCCTCACCCCACCCAACTACCACCCAAAAACCTAAACCCCTCACCCTCACCCTCCAAAAACCTAAAAAAAACCTAAACACCGACCCCTACCCCACCACCACCCAAAAACCTAAACACACATTCCCCACCCCCTTGGCAAAAAATAATGGGGGTTGGTAGGGTGGGTAGGGGTGGCGGTTTAGGTTTTTGGGTGGTGGTGGGTTTTTTTTTTTTTTTTTTTTTTTTTTTTTTTTTTTTTTGTAGTGAGTTTTTTTAGGAGCATTTGTATTTGATCTTAATCCAATATTAAATATATTTACCCATGAAAGGAAACATCGCTGCATCTGTCATACCAAGTTTTGACTTGCTGACTGCGTTTACTCATGAATGGATGTCCTTTTAAGTTTTAAGAAGGAGAAAGAAAATATTTCTTCCCTCTTCCAAATGCTGCCAACTTACTTGCCTGATCTTCAAACTCATTTTCTGTTTTTTCATGTTGTCACTAAAGAAAGAATATTAAGAAAATTGACTAAAATGAAATTATGATCAACTGATTATGTACAGGATTGGCCATTCAACATTTTAAAAAAGGATCAACTTGGATTTTTTATGACATCTAATCATCTTTTAGAACACAACATTTTACCCAAAGGCAAGTTTTTTGTATTTCCTATCTTTGTTGCATATTTTCATATGTTACATCCCAACCTATGAACATACATCTTGAAACACTCATACAATGGATTCAATGTTAGTTGACTTGCAGAGTGTGAGCGATTTTGTAGATTGAATCTTGGTATAAATCTATCGTGTGAAAACAGTTGTTGGAAATCCGAGCAGACAACACGATAATTACTATTGAAAACATAATATGGATCATATGATGACGTGTGGTGTGCATAGTTTAGGGTTTACGACATTGCATGGATGATATCATAACTAAATGAAGTATATTTATTTCATGTGAAGGAAAGGATTCATGCAAATTACATAATGCAATCATCTAAACCAAAATTTAATAGATAAACACTTGACTGAGAACTAAAAATCTAGAATACCACCAGATATTTCTGATTACACACTAATTGGTTGTTGGTTTGGCTCTAAAATTGAAACTTATGTATCATCTTCCAGCTGGCTTCAGAAACTCAGAGAAACTTGTTTCTGACTTGAACCCTCCATCGCTGGTGCTAATCGATGATGTGATATTTCTTATTGCGCTTGATCCTGTGAACACATCTTCTGTTGTTGTCGCCTCTCCTTGCATCAGAAGCAGAAGTTATTGATCTTGATTTTCAGACATTGCTTCACCAACCATTTTCTCTGTTAGGTCAGAACATATATTACACGCACACTAGAACAATATGCAACAAACTCACACACTCTAAATCACTAGTTGTGGGCGGCCTTATCATCAATTAACCTGAAGACCAGTTGAAGCTTGGCAAAGCTTCAACTTCTCTAAGGTGACAACCTTAGTCAAGATATCAGCTGGATTTTCAGTTCCATTGATCTTTTTTAACTTCAGAGTGCCATCACTAACTTGGTCACTAACTTGATCTCTAATAAAGTGATATCTCAACTGTATATGTTTCGTCTTCGAATGGAAGACAGGGTTCTTTGCAAGGTGTATTACACTTTGATTGTTACAGAACAATGCATAATCAACTTGTTCCTTGCCAAGCTTTTTGAGAAAATTCTTCAACCAAATAAGCCCTTTCTTGCTTCAGCGATTGCCATATACTCTGCTTCAATGGTTGAAAGGGCAACATTTTTCTGAAGTTTGGACATCCAACTTACAGTAGTGCCTCCCACTGTAAAGACCTATCCTGTGGTGCTTTTAAATGACTCTTTACACCCACCAAGGTCTGCATCCGCAAAACCCTTCAGAATAACATCTTTCCCCTTAAAATGCAATGCCACTTTTGAAGTTCCCTTTAAATATGTTAGCAGTCGTTTAACTGCTTCCCAATATTCTCTTCCCGGATTGGATGTAAAACGACTAACAACTCCCACTGCATGAGCAATATCTGGTCTCGTGCATACATGAGGCTACCAATTGCAGATGCATATGGAACTTTAGCCATTTTTTTCTTTGTCTTCATCTGATTTGGGTGATTGAACTTTAGAAAGCTTAAGGTAACTTCCCAAAGGTGTGCTTCTGATCTTGGCATCTTTAAGGCTGAATCTCTCTAACACTTTCTCAGTGTACTTCTCTTGAGTGAGTGTCAAAGAACCATCTTCTTTGTTTCTGAAAATACTATCCTGAGTATTTGGTTTGCAGCTCCTAAGTCGTTCATCTAAAATTTTTCTGACATTTGCTTCTTTAACTTCTTGATCTATGTCATGTATGAACCGGATATTAACTTATCATCCACATAGAGTAGTAGAATGATATAAGAACCCTTAAACCTCTTGAAATAACAACAATGGTTATTGTCACATCTCTTGTAACCAACTCTTCCCATGAAGTTATCAAACTTCAAATTCCATTGTCTAGGCGCTTGTTTCAGACTATACAAACTTTTCTTCAATTTACACACCAAGTTTTCTTTGCCTTTAACTCGAAAACCTTCTGGTTGTGTCATGTAGATGTCTTCTTCTAGGTCACCATGTAGAAAAGCTGCCTTGACATCTAGCTGCTCTAGATGCAAGCCTTCTGCTGCTACAATACTGAGAACAAGTCTGATGTTAGCCATCTTCACCACTAGAGAGAATATTTCGTTGAAATCAATTCCCACTTTCTGTTAAAATCCCTTGACTACTAATCTTGCTTTGTACCGTTTGGTACTATCATGTTCATCCTTGACCCTGAAAAACATTTGTTCTGAAGAGACTTCTTTCCAGATGAAAGCTTTGTCAAATGCCAGGTCTTTTTCTTCTCAAGCGATTTCATTTCATCTTTCTTTGCAAATGAATCTTTCAACCCCATAGCTTCAAAGTGTTGGGGTTCACCATTTTCTGTCAAAAGTATGTAGTTGACTGATGGTGATTACCTGTTTGACGGTCTAGAGGCTCTAGACGATCTTCTTGGTTGAACTTGAGGTGTTTCTGGGAATTTGGAGTTGAAGGAATAGCTTCGTCTTCCTCCGAATCATTACTAGAATCGTCCCCTAAGCTCCCATTGTCGCTTGACTCATCCCCATTTTCTGGAATGTCGACTGAAGCTTCTTTTCTTGTTTCACCAATTTCAAATTTAACATATCCGTTCTGAACTTCTAGCCTTTAGTGTTTCTGTCTTTGTACAATTCGTTTTCATTGAAGATGACATTTTTTCATCTCATTACTTTTTGGCCTTCATTATCCCCGATCCTATAACCCATTTTTCTTACCCGTAACCAATGAATGTGTACTTCTTGGACTTTGAGTCTAACTTATCCCTGACCTCATGCTTCTTGTCCTCTCATTCAATGTTCTATTCATTCTGTTAGCTACACCATTCTGCTGAGAAATTCCTAGAACCGTCCTGATCATCTTTATCCCTTTCTTGGCACAATAGTCAATAAACATCTTGCTTATGTATTCACCACCATTGTCCGATTTTAAGTACTCTACCTTGTGTGTTGAATCATTAATGAAGGTAACATAGTATCTCGAGCCTCCTAGAGTTGAAACTAATATTGGTCCATATACTGCCAACTTACTTGCCTGATCTTCAAACTCATTTTCTGTCTTTTCATGTTGCCACTAAAGAAAGAATATTAAGAAAATTGACTAAAATGAAATTATGATCAACTGATTATGTACAGGATTGGCCATTCAACATTTTAAAAAAAGGATCAACTTGGATTTTTTATGACATCTAATCATCTTTTAGAACACAACATTTTACCCAAAGGCAAGTTTTTTGTATTTCCTATATTTGTTGCATATTTTCGTATGTTACATCCCAACCTATGAACATACATCTTGAAACACTCATACAATGGATTCAATGTTAGTTGATTTGCAGAGTGTGAGCGATTTTGTAGATTGAATCTTGGTATAAATCTGTCGTGTGACAACAGTTGTTGGAAATGCGAGCAGATAACACGATAATTACTAAAGAAAACATAATATGGATCATATGATGACGTGTGGTGTGCATAGTTTAGGGTTTAGGACATTGCATGGATGATATCATAACTAAATGAAGTATATTTATTTCATGTGAAGGAAAGGATTCATGCAAATTACATACTGCAATCATCTAAACCAAAATTTAAAAGATAAACACTTGACTGAGAACTAAAAATCTAGAATACCACCAGATATTTCTGATTACACACTAATTGGTTGTTGGTTTGGCTCTAAAATTGAAACTTCTGTATCATCTTCCAGGTGGCTTTAGAAACTCAGAGAAACTTGTTTCTGACTTGAACCCTCCATTGCTGGTGCTAATCGATGATGTGATATTTCTTATTGTGCTTGATCCTGTGAACACATCTTCTACTGTTGTCGTATCTCCTTGCATCTGAAGCAGAAGTTCTTGATCTTGATTTTCAGACATTGCTTCACCAACCATTTTCTTTGTTAGGTCGGAACATATATTACACGCACACTAGAACAATATGAAGCAAACTCACATACTCTAAATCACTAGTTGTGGGCGGCCTTATCATCAATTAACCTGAAGGCCAGTTGAAGCTATGCAAAGCTTCAACTTCTCTAAGGTGACAACCTTAGTCAAGATATCAGCTGGATTTTTAGTTCCTTTGATCTTCTTTAACTTCAGAGTGCCATCACTAACTTGGTCACTAACTTGATCTCTAATAAAGTAATATCTCAACTGTATATGTTTCATCTTCAAATGGAAGACAGGGTTCTTTGCAAGGTGTATTACACTTTGATTGTTACAGAACAATGCATAATCAACTTGTTCCTTGCCAAGCTCTTTGAGAATATTCTTCAACCAAATAAGCCCTTTGCTTGCTTCAGCAATTGCCATATACTCTGCTTCAATGGTTGAAAGGGCAACATTTTTTTGAAGTTTGGACATCCAACTTACAGTAGTGCCTCCCACTGTAAAGACATATCTTGCTTTTGTAGTCACCACCATTGTCCGACTTTAAGTACTTTACTTTCAAATTAGTTTCATTTTCAACAGTGGATTTCCATATCTTAAAAGCATGAAATACATCATATTTATGTTTAAGAAACTACCCATACCTTGCGTGTTGAATCATTAATGAAGGTAACATAGTATCTCGAGCCTCCTAGAGTTGAAACTAATGTTG
Organism: Helianthus tuberosus; assembly: GCA_030545235.1. Taxonomy (NCBI): domain Eukaryota; kingdom Viridiplantae; phylum Streptophyta; class Magnoliopsida; order Asterales; family Asteraceae; genus Helianthus; species Helianthus tuberosus. Next base: position 162,879,515 of record CM060399.1, on the reverse strand, counting down.
GTCCCTATACATCTGAGTGAACAAGCTCCAACTTCTGAGCTTTCGGTGTCCTTCTTGTCTTCACAAAAGTGACTCTCATTTGTTTACAAAGGACACAAGATTCACAGAATTCAGTTTCCACTTTCTTCAATTCTGGAAACTTCCCTTTCTGAGCCAACATCTTCAATCCCTTCTCGCTCATATGACCGAGTGGTTGTGCCATAAATTAGATGGAGTCGGACTGATGCTCATGGCATGAACACCTTCGGCATGAATCTCTGCCATGTATAGAGTTTCTTTCTTCTTTCCTTTGGCAATCACCAAGTTGCCTTTGATCACTTTCCATTGTCCACCCTCAAAGTGAATATTAAACCGTTCATCGTCCAATTTACCAACTGAAATCAACTTTCTCCTCAAATTAGGAATAACCCTGACATCTTTCAATGTCCATATAGTTCCCAATGAGCTCTTCAAGTCTACATCTCCAATACCCGTAATATCAAGCATTTGATCATCGGTTAAATGAACTTTACCAAAGTTACCTGTTCGTAGATTCTTGACCATATCCTGGCATGAGACAGCATGGAAAGAAGCACCTGAATCCATAACCTAGGATTCCACTGAATTCTCAACACAACATACGAGAGCATCTCCTGATTCTTCAAAGGATACAATGTTTACTTCTTTCTTTGCTGCTGGTTTTGTACATTGGCTTCTAAAGTGACCTTTTTCTTTGCAGTTCCAACATTCAATGTCTTTTCTGTTCTTTGACTACCCCTTTTTTCTGGACTTTCACCTACCTCGATTATGTCCTCTATCATTTCTTCTTCCTCTACTTTCTATGTGGAATAAAGAACTTGAACTAGAAGTTTCACCATTGCTTCTCCGTCTGATATCTTCATTTTTAATCAAGTCACGAACACTCTCAAAAGTGAGTTTGGTAGTGCCAGATGCGCTACTAACAACTATAACCGTGCCTGACCAACTGTCGGGCAAAAATTATAAAAGGAAGAGCGCTTGTACTTCATCATCAAACTTTATTTCAACTGAGGCTAAACGAGATAATCAAGTTAAACTTGTTAATGTGAGAGGTAAACGATATGCCTTCGTTCATCTTGGTGTTAACCAATTGTCGGATGAGGAATACTTTGTTTGAAGCAAAAGGTTTTTTATACATGTTGGACAAAGCTTTTAATACACCATACGTATTTGTTTCATTGATAATGTTATACACAACACTCCTTACCAAGGAAAGCCTAACCACACCCAAAGCTTGTGTATCCAACAAATTCCATTCTTCATCATACATGTCATCCGTTTGTTGTCCCAACATAGGCAAATGCAAACCCTTTTGATACAATAAATCCTCAATTTGCATTCTTCAAAATCCATAATCACTACCATCAAACTTGTCAATCTTGATTTTACTATCTTCTGCCATTTTACCGAACAAATAATTATCAACTGCTACAAACTAAACGAGTTCGTACTGCTAAAGGATAATTATACTAGCGGAAGCAATCAAAAGAAATGATAAACTTATCTGTTTCGAGCTTTAAATGGCGATGTACAATAATGGTAGATGATGAGATCATTTTTTTCAATATTGAGGGGCTTCTTAATGGAAACTTGATTAGAAAGAAAAAAAGAACGCCAATTCTCTTCTTTTCCTACCTGCGCGACCCTGCTCCCACAAACTTCACAAAATCAGGCAACTCAAGTGTAGAATTGAAATCAGTCTTCGATTTTGGAAATAATGGTCTCTAATTTGAAACCCTAGGCGGTGGCTATGCTAGCAGCGAGAAGATGCACGTCGGCGGCGGCTACTATGTTACTGAAATCCTAGTCGCGATCTGCAGCAATGACGATGAACAACATCTTCAATCAGAACCCTAGTCCCGACAGGTATCTTCTTCTTCACATCTGATTGTTGCTAGTTCGAGTAAATCAAGATCCTGAGCTCTGAAACCAGTTGTTAGGCCAGAATAGGTATCACACGAACACTAAAACAATATGCAACAAGCTCACACACTCTAAATCACGAGAACAAGAACACGAGATTTATACTGGTTTGATCAAGCTTGATCTACATCCACTTTCCACAATTAATTCTCTCTTTGTATTAGGTGCTCAAAGTGTACAGATACAAGAATAAGAAGTATTTATAGGGTACAATTAGGTTACTAAATTTAATAATATATCTTCATCAGACTAGAGAAACAATTAGGCCTTTCACTTCTTTCATCTTTCAAGCTACTAATTGCCACCTCTCCAAACTTCTTTAAACACTCGGGTGCAATCACACTCCTTATATTTGGATCAAGTATTTTGTTTAGGGTCGCTTTCTGGTAAAAAGATTTCCCCCAGTCTACCAAATGCACTTCTTCTTTGGGCAGTCTGGGATGTATAACAGGTCTTGCACACAAGACTTCAAGCAAAATAACTCCAAATGAGTACACATCAGATTTCTCAGTGAGTTGTTGGCTTCAGTAATATTGGGGATCCAGATACCCAATACTACCCTTTACCATTGTGCTAACATGGTTTTGTGTTTAGTCTCTAGGCCATAGCTTTGACAAACCAAAATCAGATACCTTAACTACCCAGTTTTGATCTGGTAAGATATTTGTGGACTTCCAAACCGTTTAAGTAAGCATCATGATATTCTTGAGAAGCACCATTAGGATGCATTATGACCCACAAATATGTCTTGCCTCTGCTGCCACCGGTGCCATTTAAAAACACAATGTAATCCTCGAATACAGGATACCCGCTACCTTGAGTTAAATCGAACAGATCAATTTCATCGTCAACAGTTTGATTATTAATGAAGATCGTGAAAACAACTTCATTACTTATATTGTATTGCGGTATAGTGTTGCAAAAATGGAGCCTGAGATTGTAAAAAAAAAAACCAGAATCTACGGGGGAGTATCCAAGTCAGATTGTACTTGTTAGACTGATTGCCCATACTCCTTTAGGTTTGATAAACTAGCTCAGGTGCAGTATAATTCAGTGTCCCCATGGTATATGTAATCGATTTCAGCTAATCATAAACAGGTGCCAACCCAAAACGCAGCTAGGAAAGCACTGAAGTTGGTAAAGAGAGATTAGCCATTGGATGATACTGAGAAATAAGATTGTTCTGGTTTGAGGTCTTATTGAAATAGGAGGTAGCACGAATATGGAATTCTGATCACCATCCCACGTCTGGTCAGAAGTGGTGGATGAGGATGCACCATGGTCGAGGAATAAGCGTTCAGTGGTTTTGAATGGTTGTGAAGTGTGTGATAATACGGAATATTGTTATTGATTTCAAAAGTGATAGAAGGCTTACAAATATATACAGAAGACTCCTAACAAACATGTAGGTAAAATAGAAAAAGATTAATTACAATAATACAAGAATATATTTACTAAAAATACACTAGTTGATTGCTCCGTTAATAGCCCACCATAGTCGTAGCAGTAGCTGGTCGAATGCACAGACTGGTTTTGAACCTTGTAAATAAATAACGTGGGAGGCCTTTGGTGAAAATGTCCGTTTATTGGTAATCTGCTGGAACATGTAAGACGCGAACGGAGCCAAGCCGAACCTTTTCCCGTACAAAATGTATGTCGATTTCGACATGTTTAGTACGTTGATGTTGGACCGGGTTTTGAGATAGATACATCACAGAGATGTTATCACAGTAGATAATAGATGCAGTTTGTATAGGCACGTGTAATTCAAGGAGTAAATTTCTAAGCCATGTGAGTTCAGCAACCGTGTTAGCAACCCCTTTATATTCAGCCTTGACACTCGATCTTGAAATGGTGGGTTATCGTTTTGAAGACCATGATATTAAGTTATCACCAAGAAAGATATAATAGGCTGAAGTTGATCGCCGAGTGTCGGGACACCCTCCCCATTCGGCATCCGAATATGCTGTGAGTGAAGTGGATTTCGACAGGATAAAGTGGAGGCCGTGATCAAGAGTGCCCTTTAGGTAACGTATGATACGTTGCAGAAAGTTAAAGTGGGGCTCACGGGGCGCATGCATAAAGAGACATACATGTTGTACCGCATAGGCAATATCAGGCTGGGTAATGGTGAGATATTGTATTGCACCGGCTAGACTTCTATATAGTGAACCATCAGGAAGAAGATCGCCTACATCGGCACTTAACTTATTACTTGTATCACTGGGTGTAGCACTTGGTTTGCATTGTTGCATCTTGGCGCGAAATATAATATCAGTAGCATACGACTCTTGTGACAAAAACAAACCACAATTTTGATGTTTTACTTGAATTCCAAGAAATTGGTGTAGTTGTCCAAGGTCCTTCATGGCAAACTCATTAGACAAAAGTTTGACAAAATGTTTCAACAGATTACTATCCGAAGCTGTAAGCACAATATCGTCGACATATAGTAATAGGTATGCCATATGATTCCCGCACTGGTATACGAATAATGAACTGTCAGAGATGGTACCTTTAAAACCACATGAAGTAATATACGTTGCGAACCGTTGGTACCATGCCCTTGGGGCTTGTTTTAAACCAAAAGTGATTTGCGTAACCGACATACATGAGTGGGTCGGTTCGTATCGGTAAAGCCCGGAGGTTGAAACATGTAGACAGTTTATTTAAGTCGCCATGTAGGAACGCGTTCTTAACGTCAAGTTGATGAATATGCCAATTCTTCGATAAAGCAAGGCTAAGAACCGTCCGTATAGTTTTGGTTTAACGACTGGACTGAATGTCTCGTCACAGTCAACACCGACTTGTTGATATTTGCCGTTAACGACTATGCGCGCTTTGTAGCGTTCAAGTGTACCGTCAGCATGAAATTTATGATGGAATAACCACATAACCGTATGATACATGCACTCGATGGACGGGGTACTAAATCCCATGTGTTATTTTCCATTAGCACGCTATATTCAGCGGTTATGGAATCGGACCAATTCGGATCGGACATGGCTTGGGTATAGGATTTTGGAATATGAGATATGGGAGGCGTGGTGGTAGTGTGTAGGATGATGGAAATTTTGGGTTTACAGGTGCCGAGTTGTGATCGTGTTACCATTGGGTAGCATGGGGGTGGGGGAGGTGGTGGTGGGGTGGGCGGTGAAGTTTGGTGTTGAGGTGGAGTGGTGTGCGGTGGTGGTGTGGGTTAAAGCGGTGCGCTGTTGCTGTGCCCTGGTGGTATGTGCTGAAGAGGTGAGGGTGGAAGATGGGTATTCAGTTGAACATGAGGAGGATGGGGTTGAGAGGGGTGTATTGGAAAAATGGAGTTTTGAAATAGAGTGGGAGAAATGTCGTTGTCTAGAAAGTTGTATAATTGTGGATTTGGTGCATGGGTAGTGGAGAATGGGAATTGTTGCTCATCAAAAGTCACATGTCTAGAAAGAAAAATTTTCCCAGTGGTGAGGTCCAGGAACCGGTAGCCTCTGTAGTTTGGTGGGTAGCCTAGAAAAACACAAAGAGATGAGTGAGGAGCGAGTTTACGTGGGGTGGTGGCGGATTGATTCGGGTAGCACGCGCAACCGAAGATGCGTAAGTGATCATATTCGGGTTTTTTGAGCTAAAGGATGGTAGCAGGTGTGTTAAATTGAAGAAGTTTTGTCGGAAAAAATATTATGTAAATAAGTTGCCGCGTGAAGGGCGTCGGCCTAATAAATAGGGGATAAGGACGCATGTGTGAGCATGGAATGAATAAAATCATTAATCCGTCGAATCATGCGTTCGGCTTTGCTGTTTTGTTGAGAGGTGCGAGGACATGAAAAACGGAATTGGATACTGTGTTGTAGAGCGAATGACTTAAAGTTGTTATTATCGAATTTTCCACCCATGTCACATTGGAAAGATTTAATCGGTTTGTTAAATTAAGTTGTGACATATTTATAAAATTGGGACAATTTGGTAAACGTTTCAGACTTAAACCGTAACGGATATACCCAAACAAAGTTTTTCAAATGATCAATGAGAATCATGTAATATTTGTAACCATGTTTGCTTAGTAATGGAGATGTCCATAAGTCACAATGAATTATATCAAATGGAGACAAAGTATTCGATGTAGATAATGAAAAAGGCAAATGTTTATGTTTTGCAACTTGGCAAGCATAACAAACAAAAGAAGAATTAAGTTTATTGTAAGAAATAAAATGCTTTGATCTAAGAAAATCCATTACATGTAAGCCCGGATGACCTAGTCGATTATGCCAAAATAAAGACTCAGTGGATGCATGGAAAGCTGAAGAAGTGGATGATGCTGGAACAGTTAAGGTAATAGTGGACCCGAACTATTGTGACGAGTCAAGAGATTTCCAGTCTTGAAGTCCTTCACAGAAAAGCCATAAGGATCAAATTCAACAGACACATAATTATCAAAAGTGAGTTTGCGCACAGATATAGGGTTTCTAATTGTAACAACTCGTATCAAAAGTCCTAATTATTTTATTATTTTATTCAATAGGAAACCCTATTTAAGACACCCAAGTGATTCTGCACAAACCCTAAAATTTTCAGAAGAATCAGAATCAGGATCAGGGCCCCTAAAACTCAGGGGGGGGCAAACCCTAGTTACGATTATCTAAATAACTTGTTGTCCGTTTCGAATTTTAAGATTTCATCAACTCAGCAAGCCTACAAATACACGTAGCTACCCTATGGAACTAGGTCACCCTTCGCGTCACGCGAAGCCTACAAGGGTACCCCTCGCGTCACGCGAGGGGGTCCAAATTTTATGTATAAATAGGGGTGTCTGGGACTTGATTTTGGGCACTGAAACGACGAAGAAATTCGTTATATGCTCTGAGTTACGTTCTGTTTACTATTACAACACACACAGATCACTAATCGTCGCCGCAATACAGGGTAATAACTCGATCGCTGATACGATTCAATGTCCGATCGATTAAACTATCCAATGGATGTTTAAGTGCTGCCCACATTAGGGTTTATGCTTTGTCATTCGTTGTTAATTCAATGGATGTTTAAGTATCGCACTTTGTCATTCGATGTGATGGTTTAATCTCGTGAGTTATATTAAATGCTGTATTAAGTTACTAACCGAATTGTGTGCCTGTTATTAAATTTAGGTTAAAAGGCTAATCAGTAGGCTAGGCTCTGCTCAAAATAAATCTGCAATGTGAGTCACTCTCTTTTTAACAAAATTGATTTCAAAATCATGTTTATTTTCAAAGTTATAATTACAGTGATTAAGTTTATGTAATCACCAAGTTACAGCCGGTATGTGGGGTTTTGTATACATTACTTGATAACCGTCACTATTGGACAACGGGTTAGCCAATGAGTGACATGACCATAGTCACAGACTCCATTGGACAATGAGGTTACCGATGGATGGTCGAGTGACAAATACTGTGGGTAGTTGGTTTGATATCAGAAACATTGTATTCTCTCTTAATACTGTAAATTATAACATATGGGTCATTTTTAAAATAGAATGATTCACTCAGTATTTCCCGCTGACAAAACCTTTTTCAAACATGTTTCAGGTGATCTGTTGTGATCCAGGAAAAGTGCCATGAAGCACTGCAAGCTTAAGGAAGTGACTCAATATAAAATAAAGAAACATGTTTTGTAAAATAAAGATTTCTCCATGAAATCTTATGATTGTAAATTTCCGGGGTTTTATCCCGAATTGTGAAATAAAATAATCGGGAAATATTTTAGTTTTAAAAAGATCCTGGTGAAAACTTCCGCTGTTAAATAAATACCACGGGATTTCTGTCCCGCGGCTCCTGAAACGGGTCAAACCGGGTCGTGGGCCGTGACAGAAAAATGTGGTATCAGAGCCACTGATTTGAGCCTATTAAGTATTTAGAAAATACTTAATTTTTCTACTTGTCATTATGTGATTATGTGTTTTCTTATTTGAATATTTGTGTATAGTATGGGTAAACAAAAGTTGTCAAACATCTATCTTAAATTAGATAGGTCATCCAACGAGAAGGGAAGTTCATCCCAAACCAAATCCTCAAACCACTCTGTAATTCCTGAAGAAGGAATATTTGTGCGAAAGGCACAATATGAGGAACCACTTTCTCCAAATAAAAGAAGGTTGATTTTTAAGAAAAGTCAGGAGAAAATAAAGAAATTCCGAGAAAAGAAGATTAAACAGGAAACCCAGGAATTAACCAGTAAATTACCTTGGGAGGACAAGTTAGATGAAAAATGGGCAGATCTTTACATGCTAGCTACTGTAGCAGTAAATGCAGATCTTTAAATATTTTGACTCAAGTTTAGCAACTTTATCACTTACAGTCTAGAAATTTTACCCAGTAAATAAATAAGTTTACAATAAACTCTAGTATGTTTTAATTTTCGGTTGTTTTGTAGTTAACCAGTATGAAATAATATTTAAAGGTTATCTATGAAATGTTGTTATAAAATTTCTAATTGGGTGTATTTTGGTAAACAACATGAGTGACTTGTCTGACGCCCTTCAAAATTTAAATCTCTATCCAGTAAAAATAGAGGTTTCCAGAGATTTCAATAGGTATATACCAGATATAGAAGAATCTATTGAATTCAATGCTTCACCACCTCCGGAGAAACCTAAGCCCAAGAAAAGGAGGAGATTTGTGGGATGGAGATGTGTGCGTAGGAGGAAGCCTACAACTAGAAAATTGCCTAAAATAGAAAATCCTTTAGACAAAGGGAAGGGAATTGAAGTCAGGGAAGAGTCTAGGCAAATGGGGATACAATTTGAAGAATATTCTAAACAAATAGAAATGGAGATTGGGGGAGGTTCTATGCAAACCTAGAGAGAAATCGGGGAAAGCTCTAGACAGGTTGAGGAATTACCATTTCAGGATGAATTAGATCGTGCATTTGCAAGCTGTGATGTCATCAGGGCTATCAATAATAATCTTTACCCTTTTCCTGCTGAAACACAGTTACCTATAAATTTAGAACCAGCAATCCCAGAACCTATAATCCACACCCAACGTCTGGGAATGGACGAATGGTGGACGAATGATTGGCAGTTCCAAAATTTTCTCAACAGTCCTTATTCCTTTCTCCCACAATTCAACCCTGAACTAATACCTAATCCACCTATGAGCAATGAGAATTTAGCTGAACTCCGTCACTTTGGCGAGGAGTTAATGGATGCGGGAAATAGGATCCGGGAAGTAGGAGAACAGATCTCCTGGAAGTATGATGAGAGAGAGCGCCGTTATTAAAATATTAGCTGACGAGGGATAAGGGGGTTATGAGACTGTGGTTGTAAATTAGCAATAATAATATAATCATGTGAAATAACCTAAAATAAAACTTGGTAAGATAATGGTGTGTATTGATGCATACTATTAAATATAAACGAAAATCGAGAAATCGATAGTTTTGGCTATGTGTGCTTTGTGAATTTATATGATTGTTTTGTGTATAATTGTTATTTATTTGATACTAATAAAATTATATATTATCAGATGTAAAACGCTAATAATGAACCAGCTAATGAGGTTAATCAATCTGAGCAACACCAGGAGGATCAATTTCTAAATAGGCAAGATATAGAAAATATCGTTGCTCAAGGGATAGCCAACGTTATTCCAGCAATAGTTGCTGCTGTTAGAAATCCAATCGAACCTCAACAAATCGTTCCTAGCAAACGTATTTCTGAAGATAACTTCAGTAATAATGTAAATGGAGGCAGTAATCATAATCACGATAATGAACCACGACAGGCTCCGCTCCCTAAGTAAATGAAAGCTGCAACACCTGGTTGCACTTACAAAGAATTTCTTGCTTGTAAACCCGCTGAGTTTGCAGGCAATGAAGGAGCGACTGCGGCACTGCGTTGGTTAGAGAAAACCGAGGCAGTAATTTCCATAAGTAAATGTGGCAAGGATGACAAGGTTATGTACGCGTCAAATCTTTTTAAAGAAGGGGCGCTAGAATGGTGGAACACGGTGTTACAAGCTAAAGGAAGAAATAGGGCCTACGCCATGAACTGGGAGGAATTTAAAAGTCTTGGAGAAAGAAAATTCTGTCCCGAATATGAAAAAGATCAAATGGCAAATAAGTTTTTGAATCATCGAATGTTAGGTGTAGATTGTCGCGGTTATACTTCGACATTCTTTGAATATGCTAGAGTGGTACCAACACTGGCTTCGCCAGAACCGGTACTCATTTCTCGCTATATTTGGGGATTCATTGGTGAAATCCGCAATATAGTTAAAGCTACGAGACCTCTCACTATTGACGATGCAGTGGAATTAGCCAACACCCTAACTGATGAACTAGTACGCACAAGAGATGATATCAGGAAAAAGGAATTGGCTCATAAAATTACCCAAGGAGTTCGTATGAGTAATAGTAGCAATTTCAAGAGAAGAGGAATAGGGCAATCTTCAAATCCGCCATTCTGCAGGAATTGCAGAAAGAAACATTTTGGAAGATGTAGTGTAACCAGCAATTTTTGTAAAATGGTAGGACATCGTGAAGAAAAATGCAGAAAGAAAACCATAGTCTGCTTTAACTGTGGAGAAGCAGGACATTTTAAAACAGAATGTCCTAAATTGGTCAAACCAGCAGACAACGAAGCCAAGACAGCCGACGGAGCTACTAAGAAGAATGTTCGAGCCTTTCAGTTAACTACTCAAGAAGCTGAGTTAATCCCAGATGTGATAGCTGGTACGTTCTTAGTTCACAACGTGTATGCAAAAGTATTATTTGACTCTGGTGCAAACCAAAGTTTTATAAATACTTCATTCTGCCAAGCTCTTAACCTACCTTTAACCAAACTTAGGCAGATCTTTACAGTCGAAACGACAGAAGAAAATTCTGTTAGCATAGATAAAGTTTTGCAGAACGAAAATATAGAACTCTCAGGTCATAAATTCTTTGCAAACCTATTACCTATGAAATTAGCCGAATTTGATGTTGTGTTAGGAATGGATTGGTTAGTAGCCAACCATGCTCGAATTCTTTGTGATCAGAATTCCATAGAAATTCAAGCACCTACTGGAGAAGTAATCATAATTACAGGAGACAAACCACGTAAGCCCATGAAGTTCATATCAGTAATGAAAGTTGCTAGTTATGAACGAAAGCAAGGAATAGTATATATGATTTCAGTAATCATTAGTACTAAGGGTAGAGAACTTAAAGAGATTCCTGTAGTCTCAGAATACCCAGAGGTATTCCCAGAAGAATTACCAGGGTTACCACCAGATAGGGAAGTAGAGTTTAGAATTCATCTATTTCCAGGAACTATACCGATAGCCAAGGCACCTTATCGGTTAGCTCCCACAGAAATGTTAGAACTGAAAAAGCAATTAGATAAATTATTAAGTAAAGGTTTCATACAACCTAGTTCGTCCCCGTGGGGAGCACCAGTGTTGTTTGTAAAGAAGAATGATGGTTCAATGATAATGTGTATTGATTATAGAGAATTGAATAATGTTACAATTAAGAATCGATACCCATTACCTAGGATTGATGATCTTTTCGATTAACTTCAAGGAGCTAAATATTTTTCTAAGATTGATTTACGCTCTGGATATCATCAATTGAAGGTACAAGAGGAAGACATACCTAAGATTGCTTTCAAAACTAGGTATGGTCATTACGAGTTTACAGTCATGCCCTTCGGGTTAACGAATGCACCTGCAGCATTCATGGACATGATGAATAGAATCTGTAAACCGTATTTGGATAAATTTGTAATTGTCTTTATCGACGATATACTTATTTATTCCAAAAGTCAAGATGAACATTGTCAGCACTTACATGCACTCTTAACTTTGTTAAGAAAAGAAAAGTTGTACGCCAAGTTCTCAAAATGTGAATTTTGGCTGCAAGAAGTGCAATTCCTAGGACACATGGTGAATCACGAAGGTATTCATGTAGATCCTGCTAAGATAGAAGCAATTACCAAATGGAAGGTTCCGCAATCTGCAATGGAAATTAGAAGTTTTATAGGTTTAGCTGGATATTATAGACGGTTTATTAAGGATTTTTCTAAGATAGCTGTACCATTAACTAAGCTAACCTGTAAAGCAGTTAAGTTTGAATGGGGACCTAAACAAGAAGAAGCCTTTAGGATCCTGAAACAGAAATTAACCAATGCTCCAATCTTAGCCCTACCATAAGGAAATGAAGATTTTGAAGTATACTGTGATGCTTCAAAATTAGGATTTGGATGTGTGCTAATGCAACGCAAAAAGGTAATTGCGTATGCCTCAAGGCAATTGAAAAAGCACGAGGAAAACTATACGACTCATAATTTAGAATTAGGAGCCGTAATTTTTGCCCTGAAAATTTGGAGACATTATCTGTACGGAAGTAAGTTTACTGTCTATACAGATCATAAAAGTTTAAGATATATATTTGGGCAAAAAGAGTTAAATATGAGGCAAAGAAGATGGATGGAAATCCTAAGTGACTACGACTGTGATATTCAGTATCACGAAGGAAAGGCAAATGTAGTTGCAGATGCCTTAAGTCGTAAGTATCATGAAAAGCAAAAGCGAGTTCGTGCTCTCAGATTAAATCTACAATTAGATTTAATGGAACAAGTGAAAAATGTTCAAGCTACAGCAATCAAGGATGAGGCTGAAGGAATGAAAGGACGAATAAAAGAATTAGAACAAGGAGCTGATGGAATTTTGAGATTCCATAAAAACAGAATTTGGGTACCTAAGCAAGGAGAATTAAGAAATAAGATTTTAGAAGAAGCCCATAAATCTAGATATACTATGCATCCAGGAAACAATAAAATGTACCAAGATTTAAGAAAGAATTTCTGGTGGATAGGCATGAAGAAGGATATAGCTAGATATGTTTCTAAATGTCTTACTTGTTCATAAGTAAAGGCTGAACACCAGAAACCTTCAGGTCTACTACAACAACTGGAAATGCCTGTATGGAAATGGGAACTCATAACAATGGATTTTGTTACTAAGTTACCCAAAACCAGAAAAGGTAATGATGCGATTTGGGTAATTGTGGATCGATTAACCAAATCTGCTCACTTTCTACCTACGAAAGAAACCTTTAGCATGGAAAGGTTGGCCAAGTTGTATGCAGATGAAGTAGTATTCTTACATGGAGTTCCACTCTCCATTGTTTCGGATAGGGATAGTCGTTTTACTTCTCATTTCTGGACAGGTTTCCAGCAAGCAATGGGAACTCGACTAAATTTAAGTACTGCATATCATCCTCAAACAGACGGACAAAGTGAAAGGACAATCCAAATTCTAGAAGACATGCTGAGAGCATGTGTGATAGATTTTGGTGGGAATTGAGACGATCACTTACCATTAATTGAATTCTCCTATAACAATAGTTATCATTCCAGTATTGAAACTGCCCCATTCGAAGCACTTTATGGAAGAAAGTGCAAAACTCCAGTTTGTTGGGCAGAAATAGGAGAAAGTCAATTGTCAGGTCCTGAAATAGTGCAAGAAACGACTGACAAGATTTCTCAGATCAAGGAAAGACTGAAGACAGCTCGAGATCATCAAAAGAGCTATGCAGACAATAGACGCAAACCACTCGAGTTTCAAGTTGGAGACAAAGTACTATTAAAAGTTTCACCTTGGAAAGGAGTAGTCCGATTCGGTAAGAAAGGAAAGTTAAGTCCCAGATACGTAGGACCATTTCCAGTGATCCAACGTATAGGACCAGTTGCTTATCGTTTACAACTACCAGAGGAGTTAGCTGGAGTACATGATGTATTTCATGTATCCAACCTCAAGAAATGTCTATCAGACGAATCTTTGGTAGTACCTCTCCAAGATGTAGAGGTAAACGAAAAGTTAAAATTTGTTGAGAAACCTCTTCAGATAGAAGACAAAAAAGTGAAGTTTCTCAAACACAAACGACTAGTATTAGTTATAGTCAAGTGGGATTCGAAACGAGGACCCGAATACACTTGGGAGTTGGAATCAGAAATGAAGCGAAAGTATCCTCAATTATTCCAGTAAATCTCGAGGACGAGATTTTTATTAAGGTGGGGAGAATGTAACAACTCGTATCAAAAGTCCTAATTATTTTATTATTTTATTCAATAGGAAACCCTATTTAAGACACCCAAGTGATTCTACACAAACCCTAAATTTTTCAGAAGAACTAGAATCAGGATCAGGGCCCCTAAAACTTAGGGGGGGCAAACCCTAGTTACGATTATCTAAATAACTTGTTGTCCGTTTCGAATTTTAGGATTTTGTCAACTCAGCAAGCCTACAAATACACGTAGCTACCCTATGGAACTAGGTCACCCTTCGCGTCACGCAAAGCCTACAAGGGTACCCCTCGCGTCACGCGAGGGGGTCCAAATTTTATGTATAAATAGGGGTGTCTGGGACTTGATTTTGGGCACTGAAACGACGAAGAAATTCATTATACGCTCTGAGTTACATTTTGTTTACTATTACAACACACACGGATCACTAATCGTCGCCGCAATACAGGGTAATAACTCGATCGCTGCTACGATTCAATGTCCGGTCGATTAAACTATCCAATGGATATTTAAGTGCTTCTCACATTAGGGTTTATGCTTTGTCATTCGTTGTTAATTCAATGGATGTTTAAGTATCGCACTTTGTCATTCGATGTGAAGGTTTAATCTCGTGAGTTATCGTAAATGCTGTATTAAGTTACTAACCGAATTGTGTGCCTGTTATTAAATTTAGGTTAAAAGGCTAATCAGTAGGCTAGGCTCTGCTCAAAATAAATCTGCAATGTGAGTCACTCTCTTTTTAACAAAATTGATTTCAAAATCATGTTTATTTTCAAAGTTATAATTACAGTGATTAAGTTTATGTAATCACCAAGTTACAGCCGGTATGTGGGGTTTTGTATACATTACTTGATAAACAATTTAAACATAGTCTATCATTGTTATTAAGTCACTAAGGCCTCGTCCAGTCCTATGTGAGCATGCATCCTAGCAATCAACATCATTCAACAACACCTGAAACATATGTGAAAACAAAGTCAGTATTACAACGGAAAGTAAAGGATCCACAGGCGGATCAAATAAAAGGAAAAACTGTTCAATAGACTTTGACAACTAGAGCTTGCGAGACTTGATTATTGATGCCTGGAGTAGCCAGCCTATTTCGTATAGTACATGCACTTAGCCTTTTTGGAAAATACATCAGTTTACACTGGTAAATACAACTTAACTGACTCATTTTGAAAAGAGTTTGAAAAAATTGATTTGAATGCACTTCGGCAAAAATATCCTTTATAACTTGGGACAATCATTTGTATATAATCTTGTATACAGTTTTACTTATTTGTCGTCCATTAGGGTCGGTTTGTAGGGCCGGTCTAGATTAACTGACACGCCACAGGTATAATGCCCACAAGGATTATTTCCTTTAAGTGGATTACCAGTTTTTACATAATGTACCTGTCAGGTGTACGCCTACACCCCGTGCTTAGGTCGTGGCCATTTCTTGAATGATGCCAAGGATATCCGGGACATGGTCATTTAAGCCCCAAAGGCCATACACCAAATAATACATATTAAACGGGTCATGTAAATACATTAATCACAATCCGATTTAAATGACTACACACCCGACCAAGCGGTACTTTTATAGTACCGTATCCCAAGCCCGTATAGGGAAAATAAGCTAAGAGTATTTACCTGAGCAAAGTATAGATCAAATACAGCAAGTGCACGTAGCTTTTACTGGGCTCCTAATCTGGAACGAAGGTTTTTAATAACCTATCAGAATCCTAGCGGGTCTTTAATTAAGCTTAGACTTAAACCAGTTAGTTTTCAAAAGGAAGACTCGGTTCAAACGCATGAGAAAGCGAAGACCGGTTTAGAATGTGGTTTTGACCCGACAAGCTTGTATGCTTGTTTAATATGGGTAACTTAAACACATTCTGGATTTTGAGACAAAAATGATATGGTTTGACCCGTTTCGGCTAATATATGCAAACTAGTTACATAAGTCGATCCGAACGCGAAAAATGCGTAACGGGTAACCATATGAGTCATACACAAGTTTCCTAGGTTAATATGCCTTAAATGTGTTGTGACATCAGTAAGATATCTTCTTTTATGCCCAAAACGGATTTAAACTCAAATTACGCCCCGTAGGGGTATTTTGGTCATTTTCAAGGTTATAAAAGAGTTTAAATAATAATCTGAGTTACAGGTCTGATGTAATCAGTAAAAATACTTAAATTAATAAGTTATAACAGTAGGGTAATACACATACGTGAAATTTATCATTTAAAGCCAAACTATGCACCTTAGGGGCATTTTGGTAATTTCACTTAGGCGAAAAAGGTCAAATCTAGAAATCTGAGTTTAAAACTTCTACTTACTGTTAATATATAAGTATTTGCTGAAAATTTCAGTAGGTATCATACCTTATATGTTTAAAATAGTTTTAGTACATACTACGCGTTAAAAACGCTTAAAAAGGCGATTTGGAGCCATTTCCGGGTTTTTATGCTCAGCCTTAAAATAAATAAAAATCTTCAAAAATCCCAAAATATTATATTATATCAGTGGGTAAAATGTTTGGTATCAAAAATTGGGTTTAGATAGGCTATACGCTATTTACGCCGTTTAATTAATAAAAAGCGTTCTTATTACGCTATTGAGCATAACTCTTAATCTAGACCTCAAACTGATGTGAAATTTTAGGGACATGTTTATAATTCAGTAACAAAGATTATTGTCCTTTCACATTTCCAAAATTCTCGTTTTAAGGTCAAATGGGCATATTGGTAAACATTAGGCATTTAACGGAAACATCGGACAATCAACGAGTCAAGTAGTATAATCGCAGAGGGTTATACTATCATACAAGCTGGTCCTAATGGAGATCTAAGGCATTCCTAAACCATGCTCACACGGGTCAGAACTGAAAGTCAAAGCAGGAGTCAAACTATACGACTTTCGATCCCGAACCGAGCCTAAACTGAAAATTGTCGGGTTGAACATGTTTAGACATGTTCTTACATTAATTACCAAGTTATATTAATGAAAAAATAGGTTGTATAACTCCTACATTGCTAATTATGTGTTTATTCACAAAATTGCTTCCTGTTGACTTTTTAAGATCAAGTTTGACCCGATAATTGACCTACTTAGAGTGAGAATCAGAGGGTGCCCTTTTAAGGGTTTATTGCCCACATAATTACCAACTCATAGGTACTTTCAATTTGTAATTTGACTGGACAAATTAAGATTAATGACGAAGTCAAACCTTAATTACGACGGTTTGACTTTAAGCTAATAAACTAATCAAAACTGAATTAGGGAAGGTTAAGAATACTTACCAAGCTCCTAAGCACGACTAATGATCACTAGGAAAGGTGCTTGAGCTCCAAAATACTCCAGAAGTGAAGTTGTGAAGTTGCAAGGAATGTGATCAAATGGTGCATCAAAGAATTTCTTATATAGGAACTTCAATCCCATAAGATCATGCCAAACAAAGTCTATGGATGTTATGGGATCATTCCAAGTGTCCCTAGGCCCTCCTAAATCATTATACAAGTCCTTAATATCAAGAAATGGCAAAATGAGGTGGTGTAACCGGCTGGAACAGGCAGCTGTGAAGTTGCTGATGCTGGGACTTCCTTACGGACCGTAAGCCTTTAAGCCTTATGGACCGTAAGCTCTTGGCCTTGCGGTCCATAACTGACTCTCCTCTGATGTGCCCAGATACACCTCTTACGGACCGTAAGCCTAAGGGGGATACGGTCTGTAACTGATTGTTAGGTTTCAAAAATTTTGTCCATTTCTCATGTTTTGACCGTGCAAACTTTTCAAGCTCGAATCTTGTGTCATTTTCCTTGAAGAGGGGACCACGTATCAGACTTGCATGCCTTTGCATGTGATTCCATGCACGATAAAGTTCTTGGATGTATCGAGAATTCTTTTAAATGGACTTTGTGGCATATTTTGTTTACAAGATCAATTCCTTAGCAATATAATTCATCTTTTAATTAAATATCCAGATTTGAAGTAGTTCTTAGATGTTCATAAATTATTCCAAGGCTTGGATCTTTTATCAAAAAGGTCACTCAGAGGTATTTTAATAACATGTTGACGCTTTTAAATCATACCGCACATCTTTCAACTTGATCTGGATTTTTGTAACACGATTGCCTTATATGACACGTGTCTTTATTTTATTGGGCATAAATTTTTGAGGTTTTACATCCTCACCCCCTTAAAAGAAATCTCTACCTCGAGATTTACTGAAATAAATGAGGGTATTTCTCTTTTATTGTGGATTCTACCTCCCATGTGTACTCAGGACCTATACGGGCATCCCATTTCACTTTTACGATCGGTACATGCTTCCTTCGAAGCTTCTTAACCTGTCGATCCTCGATCAACAAAGGTTTTTCCACAAATTTCAAGCTCTCGTCTATGAGCACATCTGTATGTGGTATGACTAGTGATTCATCAGCTAGACACTTCTTCAGATTGCAGATGTGGAATACATTGTGAATACCACTGAGCTCTTCAGGCAAGTTCAACTTATAAGCCACTGACCCAACACATTCGATAATCTCGAACGGTCCTATATACCTCGGGCTTAACTTACCTTTCTTACCAAATCGCATCACCCCTTTCCAGGGTGATACTTTAAGCAAAACTTTATCACCAACCTCAAACTTTAGAGGTTTTCGCCTTTTATCAGCATAACTTTTCTGCCTATCCCTGGCAGCTTTCAGGCGGTCACAAATCTGGACAATCTTGTCCGTCGTTTCAAGGACTATATCAGGTCCTGATAACTGAGCTTCTCCTACTCCTACCCAACAAATAGGCGTTCTGCACTTTCTACCATATAATGCCTCAAAAGGCGCAGCCTTAATGCTCGTATGATAGCTATTGTTATAGGAGAACTCGATCAATGGCAGGTAGTTATCCCAACTACCACCTAAATCAACTACACATGCACGAAGCATGTCTTCCAAAGTTTGGATTGTACGCTCACTCTGCCCGTCCGTCTGAGGATGGTAAGCCGTACTAAAATTTAAGCGCGTGCCCAACGATTGTTGGAAACTTTTCCAAAAATGTGACGTGTATCTAGTATCTCTGTCAGAGATAATAGACACTGGTACGCCATGCAGAGATACAATCTTATCTACGTACAATTGGGCTAACATGTCGGAGCTATAGGTCTCCTTAATGGGTAGGAAATGTGCTGACTTAGTCAGTCTATCAACTATCACCCATATAGTATCATTTCCTTTCTTTGTCTTTGGCAAATTGGTGATGAAATCCATTGTCACCATCTCCCACTTCCATGTGGGAAGTTCAGGCTGTTGTAGCAAACCTGACGGTTTCTGGTGTTCAGCTTTGACTTGCGCACACATCAAACATTTAGCTACATAGGCAGCTATAGACTTTTTCAAGCCTATCCACCAAAAATTTGCTTTCAGATCCTGGAACATCTTGTCAGCTCCAGGATGAACGGAGTATTTAGAATTGTGGGCTTCCTGGAGGATAACATCCCGAAGTCCTCCATAAACTGGAACCCATATTCGTCCATTTAATCTCAGAATTCCATCCTTGCCATAGGATAACTGTTCTTCAGTCACTCCTAGCTTTTCGCCAGGATAGTTAGCTTCTAGCACAGCTTCCTTCTGTGCAGCTAACAACCTTTCATTCAAACTATTCTTTATCTCAATGCTCTTGGCATTGATTCTTATAGGTTTCACTCTTTCCTTCCTGCTTAAGGCATCAGCAACCACATTTGCCTTGCCTGGATGGTATCTTATCTCATAGTCATAATCATTCAAAGTTTCCATCCAACGTCATTGTCTCATGTTTAAATCCTTTTGATTAAACAAGTGTTGAAGGCTCTTGTGATCTGAATAGATCACACACTTGGTTCCATACAAGTAATGTCTCCACAGTTTTAGTGCAAATACAACGGCACCCAGCTCCAAGTCATGGGTGGTGTACTTCTTCTCGTGCACCTTTAACTGACGTGAAGCATAGGCAATGACCTTGCCTTGCCTTTCTGCATAAGCACACATCCCATACCGGTGTGTGATGCATCACAATATACTACAAATTCATCTATTCCCTCAGGTAATGTCAACACAGGCGCATTGCTCAACTTCTGTTTGAGAACATCGAAGGATTCCTGCTGCTTAGGACCCCAGTCAAATTTAATATTCTTTCTAGTCAACGAAGTCAGGGGTGCAACAATCCTTGAGAAGTTTTCAATAAATCGCCTATAATATCCTGCTAAACCTAGAAAGCTACGAATCTCTATAGGCGTCTTTGGCTCTTGCCAATTCATAACAGCTTCCACCTTAGCGGGATCCACTTGGATACCACGCTCACTAACAACATGTCCAAGGAATTGGACTTCACGAAGCCAAAATTCACACTTCGAGAACTTGGCATAAAGCTTTTCCTGCTGAAGTAGTTCCAGGATAAGTTGAAGATGCTTCTAATAGTTAGCTTGATTCTTTGAATAAATCAGAATGTCATCAATGAAGACGATAACAAATTTGTCCAAGTATGGCTTGCAGACACGATTCATGAGATCCATGAACGCTGCAGGTGCATTAATGAGCCCAAAAGGCATCACTAGGAACTCGTAATGACCATAACGAGTCCTAAATGCAGTCTTGTGTACATCTTCATCTTTAACCTTCAGTTGATGATAGCCTAACCTCAAATCAATCTTAGAGAAGTAGCTAGCCCCTTGTAATTGATCGAACAGATCGTCGATCCTGGGCAAAGGATATCTATTCTTGATAGTGACCTTATTAAGCTCACGGTAATCAATGCATAGACGCATTGATCCATCCTTCTTCTTCACAAACAAGAATGGTGCTCCCCATGGAGATGAACTAGGTCTAATGAAGCCTTTAGCTAGCAAATCATCTAGTTGTGTCCTCAATTCCTTCATTTCTGTTGGTGCCAACCTATAAGGCGCTCTCGTGACAGGCGCTGCTCAAGGGATGATGTCGATTCTGAATTCTACTTGCTTATATGGTGGTAAACCAGGTAGTTCTTCAGGAAATACTTCAGAGGATTCAGAAATGACTGGAATATCTTCAACCTTAGGCTTTTGCTCATCAATAGTCACTTGTGCCATATAAATGACACAAGCCTTCTTCAAACATCTAGATGCCTTGAGCATAGACACTTGCTCAGGTTGTCCATACTGGGTATCTCCCTGAATGGTAATTGGCTCACCAGATGGAGTCTTGATCACCACCTGCTTCTTATTGCACATTATTTGGGCTTGGTTACGAGATAACCAATCCATGCCTAAAACGATGTCGAAACCGGCTAACTTCAAAGGAAGCAAGGATAGCGGAAAGGAGTGATTCCTAATGGATATGAAACATTCATCTAATATGGTTGAGGCGGTTTCTAAGGTACCATCAGCCAATTCCACCTCATATTTCACACTTAAGGTTTTAACAGGTAAATTTAGTAACTTACAAAACTTATTATCTACAAACGACTTATCAGCTCCTGAATCAAATAGCACTCTTGCATAAACATCATTTATGAGGAAGGTACCTGTGATCACATTATCGTCCTGAACAGCTTCCTTTGCATCCATCCGGAAGACCCTTGCATTGGTCTTCTTGACCTCTTCAGGCTTCTTGGCGTATTTAGGGCAGTTGGTCTTGATATGCCCTTTCTCATTGCAATTGTAGCATGTTGCGTCTTTTATCTTCTTGCATTCTATCGTCTTGTGCTCTTTAGACTTGCATAACCCACATGTAGGTGATCCTGATTGAGACTTGGTCTCAAGCCTGCATTTTCCAAAGTGGCGTTTTTGGCAAGTCGTGCACTTTGGCTTTTCCTCTGTTCGTTGACTATTCTTTCCAGACCCAAACTTCTTGGAATCAGTGTTTCCTTTGTGCTTCTTCTCCGACCCTCGTGAGTTATCATCCTCACGCTTTCTCTTGCCTTCTTCAGAATTCTTTAGCGATCTCATCCTGACCGCATCTAAAGTAAGAGACAAAGATAGATCAGCTGCTGATCTAAAAGTAGCAGGTCTTGAAGCCTTACCAATGGCTTTGATTTTTGGGGCTAAACCCCCAATGAAGCGAGCAATTCGCTTGGGTTCCGGTGTTATCAGATACGGAACTAGCCTAGATAGGGTATTGAAACTGATGAGGTAAGCTTGGAAATCTAGATTCTTCATCACCAATGATAAGAAATCTGATTCAATCCTTTCGACCTCATGCTGCGGGCAATAATTCTCCTTAATGAGAGCAACAAACTGATCCCATGTCAGATTGTAGAGAGGGATCTTTCCAGCAGCTTGAATGAGAGACTTCCACCACGCTAGTGCCTCTCCCTTGAATGATTGGGATACATACTTCACTACATCCCTTTAAGCACAACCGCTGATATCGACCACGGTGTCCATTTCATCTAACCAAGTCATACAATCAATTGTCCCTTTCTCCCCAGTGAAATCCCGGGGTTTGCGGGAAACAAAGTACTTATAAGTACAGGACTTGGTACGTGGTTTATCATCAAATACTATCCTCTTGGATGGAACACTTTTTTGGTTTGAGGAATGTCGATCATCATCTTTCTTTGGCTCATCTTCCTTAGAGGGTGGCTTGCTGTGAGCCTCTGAATGAGTCTTAGGCTTGGAATGCGGTGCGGATATGGTCCTACTTCGAGTCCCGTTAGATTCATTATACTACCTCTCTGTAGCTTTTGTAACAGCATGTCACACCCCGACTTTCCACGTGTCACCGGTTGGCCCGGTGGGGAGTATCGTGACGTGGTTGGCAACATGATAGTCAAACAACACAATATATAAATGCACAGCGGAAGCAAAAGATAATTTATATTACAATCCGAATATAAAGTAATATCTAGTATTACAACGGAAAGTAAAGGATCCACAGGCGGATCTTAAAACATATCATTTGTTCAACAGACTTTAGACGCCTAGAACTTGCAAGATTCCTTATTAACGTCCTGAGCCGCTTCCAGCCTATTACGTACTTGTACCTGTCACTTAGACTTTTGAAAATACGTCAGTTTTCACTGGTAAATACACTCAACCGGCTCATTTGAAAAGAGTTTAATAAAATTGATTTGAATGCACCAGGCACAAAATAATTTGACACATTGATTAAAATGCACAGAGGCAAAATTAATCTTTTTATGCTTTGGGATAAACTATATCTCATGTTATCAGTTTTACATAACTTGCTCTACATACGGGGCCCGAATCTATGCCGGTTCATGATTAACCGACACACCACTATTCCCATATTGGGTATGATTATTATTCCCTTATTGGGAATCCCATATTGGGTATAATTATTATTTAGCATATAGCATCTGTCAGGTGTATGCCTACACCCCGTGCTTAAGTCGTGGCCATTGCAATTTAATGAGTCAAGGATATCCAGGACACGGTCGCATTAATCCCCAATGTTTCAGTCAAGCAATACGATTTAAAACAGGTTATTTGGATTTCCCAACTCATTGGTCTTTGAATCCCATACCTGACCATGCGGTAATTATTTTACCGTATCCCAAGCCCGTAATAGGGAAAATTAGTTAAGAGTATTTACCTGAGCTAGCTCCTGTCTTAAATAGCAAGAATTAATAACTCAGCCGTATTCACTTAAGTAAGCGTAGGTACAATTTACCGGAAGGCTCTAGTCTGGAATGATTGTATAAATAACTTATTAGAATGCTAACGGGTCTTTGATTAGCCTAAGCTTAGACCGGTTAGTCTTACCGAAAGATACGGTTCAAACGCATGATTGAGCGAAGACCGGATAGAATGTGATTTAGACCCGACAAGTACAGAGACTTGTTTAATATGGGTATATTATACACATTCTGGATTTTGAGATAAAACCGATAAGGTTTGACCCGTTTCGGCTAATTTATGTAAACTAGTTACATAAACCGAACCGAACGCGTATAAGCGTAACGGGTATCCGTAAGAGCCATATACAGGTTTCCTAAGTTAATATGCTTCAAATATGTTGTGACATCAGTAGGATGTCTTTCATTATGCCCCGAACTAGTTTAAACACAAACTATGCCCCGTAGGGGTAGTTTGGTCATTTTAAAGTTTGTAAAGGAGTTTAAATGTTTAACTGAGTTACATGTCTGATGTAAACAGCAAACATACTAAATTTGATGATTTATATCAGTAGGCTAAAGCGTATATGTGAATTTTATCATCTTTAACCAAACTATGCCCCGTAGGGGTATTTTGGTAATTTCACATAAGCCGAAAAGCTCAAAAACGAAGTCTGAGTTAATCAACCTTTGCTTACTGTTAAAATATCATAATTTGCCTCATATATCAGTAGGTATCAACCCGGGTATGTCCAATATGATTTGAAGACATGCTATGCGTTAAAAACGCTAATTATGGCGATTAAAGGCCATTTCCGGGTTAGATACTTAAATCTGATATTTTTATATTTCCAGAAGGCTTAAAATAATTTATTTAACATATGTGATCAGTAGCAAAAGGTTTGGAGTCGTTTAGATAAGTAAAACTCATTTTATGGCCCGTAAGGGCAAAACCGGCATTTACCGAGTTAAGCCTACGACTATGAGTTATGCTCAGCCTAAAATTTATTAAAAATCTTTAAAAATCCCAAAATAATATATTACATCAGTGGGTATTAATTTTGATACCAAAAAGTAGGCTTAACTAGGCTATACGCTAATTACGCCATTTTATTAACATAAAGCTTCTATTTTGCGCTAATGAGCATAACTCTCAATCTAGACCTCGAATTGATGTCAAACTTTGGTTACAAGTTTATATATCAGTAATTTAAGTTTCTACTCTTTTACATTTCCAAAAATCATGTTTTAAGGCAATAAGGGCATAATGGTCAACATATGAGCAATTAACGGAAACGCGTAAACGAATGGGTCAGTCAATGAACCAACCACAGAGGGTTATGCTAACATGTAGCCTAGTCCTAAGGAAGCTCTAAGGCATTTCCAAAACATACCTAAACGGGTCAGAACTGAAAGTCAAAGTGAAAGTCAAACTATGTGACTTTCGGTTCCGAACCGGGTCTAAACAGGAAATAGTCGGGTTGAACATGTTTGGACATGTTCTTACACTTATTACTAAGTTATAACAATGATCAAACAGGTTATATATGTTCTAGATAGCTAAATATGCATAAATGACATTTTAAGCATCCTGTTGACTTTTTAATCATATGTTTGACCCGACATTTGACCTGGTTAGGGTGGTGATCGGGGGAAACCCTTTTGAGGTTTTATTACCCACATAAATACCAACCTATAACTACTTTTAATTCGAGATATGACTGAGCCATTATAGACTAATCTCGAAGTCAAACCGTAATTACGACGGTTTGACTTTTAGCTAATTAACCTAGCTAAACTCAATTAGAGAAGGAAAAGAATACTTACTGAAGTCCTATGCACGAAATGTGATCACCAGGAAGCAAGCTTGAGCTCCAGAATGATCCAAGAGTGCAGGAGAAGTTGTGAGGAAAGTTTATGAACTTGAAGTGCCTTATATAGTGAAATTACTCACCATGATTGGTTGACAACTAACTCTAGAGCTGACCACAATCATCCAACAAGTGTCCTAGTGCTCTAGGATAGTTTAGGGGTCTTTTAATAATGAGAAAAACCAGCTAGATCGGTCATAATCGCGAAATACAGGCTGCAGAAGGTTTTCTGATGCTGGGCACCTGCTAGCGCACCGTTACTCTACAATTGTAGCGGTGCGCTAGCCCACAACTTCTGGCCGCTGTTGACTGGTAGCGCACCGTTACGCTATCTTTGTAGCGGTGCGCTAGCCCTCTTCTGGGGCAAATTTGTTGTTGTTTCTTGGTGTTTCGAAAAGGCAATCCACTTGCACGAGTTTGGGGCCTCAATTATCAACAAGGGACCTTCAAGAAGTGTCTTATACTGTAACATACCCTACCATTTGAAGTTGTTTCATTTGAATATGTATACAAGACCCGAAAATGAGGGTTTACCATTTCTTTTCTTCGTAGGAGTCCACCATATCAAATCATGAATCATTCAATGTTATAATTCACTGAACTTGAACATATACTAAATGTTTTTAACATGTTTGAGTCTTGGGATTTTCTACGAGGTCGTTCAGAGGTGCAAAAGTTAACATGGCGACACTTTTAAATCCTGTCAAACATTTTATTAAATCCGGGTTTACAACGCGTTTTGTCTTACATGACACGTGTCGTTTTATTATTGAACCCGAAATTTTCGAGGTGTTACACAGCATAGTCTATTAATGCTTGCAGTTCTGCACCCGCTATGTTAATTCGGGTGTTATCATGATCCTCCCTTGGGTGACTGTTGATCTCATCCGAGTCAGCCATGTAGTTTGAACTGTTACATAAGATATTGACAATAATTTATTTGGGAGTTTATTATGGAATTGTCTTTTATGGCAATTCATTAACCATGGTAAACGTAGACCATAGTTTTGGTTAATTTGTTAATCATAATTATTTAGGATTTTTATTATAATTTATCCTAATTATAAATCAATAACAGTATTATTAGTGGCACAAAAGGCCTAGTCACAAGGACATTCTAAATCATAAGCCATGATTTCAGAGAATCAAGGCATTAAGGTTTGAACATAGTTCATTACCTTTTCTTGACAGGGAGTTGTAGGCTACCACTGTCTTTAGTCTCAGAGGACGTTAATTATAGCCCGTGGGCACTTCATCCTTAAGGGATGATTATTTTAATAAGGAAAGATTGGAATAACCCAATTTAAGGATGACTTATGTGATTTTATCGAATCACATTTTGCCAAGAATGTTAATCATGTCTTCAGATGTTAACAAGGGTTTGAATCTTTTGATTAGGTTTTACCATCTTGGCCACGTCTGTAATGACATATAGAGTAGGTTTTACCTTTAAGATTCTTTTTAATATTTAACGCAGAGCAATCCTAATCTAAGATGTTAACAAGGATCTGAATCTAATTGAGCAACTACCATCTTGGCCCTGTATTAGGTGACACATGGCTAGGTCTTGTCCTTTTTATATTTTGCCATTTTATTGTAATGGTAGATCTTATACATAGGAATGTTATTTTAATTCTATCTGTTCCATTAAAAATTTAAACAAGTATATGGTTGCCCTAAACGGGACTTCTAACTGAAATGACTTGCCCATGCAAGGGCTAATCAGAAAAATAACATGGAAATAAATAAAGAACAAAATAAAACGAATTAGGATTAATCATATGTTCTTTGTCTAGACTCGTGAATGTGTAACTGTGTAACTGAGATTAAACACAGAAGGCTAGTGTTTAATTCACTCAGTTTTGGCTCTGATACCAACCTGTCACACCCTGATATTTCCACATATTACCGGTGGGCCCGGTGGGGAGTATCGTGACGTAGTTGATATCATCGTAGCGAAACAACACAATATATAAATGCACAGCGGAAGCAAAAGATAAATATATTACAATCCGAATATAAAGTAATATCAAAGTATAACAACGGAAAGTAAAGGATCCACAGGCGGATCAAATAAAAGGAAAAACTGTTCAATAGACTTTGACATATAGAGCTTGCAAGACTTGATTATTGATGCCTGGAGTAGCCAACCTATTTCGTATAGTACCTGAGCCTTTTTGGAAAATACGCCAGTTTACACTGGTAAATACAACTTAACTAACTCATTTTGAAAAGAGTTTGAAAAATTGATTTGAATGCACTTCCGCAAAAAATATCCTTTATAACTTGGGACAATCATTTGTATATAATCTTGTATACAGTTTTACTTATTTGTCGTCCATTAGGGCCGGTTTGTAGGGCCGGTCTAGATTAACTGACACGCCACAGGTATAATGCCCACAAGGATTATTTCCTTTAAGTGGATTACCAATTTTTACATAATGCACCTGTCAGGTGTAAGCCTACACCTCGTGCTTAGGTCGTGGCCATTTCTTTGAATGATGCCAAGGATATCCGGGACATGGTCATTTAACCCCCAAAGGCCATACACCAAATAATACATATTAAACGGGTCATGTAAATACATTAATCACAATCCGATTTAAATGACTACACACCCGACCAAGTGGTACTTTTCACTACTAGAAAAGTGGTCATTTTGCTACGGAAATTTCCTACGCAAAAAAATGCGTCGCAAATTCTGACACATTTACTACGCATTTCCTACGGAAAAAAGACCTTGATTTTTTTGGGCAATTTGTGACACAATAGTGACAAATATACTAATTCTAAGTATTGTGTCGGAAATGCGTAGCAACTTGCTACGCATTTCCGACGGAACCATTATTTACTTGTTGGAATTAGATTTATATGTTAAATTCATTTAAATATTAATTGTTGCGTCAGAAATGCGTAGCAACTTGCTACGCATTTATGACGAATTATTTATTATTATACTTAGATTATATTTTAATGTTTAATCAGCATTATTATTAATTATTGCGTAGGAAATGTGTAGCAACTTGCTACACATTTGTGATAGAAAATTTATTGTGTAGGAAATGTGTAGCAACTTGCTACGCATTTGTGATGGAAAATTTATTACCATATTGCGTACGAAATGTGTAGCAACTTGCTACGCATTTGTGATGGAAAATTTATTGCGTAGGAAATGTGTAGCAACTTGCTACGCATTTGTGATGAAAAATTTATTGCGTAGGAAATGTGTAGCAACTTGCTACGCATTTGTGATAGAAAATTTATTACCATATTTAAATATTTAACTAGTTTTATTATTACCATATTTTATTATTACCATACATCTCTTAATGCCCTTTCAATCATTACTATCCACCATATTAATAATAATTGATGTGCCACCATATTAATAATAAGTTTAAAAGTTTTCAAATTTCATCCTTATAAAAATTCTTAATCTTTTTATGAATGGTTTTATTTTGAAAGAAAAAGGATTCAAATTATTTTATGTATGGTCGAATCCGGAACATCATAAAGTACAAAATCAAATAAAAAATAAATATATATAAACATTAGTAAACACTCAAAAGTTAATGGCTTTCTTTTCGATAATAGTTTCATTAACCTTAAACTTCAAGTTTTAACAATATTAAATCCCTAAATTTATATTCAATGGCAAACACCACGACAAGGATGGGTTTAACAAGAAATGAAAATAAGTTATCGAAATTGGAAATCATAAAAACAAATACATGTACCTCGAGTACGATATTGTTTGGCCGGTATCGGTTAGGTTTGGTATGGTATCGATTCATTGAAATTGAAACTGAAACCATATAATTTAATATTGTTACTGGTACCGATATTGTTCGGGTGGTATCGGTCAGTTCCTTAGGATAGCAATACTTGTGTTGGAATTTCTACCAAAAAAAAAACACTTTCCTAAAAAAAACAACTTTTAGAAAAAAAAAACTTTTTATAGTAAAGCTATACAAAACATTTTAAAAAAACTAACAATAAAAGATTACAAAATGAAAAAAAAAAGAAAACAAAAAGGTTTACTTACACATAATTGAGCCAATCAAAAGCTTTACTTCAACTTCACATGGATCACCATCCTATGGTCCATTGTTCACCTAATAATCAATCTAACGGTTAAAAATACTCTAGAATCAAAAGCTTTAGTTTAACCCTATATTCCTTTTACTTTGAACACAGCACACCACAAACCCCCCTGCCCCCTTCTCTCTCGATCATCCTTTTGCTTCGACATGCCAGCCGGTGCCGGAGAAGTTGGTAATCGTCGTTGTTAGCCGGCCGCTCTCTGACAACCACGCCGGTGATGTGACGATGATGATTGGATGATGACGAGGCTCCGACAGCGGTGGTGGTCGACGATGGCGTATAAGCAAGGCGGCGGCGGGTATATCACTAAATCCTGGCAATAATCCATCTCGATTTCAACTAGTCTTGGCCAAACATTGAGGTTGTCACTGTCCTCAAAAGCGTTTCTCATTTTGCACATTATGAATGATACTTTCTGCAAGTTTACCAGCTCGAAAGTGGATCTACTCAAGGATGATATTGACGAGGCTCCGACAGCAGTGGTGGTCCTTAACAGATGGTTGCCAACAGTAGTGACGCCGACGGTGGTGGTGGTTCAGTTCGTCGGAAAGCATAAACTAGAGCACGTCATCTCGTTTTCGGTATACATTTTATTGTTCCAGTTAATTTTGGCTATTGATGCATTTTGTCCATAACCGGTGACCCCCTCACATCACTGGATGTGTTGATGTTGATTCGTACGAATCAAGGCTGGGGTGTGTAATTATGGATCTGCATCATTTTCATACAAATCAACAAACAGTTAATCAACAGATCTGGAAGTTATATATGAATCTGGAACAACAAGTTCATACGGATCCACGTTTTATCTGCGTTGGAATTCTTTTCTCACCACTTGAGTTGCTGATGTTGTGTCGGTTGCTGATGTTGAGTTGCTGAGTTGCTCAGAAGGTGTTCGATGTTGGTTTCGATTCTCCAGAGCTGAAAAATGAGATGGGTGTGGGTTAATGTTATTGAATTTGTTAAAGGAATATGTAATTTTATTTTCTTTATGTTAGTAGATTTTATACATTTTTTGTTTGTAAATTTGTATAAATTTATGATTAATGTTATTGAAATTTTATAGTTTTTAGTTTTATTTGCTTTTGTATCTGATCTCTCGGATGTTTTATAAATAGAATAAAACTGGAAAAAACATTAAATTTCGTGACAATTGTGTAGCAAAAATAAAAAATTAACTTCCATTAAATGGGTAGGAAAATGCATAGCAAATGCGTAAAGAAACCAGTTTCCTACGAGTGGTTTAACTACATATGCATTTCGTCACAAATTCGTAGAAAATTAAATTTCATGACAATTGTGTAGCAAAAATAAAAAATTAACTTCCGTTAAATGGGTAGGAAAATGCGTAGAAAATGCGTAAGAAACCAGTTTCCTACGAGTGGTTTTCCTACATACGCATTTCGTCACAAATTCGTAGAAAATCGCGAGTTGTGATGCATTTCCTACGGAAAATGGTGTCAGAAATTTTAATTTTTCTAGTAGTGTTTATAGTACCGTATCCCAAGCCCGTATAGGGAAAATAAGCTAAGAGTATTTACCTGAGCAAAGTATAGATCAAATACAGCAAGTGCACGTAGCTTTTACTGGGCTCCTAATCTGGAACGAAGGTTTTTAATAACCTATCAGAATCCTAACGGGTCTTTAATTAAGCTTAGACTTAGACCAGTTAGTTTTCAAAAGGAAGACTCGGTTCAAACGCATGATAAAGCAAAGACCTGTTTAGAATGTGGTTTTGACCCGACAAGAATGTATGCTTGTTTAATATAGGTAACTTAAACACATTCTGGATTTTGAGACAAAAATGATATGGTTTGACTCGTTTCGGCTAATATATGCAAACTAGTTACAAAAGCCAATCCGAATGCGAAAAATGCGTAACGGGAAACCATATGAGTCATACACAAGTTTCCTAGGTTAATATGCCTTAAATGTGTTGTGACATCAGTAATATATCTTCTTTTATGCCCAAAACGGATTTAAACTCAAATTACGCCCCGTAGGGGTATTTTGGTCATTTTCAAGGTTATAAAAGAGTTTAAATATTAATCTGAGTTACAGGTCTGATGTAATCAGTAAAAATACTTAATTTAATAAGTTATAACAGTAGGGTAATACACATATGTGAAATTTATCATTTAAAACCAAACTATGCACCTTAGGGGCATTTTGGTAATTTCACTTAGGCTAAAAAGGTCAAAACTGGAAATCTGAGTTTAAAACTTCTACTTACTGTTACTATATAAGTATTTACTGAAAATTTCAGTAGGTATCATACCTTATATGTTTAAAATAGTTTTAGTACATACCAGGCGTTAAAAACGCTTAAAAGGCGATTTGGAGCCATTTCCGGGTTTTCAAAGTAAAGCTGGTATTTTTATTATTATTCCAGAAGACTCAAAATATTCTATTTATCATATTAGATCAGTAGAAAAAGGTTTGGGGTCAAAAGGATTTGTAAAACTCATTTTATAGCCCGAAAGGGCAAAACCGGCAATACCGAAATAAGCTTGGAACTCTATGTTATGCTCAGCCTTAAAATAAATAAAAATCTTCAAAAATCTCAAAATATTATATTATATCAGTGGGTAAAAAGTTTGGTATCAAAAATTGGGTTTAGATAGGCTATACGCTAGTTACGCCGTTTAATTAATAAAAAGCGTTCTTATTACGCTATTGAGCATAACTCTTAATCTAGACCTCAAACTGATGTGAAATTTTAGGGACATGTTTATAATTTAGTAACAAAGATTATTGTCCTTTCACATTTCCAAAATTCTCATTTTAAGGTCAAATGGGCATATTGGTCAACATTAGGCATTTAACGGAAACATCGGACAATCAATGAGTCAAGTAGTATAATGACAGAGGGTTATACTATCATACGAGCTAGTCCTAACGGAGCTCTAAGGCATTCCTAAACCATGCTCAAACGGGTCAGAACTGAAAGTCAAAGTAGGAGTCAAACTATGCGACTTTCGATCCCGAACCAAGCCTAAACTGAAAATTGTCGGGTTGAACATGTTTAGACATGTTCTTACATTAATTACCAAGTTATATTAATGACAAAACAGGTTGTATAGCTCCTACATTGCTAATTATGTGTTTATTCGCAAAATTGCTTCCTGTTGACTTTTTAAGATCAAGTTTAACCCGATAATTGACCTACTTAGAGTGAGAATCAGAGGGTGCCCTTTTAAGGGTTTATTGCCCACATAATTACCAACTCATAGGTACTTTCAATTTGTAATTTGACTAGACAAATTAAGATTAATGACAAAGTCAAACCTTAATTACGACGGTTTGACTTTAAGCTAATAAACTAATCAAAACTGAATTAGTGAAGGTTAAGAATACTTACCAAGGTCCTAAGCACGACTAATGATCACTAGGAAAGGTGCTTGAGCTCCAAAATACTCCAAAAGTGAAGTTGTGAAGTTGCAAGGAATGTGATCAAATGGTGCATCAAAGAATTTCTTATATAGGGACTTTAATCCCACAAGATCATGCCAAACAAAGTCTATGGATGTTAAGGGATCATTCCAAGTGTCCCTAGGCCCTCCTAAATCATTAAACAAGTCCTTAGAATCAAGAAATGGCAAAATGAGGCGGTGTAACCGGCTGGAACAGGCAGCTGTGAAGTTGCTGATGCTGGGACTTCCTTACGGACCGTAAGCTCTTGGACTTGCGGTCCGTAACTGACTCTCCTCTGATGTGCCCAGATACACCTCTTACGGACCGTAATCCTAAGTGGGATACAGTCCGTAACCGATTATCAGGTTTCAAAAATTTGTCCATTTCTCATGTTTTGACCATGCAAACTTTTCAAGCTCGAATGTCACACCCCGATATTTCCACGTATTACCGGTGGGCCCGGTGGGGAGTATCGTGACGTAGTTGATGTCATCATAGTCAAACAACACAATATATAAATGCACAGCGGAAGCAAAAGATAAATATATTACAATCCGAATATAAAGTAATATCAAGTATTACAACGGAAAGTAAAGGATCCACAGGCGGATCTTAAAACATAAACATTGTTCAACAGACTTTAGACGCCTAGAACTTGCAAGATTCCTTATTAACGCCCTGAGCTTCCAGCCAATTACGTTCAGTACCTGTCACTTAACCTTTTTGGAAAAATACGTCAGTTTACACTGGTAAATACACTCAACCGACTCATTTGAAAAGAGTTTAAGAAAATTGATTTAGATGCACCAGACACAAAATATTTTGACACTTTGATTAAAATGCACAAGGCAAAATTAATCTTTTATAACTTGGGACAATTATATTTATAATCTTGTATACAGATTTACAGGTTCGTTATACGTTCAGGGCCCGATGTAGAAACCGAGTCAAGATTAACAGACACACCACAAGTATAAGCCCACAAGAGAGTGAGATACCGTTTCCCTTTACGCAACTTTCAGTGTATGCCTACACCCCGTGCTTAAGGCGTGGCCATTTTATAATACAATGTTGTCAAGGATATCCGGGACATGGTCATTAACCCCTAAAGGCTTTTATCTCAAACAACACAGATTAAAATGGGTTACCTCAATAATTTAATCATAATACGATTAAACATTCAATAACCGACCAAGCGGTATTATTATAATACCGTATCCCAAGCCCGTATAGGGAAAATAAGTTAAGAGTATTTACCTGAGCTAAATATAAATTCAATCCCAGCCGTATATCAATTCAGCAAGCACAAGTACTTCTATTAGGGCTCTTAATCTGGAACGAAGGTTTTTAATAACCTATTAGATTTCTAACGTGTCTTTAATTAAGCTTATGCTTAGACCGGTTAGTTTTAAAGAGGAAGATACGGTTCAAACGCATGATAAGGCGAAGACCGGTTTAGAATGTGGTTTTTGACCCGACAAGCTTGTATGCTTGTTTAATATGGGTAACTTAAACAAATTCTGGATTTTGAGACCAAAAAGATATGGTTTGACCCGTTTCGGCTAATTTATGCAAACTAGTCACATAAGCCGATCCGAACACGACATGCGCGTAACGAGTAACCATAAGAGTCAGATACAAGTTTCCTAAGTTAATATGCCTTATATATGTTGTGATATCAGTAGGATACCTTCCAATATGCCCAAAACGAGTTTAATCTCAATATAAGCCTCGAAGGGGTATTTTGGTCATTTACCTAAGGCATATATACTACTTGTCATACAACTAACTAAACTTCGTGACCATAAGGTATAACCTCGGAAGGTTATTCCCTATATACTATGGGCACCTAATGTGTTTGGTCGGATCCTAATGATCGACCAAACGGGTCGGGTTCGAAAGTATAAGCGATTGTTTAGATCGCTTACCTTACGACCCTATATAAGCACTAAACTAAAAGTGACGAGCTAAGCATGTTAAAACATGCTTAACTAGGTTTAGAAAATAGGTTTGGTATCAAAACAAACGGTTTTGATACCTAAGGGTAGTTTGGTTACAAAATACGCAAGAATACGTATTTTGGCCTAAACTACGACTCGTCACTGAGCCTAGATAACGTGGTAATCAGTAGGTATAGTCACTAGGGACTATAACCATCGTGGTTACGCTCACGTTATGAAATTCAAATGAACTTCGCATTGACCATAAACTGGTCAATGCAGAAAGTCAAACAAAGTTTGACTTTAACGCTAAAACGAATAAAAGAGCGAAGGAACACTTACAAAGGGTCTCCGAAAGCTAATCTTGATCCAAGTAACTCAGGTATGAAGCAATGGCTTCAACTTAGAGCATTCTTAGATCAGATTTGTGGGTTTTGAAAGTGAATGTGTTGGGTATTTATAGGATCTTCCATATAGAATATTCTTAGCATATTCCAAGCATATTCCTAGCATATTCCTAGCATATTCCAAGCATATTCCTAGCATATTCCAAGCATATTCCTAGCATATTCATAGCATATTCCAAGCATATTCCTGGCATATTCCTTAGCATATACCTTAGCATATTCCTGGCATATGGCTAAAACGGGTATTTAACTGGGTACCGGGTATTTTATCTAGCGTTTAAATCCCGGTTTATGGCGTTCTAAATTATTTTTATTACTCTATAAAAATAAACTAGCCAAGATATTACTGAAATAAATTTCAGTTGCTAGGACTAGCTGCGTTGTCTGTGTTTTGCAGTAGAAGCACTGTGTTGCGCAGAAACACACGGCACGCGCTTAAACTTTGAAAAATAACGTTTTTAGGCGTTTTAATTTATTTTTCAACACAGACCTGATTAAAATAAGATTTTAATCAGAACAGAATATTTGTGGGATTTAAATATTATCCGGTCGTTCACCAACGTTCGTTTGGTCGTACGATCGCGATGTTCGGTTAATTAGGACGGAATGCGCATAAGCGCGAAAAACGATCCAAATTGCGTGACGAAAGGGTTTTTCTTATGCCAAACACTAAAATAAAATATTTTAGTGCTTACATAAATTTTTGGATGTCCGGGTGTATTCAGAACGTAGGTTATGCACGAAAATGCAAACTTATGCACTTTTTGACGCTTTTAGTCCCTGATCCTTCTACACTTGATCTTAACATGATTTCTTGCACTTTGAGCCCTCTAACTTGACTTTTAAGGGCCTTAAGACATAACCAAACTTTGTTAAGTCCTTGGGTAACTTTATGGTTACCCGAAAAGTCATAAATTTCAACGTTGACGCTTTTAACCCCTCGTATACGAATATTGTCATAACTTTCTCATATGATAGCGAAACTTGATGAAATTTTTATCATGTATTCTAGTGAGCATAATTGATCGTTACAAAGCTTCGGGTTTGCTAAAAGGTCACTCAGAGGTATACTTTAAACATGCTGACACATTTAACCCCTATAGTTTGTAATCTCTCACTTTCTTTCACAATTAGCTTCGTATGATCCATGAATCATTCGTTTAAGGGTATAAACATCATGTAGGGATATTGTAGGGTATATTTATCCATTGTTGACATTTTGAACCCTTATATTCACATATTTTCAATGTTTGTCAACTTTAGTCCTTCTAGAGTATTCTTTCACACGTTCAAAGCTTATGACACGTGTCAATACATTATAGGACGTGAATTTTTGAGGTGTTACATCCTCACCCCCTTAAAAGAAATCTCGACCTCGAGATTTGTTAAAATGCTAGAAGTACTTTTTGTCGAATAATGGACTTAACTTCTATAACATATCTGGAGTCCTTCTAAGCTCCCAAAGTGACCCCTATATTAGGTGCATGTATCCTTTTGGAGCTTATTAACCTGTCGATCCTTAATCGATGCAGGATGCTCATCACATCATAAATCTACATATCATTATGTGATAGTGCTCCTTGACTTATTGGTGAAACACATCCTTCTGTCACTAGTGTGCAATGTACTGCGAGCTCCGCCAAGCTCCTTAAATAGGTTTTAGCTTATGAGCTACTTGATCTTGATACATTCGATTTCCTCCGAATAATTCTATATATTCAGAGCTTAACTAGCCTGATAATTTAACAATTTGGTACACCCTTCCTGGGTGATATCTTTTGTTGAACCTTATTCCTTACCAAGAATTTAGGAGGGTTGCGACTTTCATTAATTCTTGATTTTCTGCCGAATACTGGCAACTTATAGATGATTAGGGATTTGTATGATCTTATTTGTTGTTTCCAATGCAACTTTCATATCCTGATAATTGGACTTACCAGTCTATTGTCTTAACAATAGATGTTTAACATTCCACCAACACAATGTTTCCAAAGGAGCAGCCTTGATGCTTATATATCAACTATTATAGAAAAGCTTCTCTTAAGGTGAGATGGTTATTCCAACCACTGCTTAATTAATTTTTAAGGAATAGCTAATCCTTGTCGTTAGTCGAACAAATCGACGATCCTGGACAGCTGATGGTGAATTCTTAATTGTTGCCTAAATAGGGTTGCGGTAATCAATGCATAAGCAAAATGAACCGTCTTTCTTATTTAACAATATCAAACTCTCGGAATATTAAGTTAGGCTATATGAATCCTCTATTTTAAAATTACTTGATCGAGGTTTCGATTCCTCCAATGATGGTACTAGCCGTTTAGGGAATTTCATAATGATACAGCCCTAAATGGGATATAAATCTTAATTCTAATTGCCTTTCGGGAGATAAACAGGGTAATCTTAAGAGAAGATAATCAGGATACAAGGAGGTTACAGAGATTTTCCAAATCTCAGGCTCCAGATCATCCATCCTTGCTTGTGTCAAATAAGTGACACATTTATGCTATGAGTCCACAGATTCCTTTACTAGGGAACATTTATTTGGACAATTCTATTCTTGATATCCTCTTTGAATACCATTAGTTGACTTTAGTACCATATGATCATTGGGATATCTTTGTGGTTCCATGCATTAAACCTCCATACTGATCAGGCATGGAAGCAATCTATGGAACATATTAAGATACACCAATCCTCATATGGCGCTTTTGTCATACTATTTGGTATTCGTAATCAATAGAGATAAAAGAGATATCAATTTCATATGATGATGTACTTTATCTGGAGAAAGGGTATACTAGAATTTTACGACTGAAGATTTCTGACAGGAATAGAAGAAACAGTTCCTATGATTTTCTATTTGTAAGCTTTACTTTACACTTAATATCTAGGGTTCTTATGGTAGATTTTTAAGAGTCTACTATACTTTCAATTTATGAAGGATTGATTGGCATCCGAATCAAAGCAGAACTCTTAGCGTTCATTCTACTTCATATTTTATGCTTAAGGTTCTAATAGGCAGATTTAATAACTTACAAAATTTATTCCGCAAGTGACTTATCTGCACTTGCATCAAACAATACCCATGCATACACATCATGGATAAGGACGTACCGGTTATAATATTGTCATCTTGTATGACCTCTTTTGCTTCCATCTGAGAGCCCTTATCGTTTGTCTTCCTATCTCCTTTAAGTTTCTTCGCATAATTTGGGCAATTGGATTTGATATGCCCTTCCTCGTTATAGTTGTAACAAGTCGCATCTCCTATCTTCTGGCATTCCAATGTTTTATGCTCTCTAGATTTGCAGATCCCACAAGCCCTAGGCTGCGACTGGGATTTTGATTCGAACCTGCACTTCCCATAATGGCGCTTCTTGCATGTCTTGCATACAGGTTTCTCGTTGGACTTTTGTTTGTTCTTCTTCTTAGAGCTCTGGGAGTTATCTTCCTCCCTTTTTCTTTTTAGCTCACCTTTTGCATTTGAGGCATGAACAAGATCCCCCTTCTGAGTAAGGAGATGTGGTCCTAGATAAAATTGGGAGCGAGTAGCATGGGGTTCCTTGATCTTTTTCACAGCCTTCTTCACAGCTTTTCCAACAGCTGAGTCTATCATAGTTTGAAGAACATCTTTGGAAATTTTAAGGTTCACAATTGTATCATCATTGACATGGGCCGCATCATCCATAACACGATCAACAGCTGTCTTATCTGAGTTTGCCATACTCGATATTGGTTCCTAACACCAATAAAACAATTTCTTAGTTGCATCCAACAACTGCTATTCGTCATCCTGGTGACCTAATATACTAACCATGGTATCGTTATTCCATACGGGCTAATATAGTATGAACATTCTCTATGAATGTCCTGTAGATATGTGTATATATATATATATATATATATATATAAAAATTATACTTAGCCTAGGCCATAGAAGACCATTAATGGCATTTAAGGTTTGGACCTAGTCCATCACCTTGTTGACAGGGGATCAATTGTCACATCTGTCTTAATCATATTGATGATTTTGGATAGCTTGAAAGCTTGACATTGGGATATCAGAAAAGAGTGATTCCTAATAGATATAAAATATCCATCTAGGATTTGTTGGAGCATTTTCTATAGTATCATCGGCCAATTTCTACCTCGCATTTAAATGACCAGAGTCCTAATCAAGTGGAGACAACAGTTCTCAACATTTATTGCTCATTATAGAATCATATGTGCCAGCATCAAATAATTTCTGCATAAACTGCTTGACAGGGAAAGGTACCTGCTATATAGTTATCATTCTGCACCATCTCCTGGGCGTTCATCTGGAAGACTCATGCGTTTGTTTTCTTGGCCTCTTCGGGCTTTTTCTGATTCCTAGGGCAGTTGGTCCTGATATGCCCCTTCTCGTTGCAACCATAACAGGTTGCGTCTTTCAACTTCTTGCAATCCAAGGTTTTATGTTCCTTAGACTTGCAAATCCCACAAAGTAGAGGATGAGATTCAAATATGCATTTCCCCAGGTGGTATTTCCTACAGGTTTTGCACCTTGTCTTCTCTCCCGACTGCTGGCTGTCTTCCTTAAACCCGGAACTCTTCTTATCCTCATAGTTCCTCTTTGCCTTCCTATCAGAGCGATGAGAATTTTCATCCTCCCTTTTACGCTTTCCATCTTCAGAGGCTTTGGCAGCCTTGTTCCTGACCACATCGAGTGTGAGAGATAGCGACAGATCTGCCGCTGACCTGAATGTAGTAGGTCTCGATGCTTTCACACTGGCCTTTATTTCTGGGGCTAGACCCCCAATAAAGCGAGCAATTCGCTTTGGTTCCGGTGTGATCAAGTATGGAACCAATCGAGACATGGAATTGAAATTTGTAAGGTATGCCTGGCAATCTAAATTCTCCATGACTAATGTCAAGAATTCAGTCTCAATTTTCTCAACTTCATGTTGAGGACAGTAATTTTCTTTTGTAAGCGCAACGAACTGCCCCCAAGTCATGTTGTATAAAGGGATCTTCCCTGTAGCTTGGATCAGTGACCTCCACCAAGCTAGAGCTTCTCTTTTAAAAGATTGTGAAACAAACTTCACAATGTCTTGCTCTGCACATCCGCTAATATCCACAACAGTATCCATCTCATCGAGCCACGTCATGCAGTCAATGGCTCCCTTTTCTCCTGTAAAGTCTCTGGGCTTGCAGGAGACGAAATATTTATACGAACATGTTTTAACATGTGGCTCTTGATTAAGCACAACCTGTCCAGACGGAACACTCCTCTGATTTGACGAGTTATGAACATCGTCTTCCCTTAACTCATGTGATTTAGAAGGGGGCTTACTACGAGCCACAGATAGAGTCTTAGAGTGTGTATCACTTGATTCATCATACTGTCTGTCGAGAGCTCGTGTAACGGCATTATCTATTAATTCTTGCAGTTCCGCACCAGTTATATTAACTCTGGTAGCATCATTATTCTCCCTCAGGTGGCTGTTGACCTCATCTGATCCAGCCATGTAGTTTGATTGCTACATACATATTGACAATTATTTATTCAGAGGTTATTATGGAATCATCTTTTTTGACGATTCATCAACCATGGTAATATAATACCATATTGGTTAATTTGTTAGTTATATTTAATTAGCATTTTCATTATAATTTATCCTAGTTATAAAACATTAAGGATATTAAGGTGGCGCAAAGGCCTAGTCACAAGGACAGTTTTTAAATTTACAAGCTATGATTTCAGAGAATCGAGGCATTAAGATTTGAACATATTTCATTACCTTTTCTGGACAGAGAGTCAAAGACTACTACTGTCTTTAGTCTCAAAGGACGTTTAGCATTTTCATTATAATTTATCCTAGTTATAAAACATTAAGGATATTAAGGTGGCGCAAAGGCCTAGTCACAAGGACAATTTTTAAATTTACAAGCCATGATTTCAGAGAATCGAGGCATTAAGGTTTGAACATATTTCATTACCTTTTCTGGACAGAGAGTCAAAGACTATTACTGTCTTTAGTCTCAGAGGACGTTTATTATAGCCCGTAGGCACTTAATCCTTAAGGGATACTTATTTCAAATAAGGGAATTTAGATTAACCCCCTTTTTAAAGGTGGCCTGTGTGACTTTAACGATTCACAGTTTGCCAAAAATGTTAACATACTTACAGATGTTAACAAGGATTGGAATCTTTTAGATAAGTTTTACCGTCTAGGCCATGTCTACAATCACAATTAGGCTAGGTTTTACCTTTAAGATTCTTTTAATAATTAACGCAGAACAATCCTAAATTGAAATGTTAACAAGGATTTGAATCTAATTGTGGAACTACCATCTTGGCCCTGTCTTAAGGTGACATATGGCCAGGTCTTGTCCTCTTTAAATTTTTGCCATTTTATTATAATGGTAGATCTTATAATATAGGAATGATATCTTAAATATAATCATTCCATTAAATTTAAACAAGTATATGGTTGCCCTAAACGGGACTTCTAGCAGAAATGGACTTGCCCATGTAAGGGCTAATCAGAAAATAACAAAGGAAACATATAAAGGACAAAAAACAAATCAGGAATAGTCCTAAGTTCTTTGTCTAGACTCAAGAATAAAAATGTGCAATCGTGTAACTGAGATTAAACACAAAAGGCTAGTGTTTAATTCACTCAACCTGACTCTGATACCAACCTGTCACACCCCGATATTTCCACGTATTACCGGTGGGCCCGGTGGGGAGTATCGTGACGTAGTTGATATCATCATAGTCAAACAACACAATATATAAATGCACAGCGGAAGCAAAAGATAAATATATTACAATCCGAATATAAAGTAATATCAAGTATTACAACGGAAAGTAAAGGATCCACAGGCGGATCTTAAAACATAAACATTGTTCAACAGACTTTAGACGCCTAGAACTTGCAAGATTCCTTATTAACGCCCTGAGCTTCCAGCCAATTACGTTCAGTACCTGTCACTTAACCTTTTTGGAAAAATACGTCAGTTTACACTGGTAAATACACTCAACCGACTCATTTGAAAAGAGTTTAAGAAAATTGATTTAGATGCACCAGGCACAAAATATTTTGACACTTTGATTAAAATGCACAAGGCAAAATTAATCGTTTATAACTAGGGACAATTATATTTATAATCTTGTATACAGATTTACAGGTTCGTTATACGTTCAGGGCCCGATGTAGAAACCGAGTCAAGATTAACAGACACGCCACAAGTATAAGCCCACAAGAGAGTGAGATACCCTTTCCCTTTAAGCAACTTTCAGTGTATGCCTACACCCCGTGCTTAAGGCGTGGCCATTTTATAATACAATGATGTCAAGGATATCCGGGACATGGTCATTAACCCCTAAACGCTTTTATTTCTAACAACAAAGATTAAAACGGGTTACCTCAATAATTTAATCAGAATACGATTAAACATTCAATACCCGACCAAGCGGTATTATTATAATACCGTATCCCAAGCCCGTATAGGGAAAATAAGTTCAGAGTATTTACCTGAGCTAAATATAAATTCAATCCCAGCCGTATATCAATTCAGCAACCACTAGTACTTCTACTAGGGCTCTTAATCTGGAACGAAGGTTTTTAATAACCTATTAGATTTCTAACGGGTCTTTAATTAAGCCTATGCTTAGACCGGTTAGTTTTAAAGAGGAAGATACGGTTCAAACGCATGATAAGGCGAAGACCGGTTTAGAATGTGGTTTTTGACCCGACAAGCTTGTATGCTTGTTTAATATGGGTAACTTAAACACATTCTGGATTTTGAAACCAAAAAGATATGGTTTGACCCGTTTCGGCTAATTTACGCAAACTAGTCACATAAGCCGATCCGAACGCGACAAGCGCGTAACGAGTAACCATAAGAGTCATATACAGGTTTCCTAAGTTAATATGCCTTAAATATGTTATGATATCAGTAGGATACCTTCCAATATGCCGAAAACGAGTTTAATCTCAATATAAGCCCCGAAGGGGTATTTTGGTCATTTACCTAAGGCATATATACTACTTGTCATACAACTAACAAAACTTCGTGACCATAAGGTATAACCTCGGAAGGTTATTCCCTATATACTATGGTTACCTAATGTGTTTGGTCGGATCCTAATGATCGACCAAACAGGTCGGGTTCGAAAGTATAAGCGATTGTTTAGATCTCTTACCTTACGACCCTATATAAACACTAAACTAAAAGTGACGAGCTAAGCATGTTAAAACATGCTTACCTAGGATTAGAAAACAGGTTTGGTATCAAAACAAACGGTTTTGATACCTAAGGGTAGTTTGGTTACAAAATACGCAAGAATACGCATTTTGGCCTAAACTACGACTCGTCACTGAGCCTAGATAACGTAGTAATCAGTAGGTATAGTCACTAGGGACTATAACCATCGTGATTACGCTCACGTTATGAAATTCAAACGAACTTCGCATTGACCATAAACTGGTCAATGCAGAAAGTCAAACAAAGTTTGACTTTAACGCTAAAACGAATAAAAGAACGAAGGAACACTAACAAAGGGTCCCCGAAAGCTAATCTTGATCCAAGTAACTCAGGTATGAAGCAATGACTTCAACTTAGAGCATTCTTAGATCAGATTTGTGGGGTTTGAAAGTGAATGGGTTGGGTTTTTATAGGATCTTCCATATAGAATATTCTTAACATATTCCAAGCATATTCCTAGCATATTCTAAGCATATTCCTAGCATATTCCAAGCATATTCCTAGCATATTCCTAGCATATTCCAAGCATATTCCTAGCATATTCCAAGCATATTCCTAGCATATTCCTAGCATATTCCAAGCATATTCCTAGCATATTCCAAGCATATTCCAAGCATATTCCTTAGCATATACCTTAGCATATTCCTGGCATATGGCTAAAACGGGTATTTAAATGGGTACCGGGTATTTTATCTAGCGTTTAAGTCCCGGTTTATGGCGTTCTAAATTATTTTTATTACTCTATAAAAATAAACTCGCCAAGATATTACTGAAATAAATTTCAGTTGCCAGGACTGGCTGCGTTATCTGCGTTTTGCAGTAGAAGCACTGTGTTGCGCAGAAACACACGGTACGCGCTTAAACATTGAAAAATAACGTTTTTAGGCGTTTTAATTTATTTTTCAAGACGAACCTGATTAAAATAAGATTTTAATCAAAACAGAATATTTGTGGGATTTAAATATTATCCGGTCGGTCATCAACGTTCGTTTGGTCGTACGATCGCGATGTTC
Source organism: Helianthus tuberosus (assembly GCA_030545235.1). NCBI lineage: Eukaryota > Viridiplantae > Streptophyta > Magnoliopsida > Asterales > Asteraceae > Helianthus > Helianthus tuberosus. The sequence goes on along the minus strand of CM060399.1, from coordinate 162,834,968 downwards.
GGTTAATTACGACGGAATGCGCATAAGCGCGAAAAAAGATCCAAATTGCGTGACGAAAGGGTTTTTCTTATGCCAAACACTAAAATAAAATATTTTTGTGCTTACATAAATTTTTGGATGTCCGGGTGTATTCAGAACGTAGGTTATGCGCGAAAATGCAAACTTATGCACTTTTTGACGCTTTTAGTCCCTGATCCTTCTACACTTGATCTTAACATGATTTCTTCCACTTTGAGCCCTCTAACTTGACTTTTAAGGGCCTTAAGACATAACCAAACTTTGTTAAGTCCTTGGGTAACTTTATGGTTACCCGAAAAGTCATAAATTTCAACGTTGACGCTTTTAACCCCTCGTATACGAATATTGTCATAACTTTCTCATATGATAGCGAAACTTGGTGAAATTTTTATCATGTATTCTAGTGAGCATAATTGATCGTTACAAAGCTTCAGGTTTGCTAAAAGGTCACTCAGAGGTGTACTTTAAACATGCTAACACATTTAACCCCTGTAGTTTGTAATCTCTCACTTTCTTTCACAATTAGCTTCGTATGATCCATGAATCATTCGTTTAAGGGTATAAACATCATGTAGGGATATTATAGGGTATATTTATCCATTGTTGACATTTTGAACCCTTATATTCACATATTTTCCATGTTTGTCAACTTTAGTCCTTCTAGAGTATTCTTTCACACGTTCAAAGTTTATGACACGTGTCAATACATTATAGGACGTGAATTTTCGAGGTGTTACATCGAATCTTGTGTCATTGTCCTTCTAGAGGGGACCACGTATCAGACTTGCATGCCTTTGCATGTGATTCCATGCACGATAAAGTTCTTGGATGTATCGAGAATTCTTTTAAATGGACTTTGTGGCATATTTTGTTTACAAGATCAATTCCTTAGCAATATAATTCATCTTTTAATTAAATATCCAGATTTGAAGTAGTTCTTAGATGTTCATAAATTATTCCAAGGCTTGGATCTTTTATCAAAAAGGTCACTCAGAGGTATTTTAACAACATGTTGACGCTTTTAAATCCTACCGCACATCTTTCAACTTAATCTGGATTTTTGTAACACGATTGCCTTATATGACACATGTCCTTATTTTATTGGGCATAAATTTTCGAGGTGTTACACTGTCATAGCAGAAAATGCTACTTCAAGCTGTGTGGGGTCCAATGGGCTTATTTTAGTGAGGTGGGCTTGTAGAGATGAGTTGTTATTGGGCTTAGAGTGGGTAGGTCCAGATTGGTTATATGGTGCAGTGGGCCAAGGGGAAGCCCACCCGGACTGGGTAGGATAAGGACAAGGTGGGGGTTGGTATGGGCCAGCCCAGTAGGGTGCCCAATAAGGTTGTGGTGGTTGGAAACCTGGAGGAGGAGCCCAGTAATTGTTTCGATGCGAGTTGGAGTTATGGTTCGGCTGGGCTGTGGTATTAGCTGAGTTTGGGCCGTGATTGGATTGGGCTGGACCACGAGTAGGCTGATTTCCACGGTATTGTGCTGGGCCGCGGTTATTGGGTTGATTATGACCAGAGGACCCACGATTAAAATTGTTTGGTGGACGATGATTGGGCTGAGTGATGGCGGCATGGGCTTCTGAGCCCAGTAATGATTCACAAGCCTGCTGCCTTTGAAGATCACTTTGTAGCATGTCTACTGCCTTATCCCATGAAGGCAGTGTTTGATTGATGATGGCACCAATTGTATTGAATTCGGATGGCAAACCATGAACCATTTGAATCACTAACCGTTGCTCTGTGACGGGGCTTCCTACATCTTTCAACTGTTCTGACAATTCCTTGAGCCTTTGACAATATGCCGTGAGTGACGGCATTGAGCGAAGTGTGAGATTTGAGAGTTGGTGTTCAAGAGATGCAATTCTAGATCCCTTGTTATTGTGAAAGATGTTTTTGATACGGGTCCATGCCTCATGGGAAGTGAAGTCGGGTTCGAGAACCCGTGCTAGTAGCTCGTCTGAGAAAGTGTCGTAGATCCATTGCAAAACAATGGTGTCGACTTCTATCCAAGACGTATAACTAGGATCAGTTTCTGCAGGGGGAGCGGTTCCGTCTATGTGACTCAAGACTTTATAGCCGCGAGCATGCAACTGAAAGAGCTTTACCCATGATGAGTAGGTGACCTTGGTTCCATCAAGGACACGAACCTTGTTTTGAATATTTGTTATAGTGTACGCTGGATGCAGCATTTCGGGTTTAGCCGGAGTGGCTGGAGGTTGCACGGTGTAACACCCTTAAATTTATACTAGAATTAATTACTAGGTTTATACAAATTTATACCAAAAGATATTAGATTTACATAAGTTTTAGAAGTATCATGAAACATAGTCAACACATGACTAAGTTAGAACATTCAAAATTTGTTTGAGAATTCATTTACAACCCATGAACAAAGTTTAAGTAAGATTAAGACACATAGCGGAAGCCTCAAAAGTTGTGTTCGGTTCTTCGTCATTGCTTGATCACCATCCGTACGATCCATCTAAGCACCTAGGGTCAAAACCATTAGAACATTAGTTTTGACTTTGGGAAAATAAGGTTAAACATATATTACAACATTAATTTAAATAAAATAAAATATAAAATTTCCTGTCTCCACCGTAAATTACGGTATTACCGTAATTTACGGTGACATCTGGAAATCCCTGGTTCCACCGTAAACCAGTAGTGAATCACCGTAACAGACATGACCTCTACCGTAAATTACGGTACTACTGTAATTTACGGTAGTTCCTGGAAATCCTTGTTTTTGCTTGTTTTGTTCAATGCTCTCAAACCCAACTTTCGGATTTCTTTTTCTAAGAATTTACTACATCAAATTCTAGTATTTCTAACGTGTTACATGTTAACCAATATCAAAATAAAATCTACATATTCCGTAGTATTAACCATGCTTTATTTTGATTATTCGACCCGTTTTGCTCGTCTACGGAAATATCTTCCTTATGACGACTACCAACGAATTATAACCAACTTTTGACCAACTATACAATATAACGACATCAACGCTTTATTTCATAGCATCCTTTATTCTAAATTCAAGTACACATCATATAAACATCCAATCTATTAAATGTAACGGGTCAAGTTACATACCTTAGCGTACGCCCTTCAACCGCGAATCACCACCGACTTGTCCACTCGACGTTCCGGTATCTTGTCCTATAGAGTTCAATTCAAGACATGTTTAGAACTCTCTTTAGACCTCCCTTCGCATAATATACCGAAACATCATTTTTATGCGTTAAAGCCTTAAATTTCTATTTCTAAGCTTTCTTTGAGGCATTTTCACAAACACCTTAAAGGCAGATTTATCACAAGATTATATGACGAGTTTCTAGTTTAACATTTAACCCTAATTTCACTTCAATCAACATTATACATGTTTGTTAGCTTCTAAATTCCTGAAATCACTTTCAATACGTCAAATTACAGAAATTTAACATCCCATATTCTAGTATTCATCAATTTACTCATAACCCATTAATCACATATGATGGTGTTCATAGATTCACCAAAATTTCCTATGATTTCAACTTCTATTAGTCTAGGGTTTGTTCCTAGACACTATAGTTGTTCTTCAATCATCATAACATAAACATGCAACCCTAATTCAGATTTATGAAATTTTCATGAGAATTTCAAGTTAAGAGTTTTTACTAAATTTTACATACCTTGTAATCCTCTTACGATGAGGATCACGATTCTAAGCTCGGATTTTCGTTTGGACCAGATTTGCTCCTTCAATTTGTGGATTTAAGGAAGTTTTAGGTTTTGGAGAAGTGGTGATTGCCCCCTGTCTTGCTTGAACGACCAGACCTCCCCTTTGTGGGATGTTTGGTTTGTTTTATTTATTTTCATTAACTAAAGTTTCAGTTTTTAACAACTTACACCCCTCCACTTTGATAAATATTGATTTTTGTTACCTTTAACCCTACTTTAAGTTATTTCTAGACTCATAACTAATTAGGTTAAAATTCCTAGTTAGTAAATTCTTGTTTATTTAAACCTTACAAATTCCTATTTAAGGTTTTATATTTTCGGGGTGTTACAAGTCCACCCCCCTTAAAAGGGTTTCGTCCTCGAAACCGTAATACGTACCAAATAAAGTAGGGTGAAGACGTTTCATCTCCTCTTCGGACTCCCATGTAGTGTCAGAGCCTTTTCTATGCTCCCATTTGACTTTGACTTGATCAATTTGTTTATTTCGTAAACGCTTGACCTTTCTGTCTAAAATTTCAACCGTTCTTACCGCATAATTTAGACTATTATCCACTTCAATATCATCGTAATGGATATAGGTCGTTTCGTCTGCTAGGCACTTTCTTAATTGCGATACGTGAAACGTGCCATGGATCCCACTTAGCTCCTCCGGTAGTTCAAGACGGTAAGCTACGTTGCCAACTCTCCCGATAATTTTAAATGGCCCGATAAACCTTGGGCTTAACTTCCCCCTTTTTCTGAATCTAATAACGCCTTTCCATGGGGACACCTTTAGCATGACCATGTCACCGACTTGAAATTCAATCGGCCTTTTCCTTTTATCAACATACGCCTTTTGCCTGTCTTGAGCCGCTTTCAAGTGTGCCCGAACTTTATCGATCTTTTCGTTCGTGGCTCGTACTATATCTTGGTGGGCAAGTTCACGTGGACCCACTTCACCCCAACAAACCGGGGTTCGACACTTCCTACCGTAAAGCATTTCGTATGGTGCCATTTTAATACTAGATTGGTAACTGTTGTTATTCGAAAACTCGGCTAACGGTAGGTGAACATCCCAACTGCCTCCAAAGTCGATTATACACGCCCGAAGCATGTCTCCCAATATTTGTATCGTTCTTTCACTTTGTCCATCCGTTTGATGATGGTACGCAGTGCTAATGAACAATTTGGTCCCCATTTGTTCTTGGAAATCACGCCAAAATTTCGAGGTAAACCGGGTATCCCTATCGGACACGATGGACACCGGCACTCCATGACGTGCTATGATTTCATTGGTATAGACTTCTGACATCTTTTCTGACGTATAAGTCTCACGAATCGGAATGAAGTGAGCACTTTTCGTCAATCTATCCACCACTACCCATATGGCATCAAAACCATGATTCGTCTTAGGCAACTTGGTTAACAGGTCCATTGTAATATGTTCCCATTTCCAAACCGGAATTTCTAATGGTTGGAGTTTGCCGTATGGTTTCTGGTGCTCCGCCTTGACTTGTAAACATGTCAAGCATTTTCCACGTATTTCGCCACGTCTCTCTTCATTCCGGGCCACCAATAATTTTGTTTCAAATCATTGTACATCTTGGTTGCACCCGGATGAATCGAATAACGGGATTTATGAGCTTCGTTAAGTAGAAGCGCCTTTACTCCACAAGTATGTGGGACCCATATCCTTCTGGATCGAGTCTTCAACCCATGATTCCCATCCGTCAAATCTTTCAATTGACCAATTATTCTTTCTTTCTTCCAATTCTCTTCTTTTACTGCTTCTAACTGCGCCTCTTGAATACGTTCAAGTATACCCGAGGTCACCACGAGTTGCATCGACCTCACTCATATTGGGACATAGTCCGCTTTTCTGCTTAGAGCGTCCGCTACCACGTTTGCTTTTCCGGGGTGATAATGTATCTCACAGTCGTAGTCCTTCACCGTTTCCAGCCATCGCCTTTGTCGCATATTTAACTCCTTCTGATCAAAGAAGTATTTCAAGCTCTTGTGATCGGTGAATATGGTGCACTTTACCCCATACAAGTAATGCCTCCATATTTTTAACGCAAACACTACTGCTGCCAATTCGAGATCGTGCGTGGGGTATTTCTTCTCGTGTATCTTCAATTGTCTCGAGGCATAGGCTATTACCTTGCCCCGTTGCATCAACACGCAACCGAGCCCCGATAATGAAGCATCCGAATAGACCACCATGTCTTCGACTCCGTCCGGCAATGTCAGTACCGGAGCTTGAGTTAGCTTTTCTTTTAGCATTTGAAACGCTTTTTCTTGATCGATTCCCCAAATAAACCTTGCTTTCTTTTGGGTTAGTTTCGTTAGCGGCGACACAATCTTGGAGAAATATTGAATGAATCTCCTATAGTACCCTGCAAGCCCCAAAAAGCTTCTAATTTCTGAAGGGTTCTTCGGGGGTTTGCATTTTGACACAGCCTCTATCTTTGACGGATCCACCAATACTCCGTCGGCATTGATGACATGGCCTAAAAATTGAACCTCTCGTAACCAAAAGGCACATTTAGAGAATTTTGCATATAACTTCTCTCGCCTAAGTGTCTCTAACACTTCTTGTAAGTGGTGTGCGTGTTCAGCTTCACTTCTCGAGTACACCAAAATATCATCGATAAACACGATGACCGACTTATCCAACATTGGCTTGCAAACCCGGTTCATGAGGTCCATGAAAGCAGCGGGTGCATTTGTTAGCCCAAATGACATTACGAGGAATTCGTAATGTCCGTATCTCGTGCGGAAAGCCGTCTTCGGCACATCTTCTTCTTTGACCTTTAGTTGATGATACCCCGATCTAAGGTCAATTTTGGAAAACCAATTCGCACCTTGTAGTTGGTCGAATAAATCATCTATCCTCGGGAGCGGGTATCGGTTCTTTACCGTGAGTTTGTTTAACTCCCGGTAATCAATACACATACGCATGCTCCCGTCTTTCTTTCTCACGAACAATACCGGTGTGCCCCAAGGAGACACACTCGGCCTTATGAATCCCTTGTCAAGCAGGTCTTGGATTTGAGACATCAACTCTTGTAGTTCCGACGGTGCAAGTCGGTATGGGGCTTTTGCTACGGGTTCCGCGCCCGGAATCAATTCGATCCCGAACTCTACTTCCCGTTCAGGCGGTATCCCCGGTAAATCTTCCGGAAAAACATCTTCATAATCTCGTACTACCGGTACATCTCCAATCCTTCGTGATTCTTTTTCTGGCTCATTAGCGTATATCATAAATGCCTTGCATCCTCGCTTCATGAGCTTGTGAGCTTTCAACATCGAACATACTATGGGGTTGCCTCCTTTTTCGCCATAAATGGTGACGTGTTTTCCGCTCGGAGATTTTAGTTTTATCTCTTTGCGAAAACACACGACCTTTGCATGGTATTGAGATAGCCAATCCATCCCCACGACTACTTGGAATTCTCCCATCGACATCGGGATTAGATTTATCAAATATTCTTCATCATCGATGCTCAGTTTATAATTTTCACATACATCACAAACAATAAAGCTTTTGTTATTACCTATCTCTACTTCTAAAGGCACAGGTAATTTGGTTAGAACAAATGAAGGATGTTGAATAAACCCATATGAAACAAAGGATTTATTCACACCCGTATCAAATAACACGTGTGCGGGAATTGAATTTACAGCAAATATACCTGAGACCACGTCAGGTTCAATCTTCGCTTCTGCGGTGGTTAATTGAAAAGATCTTGCCTTTGCTTTTGGGGCTTCACCTTTCGGTTCCTGCCCATCTTTCTTTCCAACCAGTTCCGGGCATTCCGACTTTTTGTGACCCGTTCGATAACAATTGTAACAAACCGTCACCTTCTCCGGGCACGACATAGCCATATGTCCCGTTTTCTTGCATATGGGACAAGGCTTATTCTTGTAACGACATTCGCCTTTATGATTCTTCCCACAAATTTTGCAACCTGATGTACTACCTTTAGCATCTGATTTCTTTGCTGATTCATTCGTTCTTGCTTTCTTGGCAGGACTTGGATTCACATCTTGTGCCCTTCGTTCACCCCATTCTATACTCTTCTTCAATTCAATCTCCCTTTCCCGAGCAGCATTGACAATCTCGGTAAGGGTCTCGTACTTTGAAGGGGTTATGAACTCTCTATATTCCGCGCTTAGCATGTTATGATAATAATAGACCTTTTGCTCTTCATTCGTTATCAAATCATCACAGAACTTCATCTTGTCCATAAACATCCCCGTGATCTTGTCTATGGATTCACCTTTGTGTCTGAGTTGCATGAACTCTTCCTTGATTTTATTTATGACCGCCTTGGGACTATGGTGTTTAAGAAATGGCGTCTTAAACTCCTCCCATGTCATGGCCTTACCTACTTCACTTCCAATCTCCTTCTTTTTGTTATCCCACCAGTCTTTCGCTTGACCTCTTAATTGACCCGTACCATAAGCTACGTAGTCATTTTCATCACAATGAGTTCTCTCGAATACTACTTCGATATCACTTAGCCATCGTTGGCACACGATTGGATCAACCTCCCCATTATATATTGGCGGTTTACAGGCCATGAACTCCTTGTATGAACAAGGCTTTCGTCCACCATGCTTTTCCTTAGCTACATTTGAATCATCTTCCAGTTTCTTGATTCTATCTTCTACTATTGATAAAACTGTGTTTTGAATTTTATCAATAAAGCCCGACAAACTGTTTTCGATCGCCTTTCCAACCTCTTCGGCAATCACTTCCCTCACTTGTTCGGTGACTCTTGGCACCGCATCATCGTTACCTTTATCAGCCATCTCTATTTCTGAAATGTTTACATAAGTTGTTAAACATTCCATTTATAACACATGCTTTACTTGTTTTGATTTAATCAAGTTCATAACTCGATTTAATCATTCTTGTTTCAATTCAATCAAGTTCGTAACTTGATTTAATCATTCTTGTTTCAATTCAATCAAGTTCGTAACTTGATTTAATCATTCTTGTTTCATGCATTTCTTGTTTTTGGGTGAGCTTACACACTCTTTTCATGCATATTTGTTCATTTCTCATGCTATACATAGTACATAATTTATTAACAAAACAAGTTAATTCTTACCGGACGATCGATCAAGCTTGAACCGAACACTTATTGACAACCTTGAGCTCTGATTACCAACCTGTAACACCCTTAAATTTATACTAGAATTAATTACTAGGTTTATACAAATTTATACCAAAAGATATTAGATTTACATAAGTTTTAGAAGTATCATGAAACATAGTCAACACATGACTAAGTTAGAACATTCAAAATTTGTTTGAGAATTCATTTACAACCCATGAACAAAGTTTAAGTAAGATTAAGACACATAGCGGAAGCTTCAAAAGTTGTGTTCGGTTCTTCGTCATTGCTTGATCACCATCCGTACGATCCATATAAGAACCTAGGGTCAAAACCATTAGAACATTAGTTTTGACTTTGGGAAAATAAGGTTAAACATATATTACAACATTAATTTAAATAAAATAAAATATAAAATTTCCTGTCTCCACCGTAAATTACGGTATTACCGTAATTTACGGTGGCATCTGGAAATCCCTGGTTCCACCGTAAACCAGTAGTGAATCACCGTAACAGACATGACCTCTACCGTAAATTACGGTACTACCGTAATTTACGGTAGTTCCTGGAAATCCTTGTTTTTGCTTGTTTTGTTCAATGCTCTCAAACCCAACTTTCGGATTTCGTTTTCTAAGAATTTACTACATCAAATTCTAGTATTTCTAACGTGTTACATGTTAACCAATATCAAAATAAAATCTACATATTCCGTAGTATTAACCATGCTTTATTTTGATTATTCGACCCGTTTAGCTCGTCTACGGAAATATCTTCCTTATGACGACTACCAACGAATTATAACCAACTTTTGACCAACTATACAATATAACGACATCAACGCTTTATTTCATAGCATCCTTTATTCTAAATTCAAGTACACATCATATAAACATCCAATCTACTAAATGTAACGGGTCAAGTTACATACCTTAGCGTACGCCCTTCAACCGCGAATCACCACCGACTTGTCCACTCGACGTTCCGGTATCTTGTCCTATAGAGTTCAATTCAAGACATGTTTAGAACTCTCTTTAGACCTCCCTTCGCATAATATACCGAAACATCATTTTTATGCGTTAAAGCCTTAAATTTCTATTTCTAAGCTTTCTTTGAGGCATTTTCAAAAACACCTTAAAGGCAGATTTATCACAAGATTATATGACGAGTTTCTAGTTTAACATTTAACCCTAATTTCACTTCAATCAACATTATACATGTTTGTTAGCTTCTAAATTCCTGAAATCACTTTTAATACGTCAAATTACAGAAATTTAACATCCCATATTCTAGTATTCATCAATTTACTCATAACCCATTAATCACATATGATGGTGTTCATAGATTCACCAAAATTTCCTATGATTTCAACTTCTATTAGTCTAGGGTTTGTTCCTAGACACTATAGTTGTTCTTCAATCATCACAACATAAACATGCAACCCTAATTCAGATTTATGAAATTTTCAGGAGAATTTCAAGTTAAGAGTTTTTACTAAATTTTACATACCTTGTAATCCTCTTACGATGAGGATCACGATTCTAAGCTCGGATTTTCGTTTGGACCAGATTTGCTCCTTCAATTTGTGGATTTAAGGAAGTTTTAGGTTTTGGAGAAGTGGGGATCGCCCCCTGTCTTGCTTGAACGACCAGACCTCCCCTTTGTGGGATGTTTGGTTTGTTTTATTTATTTTTATTAACTAAAGTTTCAGTTTTTAACAACTTACACCCCTCCACTTTGATAAATATTGATTTTTGTTACCTTTAACCCTACTTTAAGTTATTTCTAGACTAATAACTAATTAGGTTAAAATTCCTAGTTAGTAAATTCTTGTTTATTTAAACCTTACAAATTCCTATTTAAGGTTTTATATTTTCGGGGTGTTACACACGGTGTCACCCATGGGGTAATGAGGGATGAAGAGCGCCGTTGGACTGTAGTCCGATGAGTTATGACCGTAGTCTGGTGAGAGATCGCAGGGGATAGGAGCAGCGGTAGAGAGCTAAAAAAGCTCTGATACCATGTGATAATACAGAATATCGTTATTGATTTCAAAAGTGATATAAGACTTACAAATATATACAGAAGACTCCTAACAAACTGATGTGTACTTAATAGTCAAGAAGTCAACAGTTGTTAGGTTAGTTGTGTGTGTTAGTTTAGTTAGTTGTATGGCTATAAAAGGGTAACAATGTAATAGTGTAGGGTATCAATCAAATGAAATAACTATTTTCCATCTTTTAATTCTCTCTCAAATTGCCATTAACGGACTTTCAAGAACTATTCGAGCCGATGTTCTTCTGAGCGTTAATCCACTCGACCATTGTTAAATCAATCTCGAGTTCACTAAATTTGAAACCGCATCAATGGTATCAGAGCCATTGTTCCTCGTATCTTTATCTGTTCTATCAAATATGGCGCAGAATCACAACAAAATTAACGATAATAACCAATTACAACAAGTAATTCTCATAATGGAGAGGTTGAATCAAAGACTTTCTGAAATCCATGGTGAGACTGTTGCAATTTCAGAGCAATCATTCAAAAATCTAATGTTCAATAAAGATCAGAAACATGTGATAAACTCCTATGGTTTACCCACAACAGATCTGATGTGACCAAATCTGTTCTGCTACACCAAAACGCTTCTGTTTTTATTAATAGTAAGGAAGAATCTGAACCAGATTGTTCTTCAGAACCAGCAAGAAATGAGTTCTCCCACCAGGTGTTTGATGAAATGCATCAACAAAAACATAAAATTACCTATATGTCTTGTTCAGAAAATAAAGAAGCATTAACAAAAGATGATGATTCTAAGATTGTGGAAAAAAATACTAAAACAGATTGGTAGTATGAGGCAGTATTATGATTCTTTTAACACATTCATTAATCAATTGCAAATTTTACAAGAGTATGCATTAAAGTGTTTCTTGGAAGGATTGAAAGAAGGCATTCAAATTAAGGTGAGAATGATTAATCCTACGACTCTTTATCATGCATATTGTTTAGCAAAATTAGAAGAGGCTGTTTTAGAATCAATTTTAAGGTCTCAATCACTTGAAGTTGCAACAGTGGGTATATGGAATGGTTCTAGAAATGAGACAAAAGTGGTTAAAAAAAATTGGTAGGGATGGATGTCCAAATTATAAGGAAATAGAAGCAACTAAAGTAGATCAAAAATAGTGGATGGTGTAATTGCTGAAACAAAAGATAGTGACAAAGTTAGAACTTCTGAAATTCGGGTAGAGGTCGATCTTGGCAAGTTCTTGATTAGACAAGATTGTGGTGTAAGTGTAGAAGCTAAAGGGGGATACTATCATGATCTCATAACAAGCATTAATGGTAGAGAATATGTTGCTTTGGATAAGAATGATAATGCTATATCAAACAAAAAAACTAGTTCGGACTTAGAGGAAGAAGAACAAGAAGGCCAACAAAAAGAGAAAGGCAACATCTCTAATAAAAAGAAAAAGCTTCAATGCCGGATGAAGATTGCTGACCTTAAACAGATTAGTTCAAGGCCATATGTAGTTGAAGTTTGGGATGCCACCTCAGCTGATCCTAAACTGCAGGTTTTTCTCAAATCATATTGTAACATTGTTCCAGTGCTAGGACATTGTTCCGTTATTGTAACACCTTCAAATAAATTTCCTGAAGCAATCTATGGAGCTTTAAATCAAAACTGCAACATATGTTTTGTTATCGGGCAACATGTTCAACACATGGATACTAGTGGTGATTTAGCTGACTTTTTCCAAAGTCAAACCAAATCTGAAAATTGCAGCAAGTATGTGGAATCGAATCTTGCTTACTGGTTAGGGGAATGGGTATTCAGGTACCAAAAGGAAGTGGTAAAAAGATGGTTAGTGAAATGGAAATGGAAGTAAAAAGATGGTTAGTAAAGATGGAAAGGGAAGGCAACTTTGATACAAAATATCATGGCATTCATGTTTACTGTAATATTGTTTACTTCATTTTTCCTTTGATCCTTGGGGTCAAGGATCTTTTAAGGGAAAGGTATTGACGTGTACTTAATAGTCAAGAAGTCAACAGTTGTTAGGTTAGTTGTGTGTGTTAGTTTAGTTAGTTGTATGGCGCTATAAAAGGGTAACAGTGTAATAGTGTAGGGTATCAATCAAATGAAATAACAACTTTCCCTCTCTTAATTCTCTCTCAAACTGCCATTAACGGACTTTCAAGCACTAGTACACAAGTGATTTGTTGGTGCTATGATATTTTTTTAGCGGTGCGGTTGAAGTATTAACCCGCACCTTCATATATTCCATTAACAAAATCGCCCCCAAAGAAAAAGAACCCGCACCCTTAGATCCTTCCAATCTTCCCCCCAAAATTTTTAGCAAAATTATATAGACCGCCAATTTCCACCTTCAGAATAAAATTGAGCCTTTTCTCTCCTTTCCTCTTGAACCCTAATACCGGCTCTGATAATGACAATGGTGAAACCGTCGCAAGTAAACTACGGCTATAGCAATGGAGAAACCACCACATGTAACCCTAAATTGCTAGCAGAAAAACCTTTTCCTGCGGAACCCTAAATCGATCCTTCATTCGCGATTGTTACAAGTTGAGGAACCTAAAGCCAAAATCAGCCCTCACAAGGTACTAAGACGACACCGATCTTCGGTTTAGAAAACACAGGGTGTTGAATCTATGGGTATTATGTTCTGGTAAGTGGTCTTTATTTGGTTAACCTCTTCTAGGGTTTATGTCTCTGTGTGTTTGGTTGTATTTGTAGCTAAATTGTACCTTTGTTGTTGAGGAATAGCTCCAAACTGAGCTCCAAAGATGGATGCAACACATGGTTGGGTTTTTTATGTGGAGTTCAATAGCAACATTAATCTTGTTTATGGAGTGTGATTTTGGGGCCTTGTTGACACTTTGTATATTAAAATTTGCTTTGTCCAATCATACACACCTTATGTTTGATTATATGTCTAACTGAGATTCCATGTAGTCATGTAGAAATTTTTTGTTTGCTTCTGTGTTGAAGTAATTTGTAACTCTGTTACTTAAGTATTGTTATGCATCAACTTGTCATGAACTAATCAATTTTTTGAAGTGGGTAAATGAAAAGTTGAATTGTTATCTAATGGAGAAGCAGGTGAGTTAATTGTTTGTAATTCAATTGTATTGTTATCTAATGTTTCAGTTTCCTGTCATCTTTATTTTTTAGGTCAACGCGAATGGGTTTTGATTGTGGCTCTGTTTCATAGTTGTGAATATCTGCTCAAGTATAATTCTAGATTTACTATGATACATAATTTATATTCAAGAACACATCAACAATTTATAATCCGATGTTGTTTTATTTGTAGATTATTATAATTTATTTTCAAGACAACCAGAGTCATCTCCAGTGGGCGTGGGTTGCGAGTTTAGGCGACGGTCAACCCTCCAACAAAGATCCAGCGAAGTTTAGGCAAGCCCTCTTACCTGCATGTTCTGTTTCTACATGAATTTGCAACCCTTCAAGTTACACAATGTGATGAGGATCAGGTCGGAGGTTTGCATGTCACAACACACTTAGTGATATAATGCAAATTGTTTAAGAATGCCATTAATAGAAATAATTGTTTCAGAATGCCTCTAGTAACACTTTCCTATGTGCAGCTAGATGTGGCATGTTGGTGCACTGAATGTCTGCTGACTACGTCTAATCGAGTCTTATGTCTAGATAGGTTAAATGAGTGCACGATAGTGATTGAATTAGGGTTTGATCATATTTTTAGTAGCCTGTCCGTTTGAAGATGGCCTGTCCGTTTGAAGAGTGTTCCGTTTGAACAAGGCATGTCAAGTTCAAACGGAAGGGTCTCTAGTATAAATAGTTGTTGTGCATGCTCATTTAAAACGGACATGTATGTGTGTGTGAGTTGAGGTGCTGCCAAAATTTCATCAGAATCATTGTAAAAGACTCAGGAAATCATTAATTGAAAAGAATTGAAAGGAACAAGCTGTTGTGACTTCGTTTACTTTGATTCCGCCTCTGTAAATGAAGATGAACTGCCTTTACTGACTGTTTAGGGTCACGAACACGATCCAACAAGTGGTATCAGAGCTCAGGACGAGGAGCTCATACCATTGCAGCTTGAATTCATCGGATATTCTTACTTCTACTCATTCTTTTTCTGTTTCGGACATAATTCACGGTTGAAACGGTCTAAAATCTCATATTTCAAACGAAATACACTGTTAACTAATCCTTGAAAATTTGAAATCAAAATTCGACCTAAAACTGATCGAAAACATCCATTCCGTTTGAAAATGTTCGTTAAATGCTGACGTCATCCGTTTGAAGCTTGACATTCAGTTTGAAACTGGCTTCAAGTTTGAAAGTGGTTTCCGTTTGAAAGTGTCTAAAAGTTTGAAAGTGGTTTCCGTTTGAAAGTGTCTAAAAGTTTGAAAGTGGTTTCGTTTGAAACTTGATTATTGTTGTCTCAAACGGAATAACATATTTCGTTTGAGAATAGCCATTTCGTTTGAAAGTAATAATACCGTTTGAACAATTTCGTTTGAACAGGTTCCGTTTGAATCTGTCATCTTTCAAATTCAAGAATATTTCTAAGTGTTTGTTGAATATTTCAGGGTATTCAAGAATTTCACATCATGGCTAATGTTGATCCTGATAGATGGTGGAAAATAGATTACGCAAGATGGGAAATCGGAAAACTCAGTGAACCATTCAAAGAAGCCCAGAGAGCCAAAAGATGGAATGATGATTTGGAATGTTACAAGGATCCATGGGGTAATCCAGTTGTTAATCCATCAAAGGTGGATTTTGAAGCTGTAACAAATTTGCTTCCAAGTCAGGGTACTTTCAACACAAGAAGGTTATCTGAGAAAGAATATTTGCCGGATTTGGAGAACAAGATAAGAGAAGTTTGTGTAGCAAGTCTACCAAAGGTGGTAGAAATGAAGAAGAGAAAAGAAGAAGAGGTGAAAAAGATGGTTGCAGATTTGAAAAAGAAAGCTTTAGAGGAAGTCAAAGCTGAAGCAGTAAAAACTAAGAAAGAGAAAGAAGCTGTCACTGAAAAACAGCAGATTTTTGAGGAAGTAATTTCAAAGAAAGAAGAATCTGAAAAGCCTGTATCTGTGAAACCTGAACCAGTGATTAAGAAAGAGGTTGAAGAAGACACACCAGTCTTTGAGATTGTTCAGAAGGAGAAGAAACAGGCTGAAGATATTCAAACTTTGAAAGCTGAAAAGAAAGCTGATGATGAACAGATTCTGGAGTTGTGCTTAAACTGCGAAAAATTAAAATTTGAAAATGACAAACTTTTGAAGAATGTTGAGAGTTTGTCATTAGAAAACAAATTTTTTTAAAAATTAGAAAAAGATTTTCAAAGTCAAATGAAGGTTTTAGAAGATGAAAAATCTGTTATTTTTAAAAATAATCTTGAAAAACAGATTGAGATAAATTCTCATCTTCAGAAAATCATTCGGCTTGAAAATGAAGCTGAAATTGCTCTGAATAAAATTAATGAGCTTGAGATTAAATTGAAAGGTTTTGTGAATTCTACATCACATGTTTGTCCAAAACCAATCAATGTTGTTCCTATAAGTGACAATGTCACAAATTTTGACAAAGTTAAAATTGAAGATTGTGATGAAAGATCTGATGATAAAGAAAAAGAAAAGAAAAATATTTTTAGATTTACAAGAAAAATTTCAAAATACTGTTTTGCAATCTACTGAAATAGGTGAATGCTCAAAGCAAAAACCTGTTAAGAAGAATGCAGAACAGAAACAAAAAGATAAAAATTTGAAAAATTCTAAAAATGAAAATAAAAGCTCATCAGATAAGTCATCCAATCGTTATAAAAAATCAAAAAAATCTAAAATTGAAAACTCGCAAAATGTTGGTAATAAGTGGTGCAGGTTTGACCACAGTGCTCAAAAGACAAATCCAGCATTGAAGAGGAGAAATGATTATCACCAAGCCAAACAATGTTATGATCTGAAGGTTTGGACTGACAGAAGTGGATGGTACGATAACAGAGTGTGCTATACCTGTGGTGTTAGAGGACACATTGATGTTAACTGCCAGAATTGGAATTTTGAAACACGAAGATGCTATAATTGCCATATCAGAGGACATATTGCCAGAGATTGCCCAAGGAGATCGATGGGAAGATCAAGGGTTGAATCTCAGAGAACTATAAAGAAACCTGTCAATGTCAAGCCCAAAGAACAGAAGGTTCTAGAACAGAAAGTGAAGTTTTCGCAGGGGCAAAAAGACAGACTGAGGAAAAAGAGGAAGAAGGCGAGAGAGTATTTGGAGAAGATTTTGTCTTCGGGTTCACCGGTTGGTTCGAATAAAAGTTCTGATGAATTGATTCACTCGACGGCAAAGTCAAGCAAATCGAATTCTTCAGATGCAAATCTGAGGACAAACAAAAAGAAAAAGAAAGTTATTGGCGATGAATCTGGCTCATCCAAGTCAGACCAGCCAAGTTCGGACAATGAATCTTATTTCACAAAATCAGATGAGTCACAAGTTGAGGTAAAAAAGGAAGAAACGGTTCCTTTAATGAATGATGAGAAATTTCCACCATTACGAGATGCAAACCTAAAATCAAAAGGTGTTGATGCTGAAAAAATGTTTAATAGCAATGTTAAACATATTTTTAGTAAGATGGCTGATGGTAAGGAAAAAGGAGTAAAAGAATTTTATGAAGAAAAGAGAAAAGCTTAAAATACACCCAAGGACAGTCAGGCTTGGGTGAAACTTTTCAAATAGAAAAATCTGACTTGCCGGAGCTTCCAGGTTGGTAAGTGTGAAGCAGGTATCGGCATTTTTCTTGAGAAATTCACAGGATGGTAACTGTGATATTTCGTCTTACAAGTGGTTAATCAAGGACATTAAGTTGTACTTGATTTTCTACAAGTGATAGTGGTGTTTGACTTAATAATGTTAAATTTTCAAAATGGTTAAAAGAGAACAAGGTGATGAGATGACCCCGAACCCACAAGTGATGGGTAAACAAACTAATTTTTCCGGAAAAACCATTCTGATTAAAACAAACTTAATTGTTTTGAAATCATTATGGGAAAATAGTTTGTTGTAAGGGGAAGTTCTGATTGAATTCGCCGAAACCCTCACAGCTGAACAAACATGATTACTTTCACAAGATTGAAAAATGGTTTTCAAACTGTCGAAAATCAATGGGTTGTAAATCATGGGGGTACTTTATATTAGTTTTTCTGCACAACAGAGCACAGCTAGCAGAAAATGGATGGAGAGACAAAGATATCAGTATCGTGTTGTCAAATTTTCTTTAAATGATTTTGCATTTTAGGGGGAGAAAAATTGTCAGAAAATCTAAAAACATTAGAAAATTTGAAAAAGCCAAAAACATGATAAAATTTAAAAAAATTGAGTTTTTGCGTAAAAAGAGAAAATGATAGTACATTAGTAGACAGTTACAGTATGCTAAAGAAATGTAATGATTAAATAGCATTAAACAGTCTCACTGATGATATGCCGATAGGTTTTTATACATTCAGTAAACTTTTTCGGGATATAAACATAAATTCAAACTTGCTTATTTCGTGGGGAACACTACTTGGATATATTGGTAACCCCTGAAATCTCGTTTGAAAGATTCCTTTTTCTGATATACTAGGTCTTTATACTCAGTGATATCTGGGGTATTATTCCGGGACTTCTGCTGAATGGAAGTTCTGACCTAGTCCTCGAATAATACTTTCTGCAATGCTTGAAACATAGCATCATCCTCAGCATAAATGATAAGACAATAAAATTGCTAGTCAATGCTGTTGTAAAAAAAAAGATCCTCTAAAGGGGGCACACCCAAGTCGAGTCGTGATCTCTCTGCTGAACGGTAGTTCTGACCTGAGCTCTCACGGTTTCGTACTATAATTTATTCCCTTACAGATATCATTTGTGTTATACTTACCTGTAAGACTGAATATTGGGATCTGGATACGGGAGTATATTCAAGAGGTGGGACACATGAATGAGTTTAAGTTCTTAAAACATCTAATTCGTATCCTGAATCAGTTGAAGTTTGTTTGAAGATTTAAGTGGATCAGTATATCAACAATCTAAGTGAATTGTTTAATTCTTGATGTGTAATTAAGCTCAACGGTACTTGTGATTTGTCAAAAATTGATATGATCCTCTGACGCATACTCAAACAAAAATATTGTCTGTAAATATGTTTGTACATATTTCTTTATTGCTTTATATTTTCAGAAAATACAAAAATATTTTTGATTCTGCTTTATTTTCGTCAACCGATGTCTGAGATGCTAAGTTTCAAAATCTAAGTAAACTGATTGTGTTTCTGAAAATAAAACAAGTTCATTAAATTGAAACTTGAATTAAAATCAAAAATCAAAACAGTTTGTGATATCTCTAAGGTCATTAAGTTGGACTTGGATGATTAACTGTGGGGGATTTGGTTGCTTATATTGTTATAGAGCTAGTTTTCGATCCGATTCGATGAAACTACCAAATTAATGAGAAGTGATTTAGAGAAGATTGAATTGCCAGGTTACTATTCCTGGTAGTCTAAAATGTTGTTACTTATGAATGTATGAGTGATTGCAGGTAAAAGTCCAGACTACGATCCCAGAAGCTGAGTCTAAGGGGGAGTCTGAAGACAAGCTCAAAGCAAGGGGGAGTTTGTTAACCGAAAAGCAAGGTGACGATCTGTAAAGCACGGAAGCTTGACGAAAGGGGGAGCCTGAAGAAAGAGAGAGCCAGAGATAGATCCTGGTACAACATTGAAGATTAAAGGTTGAAGATAAAGATTGAAAGGAGTTTTACAATGACAAAATTTGGAGAAAGACAAAGACTAAAGAGTCGACGCCGAAGACTTCGTCAACATCCAAGGGGGAGTCTGTTGGTGCACTGAATGTCTGCTGACTACGTCTAATCGAGTCTTATGTCTAGATAGGTTAAATGAGTGCACGATAGTGATTGAATTAGGGTTTGATCATATTTTTAGTAGCCTGTCCGTTTGAAGATGGCCTGTCCGTTTGAAGATGGCCTGTCTGTTTGAAGATGGCATGTCCGTTTGAAGAGTGTTCTGTTTGAACAAGGCATGTCAAGTTCAAACGGAAGAGTCTCTAGTATAAATAGTTGTTGTGCATGCTCATTTGAAACGGCCATGTATGTGTGTGTGAGTCGAGGTGCTGCCAAAATTTCATCAGAATCATTGTAAAAGACTCAGGAAAGCATTAATAGAAAAGAATTGAAAGGAACAAGCTGTTGTGACTTCGTTTACTTTGATTCCGCCTCTGTAAATGAAGATGAACTGCCTTTAGTGACTGTTTAGGGTCACGAACACGATCCAACATGGCAAAATGGTCGGCATGGCCAGGGTTGGGTCGAACTTGAAACACTTGGTCCAAATTTAGTCTGATGAAGCTAATCCTTTTGCAATGCCATTCGAAAACAACAATGTTTTTCGTGCAACGCGCGTCATTGAAAAAAATTAGTTATTCTTTATTTTTCCAACTTTTGTTACCGGGCTTTAAAAGATTCAACTAAGTAACACTATATATTTTATGTTCTCTTACCAGTGAACTCTAACCCCAAAATGCCTGAACTAAGAGAAATGGGTATAATGTAATAAAAATCTCATAAATCTATTCCCAAAATTAGTATATTTTTTTATATATAATGTAACTTTTGTAATCATATGAGACAGATCTGCTTTCATTGACATGGTGGCACACAACACATGAATGGTGAGACAGTTTGTGTAGGCATCATGGAGCCTAACGTGTTAGGTAATTCTAACTATTTTTTTCTATTTTACGATGAATTTATTGGTTTTATTCAAATTAAAAAGACTCAATTCTATTAAGCATGATTTACATGGGCATATCCACTCTCACAAAAGACCTTGTAGAACTGCTAGCCGAGAATAACCAACTTCTACCATTGAAGGTCAATAACATATGTTGACCATATTCAATAGAGAAAAATGCCCGGATAGTCCCTGTGGTTTCACCTTTTTTCACCTATAGTCCCTATCTTTCTAAAACTACTTGAATAGTCCCCAAGGTTTTCCGTTTTGTTCTCGGATAGTCCCTGGGTCTAACTTCAGTTACTTTTCTCTGTTAAAATGATGTGAAATGACAAAAATACCCTTTCCTTAAAAGGCCAAACCACATGGACTATCCGGGCATCTTCTTCAAAACCCTAGCCCCCATTAGTTTTATCTCACAATATCTCACCATCTTCTTCCCCAAAACAATCCCATTCAACAACCTGCAACAATTCACACCCCATTTCAACTATTCCTCAAATCCCTCTTCTTCCCCAAATCAATCCCATTTAAAAACCCTAATAGTTTCGTTAATAATAAATAACAATGACCTAGTTCATAACCAGGAATAAAACAGAGGCCATAAACAATGAATTTTCACCAAAATTAAGCAAAATTCACAAAACAAAAGATCATCAACAACATATCCAACAAGATAAACCCTGAGACAAAAGCTCAACTCCACAAAAGGCTCAAATATTTGACCCAAATCAGCAGATTACCGTGTACGAACGAAGGCAGCGTGGGTGGGAAAAAAATGCAAACTTTCTGGTGGGTTTGGAGATGTGATGACAAAACAGGTGGTCGTGGGGGCAGCGAGTGGGGTTTAGAGACACCGTACAACCACCATTCAGTCACGTGTACACCCCCTGCCTTTTAGAAACACCGTTCCCCTAACACACCTGTTCAGAAAACACCGTCCGGCCACGGCTGAGGTCCGCTCCGGTGAATGGAAATTACCGGTTGAGCAACGGTATCTTCTTCCGATTTCTTATTTTTTTGTGGCAAATGTTATGTCATTATCTTCATGTGGCGAATGGTTTGATGGTTGTTAATGATTTATGATGCCAGATCTAGTGGTGGCCGGCCACAGATGGTGTTGTGGGGTGGATGGCAGCGGTGGATGGTGGTGTGGGGTAGGTGGTGGCTGGCGGTTCATAAACAGGGGTTAATGGCTGTGATGGATGGTGGTGTGGGTGGCGGATGGTGGTGGTGGTGGTGGTGGGTGGTGGTCAACGAGAGAGATAGTAAGAGATAGTAATATATATACAGATTTTTTTTTTAATTTTTAAATTTTTAATCACTTGGTTTGGCCTTTTAAGGAAAGGATATTTTTGTCATTTCACATCATTTTAACAGAGAAAAGTAACTGAAGTTAGACCCAGGGACTATCCGAGAACAAAACGGAAAACCTTGGGGACTATTCAAGTAGTTTTAGAAAGATAGGGACTATAGGTGAAAAAAGGTGAAACCACAGGGACTATCCGGGCATTTTTCTCTATTCAATATAATATTGTTATAGAGGTAAGTTGTATATATTCATATACTTTGTCTATTGCACTAAATTATATGTAGTTACAATCTCAACTTTTTATTTATTTCTTTTTAGTTATGGGCAGAAGATGGGAAAGGTCCTCAGTAAAAAAAAATGACAAATTATTCTTAAAATAATGCCGGAACAGATTCACTAGGCGTTTGATGTCCTGGAATGAAATCGTTAAAAACGTCTCAAGGTTAGCCTGAATCCTACCATTTAATAGTTATCTTATCTCTAAGGGGTAAAATAAAAACTCGCTTATATACGTGTATGTATTATATGTGTGTGTGTTAATCAGTATATAACTCGATTAAACGTGAACGGTTCAAATTTGGAAAACATGTACATGTTATCCCAAAGTTTCTTAGCACTATTAGTTTTATATTTTTCAAGCTTCATTTTGTTAATGTCATGCTATGTTTTGTTAGGTGGTTTCTACAAATCAGTTTGCAAAGTTTGAAGAGGTCGGTTCGGGTTGCAACGCGTATGAAGTGGTCGGGTCAGTATTGTTGAGTTGCAAACTTGTTTGGGCTTCATTTGGAAAACATGTACATTTCTCTAATGGTTTATGTTTGTGTTTTATTCGGAAAACATGTACTTTCCGAAACACGTGTTTAGTTATATTTGTAATTCTTTTTCTATGTTTAATTTTAATTAGCCATACATAATATGTTGTGTTTTATTGGTATTTATTGGGAAATATAAAGGAAATTTCCTGAAGATGATAAAATTAATAAAAATATATTTTTTTGGGGTTAAAAACAAAAAGGTGCAGGCTAATTAAGTGATGCGGGCATTTGTCAAACAATTAGTTACTTTAGTGGTGCGGTCCAGGATTATAAAGGGTGCGGTCTCCTACCCGAACCTTCAAACTAATTCATTTAATGGTGACCAATGTGTTGGTGCGGGCACTACACCACATTAATTTGTAAAGCAATTTCACCGCATCTTCAATTGAATGGTGTACTAGTGAAGAACCATTCGAGCCGAGGTTCTCCTAAGCGTTAATCCACTCGACCATTGTTAAATCAATCTTGAGTTCACTAAATTTGAAACCGCATCACAAACATGTAGGTAAAATAGGAAAAGATAAATTACAATAATACAAGAATATATTTACTAAAAATACAATAGTTGATTGCTCCGTTAGCACATATAAGAAGTGTAAACTGGGGAAGGAACTACTAAAAAGTGGATTTTGCCTAAGTAGCCTAAGAAGGATTGTGATGATGACATGTGACACTCCTAATAAGTAGGAATGAATGGCATTTTAGTCCTTACAAATAGGAGTGAAAATGACATGTGGCACCCCTTTTGTTTTTTAAAAATACAACAAAAAAAATATGGTACAAAAAAATCTAGCACAAAAAATCTAGTACAAAAAAATATAGCACAAAAATGTAGTAAAAAAATATAGCACCAAAAAATTTAGCAAAAAAATGTAGTAAAAAAATATAGCACAAAAAATCTTGTACAAAAAATATAGCATAAAAAATTCAGCAAAAAAATGTAGTACAAAAAAATCCAGCACAAAAAATATAGAAAAAAATTTAAGACAAAAAAATTTAGCACAAAAATATAGTACAAAAATCCAGCAAAAAAATGTTATACAACATAGAAATACAACAAATTTTAGTGGGTTTTTTTAGTGTTCATATTTTATATAGCAATATGGTACTCAAATTAAAGATAAAAAACGCTTGATTTTACGATGAAATTTTTATGAAAAAATAATGTCGTGTAAAAAAATTATGAACGTTTAAAAAACCTGGGTGGAATATGTATATGCCTTGCATGTGGAGATAGAAAGTCTATAAATATGATTTTTCCAAGATACCCTTGCACTCCTCATTTCTCCTACACTTTCATCTTAACCATTGATTTGAAAAATGAATGGTTAAGATTCCTTCTCATCCTATTTAGGCAAAATAAACTTTTTATTTGATCTTACCCCGTGTAAACTGACTGTTAACTTGTGTTTGAAGATGTTGGGTTAATCGGGTTTGGCTCACGGGTCACGGGTCGGTGCGTTATTAGGTCATGGTTTAACAAATTACGGGTCGAAGTTTAATAGGTCATGTTTCATCAATAAATTGCACGTGAAAATATTTGGTCAGGAGTTTGACCGAGTTTCATGCATGTTTACGTTGGAGATCATGGAGGGAATTGTGAAGTTTGTTGCTGATATTTTGTTATCTATTTTAGCATGTGCTATTTAGTTTTTTTTAGTATAAATAGGATAGAATAGTTGTATTGTAGTTAACCCCTTTTCATATTAAACAGAAAGCAATCTTTGTGCAAGTCTCGCACCTTTCTGTTCTTTCATATTCAATATTTATTTTGAGTGATTTATTTGGGGCCTGAACCAACAGAAGAATAGCGTGATTGCTTGAATAATCATAGGAAAGTGTCAACTACTGGTGTATTTATAAATAATAAATTATTGCAGCAGCGAAAGGCTTGTCTGCTTGCTTCAAGAGAAGACTTGAAAAGTCTTCTAGGTCTTCTCCAAGAATAATTTTAGAGTTAGTCATACGATTATACGTTGTGTGATAGGAGTTGTAATTTGTGTGGAATAAACACATGCTTCTGTCAATTACTAGTTCAACCAGTCAGGTTTTGGAAACTACACTGCTTATATTACTATAAATCAAAACTACATATAAATTCTATGGATGTGGTATAACCATCATAATAGTGAGTGCGGAGATGTAATTGGTGGTCCTTTGTTAACATGCAATCCACACAACTTGCCAGGTAGCAAAGTACAGTGGCCGTGGGCTAACCTGACACTACCCTGATCCTAAGTGTCAATATACCATGGCCTAAACTAACCTGAATTATTGGGTTTGGTATCGTATCCCCTGAATTTAATAGTTACATTACAGCACAGTGAACATACATCTTGATACAATCAGACAATTAATGGCTTCAATGTTAGATGATTTGCAACTTGTGAGTGATTTGTAGATTAATTCTGATATAAATCTCACTTGACACCAATCAATTGTAACCCGAGCACTCATATATTCTTAATTACTAGAAAAAGGTAACAAGGGTTTAGGGAACGATATCACAATTGTATGAAATTTATTCATTACATGTTGCCTGTTAAACACTAATATGTAAAGGGAGAGAACCCTGGAAATTACATATAATTTGACCACAATATGACATTGATTGTTTGTGGTTTGGCTCTAAAATTCCAACTTACATGTTATCTTACAGCTGGCTTCAGAATCTTGGAGAAAACTGTTTCTGACTTGAACCCTCCATCGCTGCTACTAATCGACGATGTGCCATTTCTTATCGCGCTTGAACCTGTGAACGCATCTTCGTTTGTTGTTGGTGTTGTTGCTCTTGTCGCTCCTTGCATCAGAAACAAAGATTCTTGATTTTCAGGAACGGCTTCACCAATTGTTTTCTCAGAAGATTCTTGTAGCTCCAATGCAAACTCCAGCCCCCAAACTACTTCTTCCATTGCTGGCCTTTCATTTCTTTGATCTTTCAAGCAACTAATTGCCACATCTCCAAACTGCCTTAAACACCCGGGTGCAATCACACTACTTACTTTTGGATCGATTATTTTGTTCAGGGTCCCCTTCCGATAACAATATTTCCCCCATTCTGCCAAACTCACCTGTTCGCTGGGCAGCCCGGGAATCAGAACCGGTCTTGCACACAACACTTCAAGCAGAACAACACCAAATGAGTACACATCAGATTTGTCTGTAAGTTTTTGGCTTCGGTAATATTGGGGATCCACGTACCCGATACTACCCTTCACTTCCGTGCTAACATGGTTTTGTGCCTGGTCACTGGGGCCTAGCTTTGACAAACCAAAATCAGATACCTTAGCAACCCAATTTTCATCCAGTAAGATGTTTGTGGACTTGACATCCCTATGAATTATTGCACGTTTTGCACCTGTGTGGAGATAATGCAACCCTTTAGCTGCACCGATGCAAATTTGGAGACGTCTTTTCCATGGCAGAGGAGGCTTGTTTGTCTTGTACAGATGTTCACGTAGAGTCCCATTAGCCATGTAATCGTAGACCAGTATCATCTCTCCCTCATCTCCACAGTATCCAATCAAGGACACTAATTGGACATGGCGTAGTTTAGACAGCATCCCTATTTCCGTATAGAATTCTTGTAAACCTTGATTGGATGATTCAGTTAGTCGTTTGATTGCAACAGTGGTTGCAGCATCGTCCATGTAACCTTTGTACACTTTACCAAACCCACCATTTCCTATGACGAAATCATCATTAAATTCATTCGTAGCTGCTTTCACTTCTCTTAGTGAGAAGCGACGACATCGATCTGATGGCAGTGTTGAATGTGAAGACTTTGATTCACTATACCCTGGCCCGTACGATGACCTGTCCTTGGAGGCACCATAATGTTTGACTCGCCTTCGTTGCATCATAACTATGAGAACTAAGATTGACAACAAGAGGAACGCTCCTCCAATACCTCCAATTATGACAGCATATGGAGGTTTCTTCTTGCTCCTTTTTACACTAGTTGCCTGCCCTGTTGGTGGGGTTGTGGAACTAAGCTCAGGGTTTGGGCTAGTGAGATTTCTATCGATGCTCAGCTTGAAGGCTTCCATACCATTCAAATAAGCGTCTAAAAATAACTCAGAATGGTAGTCCGGACGGATAAGTAAAATCAAATCTTGCTTGCTTTTTCGGCCATCTAGATCACTCACAAACACAACGTAATCCTTAAATACAGGATGCCCACTACCTCCAGCCCAATATATTACATCAGCCTCCTGCTCTGCAGTTTGATTATTAATCAAAATTGTAAAGACCGTCTGACCTACTTTTGTTATATTTGGCATAATGTTGCAAAAATGGAGCCTGAGCATGTAATAAAACCCAGAATCAACAAGAAGTATCCATGCTAGATCTTTAGACAGTCCCAAACTCCTTTGGGTAGCATAAACTGGCTCAGGTGCGGTATAATTGGGCGTCTCAGAGGTGTATGTGATCGGAGTTTGACTAACAGGCGTTCTCCCACGCACTGCTCCGTACATGTAATTGTTATCTTGATCCCATGACGGCCTGTACATACCGGTATCATCAGGTACCTGTCCCCCACCCATGTTTAGCCGGTATAAATTTTCAAGAGCCGTTTTCTCGTCAATAGTGTATCCTGTCGTTTGAGCAACAAATTTCAAGTCGCTACGGTTAAAATACAAATTTTCAGGCATGGAAACGATTTCAATGCCGTTGATGAAGGCATAAGAGTTGGGTGAGGGCATAAAGGTAACGTTTAGAATTTTTATATCTTTTACATAGATCATGAATTCCTTAACAAAGTTTGGAACCGGGGGACCATCAACTCCTGCATTGGACCGGGTCTTTGCCAGAAAGGAGGCAGTTAGGAAAGCACTGAAGTTGGTTAAGAGAGAGAAGCCATTGGATGACACTGAGAAATAAGATTGTTCAGGGATGAGGCTGGAGTAAGTGGCAGGATAGAAATATAGGCGGAGGAATTTGGGACCTTGGGACACAGGAAATGTGTAAGTGAATGAAGAAGTGTTAAATATTCTAGCAGAAGAATAAGGGGTTTGGGGTACTGAAGAATCTAGATTGGATTTAGATGAAAATGAAGTGGCGATGAAATTGGAAGGCACGAATTTGGAATTCTCATCACCATCCCATCTCCGGTCCGAAGTGGTTGTGGAGGAGGATGAACCGCAGTCGAGGAAGAAGCGATCGGTGGCATGGTATGGTTGCGCGGTGGTGGAACAGAAGAGGAGGACCACATAAAAGAAGGGTAAACAGAAGGATAACATGGTTGTTGAAAGGTGGTATGTTTTTATAAATCATGAAAGCAGTGGTCATAATATATTTACAGTTGCATCAAGAGTAGACTTGGAACGTCTTCTCGGTCTTCTCTTAGAATAAGTCCACAACTAATTATACAGTTATACACTTATACGTTGTGCGTTAGGAGTTGTATAGATAGAGACATGTTTACTTGATGCTAATTTGTGTGGAACGAACACATTCTTCTGACGATTACTGGTTCAACTTGTCATTTGTTTCAAGGAAGATGCTTTGTATCACTTTCAATAGCATAAATAGGAAAAAAAAAAAACCAAAACAGTAGAGATCTAAACTTGGGGTTAGGATTAATTACAAAGTCTTCTAAAAATAAGAAGTCGTAAGAAGGTTATCAAACGGACTCTAATTGACCTCAATTAAGTGGTATTGAAACTGTCTTATCAAACTGTACGATGTGAGATTTTAGGTTTTTGTTTTTAGATGTTTAGTTTATAGATTTTAGACTTTTTTTTACATTATTGTGTCTGTTCTATTTGCTCGTTGTTTACATTATTGTGTCTTTTTATTTATTTTAAAGTCTTATCCCACCCCAAGATGCCAAACTATAATATTTGGACTACCATTTTCAACTTGCCAAAAGAAAGAAGAAAAAAAGGGTTTTCAGAGACATGTGTCACGGGGTTACTTTTCGACCTCCGTGTGGCGTCCCCAAGTCCCCGGGGACAAGCCAAACCATCCCGCTTCTTTGTGTGGGTCACTGGTTTCGTCCTGCCTTGGACTCATCAGGAGAGCGGCGCCAACTCTCGACCAGTGGTGTGTTCGTCGTTTGCACGACTAGGCACGTACACTTCTTCATTGACACTGACTCCGTCCCCTGATAAAGTCCAAGACTAGCCAGTAACCCAAGCGTTCAAGCACAGCCCATAGCATCGCGATCTTCAAACATTTGGCGTGACACTCTCCCACCACCATTTCATGCACGTCCTCGTGCATGCTCGCCGTCCCATACCAGCTCGCATACTTGACAATGCATGATCCCCTTATGTTGAGCATGATTCACTTTGGGAGGGCAGGACACCCGGAAGCACAGCAACAATGATCTTCTGTCGTGCATGTTCAATATAGTACGTCAGTTTTGGTTTTAAGTGGCGCTGACGTCCGCCGCATCGGATTAGGTGCCGATGATTCACCTTGTTTCAGGAATACAGGGACCTGAATAGTTGTAGCAGCTTTCACAAAACTTCCTTTTTACGGCGCTGCTTGAACCGTAGATTTTTGAACATAACACGGAGGGCTTCACTGCAACTATACTTGAGCGGCTCTCACGATCCCATACTCGCGGAGTACAAAGACCTTTGCCGAAGCAAACCCATATTTGGGCGTCTCCCACCACCATTGCGCAACCATACTCTAAATGTTAAGCTCATTTTGGTTAAGAGTCACGTTCCAACGTATCCGAGAATCGTTCTGCTCTGATACCACGTTGTCACGGGATTAATTTACGACCCTCGTGTGGCGTCCCCAAGTCCCCGGGGACAAGCCAAACCATCCCGCTTCTTTGTGTGGTTCACTGGTTTCGTCCTGCCTTGGACTCATCAGGAGAGCGGCGCCAGCTCTTGACCAGTGGTGCGTTCGTCGTTTGCACGACTAGGCACGTACACCTCTTCATTGACACTGACTCCGTCCCCTGATAAAGTCCAAGACTAGCCAGTAACCCAAGCGTTCAAGCACAGCCCATAGCATCGCGATCTTCAAACATTTGGCCCGTGACACATAGCTCTAGAGCAGCCTCTCTATTCTCTCTCATAAAGGAAATGTTTGTCCTCGTCCCGCCCACTTTAAACCCTACCAGTGGTTTCTATTATGAGTGATTGTTAGGCACGGCATATTTGTTTGTTTCTCGGAGGGATGAGTACCGAGTACCGACTTACTTATGATGTTCTTGTCTTTTTTTTTTTTAATCTATTCTAACGGTTCTATGCCGGAATTTCATCAACAGTTTGTTTTTTAATAAAACTAGATGATTTTCCGTCCGCGCGTTGCGACGGGAACCCAATGACTGCAAAACGCGTATCAGCAACGACAAGCAAATACCGAATATCAAAGCATAAATAAAAATGACGCGGTAAGAATAGTCACTCCGTCCTAAAAAAACGATTTTAAATAACCTAATATATAATAATAGGACCCACACGTCTTACACGTTGGAAATTCGGTTGTTTTTAGTTCAGTTATTACGGTGCTAACACGTTAAAATATGGATGAGCTCGGTACCGGTAACGACACCGAAAGTACCGATCCGGAGAATCTTGAAATTAGGTACTGGCACCGAAAATACACGGTACAATACGGTATGATATTTGAAGGTAAAAATCAATAAATACTGGTATGGTGCTAAACCGGTGTTGAACCGAAAGTAACGATTCTGAAAACGCCAAAAGGTGGGTACCAAATTGGTACCGAAAATGATTTGGTATAGTAAATCTGGCACTGATAAGATACCGGTTTGATTACAGGATTTGATACGATTTGCTTATCAATAATCTAAATATCCATGTTAATTTTAAATGCTACAATTTATTCATTACAGAAAAAGACAAAAAAGAAAGCAAAATAAGTTGTTGTGTATCTAAAACCTTATTAAAACGAAATACAGTTTACTTACTGTGTGTATGAAAAGTAATCTAAACGGTACAAGAACTTGCATTGCTACATGACTTGATAAGCTCGGTACCAACCGGTACCTAAAATACCGTTACCGAAATCCCCAAAAGTGGGTACAGGTACCGAATATATCTGGTACAATAAGGTCCGGTACCGGTCGGTACTGGTACGACACCGATATTTGAGGGTAAAAACCGGTGAATACCAATGCCGAACAGGTACCGAATATACACCTGATTTGGTAAATTTGATACCGATACCGGTACTCGATACCATTTGCTCATCACTTAGTGATTTTACTATTCATTCATTTTGATTTTTAATACCGATACCGGTACTCGATACCATTTGCTCATCACTTAGTGATTTTACTATTCATTCATTTTGATTTTTAATATATTGGGTAATGGGTAATGGGTAATGGGTAATTGGGTAATGGGTAATATAAATCGAGAATGCATTTTCTAGGAAAATTATATATACTATAATTCCTAGAAATCAAAATTTACAAGATCAAGAGTAACTTTTGTAAATAGAAAACTATACTAATATATAACATATGTTTATACTAGTTAGGACAATCTAACTAGCTAGAAAGGGGTTCCTCCTAGCACTTCCACTCGTGTTAGTATATATGTCTTGTGAACAGGGGCGGACCCAAGCCCAGCCTAAGGTGGGCGGGAGTACCCGGGGAAAAGAATTTTTAGTGCTAAGTTCCGTTAAAAACCCCGTCCGCACCCCTTGGAATTTTTCGTCTGCACCCCTTGGAATTTTCCGACCGCATCCCTTAGGTAAAAAGTGTTATCAATTTATATCTTAAGATTTATATCAATTTATATTTTAAAAATGTTCCGCACCCCAATGGAAAAATTCCTAGGTCCGCCAGTGCTTGTTAAGGAAAAATGGACATTCCTCTCCCACCAATGGATTTTGAACCATATAATTTCTTCCTTTTTTTTCTTTCAATCTTCTTAATGTATTCCTTGGAGATCTTTCGGTGAATTCTGATGGCTCAACAACTAAAATATGTTAAAAAACTATAACTATTTCCTTTTAACGGTAACTTGCTTACTCTTACAAAGATTTGTAAGTGATGACTATCGAAAGAATGAACGCTCAACAACAGACTATATGTTTTTTTTTTGGATTTTATTTGTGGCAAACCGGCGATGATCACAGACAGATCCAACTGTCGATGAAACTTACAAGTTATGTTATTGGTAGCGAAAAGAAAAACTAGAAAGGACTATTTTGATTAAACAGAAGGGAAAAAAAATTGTTACGCACGCGTAGACGAAATGAGAAATTTGTAATCAGTGTGATATTTTGAGTTTTTTTCCCAAACTAGTGTAGATACAAAAAGTATTTACATATTTGGATACTTTAAAAAATATTTACCTATTTCGGTACTTTTCTATATCCCTTTAATTTTTTACCTAATTTATACATTTCTTTTTATTTTTCTACCCAAAGTTAAATTAGATTACTCACAGAATTAGAATCAGCAAAAATATGAGTAATTATTTTTTGTAAAAAAATAAAAAATTCTGCAAATATTCAAAAAAAAATCTGCAAAAATTTTACAAAAAAATCTGCGAAAAATCCACAAAAAATCTGCAAAAATATATTAAAAAATTCTACAATAATTCTGCAAAGTTAAAAAAAAATCTGCAAAAAAATATTATAAAAAAAAACATATAATCTACACTAGTTTGGTAAAAAACTCCATTTCTTTTTCTGTTTTATTTTCTTTTTATAACCTGAAATTGTCTAGGCCCCGTTTTAACTAAGCTCATAAAAAAAATAAAACAATAAATTCACAAATTTACTCCCCTAAGTTATATCGATTAAGTGATAGTAATCTGGTGGAAAGTTTGATATTTCAAACAAGTTTATTTAAACTCAAGCAATTTATAAAATAAAGTTACAAATTTCGAATTTCTTGAAATTTGAGTTTTGAGAAAAGATCCTAAGTATTTTAATTATTTCAATTTTATTAATAGTGATTATTTCTCCAATATTCTGTACCTACAAGTAGTTTGTTTTTTTTATAGATATTAACCCCAAACGAACTACACAATGTGGACCATCAAATCCACCAACTATTACCCTATAGATTATATGGTTTTTTTATAATATTTTTTTAACTTTGCAGAATCTTTTAATATATTTTTGCAGATTTTTTGTGGATTTTTCGAAGATTTTTTTGTATAATTTTTGCAGATTTTTTTTTGAATATTTGCAGAATTTTTTTATTTTTTTACAAAAAATAATTACTCATATTTTGGCTGATTCTAATTCTGTGAGTAATCTAATTTTACTTTAGGTAGAAAAATAAAAAGAAATGTATAAATTAGGTAAAAAATTAAAGAGATATAGAAAAGTAACCAAATAGTAAATATTTTTCAAAGTACACATATAGATAAATACTTTTTGTATCAACACTAGTTTGAGAAAAAAAAAAAACTCTTTATTTTTTGGGACATGGGAGAGTGGCGTTTAAATAGGAAGTTTACAATCTAATCAAATAATTTTCTTTTCCAAGTTATACTAACATTATTTGATTCTGATTTTCTTCGGTATAAACCAAAATATTTTTTCTATTAAAATCTTATTTTTAATTATTTATTAACAAGTCTAAGTACTCGTGTGTTACACAGGTTACTTAAACTAAATTATATATTATTTAACAACGTTTTAATAAAATTTGAAGTTAAAGAAGCGTTCCATTACTTAATCCGTTTAGTTCCCACAAACAGGGGCGAAGGATAATGGAGGCCCGGGGGTGACCCGGCCCCCATCGATTTTTTACGAGTAATGTTTATTTTACTGAAATTTTGTTTTTTGTAACGTAAACTATTGGATTTTTAAGAGTTAGGCCTCCGCCAATTTGGGATTTTAGTGTCCGCCCTCTACCGTGTTTCCGTTCAAGCGCTCTCACTGCTCACAAACTTACTTGATTAAAATTGTCACTTTACATATAAAAAAATAAAAAACACATGAATTATAATAAATTACTGACCTTTCGTTTTCTTTGATAATAGAGTAATGCAAGAACACTGTATCTAAAGGGAGAAAATTTTGGATCTCCAATTGTTGTGATACTGATTTTCATGATTTAAAGCAACCTTGAGAAGATTAAATTTTCAATTTGCAAAAAGTTGGCTACATTAGAAAAGTCCCTGAATCATTTGTATTGTTATAAAGCTGAAAATTGCAAACAACACAAAAAAAAAGTTCACTTATTTTTTAAAGTTAAAAGGTTATAACCACATGCTATAAGGTGTTTCAAACAAACGAACACAAAACTACTACTCTATTACAAATTAAAAAAAAAAGAGTAAACTGCCATTTTGGTCTATAAGGTTTGTCACTTTTGCCACTTTAGTCCAAAACTCAAACCTTTTGCATCTTGGTTCCTGTGGTTTCAATTTTATTGTCATTTTAGTCTAAAAGTAAAATCAGCTCAGATTTCTTTAAAAAAATCCCAATTTTTGTCCTTTTCCTCAGGGGCAAAATGGTCATTTTAACATAAATATATATTTAAACATAATCTTCTCATCACCTCTCATTTTCTTCAAAAGCTACACTCCTCTCTTCCCCTCTAGTTCCGGCCGCCGGATTTCAGGCAACGATCTCCGGCCGATTACCGGCGTCTCGCACTCACATAACCCAACTGAACCTATCTCACACATCTGAATTCCCCTCACACTCTCTCGCTGCGGTTCAGTCGCCAGAGCAGAAGTCCGACCAATGATTACGGCAACAAATCTCTGACCACCAGACGCCCAAATCACGAAACCTCCTTCCCTCTTTGTGCCATTCAACACACACACCTATATTCAGAAGTGTAGAGAGAGAGAGAGAGAGAGAGTCTGAGGAGAGAGAGAGAACGGCGGCCGTGGCGTCGCAGCTCCGATTTACCGGCAGCGGCACAGTAGCGGCAGGAGCGGAGCGGAGTGGAGCTGGTGCTGCAGGGGCGGTGGAGGCGGAGCCGACGACAGTCCGGCTCATTCCCTCCTCGATCAATGATTGTATTTCATTTTCTTTGAGATTTTGGGTTGGATGTAAATTGGTGCGAAATGATTTGGTATTTATGGAATTTTTGTTATGAAATCCTGTTTAAAGTGGCTATACATACACGACTTTTTGTTGTGGCGGCAGAGAGGAGAGAGGGAGATGAGGTGGCGGTGGTGGAGCCCATGATGGTGGCTTTGTATAAGTCGTGGTGGTGGTGATAATCTGTAGATAGAGAGAGAGAGAGAGAGACAGGGTTTTTTTGGTGATGATCTACAGATAGAAAGGAGAGAAGAGAAAGAGAGACAGGGTTTTTTTTTAAATGACCAAAATGTCCCTTCAGAAAAGGACAAAAAACCAGGTTTTTTTTTTAAATCTAAGCTACTTTGCTTTTGGAACAAAATGGCAACAAAAATAAAATGACAGGAACCCAGATGCTAAAAGTTTCAAATTTGGACTAAAGTGGTAAAACTGCCTAAACCTCAGGGACCAAAATGGCAGTTTACTCTAAAAAAAACTTAAAACTTAAGTTGCTAAATGCATTAAAGCTCATAAGCAGCTCCTTGTGTTCTTTGTTTTCATAAATCACGATTAATGTGTTTTAGAAGCAAGTCAGCAACACTTTATAATTACAAACCATACATTATTAATTCTTTAGGATAAAAACAATTTAATGTCAAAATAAATATGAACGAGAAATAAGATGCGACCAAATATAAGGGTGTACGGTGTGGAAGTGGGTAAACCCACTTTACCGATTGGCAAACCAATGCCAACTTGTTTGCCGAAAATGGGGGCAAAATCGGTGAGTGGATGCCGAATCGGGGAAGGGAGGGAGGTGAGAGAGAGGGTATTGTGGGGTGAGGTCCAATCCAATCTCAACCAATCACACCCTTTTTTTTTTTAGTAAACTGCCATTTTGGTCCTTGTGGTTTGGCCAATTTTGCCACTTTAGTCCAAATCTCAAACTTATTACATCTGGGTCCCTGTGGTTTGAATTTTGTTGCCATTTTAGTCCAAATTTCAAATCAAGTCAGATTTCAAAAAAAAAAAACTGGTTTTTGTCCTTTTCCTCAGGGGCATTTTGGTCATTTTATATTTTATAAATGAAAAAAATATAACAAAATCCTAAACACCCCATATCTCTGCACTCTCTCTCTCTCTCTTCTCTCTCTCCTCTCTCTAGAACACCACCACCACCACCTCCTCTCCGTTCATCCACAGCCGCAGCAGCAGAAACCGCCATCCGTCGTTCCAATCAAATGTCAGATCAAACAAGAATCCAAACCAAGAATCCCCACAAATCAAAACCCCTTTACTTCCAATCACTCCAAACCAAACCCAAAACCTAAACCCACAAATTCAAGAACAAGAACAAACAACCCATCTTCATAAAACCCTCAAAAGATTCGAACAAGAACAAACCACCACCGTATCATCACCCCCACCACCACATAACCCGAACGGAACTGACCTTGCCCCAAATAGAAACAACCCGAACGGAACAGGGTTGTCGCCGCCGCTGCTGATACGCGGCTCCGCCGCTGCTGATACGCGGCTCCGCCGCTGCTGATACGCGGCTCCGCCGCCGCTGCCGCTGAAACGTCGCTGCTGGTTGCGTGTGGTGGTTCACCGGATAACCAGTCGCCGGAAAAATAAGGCGAATGAGGTTGTTTGGTGGTGTCGTTGCCGGCTGAATCGAAGAGGGAGGATGTGGGTGTCTGTGTGTAAGAGATGGAGGAGTGGAGAGTGATGGTGGTTGCGGTGGCCGGAGATCGGTGGTGTTGGCGGCGACGGTGGCGGAGGTTGGGGATGATGTGGGGGTGGTGGTGGTGTGGTGTACGTAGTTCAGAGAGAGAGGGGGGGGGAGATAGAGAGCAGATGTTGAGAGAGAGAGAGAGAGCAGATAGAGAGAGAGGGGGGTGAAGATCTTTAAATAAAATCCAAAAAGACCAAAATGCCCCTAAGGAAAAGGACAAAAACCAGGTTTTTTTTTTAAATCTGGCCTGATTTGAGATTTGGACTAAAATGACAACAAAATGCAAACCATAGGGACCCAGATGTAATAAGTTTGAGATTTGGACTAAAGTGGCAAAACTGGCCAAACCACAGGGACCAAAATGGCAGTTTACTCTTTTTTTTTTTAAATAGTTTACCACTTCACCAAGTGTCTAAACCATTGCCAACACTTTTCACCAAAGTTTAAACACTTTTGACTGATTGACATGGCGCGCTCTGATTGGTCGGTTTTTTGGTTTGCCACTCAAAGTGTTTAACCACTCCCTACACCCTAAGGCGGACAAAAAGCTACGTGTAGGAAATAAATAACATCACATCAACAATTGACAACATAAGAGAGTGGGGATGGTCACTAGTGATAGAATTCCATTACTCATAAGCATCCAATCAACTCCTTCCATGTCATCAGCCACTATTCTGTCACTCACAAGCATTCTGTAGTGGCGGTGGTCACTAGTGATAGAATTTCATCACTCACAAATTTTTTTAATTTTTATTTTAAAATTAGAAATTAACAATAAAACACTAAAATTATAAATTTCATTAAAATTAAAACATACTAGTTCAATTTAACATACTAGAAATATTTTAGGCTACAAACCAAAAAAAAATATACTAAAAAAACTCTACTCCACGTCCGACTCATGAAACTCCAAACCTAAAGAACCTACTAGTTCGATTAAATCGTATCTCAACCGAAAGTGAGTTTCTTCATCACGCAATTCTTGTTGGATATTTTGTGGAACTTGAACTTGTGTAGGAGGATCCGACACCCAATCCGGAGATATTGCACGTCCGTTTTCTTTGATTATCATATTGTGCAATATGATACATGCATATACTATGCTATGTATTGCTTTCTTGTTCATCGCACGAACCGGTCGGTGTAGTATACCCCATCTACCCTTTAAAACACCAAAAACCCTCTCACCATCTTTTCTTATCGATTCTTGCAATTTTTTGAACACAATTTCTTTAGCCTCGACAGGAAATGAGGGAGCTTTCACAAAAACAGACAATGACGGGTAGATACCACCATCCACAAGAAAAAAGCCTCGCCTGTAATATCGTCCGTTAACATAGAATGGAGAGGAAGATGCGGTACTATCTGTTATATTTTGAAACAACGGCGACGTGTGCAACACATTGATGTCGTTGTTTGAACCTGGAACACCGAAATATGAATGCCAAATCCATAAATCATTCGACGCCACCGCTTCTAGTATGATGGTTGGTCTTTTGATGTCACCCCTAACATACGCCCCTCGCAACTCTCTTGGACAATTTTTCCACTCGATATGTGTACAATCGATACTACCGAGCATCCCTGGAAAATGCCATCTAGCCTCATGTGCGGCGTAAATACGTGAGATGTCGTGGCTCGTCGGTTTACGTAAAAACTCTTTACCATACAACTTAAAGACCGCGTTGCAAAAAAATTGAAGACATTCACGGGAAGTTCTGGACGCCATAGCTAGGTATTCATCATATTGATCGGGAGGGTTACCTGTCGCTAGTTGGCGAATGGCGGACGTGCATTTTTGTATCGCCATGAAACTTGGTTTGCCCCTCGAATCGTAACCTTCTTGAAACTATTCCTCGCTTGCTTCGATGTCTCTAACAATCTTTAAAAATAATTCTTTTGATAAACGAAACCGATCTCTAAACATTTCGGCATTTTAGAGCGGATTCACCACAAAATAATCGTTCATTAACACTTCGTTGGCACGTATTCGATCACGGTCTACCATCTTCTTCTTTGGGCGGGACGAACTAGTAACAAGTTCGTTATACACCAACACAAAATATTTTAGCGTCTCATTGTCGAAAGACGACTCGGTATAACTATCGCTAGACATCGGAAACGTCGAATCCGTAGGAAACTCCATTTGAGAATGATGTAGATTGTGTGAAATGTGTTTGTGTTTTTTTTTTTTTTTTTTTTGACAGGTGAACTTCGAATTGGTTGGACTCTAGTCCACGGCCCCTCAAACAAGGAGCCCCAACCGCCCCACGACATCCGGAGCTAGCCTAAGCGTACTCCGTCTCGTGTGACTCGGCTGTCCCCGAGAAACTTCATCGCCCCACATCCGTATAGGTGTGGGTTGCTCAACCGGGGGCTGAACACGATTACTCGAAAACTCGGGCGGTTGCTCGGATTCGAACCCACGCCAACCGGCATGTTTCCGAATCTTCATTGCTTCCTGGCCACTGGACTAGAGCCAGTGGTTAATGTGTTTGTGTTTTGGTGTGGGTGAAATGGTTTAAAATGGAGAAGTATATATAAAAGGTTTAAAGGGTTTTTTTAATATATTACCGTTGAATAACGGTCAAAAAGCATAAACAACATTCGATTTTCAAAACTTTCAACGCGTGATATTGTCAACGCGTTAATGTGACCACGCGTGATATAGGTGGTGGCGGAGGTGTGCTGCTGGTGTTCAACTCGTGATGGGGTGGCCATCACGGACCACCCCCACTCCCCTAATACCTAAAAGACAACAAAATAACTAAAAGGCCTAACCTTAGCATGATTTTTCAAACATGTATTTCCATCCCCTTTAACCTCGACTTCAATAACCCGTACTTCAGTCGAAGGCATCTGATAGGCACCGAAAGTACGCAACGGGTAGATATTTTAAATTAGAAAGAAATGGATAGATCTACAGTTCGTTTATGATACAGATACACCACATAACCGTACGGTAGGGCAACTAAAATTGGATTAAGATACAGATACACCACTTAATCCGCAATTAGACTCCAAGAACACCATTCAAGTTGCCAAACTTGAACTAGCATGGAAATAATTAATCAACTCATAATCCAATGAGAAAACTAACCAAAGAAACTTTTTCATAAACTCACTAACTTTTTTTTTTCATTGATATCAATACATTATATAAGAAATTAGAAACTGCTCTAAACATGGGGTAACTACCATTGACCACTACTAAATAACTAAATTGAAATGCAACATAACATAAAATAAATTTAGGAAATAAAATTGCAGTTGTGATAATAGAAAAACGTGGATCCATTTGTGGTTCCGGGTCACGGGCGGACAGGTCGATGACCCGAAATACAACATCCTCCTCTTCTTCGGAAAAAGTTTGTCCTCAAACTTTGAAAATTATCATTAGGTGGTGGTTCGGGTGGGATTTCCTTTGAGTAATCAAGCAAGTAGTCTTCGAATGGTGATTTGGAGATGAAAATTGGAAACACTCGTGAATACTCACCATCTAAAGTCACCAAAGAACTGTTTCTAAATTTACCCATTTCCTCCTCAATAGGGTGTACAAGTCTTCCTAACATGTGGTCACCATCTTCAACAAACACAACTAAAGGAATAAGTGTGATAGCTAATTTAAAAATTGCTTTTATATGCTTCTCTCCATCTTGCTTTTTCCCATCTTCCATAATGGTCGGTAAATCTGCACTGTCAGCAGGTGTTTCCTTTTGGACGGCAGTTCCGCTAAGTAATTTTCTCACCAACAAATATTCTTCTTCATCGAGTTCGGTTCCATCTTCATCGTACCGGGGCCCTTCGTTCAGTTCGTTGTCACACAAATCTTCTTGATCAGGTGTTTCACTTGTTGCTGCCCATTGTAGATTTTGTTTTGAATCTATGGATTAGTAGAAAATGAAAAGAACAAATATGGACTGTGGCTTTTGAAAACGAGGGTTGTGATAACAAACTGTGGTGAATTTTTTTTTAACTAGGACATGAATCAAACGAGTCGAAACGGATCGCTTCGGCTCTGATACCAAATGATAGGCACCGAAAGTACGCAACGGGTAGATATTTTAAATTAGAAAGAAATGGATAGATCTACAGTTCGTTTATGATACAGATACACCACATAACCGTACGGTAGGGCAACTAAAATTGGATTAAGATACAGATACACCACTTAATCCGCAATTAGACTCCAAGAACACCATTCAAGTTGCCAAACTTGAACTAGCATGGAAATAATTAATCAACTCATAATCCAATGAGAAAACTAACCAAAGAAACTTTTTCATAAACTCACTAACTTTTTTTTTTCATTGATATCAATACATTATATAAGAAATTAGAAACTGCTCTAAACATGGGGTAACTACCATTGACCACTACTAAATAACTAAATTGAAATGCAACATAACATAAAATAAATTTAGGAAATAAAATTGCAGTTGTGATAATAGAAAAACGTGGATCCATTTGTGGTTCCGGGTCACGGGCGGACAGGTCGATGACCCGAAATACAACATCCTCCTCTTCTTCGGAAAAAGTTTGTCCTCAAACTTTGAAAATTATCATTAGGTGGTGGTTCGGGTGGGATTTCCTTTGAGTAATCAAGCAAGTAGTCTTCGAATGGTGATTTGGAGATGAAAATTGGAAACACTCGTGAATACTCACCATCTAAAGTCACCAAAGAACTGTTTCTAAATTTACCCATTTCCTCCTCAATAGGGTGTACAAGTCTTCCTAACATGTGGTCACCATCTTCAACAAACACAACTAAAGGAATAAGTGTGATAGCTAATTTAAAAATTGCTTTTATATGCTTCTCTCCATCTTGCTTTTTCCCATCTTCCATAATGGTCGGTAAATCTGCACTGTCAGCAGGTGTTTCCTTTTGGACGGCAGTTCCGCTAAGTAATTTTCTCACCAACAAATATTCTTCTTCATCGAGTTCGGTTCCATCTTCATCGTACCGGGGCCCTTCGTTCAGTTCGTTGTCACACAAATCTTCTTGATCAGGTGTTTCACTTGTTGCTGCCCATTGTAGATTTTGTTTTGAATCTATGGATTAGTAGAAAATGAAAAGAACAAATATGGACTGTGGCTTTTGAAAACGAGGGTTGTGATAACAAACTGTGGTGAATTTTTTTTTAACTAGGACATGAATCAAACGAGTCGAAACGGATCGCTTCGGCTCTGATACCAAATGATAGGCACCGAAAGTACGCAACGGGTAGATATTTTAAATTAGAAAGAAATGGATAGATCTACAGTTCGTTTATGATACAGATACACCACATAACCGTACGATAGGGCAACTAAAATTGGATTAAGATACAGATACACCACTTAATCCGCAATTAGACTCCAAGAACACCATTCAAGTTGCCAAACTTGAACTAGCATGGAAATAATTAATCAACTCATAATCCAATGAGAAAACTAACCAAAGAAACTTTTTCATAAACTCACTAACTTTTTTTTTTCATTGATATCAATACATTATATAAGAAATTAGAAACTGCTCTAAACATGGGGTAACTACCATTGACCACTACTAAATAACTAAATTGAAATGCAACATAACATAAAATAAATTTAGGAAATAAAATTGCAGTTGTGATAATAGAAAAACGTGGATCCATTTGTGGTTCCGGGTCACGGGCGGA
The DNA here is from genome assembly GCA_030545235.1 of Helianthus tuberosus. NCBI lineage: Eukaryota > Viridiplantae > Streptophyta > Magnoliopsida > Asterales > Asteraceae > Helianthus > Helianthus tuberosus. The sequence continues at coordinate 162,792,848 of CM060399.1, read as the reverse complement.
CAGGTCGATGACCCGAAATACAACAGCATCATTCCTAACTTGTTCCGGAAAAACTTTTAACCAATTGAACTATTTTCACAGTTCATAATATTAGAAGTAGCACTCACCGCATTTCGGTCGGGTAAACTTTCACATAAAGTTTAAAAACACACCATAGGACATCTTACAAATTACCTATTTTAATTTAAAAAAAAAATGAATCACAATTTATGTTGATTACCTTCTTCTTTGAACCTCGAACAAAGCTGAATAGCCCCAAAAGATCTCTCAAGTCTGCAGAAAATATACCTTGTAGTTTACACCATTGTGAGATGACTTACCAAACCACCTACGCGAAACCACATGAATGTGCAGATTTATTTGTTTCAGTGCAGCGAAAGTAGAAAGCCTTTCCATTAAAGCCCTCTACATGATCACTCCCACCCAGTGACGGACCAAGGAATTTTTTATGGGGTGTGGAATATTCAAACTTTTCATGGGGTGCGGAATATTCAAACTGATAAACACACTAAACTTTCACTAAAATAACAAAATCAACCAACTAAAGTTTCAAAAAACAACAAAACAACTAAAATTTCAAACTTTTTTTGTATTTCTCCTAAAAATCCAAATAAAACAAGAAAACAAAAAAATAATCGAACCATACCTGAAAATATTGATGAGATGTGTTTTCGTGAGTTTGGTAGCCAAAATTGCGGTGGGTTGGGTTATTATATTTTAGTTCAAATTATATTATTAGATTGGGTTGGGCTTGAGTTATGGTGTGTTTATTAGGTTAAAGGTTAAGAGAAAGTTAACTGGGTTAAGCAAAAGTTAATTAGTTAAGTGGAAAGTTAATTATGTTGTATTTAAAAAAAATTAGTGTTTACGTAAATTTTTTACAAATTCATAAGATTTTTTTCCTAAGGGGGATGGTCGAAAATTTCCAAGGGGTGCGGACGAAAATTTTCAAGGGGTGCCGTCGGGATTTTACCGGGAATTTAGCACTAAATTTTATTTATTTAAAGGGTTCCCCCGCCCACCTTGAGATATAGTTGGGACGCCCCTGCTCCCACCACTGATAAAAAATTGATTCGTTATCTAGATGTTGCTAAGAATGGTCGCTTCCATGCTGGTTGCTACTGTCGTTCATCTTCACTCACACTATTAAACACACAAAGTAAAACCTAAATTTACACATGAGATCTAATTATATACATTTTCATTTAAAATTAAGAGCATAGAACTTGACACAAACTTACTATGGGATTTATGTTACTTTTCCTCCATGTTTTAGTTTAATAGATAACCCTAACTTGATCCATAAAATCCTAACAAAAACAAATTAAATTTGATTTCAAAATCAAAATCATGATTCAAGAACATCATACAGAGAGAAGACATACCTGGGTGCCATCGGAGGGAGGAGTCACAGTTGGATGATGAAGAAGAACATGGAAGACCACCTGAAATAAAATAGAATGAATAACTGGTTACAGTCGATGATAGCCAAAATCCGTTAGTCTTCATCGTTAAAGCGAGAATCAGAGCATGGAACGATACCGATTAGCAAATCCTTAACAAAAGTATATCATATGCTAGGGTAGATGTAGATACATACAGTTTCAACCACTGCTTGTCGGCTTCATCACCATCGCTGCCTTGATTAGTGTCTATTTCCCCAAATTGATTCTTGGTTTAGCCTTAAGTTGTAACACCTCGTAAAATCACGACCAATATTATGAAGACACGTGTCATGGACTTTAAATGTGTAAAGAATTATTTCTGAGGGACTGAAGTTGTCAAACAATGTAAATATATGAATAAAGGGATCCAAAGTGTCAACATGCCATTCTTGTGCCTCTGATTGACCTCACACGACGTTCGTATTTTTTAATAAATAATAATTTATCGAACTTGAAAAGTCGTTTGTGCTCGAAATAAGGATCTTGTGAAACATAGGGGTTAAAAGTGTCAACATGTTGAAAGTAACCTCTGAATGACCTTTTAACAATTCCCAAAACATTGTGATAATTTATTTTAATCCCAAGAATAATGGATATTAAATTTGTGGAGTTTCGACGCACATAAATAAGCAAAATGTTAATTACAAGAAATAAGGGTTAAATGCGTTAATATTGTGTTTCAAGACCGTTCAGGTGACCTCATAACTAACGGAAAGCTTATTGGTAAATGTTTAAAGATTCAAGACCCTTAAAAATCAGGTTTGAGGGGTAAAAGTGCAATAAACACAAGTTAAAACAAGTTTAGAAGGATCAGGGACCAAAATTGCAATATTTGAAACTTGGTGACCGGATCACACCCTCACGCGGGCCGCGTAGGCCGTAAGGTAAGTCATACACGGGCCGCGTAAGACTGCCAGGTGCAGAAAAATTGGACAGTTGCCTGTACAGCAGGTTGCATCGCCTTTGCATGGTGGTTTTCGAATTCAGGGACTGAACCAATGGTTTTACATGCATAGGGGACACCTGGGATGATCAGGAATCACTTGTAGACTTTGTTGGAATGATCTTGTGAAGTTTAAATTCCTATATAAGAGTTCTTGTTTGATAGTTCAAGTGCTCACTTTCAAAAATCATTCTCAACTCACTCTCTGGAGCTCTCTGGACTTAAAGCAAGTTTCCTTCAGATCCTAATTCGTGCTAAGAGCCTTTGTAAGTATTTTTAGCTTCTCTAGTTCAAGTTTTAATAGTCTAATGACCAAAAGTCAAAGCCGTCGTAATTAAGCTTTGACTTAGTGATTAATCACTAATGGTCCAGCCACTATTCGAATTGAAAGTGGCTATGAGTTGGTAATTATGTGGGTAATAGGTCCTTAAAAGGGTACCCCCTGATTATCACTCTAACTTAGTCAATTGTCGGGTCAAACTTAATTATAAAAAGTCAACAGAAAGCTATTTTGCAAATAAACTCATAACTAACAATTTAGAAGTTATGGAACCTGTTTTAACAATAAAATAACTTGGTAAATAGTGTAAGAACATGTCTAAGCATGTTCAATCCGACAATTCCGAGTTTAGGCTCGGTTCGGAACCGAAAGTCGCAAAAGAAGACTTTTTCTTTGACTTTCAGTTTTGACCCGATTTAACTTGTTTTAGAAATGCCTTAAGGTTCCTTTAAGACCATATTATAAGTTAGTAAAACCCTCTGAGGTTATACTACATGGTTCCTTAATTATCCGATTCATTTGCATGTTTTCGTTAATTGCTTAAATGTTGACCATTATGCCCTTTTGAAATTAAAACGAGATTTTTGAAAATGTGAGAGGACCAAAAACCTTTATTACTGATTTATAAACATGTCCTAAAAATTTGACATCAGTTTGAGGTTTAAATTAGGAGTTATGCTCAATATTGTAATTTGAAAGCTTTTTATTAATTAAACGACATTTTTAGCATTAAGCCTATCAACACCAAAATTTTGACACCAAACTTTTTACCCACTGATGTAATATAATATTTTGGGGTTTTTGAAGATTTTTATTTATTTTTAAACTGATCATAACATAGGGTTGTTGCTTTGATTCGGTAATTGACGGTTATACTTTTTTTGCTAATAAAATGAGTTTTACATAACATTTTGATAGCAAACTTTTTGCTACTGATTTTATATGATAAATAAAATATTTTAAGCCTTCCAGACAGATAAAAATATCATCTTTCTTTATACAACCCGAAAATCGCCTAAAACCTACTTTTTACGCGTTATAAACGCATAGTATGGGTTAAAACCATTTTTGACATATAAAACTTAATACCTACTGATTTTTTAAGTAAATTTCTATACTTTAACAGTAAGAAAAAGTTTTGAACTCAGATTTCCAAATTTGACCTTTAAAGCTTATGTGAAATGACCAAAATGCCCCTACGGCGCATAGTTTGGCTATAAATGATAAATTTCACATATTTGCAATACCCTACTGATATAACTTTCAAAAAATAAATATTTTTACTGATCATTTTAGACCAAAACCTCAGATTAATATTCAATCTCTTTTATAATCTTAAAAATGACCAAAATACCCCTGCGGGGCATAAATTGATTTTAAATTCGTTTTGGGCATAATGAAAGGTATCCTACTGATATCATAACACATTTTAAGCATATTAACTTAGGAAACCTGTACATGACTCATTTGGTTACTCGTTATGCATTTTTCGCATTCGGTACGGTTTATGTAACTAGTTTGCATAAATTGACCGAAACGGGTCAAACCTTATCATATTCACTTCAAAATCCAGAATGTGTTTAGTTTACCCATATTATACAAGTCTTCATACTTGTCAGGTCTAAATCACATTCTAATCCGGTCCTCGCTTAATCTTGCGTTTTGAACCGTAAACCTTTCTTTAAAACTAACCGGTCTAAGTTTAAATTTAAGTAAGACCCGTTAGGAATCTAATAGGTTATTAAAACCTTCGTTCCAGATTTAGGAGCCCAGTAAAAGATATTTGCACTTGCTGATTGTATACGGCTGGGAAAAATTTGTATAATTTGCTCAGGTAAATACTTTTAACTTATTTTCCTTATACGGGCTTGGGATACGGTATATAAAATACCGCTTGATTGGGTATTGAATCTTTAATCATGTGAAGGTTAATTCACTAAGTTAACCCATTTAATCTGTTTTGTTTGTTAAAGGCTTTGGGGCGTTAATGACCATGTCCTGGATATCCTCGGCTCATTCATTGAAATGGCCACGACTTAAGCACGGGGTGTAGGCATACACCTGCCGGTGCGTATTTGTAAAATGATATACCTTCCTGTTTGAGAATAACTCGCCGTAAGTTATATTATGTGGTGTGTCTATTAATCTTTAACCCGGTATTCAACCCGGGCTACTGAACGTATAATAAACATATAATTCTTTTACAAGATTATTTTTAAATAATTATCCCAAGTTATAAAAGATTATTTGTGCCTTATGCATTTAAATTAATTTTCTTAAAACATTTTCAAAAGCGCCAGTTAATTGTATTTACCAGTGTAAACTGACGTATTTTCCAAAAGGTTAAGTGCAGGTACTAGGCGGAATAGGCTGGCTACTCCTGAGTGAATTAAATAGAGTTTTGCAAGCTTTATAACTTTAAAATCTGTTGAATAATATTTCCTTTCTTTTGATCTGCCTATGGATCCTTTTACATTCCGTTTGTAATACTCTTGTTACTTTCATTCGGTTTGTAATATTTTTACTTTAGACTTCCGCTGTGCATTAAACTGTGATTATTTGACCATGATGATATCAACTACGTCACGATACTCCCCACCGGGCCCATCGGTAATACGTGGAAATATCGGGGTGTGACAGGTTGGTATCAGAGCTGACATTGAGTGAATTAAACACTAGCCTTTTTGTGTTTAATCTCAATGACACAATTTGCACATTCCTCGACTTCCGAGTCTTGGCAAAGAACTTAGGACTAATCGTAATTTGTTTTATTTTGTCCTTTATTGTTTTCCATTGTTGTTTCTTTTGTTTGTTTTGACAGGATCAACAAAAATGCCACCAAGATTCCGAATAGGAGGACGAGGCAAGGGGCCATTCACCGCCCCCAACGATCATGAGGCCGGGTGTCACGGCACCCATCCCGGTGTGATCTGGTCCAGGAGCCGCGGGACTGAAACCCGTGGTATTTATTGTTTGAGTTGACAGTGGAAGTTTAACAAGATCTTTTAAAACTTGAAAATGCCCACTTATTTTATTTCATAATTTGGGACAAACCCCGTAATTTACAATAGAGGAATTTCACGAGGGAATTCCCTGTTTTACAAAATATGTTTATTTATTTAACTGAGCCACAACTTCAAGCTTTATTAGTGCCCCGTAGCACTTTTCCTTGATTCACAGTAGGTCACCTGAAACATGTTTAAAAATATTTTATCAGCGGGGAAATACCGGCGAGTCACTCAATTTTGATAAAATGACTCTTAGTTATAAATTAAAGCATACGAGCGATTACAATGGCTACTATCTTATTTTTATCTAGCGTCGTGTCACACCCTGGTGACGATGGTCATACCACTATTGGGTCCTTTCACCCAAGTAGTGATAATTATCACTGTTAGGTTGATGAACCTAACCGTGAGAAATTAGTAGTGTGCACAATACCCCACTAGCCAGTGATTCAAGATAACCAAGACTTAATCCCTGTAATTATAACTGGAAAACATTTGGGTATTGTAAAACACTTTTGATAAAAAGAGAATGACTCACATTGCAAGTTTTAGTCGGGCAGAGTTTAGCCTACTGATAAGCCTGATAACCTAATTTAAACAACAATGCATACGAAACTAGGTCAGTAACTTAATGCAACATTTACGATAAGCTCACGGAATCAAAACCCTCACGACAAATGACAAAGTATAGCCCTGATTTGGGCAGCACTTAAACATCCATCAGATCGGTTTCAATCAATCGGACATTATATCGTAGCAGTGATCGAGTTAATACCCTGTAATCGTAGCAGCGTTTCCCTACTTGGAAATTCCAATTTGAGCAGTTTCTTTCTTTTTTGATTGAAATTTCGAACATATATGAACTGCTCATGCACCATCAATTTATAGCAAACTTTTGGGTTTTACGCGGCCCGCGTAAACTCTCTCTTGACTTTTACGCGGCCCGCTAGAGCCCCCTAGTCTACGTGTAGGGCTAGCGTGTCACAGGTAGGGTTGCCACGTGTACGACACGTGGCTTGAAAGCTTATCCGGAGGTTTTATAAGTTGTCGCGGCCCGCGTAACCTTACCTTAAGGCTTACGCGGCCCGCGTCAAAACAAAAAATCTAATTTTCTTGATTTTTCATGCACCTTAGTGTTTCAAGGGTCCGGGTTTTCACTTACGGGTTGTTTATGGACATTTTTGCAGGTCCTTACATCCTCCCCACCTTATTTAAAATCTCGTCCTCTAGATTTAATGAAATAAGTGAGGATATTTTTGTTTCATTTCCGATTCCAGCTCCCAGGTATACTCGGGTCCTCGTTTCGAATCCTACTTGACTTTGACAAGTACCAATCTTTTGTATTTGAGAAACTTAACCTTTCTGTCTTCTATCTGGAGCGGTTTCTCCACGAACTTCAACTTTTCATTCACCTGTATGTCTTGATGAGGGACTACTAGTGATTCGTCCGATAGACATTTCTTGAGGTTAGATACATGAAATACGTCATGTACTCCTGCTAGCTCTTCTGGTAGTTGCAAGCGATAAGCGACTGGTCCTATTCGCTGAATTACTGGGAATGGTCCTATGTATCTTGGACTAGTTTCCCTTTCTTACCAAACCGAACCACTCCTTTCCAAGGAGAAACTTTCAAGAGTACCCTGTCTCCAACTTGAAATTCTAGTGGCTTGCGTCGATTGTCTGCATAACTCTTCTGGCGATCTCGAGCCATTTTCAGTCTTTCCTTGATTTGAGTGATCTTGTCAGTGGTTTCTTGTACGATGCCAGGACCTGATAATTGGCTTTCTCCTATTTCTGCCCAACAAACTGGAGTTCTACACTTTCGTCCATACAGTGCTTCGAACGGGGCAGCTTCGATGCTTGAATGATAACTATTGTTATAGGAGAATTCAATTAAAGGTAAATAGTTATCCCAGTTTCCTCCAAAATCTATCACACATGCCCTGAGCATGTTCGCCCTTTCACTTTGTCCGTCTGTTTGGGGATGGTAGGCTGTACTTAAATTTAGTCGGGTCCCCATTGCTTCTTGGAAACTTGTCCAGAAATGTGAAGTGAAACGACTATCCCTATCCGATACAATGGAGAGTGGGACTCCATGTAAGGATACTACCTCGTCTACATACAACTTTGCTAATCTTTCCATGCTAAAGGTTTCCTTCATGGGTAGAAAATGAGCTGATTTGGTTAATCGATCCACAATTACCCAAATCGCATCATTACCCTTTCTGGTTTTGGGTAACTTAGTAACAAAGTCCATGGTTATTAGTTCCCATTTCCATACAGGCATTTCTAATTGTTGGAGTAGCCCTAAAGGTTTCTGGTGTTCTGCTTTAACTTGCGAACAAGTAAGACACTTAGAAACATATCTAGCTATGTCCTTTTTCATTCCTATCCACCAGAAGTTATTTCTTAGATCTTGGTACATCTTATTATTACCAGGATGCATGGTATACCTAGATTTATGGGCTTCTTCTAGAATCTTACTTCTTAAGTCTCCTTGTTTAGGTACCCAAATCCTTTTTTTGTGGAATCTCCAAATTCCATCAGCCCTTGCTCTAATTCTTTTATTCTTCCTTTCATTCCTTCAGTATCATCCTTTACTGCTGTTTCTTGAATGTTTTTCAGTTGTTCCAGTAGATCTAATTGTAAACTCAATCTAAGAGCACGAACTCGTCGTTGTTTCTCATGGTACTTACGACTTAAGGCATCTGCTACTACATTTGCCTTTCCTTCGTGATATTGAATATCACAGTCGTAGTCACTTAGAATTTCCATCCATCTTCTTTGCCTCATGTTTAATTCTTTTTGCCCAAATATGTATCTTAAACTCTTATGATGTGTATAGACTGTAAACTTACTGCCATATAGATAGTGTCTCCAAATCTTAAGGGCAAAAATGATGGCTCCTAATTCTAAATCGTGCGTCGTATAATTTTCTTCGTGCTTTTTCAATTGCCTTGAGGTGTACGCAATTACCTTCTTGCGATGCATTAGCACACATCCTAGTCCTAGTTTAGAAGCATCACAGTAAACTTCAAAATTTTATGTCCCTTCTGGTAAGGCAAGAATTGGGGCGTTTGTTAACCTTTGCTTTAAGATCTTAAAAGCCTCTTCTTGTTTAGATCCCCATTCAAACTTCACTGCCTTACATGTTAGCTTAGTTAATGGTACAACTATTTTGGAAAAATCCTTAATAAACCATCTATAGTATCCGGCTAACCCTAGAAAACTTCTAACTTCCATAGCCGATTGCGGGACCTTCCATTTGGTGATTGCTTCTATTTTGGAGGGATCTACGTGAATACCTTCGTGATTCACCATGTGTCCTAAAAATTGTACCTCTTGTAGCCAAAATTCACACTTCGAGAATTTGGCGTAAAGCTTCTCTTTTCTTAACAAAGTTAAGAGTGCATGTAGGTGCTTACAATGCTCGTCCTGACTTTTGGAATAAATGAGTATATCGTCGACGAAGACAATTACGAATTTATCCAAGTACGGTTTACAGATCCTATTCATCATGTCCATAAATGTTGCAGGAGCATTTGTTAATCCAAAGGGCACGACTGTAAACTCGTAATGAAGGTAGCCTTAGGTATGTCTTCTTCTTGTACTTTCAACTGATGGTATCCGGAGCGTAAATCTATCTTAGAAATATATCTAGCTCCCTGCAGTTGATAAAAAAGATCATCAATCCTAGGTAACGGGTATCGATTCTTAATTGTAACCTTATTCAATTCCCTATAATCGATACACATTCGCATCGAACCATCTTTGTTTTTCACAAACAATACTGGTGCTACCCAAGGGGATGAACTAGGTTGTATAAATTCTTTGCTTAATAATTCATCTAACTGCTTTTTCAATTCCAACAATTTGGTGGGTGCTAACCGATAAGGTGCCTTAGCTATCGGTGTAGTTCCAGGAATTAGATGAATTCTAAATTCTACTTCCCTATCGGGTGGTAATCCAGGTAGTTCTTCGGGGAATACATCTGGGTATTCTGATACTACCGGAATTTCCTTAAGTTCCTTACCCTTAGTGTTAATGATTACTGAAATCATATACGCTATTCCTTGTTTTCGTTCATAACTAGCAACTTTCATTACAGAAATGAACTTCATTGATTTACGTGGCTTATCTCCTGTAACCACGATTATTTCTCCTGATGGTGTATGAACTTCTATGGAATTCTTATCACAGAGAATTCGAGCATGGTTGGCTACTAACCAATCCATTCCTAACACAACATAAAATCCGGCTAAATTCATAGGTAACAGATTTGCAGAAAATTTATGGCCTAAGAGTTCTATCTTTTCTTCTCGCAAGACCTTATCTATGTGAACAGAATTACCATCTGCGGGTTCTACCGTAAAAACTTGTCTAAGTTTGTTTAAGGGTATTTTAAGAGCTTGGCAGAATGAAGTATTTATAAAACTTTGGTTTGCACCGGAGTCAAATAATACTTTTGCATAAACGTCGTGAACTAGGAACGTACCGGCTATCACATCTGGGATAAGTTCTGCTTCTTGGGTAGTCAACTGGAATGATCTTGCATTCTTTTTGGTAGTTCCTTCTGCAGGTTTGGCTTTGTTGTCAGCTGGTTTGACCAATTTGGGGCAGTCTGGTCTAAAATGCCCAGCTTCTCTACAGTTGAAGCAGATTGTTGCTTTCTTCCTTCTGCAATCTTCTTCTTGATGCCCTGGAATTTTGCAGAAATTGCAATACCCTTTGCATCTTCCAAAATGCTTTCTTTTACAAGTACTGCAAAATGGAGCAGTGGGAGATTGCCCAGTTCCCTTTTTCTTGAAATTACTACAATTACCCACATGGAATCCTTGGGTAATCTTTTCGGCCACTTCCTTTTTCCGGTTTTCTTCTCTTGTGCGTACCAGTCCGTCGGTCAAGGTGTTGGCTAATTCTACTGCATCGTCAATTATGCGGGGTCACGCAGCTTTAACGATATCACGGATTTCGCCAATCAAACCCCAAATATAGCGAGAAATAAGTACCAGTTCTGGCGAAGCCAGGGTTGGTACAACTCTAGCATACTCGAAGAATGTCGAAGTATACCCTCAACAATCAACATCTACCATCCGGTGATTGAGGAACTTATTTGTTATTTGTTCCTTTTCATATTCGGGACATAATTTTCTTTCTACCAGACTTTTAAATTCTTCCCAATTCATGGCATAAGCCACATCGCTTCCCTTGGCTTGTAGTACGGTATTCCACCATTCTAGTGCCCCTTCTTTAAAAAGATGCGACGCGTACATGACCTTGTCTTCCTCGGCACATTTACTTATTTTAATTACTGCTTCGGTTTTCTCTAACCAACGCAGTGCATCAGTTGCCCCTTCGTTACCTGCAAATTCGATTCGTTTACAGGCAAGAAATTCCTTATAAGTGCAACCAGGCGTTGCAGCTTTCATTCTCTTAAGAAATGGGGCTTGCATCACATCATCATTATTATTAATATTGCCGCCTCCATTTACATTATTACTGAAATTGTCGCTGTGAGTACGTTTGCTGGGAGTAGTTGGTTTAGATTCAACTGGATTTCGGCCAGCAGCAAGGATTGCTTGAATAGCATTAGCTATTCCTTGGGCAATGATATTTTCTATATCCTGCCTATTAAGAAATTGGTCTCCATTATTTGCTCAGATTGGTTAACTTCATTAATTGGCTCATTAACGGCGTGTTCCATCTGTTAATTAACAATATATATGTTATTGGCGCAAGATAAATAACAACCAAACATAGTAAAGCAATCACACATAAGCACGTATAGTCAAAATTGTCGTCTTTACGACGTTGATATTTTTATATATATTAGTAGGCATCCGTACACACCAGTTATGTTACAAAGTTTTATTTTAAGTTATTTTACATGATTAGATTTTTATTATTATTATTATTATTATTATTATTATTATTAAACACGTAACCACACCAACACATACGATCCCGTCAGCTGGCACTTCAGAAACGACGTTCTCTCTCGTCGTATTTCCATGATATCCTCTCCCCCACTTCCCTAATTCTATTTCCTGTGTCCACCAGCTCTTCGCCATAATCGCGGAGTTCAGCCAAGTTTTCTGAGCTCATAGGTGGGTTTGGTGCAGGCTCAGGGTCAAACTGGGGGAAAAAGGTGTTAGGGTTATTCAAGAGATTCTGAAATTGCCAGTCAGTTGTCCACCATTCTTCTAGCTCTCCTAGTAGAGGTCGGGGGTGGATAATAGGATCTGGGATAGCAGGTTCCAGATTAACTGGAAGTTGTGCTTCCGCTAGGTAATTGAAGAGGTTTTCATCGGCAGGTCTGATGAGGTCACTAAGTGCCAGTTTACGATCCAGCTCCTCCCATGATGGCATTTCCTAGGCTTGCCCGGAACTTTCCCGGGTTTCTTTTCCTTTTCCTTTATCCTTCGGATCCTCAGTCTTTATAACTTTCTGTACCGCTGGTTTCTTCCTACGCATACGTCTCCAGCCTACAAGTCTTCTTCTCTTTTTCGGTTTTGATTTCTCCTGAGGTTGGGCTTGGAATACCATTGGCTCTTCAATATCAGCCTGGTAGCCGGTGGTATCCATATCTGTGGTATGGATAGTAAAGTTTTGAAGTGCTTCTGATAGTTCATTCATGCTGTTAGCATACATGAAGAAACACACAAAATTTTAAGTTAAATTTTGTAAATTAAATTTTTTTAATAGAATCACAGATTGGCAATCAGCAAATTAAGTATTTCTAAATACTTAATTGGCTTAAATCAGTGGCTCTGATACCACCTTTTTCTGTGACGGCCCCCGTCCCGGTGTGCCCCGGTCCAGGAGCCGCGGGACAGAAACCCGTGGTATTTATTATTTGAGTTGACAGTGGAAGTTTAACAGGATCTTTTAAAACTTGAAAATGCCCACTTATTTTATTTCATAATTTGGGACAAACCCCGTAATTTACAATAGAGGAATTTCACGAGGGAATTCCCTGTTTTACAAAACATGTTTATTTATTTAACCGAGCCACCACTTCAAGCTATATTAGTGCTTCGTAGCACTTTTCCTTGATTCACAGTAGAACACCTGAAACATGTTTAAAAATATTTTATCAGTGGGGAAATACTGGCGAGTCACTCAATTTTGATAAAACGACTCTTAGTTATAAATTACAACATAAGAGCGATTACAATGGCTACTATCTTATTTTTATCTGGTGCCGTGCACACCCTGGTGACGATGGTCATACCACTATTGGGTCCTTTCACCCAAGTAGTGATGATTATCACTGTTAGGTTGATGAACCTAACCGTGAGAAATTAGTAATGTGCACAATACCACACTAGCCAGTGATTCAAGATAACCAAGACTTAATCCATGTAATTATAACTGCATTTGGGTATTGTAAAACACTTTTGATAAAAAGAGAATGACTCACATTGCAAGTTTTAGTCGGGCAGAGTTTAGCCTACTGATAAGCCTGATAACCTAATTTAAACAACAATGCATACGAAACTATGTCAGTAACTTAATGCAACATTTACGATAAGCTCACGAAATCAAAACCCTCTCGACGAATGACAAATATAGCCCTGATTTGGGTAGCACTTAAACATCCATCAGATCAGTTTCAATCAATCGGACATTATATCGTAGCAGTGATCGAGTTAATACCCTGTAATCGTAGCAGTGTTTCCCTACTTGGAAATTCGAATTTGAGCAGTTTCTTTCGTTTTTTGATTGAAATTTCAAACACAGATGAACTGCTCATGCACCATCAATTTATAGCAAACTTTTGGGTTTTACGCGGCCCGCGTAAACCCTCTCTTGACTTTTACGCTGCCCGCGAGAGCCCCCTAGTCTACGCGTAGGGCTAGCGTGTCACAGGTAGGGTTGCCATGTGTACGACACGTGGCTTGAAAGCTTATCCGGAGGTTTTATAAGTTGTCGCGGCCCGCGTAACCTTACCTTAAGGCTTACGCGGCCCGCGTCAAAACCAAAAATCTGATTTTCTTTATTTTTCATGCACCTTAGGGTTTCAGGGGTCCGGTTTTCTCTTACAGGTTGTTTATGGACATTTTTGCAGGTCCTTACACCGGGCCATCACACCAGCGAACTCCGTCAGCTACTATGAGCACAAGTCCTCAAAAAGACTGGAGGACCTACCTAGAGCCTGCGAGGCGTTCTGTCTCGCTTAGCTCCTCACCTTCTTACCACGATTCTTTCGGGCTACATCAAGGCAACGAGTCCGACCATTCACGCCATTCTTACTTACCGTTGCAGCGGTCAGGTTCTCACCGCACTTTTCAGGACCCAACCCCGTTTTTCCAGAGCCGGTTTAACCCGGCAAATCAGATTGAAGAATCAGTGGGTCATAACCCATTGGGCCCTGAAGACCATTTTCCTGAAGCTCAGGACATGGATATGGATGATGACCCCGATCCTGCCGAACCACCATCTGGGACACCCACTCATCCCATCGAGATTTCATATGGGTCATCTTTTCATGGATCACCTTATCGTGGTCCAGACAGCTATGAAGCAAGGTTTGCTTCATACCCTTGGGAGTTTACTCCCTCTTTCAACCCATCTCAGCAGCACCAGCAGCCGGATCTCTCTGAGGATTCCCATTTTGTTGCGGTCACTCTACCGCCACCACCACCGCTTGAGCAGCAACTGCCTCCGGAGCCACCGAGGCGTAGGAGATCAGGAGCACGGATGTCCGTGCGAGGGGGATTCTACTTCAGCACCCCTCAACATTCAAGTGGCAGTCATTACCCGCCACTATATGAAGACCCGCAGATGGGTGGGCCTTCAAACCTCGTTTCTGAGGTGGACTCTGCGCCAGTTGCACCACCACCACAGCATGTGGGTTTTGATAACCCGATACCTTCTTACACCGGTGCAACGGCGTATAACCCTTTTGAGCAGCCAGCCTACCCATGGTATAACTACTACAATGGCCCTCGATGTTGACCCGTATCTTGTAGCGGCAAACTACAATACTCTTCATTCTGAAGGGCCCTATGGAGCCCCATATCAGACTGGGTACCCGACCTATGAGTACCAATACCCGCCACCTCCTCAACCTCTGCAGCAACAGCAGCCGCGGCCGCCGCAGATCCAACCTCCGCACCAGTAGGAGATTCTTCAAAGGTTGAGCCAGGTGGAGCGGGAGGTTCAAGAAGAGCGTATTAGCCATCGGGGATTTCTAAAGGGTTTGGCGAATCTGATCAAGGGAAAGAAGAAAAGGGACTTTTGAAGATTCCTTATTTATTTATGTTGTAATTTCTTTATTTTCAATCAAGTCCCTGCGTGGACATCTATTTATGTATTCAGTCCCTACGAGGACTTGTATTTTCATTTTAGCCCCTGCGTGGGCAAGTTATTTATGTAAAAGTCCCGTTTAGGGCATCTATTTACTCTTCTTTAATTATTTATTTATGGAATGTGTTGAATTTAAAATTTCAATTTATCATTATATGTATGAATATAATATACGAAATAAAGCAAAAACATAACATTCCTTTTTATTAATCTGCCATTATATATTAAAGAAAATCTTAAGGGCAAAACCTAGTCCATGTGACATATTGAGACATGACTATGATGGTAGTTCCTTTTAAGATTCAAATCTTTATTATCATCTGAAAACATGATAACACTCCTGGCAAATGTGATTCGACAAAATCACATAAGTCATCCTTATATTGGATCCTTCCAAATTCCATTCTTTTTATTTAAACATCCATTTGTGATGTAGGGCCTACAGGCCATATTCATTGTCATATAAGACAAAAGACAGTTGTAGTCTACGAATCTCTGTCAAGAAAAGCTTATGAACTATAATTCAAGCCTTAATTCCTCGATCCAATAAGATCATGGCTTATAATTTAAATTGTCCTTGTGACTTGGCCTTTTGTGCCATTATAATATATTAATGAGTTATAACGTAGGATGATTATAATAAAAAATCCTGAATGAAAATACTTAATAAATTAACCAATATGGTTTATTAATACCATGGTTAAAGAATTGCCATAAAAGACAATTCCATAATAGATTTCTGAATAAATCTTGTCAATATTTTATGTAGCAATCAAGCTACATGGCTGGGTCAGATGAAGTCAACAGTCACCCGAGGGAGAATCATGATACTTCTAGAGTTAATGTAGCAGGCGCAGAATTGCAGGCATTAATAGATAATGCCGTTACTCGAGCTCTTGATAGACAATTTAATGAATCGAGTGGGACTTGCATTAGAACTCAGTCAGTACCACATTCAAAACCACCCTCCAAGACTCATACAACTCGCAAGAGTGATTCTCATCACTCATCGAATCAGAGGAGTGTTCCATCTAAGAAAGTAGTGCTCAATCAAGAGCCACGTGTTAAGGGTTGTTCTTATAAGTATTTTGTCTCCTGCAAGCCTAGAGACTTTACAGGGGAGAAAGGAGCCATCGATTGTATGACGTGGCTCGACGAGATGGACACTGTGGTTGATATTAGTGGTTGTGCAGAGCAAGTTATTGTGAAGTTTGTATCACAATCGTTTAAAGGAGAAGCTCTAGCTTGGTGGAGGTCATTGATCCAAGCTACTGGGAAGATCCCGTTGTATAATCTAACATGGGATCAGTTTGTTGCTTTGATCAAAGAGAATTTTTGTCCTCAACATGAAGTTGAGAAGATCGAGACTGACTTTTTGACATTGGTTATGAAGAACTTAGACTGTCAGGCGTATCTCACGAGTTTTAACACCATGTCTAGATTGGTTCCTTACTTGGTGACACCGGAACCAAAACGCATAGCCCGTTTCATTGGGGATTTGGCCCCGGAGATCAAAGCTACTGTGAAAGCGTCTCGACCTACTACCTTTAGGTCAGTAGCTGATTTGTCATTATCTCTTACCCTTAACGCGGTCAGGCAGAGATCGCTTAGAAACTCTGATACGCGGAAGAGGAAACGTGAGGATGATAACTCACACCGTTCGGATAAGAAGCATAAGGGAAACTCTGATCACAAGAAGAGTTCAGGGTTCAAGAAGGATGACTAACAGTCGGGTGAGAAGCCCAAATGCAAGACCTGCAAGAAGCGTCATCTGGGAAAGTGCAGGTATGAATCAAAATCCCAATCGCAGCCTAGGGCTTGTGGGATCTGTAAATCCAGTGAGCATAAGACATTGGACTGTAAGAAGATAAAGGATGCGACTTGTTACAACTGTAACAAGAAGGGGCATATTAAGTCTAACTGCCCAAAGTATGCCAAGAAGCCTGAAGAAGGTAAAAAGACCAATGCTCGGGTCTTTCAGATGAATGCTCAAGAAGCAATCCGGAACGACAACGTGATAACAGGTACCTTTCTTATCAATGATGTTTATGCAAGGGTATTATTTGATTCGGGTGCGGATGAGTCGTTTGTTGATGATAAGGTTTGTAAGTTGTTAAATCTGCCTGTTAAAACCCTAAGCATAAAATATGAAGGAGAATTGGCCGACAGTACCATAGAAAATGCTTTAACTATGTTAGATGGATGTTTTATATCCATTAGGAACCACTCCTTTCCATTATCCTTGCTTCCTTTGAAATTAGCTGGTTTCGACATAGTGATTGGCATGGATTGGTTATCTCATGACCAAACCCAGATTGTTTGTGACAAGAAACAAGTGATTATAAAGACTCTGTATGGTGAGCCACTCACAATACAAGGAGATACTTAGTATGGGTTGCCTAAGCAAGTGCCTATGCTTAAGGCGTCAAGGTGTTTGAAGAAAGGTTGTGTGATCTACATGGCACAGGTGACTATTGATGAACCAAAGCCCAAGGTTGAAGACATCCCTGTCATTTCTGAATATCCAGACGTATTCCCTAAAGAACTACCTGGTTTACCACCAGATAGGTAAGTGGAATTCAGAATCGACATTATTCCAGGAGCAGCACCTGTTGCAAGAGCACCTTACAGGTTAGCACCGTCTGAGATGAAATAGTTAAGGACTCAACTGGATGACTTGTTGGCAAAAGGTTTTATTCGACCTAGTTCATCCCCCTGGGGAGCACCGATTCTGTTTGTGAAGAAGAAAGATGGATCAATGCGTCTATGCATCGATTATCGAGAGCTGAACAAGGTCACAATCAAGAACAGATATCCATTGCCCAGGATCGACGATTTGTTCGACCAACTGCAATGGGCAAGTTACTTCTCTAAGATTGATTTAAGGTCAGGTTACCATCAGCTGAAGGTCAGAGATGAAGATGTACATAAGACTGCATTCAAGACTCGTTATGGTCACTACGAGTTCTTGGTGATGCTTTTCGGGCGCACTAATGCACCAGCAGCGTTCATGGATCTCATGAATCACGTTTGCAAACCCTACTTGGACAAGTTTGTCATTGTCTTCATTGATGACATTCTTATTTATTCGAAGAATCAGACTGATCATGAGAAACATCTTCGTTGTATTCTTAAACTTCTTTAGCAAGAGAAGCTCTATGCCAAGTTTTCAAAATGTGAATTTTGGCTTCGTGAAGTCCAATTTCTTGGACATATGGTTAGCGAGCGTGGTATCCAGGTGGATCCCGCTAAGATTGAAGCCATCATGAATTGGCAAGAACCAAAGACGCCCACATAGATTCGCAGCTTTTTGGGTCTGGCAGGATATTACAGGCGTTTTATTGAAAACTTTTCAAGGATTGCTGCACCCCTAACTTCATTAACTCTCAAGAATATCAAGTTTGACTAGGGTCCTAAGCAACAAGAATCCTTTGATATTCTTAAACAGAAGCTAAGAAATGCACCTATGTTGACATTGCCTGAAGGGATTAAAGAATTTGTGGTTTACTGCGACGCATCACACACTGGCATGGGATGTGTGCTAATGCAGAAGGGCAAAGTTATTGCCTATGCTTCTCGACAATTAAAAGTGCACGAAAAGAATTACACCACCCATGACTTGGAATTGGGTGCCGTTGTATTTGCACTAAAACTTTGGAGGCATTATTTATATGGTATCAAGTGTGTGATCTATTCTGATCATAAGAGCCTTCAGCATCTGTTTAACCAGAAGGATCTGAATATGAGACAACGTCGATGGATGGAGACACTGAACGACTATGATTGTGAAATCCGATATCATCCAGGCAAGGCGAATGTAGTCGCCGATGCTTTGAGCAGGAAGGAAAGAGTTAAGCCCATTAGGATCAATGCCAAGAGCATTGAATTGAAGAACAGCTTGAATGAAAGATTGTTAGCCGCTCAGAAGGAAGCTGTGCTAGAAGCTAACTATCCGAATGAAAAGTTGGGCGTAACTGCTGAACAGTTATCGTATGGCAAGGATGGAATCCTAAGATTGAATGGACGAATATGGGTTCCGATTTATGGAGGACTTAGGGATGTGATTCTTCAAGAAGCCCATAGCTCCAAGTATTCTGTTCATCCTGGCTGTGATAAGATGTACCAGGATTTAAAGGCAAATTACTGGTGGATAGGTTTGAAGAAATCTATAGCCACTTATGTGGCTAAATGTCTGACGTGTGCTCAAGTTAAAGTAGAACACCAGAAGCCGTCAGGTTTGCTACAACAGCCTGAACTTCCCACCTTGAAGTGGGAAATGATAACTATTGATTTTATCACAAAGTTACCAAAGACAAAGAGAGGAAATGATACTATTTGGGTTATAGTAGATAGACTGACCAAGTCAGCCCACTTCTTACCTATTAAGGAACCACACAGCTCAGGTAAGTTAGCTCAGCTGTACGTGGACGAGATTGTATCTCTTCACGGAGTGCCAGTGTCTATCATCTCTGATAGGGATACGAGATATACATCGCATTTTTGGAAAAGCTTTCGGCAATCCTTGGGCACTCGATTAAACTTCAGCACTGCATATCATCCTCAAACGGATGGGCAAAGTGAGCGTACGATTCAAACGCTTGAGGATATGCTACGAGCTTGTGTTATTGATTTAGGAGGAAGTTGGGATGATCATCTTCCGTTGATTGAATTTTCATACAATAATAGCTATCATTCGAGTATTCATGCTGCACCTTTCGAAGCTTTGTATGGAAGAAAGTGCAGGACGCCAGTTTGTTGGGCTGAAATTGGAGATGTCCAACTAACAGGACCTGATATAGTCCTGGAGACGACAGACAAGATTGTGCAGATACGTGATCGTCTCAAAGCTGCCAGGGATAGGCAGAAAAGATACGCAGATGAAAGGCATAAACCTCTAAAATTCGAGGTAGGTGACAAAGTGTTACTTAAGGTATCACCCTGGAAATGGGTAATGCGTTTTGGCAAGAAGGGAAAGTTGAGCCCCAGATACATTGGACCATTCGAGATCATCGAATGTGTCGGAACAGTGGCTTACAAGTTAAACCTGCCTAAAGAGCTCAATGGAATTCATAATGTGTTCCATATTTGCAACTTGAAGAAGTGTCTAGCTGATGAATCGCTAGCCATGTCACATAAAGATGTGCATATTGATGAGTGCTTAAAGTTTGTTGAAAAACCTTTGTCGATCGAGGATCGACAGGTTAAGAAGCTTCGAAAGAAACACGTACCGATTGTAAAGGTTAAATGGGATGCCCGTAGAGGTCCCGAGTACACGTGGGAGGTAGAGTCCGCAATGAAACATAAGTACCCTTATTTATTCCAGTAAATCTCGAGGTCGAGATTTCTTTTAAGGGGGTGAGGATGTAACACCTCGTAAAATCACGACCAAAATTATGAAGACACGTGTCATGGACTTTAAACGTGTAAAGAATTATTTCTGAGGGACTGAAGTTGTTAAACAATGTAAATATGTGAATAAAGGGATCCAAAGTGTCAACATGACATTCTTGTGCCTCTGATTGACCTCACACGATGTTCGTATTCTTTAAAGAATAATTTATCGAACTTGAAAAGTCGTTTGTGCTCGAAATAAGGATCTTGTGAAACATAGGGGTTAAAAGTGTCAACATGTTGAAAGTAACATCTGAATGACCTTTTAACAATCCCAAAAACATTGTGATAATTTATTTTAATCCCAAGAATAACGGATATTAAATTCGTGGAGTTTCGACGCACATAAATAAGCAAAATGTAAATTACAAGAAATAAGGGTTAAATGCGTTAATATTGCGTTTCAAGACCGTTCGGGTGACCTTGTAACTAACCGAAAGTTTATTGGTAAATGTTTAAAGATTCAAGACCCTTAAAAATCAGGTTTGAGGGTTAAAAGTGCAATAAACACAAGTTAAAACAAGTTTAGAAGGACCAGGGACCAAAATTGCAATATTTGAAACTTGGTGAATGGATCAGACCCTCATGCGGGCCGCGTAGGCCATAAGGCATGTCTTACGCGGGCCGCGTAAGACTGCAAGGTGCAAAAAAATTGGAAAGTTGCCTGTACAGCAGGTTGCACCGCCTTTGCATGGTGGTTTTCGAATTCAGGTACTGAACTAATGGTTTTACATGCATAGGGGACACCTGGGATGATCAGGAATCACTTGTAGACTTTGTTGGAATGATCTTGTGAAGTTTAAATTCCTATATAAGAGTTCTTGTTTGATAGTTCATGTGCTCACTTTCAAAAATCATTCTCAACTCACTCTCTAGAGCTCTCTGGACTTAAAGCAAGTTTCCTTCAGCTCCTAATT
The DNA here is from genome assembly GCA_030545235.1 of Helianthus tuberosus. Classification (NCBI taxonomy): domain Eukaryota; kingdom Viridiplantae; phylum Streptophyta; class Magnoliopsida; order Asterales; family Asteraceae; genus Helianthus; species Helianthus tuberosus. The sequence continues at coordinate 162,771,552 of CM060399.1, read as the reverse complement.
CAATCTAAGAGCCTTTGTAAGCATTCTTAGCTTCTCTAGTTCAAGTTTTAATAGTCTAATGACCAAAAGTCAAAGCCGTCGTAATTAAGCTTTGACTAAGTGATTAATCACTAATGGTCCAGCCATTATTCAAATTGAAAGTGGCTATGAGTTGGTAATTATGTGAGTAATAAGTCCTTAAAAGGGTACCCCCTGATTATCACTCTAATTTGGTCAATTGTCGGGTCAAACTTAATTATAAAAAGTCAACAGAAAGCTATTTTGCAAATAAACTCATAACTAACAATGTAGAAGTTATGGAGCCTGTTTTAACACTAAAATAACTTGGTAAATAATGTAAGAACATGTCTAAGCATGTTCAACCCGACAATTCCGAGTTTAGGCTCGGTTCGGAACCGAAAGTCGCAAAAGAAGACTTTTGCTTTGACTTTCAGTTCTGACCCGATTTAGCTTGTTTTAAATATGCCTTAAGGTTCCTTTTGGACCATATTATAAGTTAGTAAAACCCTCTGAGGTTATACTACATGGTTCCTTAATTATCCGATTCATTTGCATGTTTCCGTTAATTGCTTAAATGTTGACCATTATGCCCTTTTGACATTAAAACGAGATTTTTGAAAATGTGAGAGGACAGAAAACCTTTATTACTGATTTATAAACATGTCCTAAAAATTTGACATCAGTTTGAGGTTTAAATTAGGAGTTATGCTCAATATCGTAATTTGAAAGCTTTTAATTAATTAAACGGCATTTTTAGCATAAAGCCTATCAAAACCCAAATTTTGACACCAAACTTTTACCCAATGATTTAATATAATATTTTGGAATTTTTAAAGATTTTTATTTATTTTTAAACTGTTCTTAACATAGGGTTCTTGCTTTGATTCGGTAATTGACAGTTATACCCTTTTTGCTAATAAAATGAGTTTTACATAACATTTTGATACAAACTTTTTGCTACTGATTTTATATGATAAATAAATATTTTAAGCCTTTTGGACTGATAAAAATCTCAGCTTTCCTTATACAACCCGAAAAACGCCTAAAACCGACTTTTTACGCGTTATAAACGCATAGTATGGGTTAAAACCATTTTTGACATATAAGACTTAATACCTACTGATGTTTTGAGTAAATTTCTATACTTTAACAGTAACAAAAAGTTTTGAACTCAGATTTCCAAATTTAACCTTTAAAGCTTATGTGAAATGACCAAAATGCCCCTACGGCGCATAGTTTGGCTATAAATGATAAATTTCACATATATGCAATATCCTACTGATATGACTTTCAAAAAATAAATATTTTTACTGATCATTTTAGACCAGAACCCCAGATTAATATTCAATCTCTTTTATAATCTTAAAAATGACCAAAATACCCCTGCGGGGCATAAATTGATTTTAAATTCGTTTTGGGCATAATGGAAGGTATCCTACTGATATCATAACACATTTTAAGCATATTAACTTAGGAAACCTGTACATGACGCATTTGGTTACCCGTTATGCATTTTTCGCAATCGGTACTGTTTATGTAACTAGTTTGCATAAATTGACTGAAACGAGTCAAACCTTATCATTTTCACTTTAAAATCCAGAATGTGTTTATTTTACCCATATTATGCAAGTCTTCATACTTGTCGGGTCTAAATCACATTCTAATCCGGCCCTCGCTTAATCTTGCGTTTTGAACCGTAAACCTTTCTTTAAAACTAATCGGTCTAAGTTTAAACTTAAGTAAGACCCGTTAGGAATCTAATAGGTTATTAAAACCTTCGTTCCAGATTTAGGAGCCCAGTAAAAGATATTTGCACTTGCTGATTGTATACGACTGGGAAAAATTTGTATAGTTTGCTCAGGTAAATACTTTTAACTTGTTTTCCTTATACGGGCTTGTGATACGGTATATAAAATACCGCTTGGTCAGGTATTGAATCTTTAATCGTGTGAAGGTTAATTCATTGAGATAACCCGTTTAATCTGTTTTGTTTGTTAAAGCCTTTGGGGGGTTAATGACCATGTCCTGGATATCCTCGGCTCATTCATTGAAATGGCCAGGACTTAAGCACGGGGTGTAGGCATACACCTGCCGGTGCGTATGTAAAATGATATACCTTCCTGTTCGAGAATAACTCGCCGTAGGTTATATTATGTGGTGTGTCTATTAATCTTTAACCCGGTATTCAACCCGGGCTACTGAACATATAATAAACATATAATTCTTTTACAAGATTATTTTTAAATAATTATCTCAAGTTATAAAAGATTATTTGTGCCTTATGCATTTAAATCAATTTTCTTAAAACATTTTCAAAAGCGTCAGTTAATTGTATTTACCAGTGTAAACTGATGTATTTTCCAAAAGGTTAAGTGCAGGTTCTAGGCGAAATAGGCTGGCTACTCCTGAGTGAATTAAATAGAGTTTTGCAAGCTTTATCACTTTAAAATATGTTGAACAATATTTCCTTTCTTTTGATCCGCCTGTGGATCCTTTTACATTCCGTTTGTAATACTCTTGTTACTTTCATTCGGTTTGTAATATTTTTACTTTAGACTTCTGCTGTGCATTAAACTGTGATTATTTGACCATGATGATATCAATTACGTCACGATACTCCCCACCGGGCCCACCGGTAATACATGGAAATATCGGGGTGTGACATAAGTCACCGAGCTAGAGTTGGAACAACCATTATCATCGATCGATAATTTTCTACTAGTCACACATAAGTAAACACAAAAAAAAACCTAACCCTAACTACTATCTGACATACAACACATACATATTATTTAAACTTCAACAGATAAAATCTGGCATAAATTGACTTGAGTGTAGTCATCTCAACGTCCGCATCAACACAGGGCGGTCCAAAGTTATTAAATACAAGTCTAGAACAACTAAAAAAATCAAACGTATCGTATCGTATCGTATAGGTGTAGTATAGATCATGTATTGACCTCGTATAAGCCTATAAGTGTGATATCGTATCGTATAGTGTAGTATATGTCCCGTATAGGTGTAGTATCGTATAGTATAAGTCCCATATAAGCCTCGTATAGAACTATAGATGTAGTATCGTAGGCATATACAAGACCCATAAGGGACCTATACGAGACTTATACTACACTATACAATACAATACGATACTATACGATACGATATAACACCCGTGTAGGCCTATATGGGTAGTATAGGTCTCGCATAGTGCTATAGGTGTGGTTTAGGTCCCGTGTAGGCCTATATGCATATACAAGACCTATAAGGGACCTATACAAGACTTATACTACACTATACGATAATGTAACATCCGTCAAAAACGGATCTCTGAAATCCGACCCGGATTGCAAAATCGGACTTTTTTTGTTTTAAATAAAAGTATCGCCAATACATTTTTGTATTAAATTATGCTTTTAAAGCATGTTGCAGGTTTTGAGATGATCTTGATGATGCATGGAACATAGTAGGTTGCTTAGATACACATTAAAAATTTTGTATTCTTATTTTAATAATTATATAATTTTAATATTTTATTTATCAATTAAAGGTAATGTATTGTGTTGGATTAAAACCGGAATAAAAGTGGAGGTTTATAAGCGAGACCCAGTTAACTCGGTTAATAGTTGTAAGGGAAAAAAATTAACTACGTTAAAATTGGTGGTTAAAACAAGTTATCACCTTAAAAGGGTTAAAACCTTCAAGATATCAAAGTCACAAGTTAAGGGGTTGTTTGGTAATTACTCGAAACTATAAAATAAGCAAATCACCTAAGTAGGTTAGTCAACTCGGTTAGTATTTATCCTATAATGTTAATTAACTAGGTTGGTTAGTTAGTTAGTTACTTCTATATAAGTAATGTGCTAAACTAAGTTGGAATTAGAAGTTAGTAACTGCTGTAAACATCAGGGACTAGTTCTGTAAATAAGGAATCTTTATATTGGAAAGGTTAAAAAAATTGTGTAAAAAGGACTCGAACACGGGTTCCCTCAGTCTCGGAAAACGCACTTAACCAACTGAGCCAGATTGCTTTTCCTTTAATATCGCGACTTTGTTTTTACATATCAACTACCTGAACCGACCCACCTTCCTCTTTCTTCTCCATTTGAACCTGCAACCGCAAACCAAACCCAATTGAAACCCGACCCGATGCGACGTTTCATTATATTTGACGATTTAACTTCGTTTTAAATCCAAATTACTCGCAAATTATGGAGAGTTATGTTGTGACCATCGATTCGTTCCAAATACTTCCAGATTTAATAATATCTTATGCTTTTGGAACCACCATTGTTAATATTCAAGAACACGAATTGGGTTTTGATTCAAATCGTAAAGTTAGCTTCCAAAGCTTATACACTCTATTCCTCTGATCAAACCATGCAAAACCCCACTGAAATTTTCTCGTTTCATCAACCACACAACTCGAATTTGATCGAAGAACATTCAAGGGCTTGTAACTTGTGCGGATGTCATCTCCTTCAATTCTTAACCTTTTCAGGTAATTCCAAAGCCTATTATGCTTTATTTTTCATTCTCTACAAAAGCCCTCTATCAATTTCTGTGATAGAAGGCTAATTTATCTTAAATTAATTTTAGTTGAAATTAGGGTTATTTGTTCATACGATTTGGGGCTTTTAGGTTTAGACATGTGTTTTGATGAAAGTAGACTATTGTTATATATCATATTATCACATTGTGTGTAAATTTTGGGGATTTTTGATGTCAATTGAAATTTTGGTGAATTATTTATGTTTTAATCATTAGATAAATCAAATAAAAATACTAGATAATCTCTAATAAATTCAATAAATATTTTTGTTGGTAATTTCAGATTATATAAACACTAGGGAATTTCTATATATTTTTTCTTGATTTTTGTGAATTCATGAATTTAATCTGGATTTATACGTGTTTTAATTATTTAAAAATACTAGAATTTCACAAATAAATTCTATAAATATTTTTACTGATTTCTATAGATTAAATAATTGTAGTGGGAATTTTATATAAATCTTCAATAATATTTAGATAATCATTTAAGTAAAGAAGTTATGGAAATATTAAACAAGTAAATTCCTTTATATAATTAATCGTTATATGTAATAATCGTTTAATCTGCGATATAAAAATTATTTGATGGTTATAGTAAATTTGTTAAATATGGGCATTTATAAAACTATTAAACCCTATTAAATGGATAATTCTAAGAATATCTCATGGTAAATAATTATAGAAATCTATATATATAAAATTATATCGGTTTGGTTGTTTTGTCAAATAATAATTTTATATAATTTAAAGTCTCCAAATAGGAGAACCCAATTTCCTAAAATTAATATTTTCGTTCAAGTATTTCGTTATTTAGAATCTTGGTTATATTTATTATAGGGTGATTTAGTCAATTGTTATACCTCGTGTACTCGTGCGGTAATTCTCGTGGATTAACTCTTCGCAAACGGTGAGTAATCTCTTCCACTTTCCCCTTTTTAACTTTTCAAATTTTGGGGTGCATCATGTTACACTTTTTGATTTACTTAACATGCTATGATCAAGTGTTATTATGTGAACGTCTTATGTGTATTCTATTAATCTATATGCTTTATGATGTCAAGTCTATTGCATGCTATTGTGTCTAGTGGATCCACGGCTAACTAGGTTCCCCACGGCCATGGGTTGTAGCCTAGTATCGCCAACAGTATTAGACTCGCTCCCCGGGGCTTGAGCCTAATGCACGCTATTATCAGGAGTCTATTTATTTTGGTTGTTTGTATTGTTATTTGATTGTGTATTCTTATTTGGTAAATTTGAATTTATGGATATGTTGACTATGTTGATGATATGACACCATTTACACACTAACCATGAGGCGCATGTTAAAAATATTTTTTTAAAGAAATAAATATAAAACTGTTTTATATAAAACGGAGGAAATTATTCACCAACATATTTGTTAACCCAAAAATATATTTTTCTAACGTGGTGCAGGTTTTCAAAGTTGATGATCAAATGATGTGCACACGTAGCATGGGCCTTAGGAAATTAAATTGAGATATTGATATGTTTGTTTTGAACAATGTATGAACAACTTTGACTATTATATGTTATGTGACTATTTAAATGGTTATGCTTCAAATATTGAAACAATAATTATTTGTCATGAGCTATGGGCAATCATCATGCCCCGTACCTTTCCGCTGCAGGTCGGGGTGTGACAGATAAGATACTATACAATACGATATAACACCCATATAGGCCTATAGGTCTAGTATAGGTCTCGTATAGTACTATAGGTGTGGTTTAGATCCCGTGTAGGCCTATAGGCATATACAAGACCTATAGGGAACCTATACGAGACTTATACTATATAATATACGATACGATACAATACGATACGATACTATAGGATACCATACAACATCCGTATAAGCCTATAGGTGTAGTATAGGTCCCTTATAGGCCTATAGGTGTGGTTTAGGTCCCGTATAGGCCTATAGGCACATACAAAACCTATAGGGAACCTATAAGAGAATTATACTACACACTATATGATACGATACGATATGATACTATAAGATATGATACAATACAACACAATACGATACGATACTATAGGATACCATAGAACACCCGTATAGTTCTATAGGTGTAGTATAGGACTCGTATAGGCCTATAGGTGTAGTATAGGTCACGAGAGCAATGATGAATGGCAACAAGAGCAATACAAATACGCATAGAGGGCATCTTGGAATCTGGGGAGAAAGTCTCGTCATAGTCAATACCATTAGCCTGGGAGTCCCCTTTGGCGACCAAACGAGCTTTCTGACGATGCATAGAACCATCTGGGTTAAGTTAAACTGTGAAGACCCAATGACAACCAACAACACACTTACCAAGAGGAAGGGTTCAAGATCACAACTTTGATTGGACCGTAAGGCCCCAATCTCGTCTTCCATGGTTTGACGCCATCTTGGGTGAGCCAGAGCTGTCATCACATTCTTAGGAATCAGGTAGGAATCCAGGGAAGTGGTAAATGCATGAGACTTATTAGAGAGATGAACATAGGCAACGTAATCCTGAATGGGATAATAAGTGGAGCGTCTAGGTTCCTTACCAAAAGGAAATGGGTGTATCGGGATATGGTGCACCCTGAGGGTCATAAACAGGGGTATCTGAGATAATATCACAGGTAGTATCTGGCAAGGGTGTGTCAGGTTCAGTCATGACATGTAGAGTTGAGGACGTACAAGAGGTATGCGTAGGCTGCGGATCAGGGGACGCTGACGTTTGATCCTTACCTCACTGAGAATATGTGAAGATTAGGGGCGGAGGATCTGTTAGTAGGCCCGAAGGTGTGGGAGTTGGAACTGTGGTGTCTTAGACCAGAGGGGTAGAGGGAACAAATGATACATGAAAAGTAGGGATGATGTTGGCACTAGTAAAGTATCGGCGAAGAGATGGACTATAACACTGATGACCTTTCTGGACATGCGAGTATCCCACAAAGACACATCGAATGGCTCGAGGGTCGATTTTAAGGACTCCTGGACGATGATCATGGATATAAGCAACACACCCAAAGATTTGGGGTTCAAGAGGAAACGGGGTTCCTCTGGGAAATAAAACAAAGAAAGGGGTTTGACCATAAAGAACGAACGATGCCACACGATTATTAGATAAGCCGCAGTAAGAACAGTATCACCCTTAAATTGAAGAGGAACATGAGTATGAATCATAAGTGTGCGAGTAACATCCAACATATGACGGTTCTTGCGTTAAGCAACACCATTATGTTGGGATGTACACGCTCAAGAAGTCTCGTGAACCATACCTTGTGTTTTGAGATATGTAGAGAAATCAGAGGACATATGTTGTTTCACATTATCAGTTCATAAGGTTTGGATGGATGTTTTGAATCGGGTCTTGACATATGCATGGAATTCATGAAAGATCGAGTTGATTTCACTATGGGATTTCAATAGGTAAACCCAAGTAGCACGAGAATAGTCATCAATGAAAGTAAAAAAAAAAATATTGAAAGCCAATGTAATCTAAACTGGACATGGACCCCATACATCAGAATGGGCAAGTTCAAATATGGAAATGGTTTGGCTTGACACTTTTGGGGGATAAGGACGTCGAGTTTATTTACCAAGCTGACATGACTCACAATGGAAGTTATCGGGAATAGAGATGACATGTATCATTTACCTTAGGACAACTGCCGAGGGATGGCCTAACCAACAAGGAGTTTCAAAGATACTAGACTTACAGATGTTTGCTTTCGGATGCGACAATGAGGACATTCGATAGAGACCTCCTGATTCGAGGCCGATACCAATTACTTGATTAGTACCTAGTTCATTAAAGGTACAATGAGTAGGATAAAAGTAATGGAATAGTTATTTTGTTTAGTAATTTGACTGATAGATAAAAGGTTGGCAGGAAAGTTAGGAACAAAAAGAACAGAAGATAGATTTAGGCTATCTGGGTTGTGAATGGATCCAATGCTGCGTACGGGGCATGAGGAACCATCTACAAATTTAACCGGTGGGTAAGAGGTATTACGAAGGCTAGTGAGAATTCCTTGATTCGCAGTCAGGTGATGAGTAGCTCCAGAATCAATAATCCAGGATATGTCAAAGCAAGAAAATGTACCTAGTCGTACCGAGTTGGTTTGAGGACGCGATGACCAAAAAGTAAGGAACTGTTGAAGCAAATCCTCCTCCTCCTTGGTGCATGCAATGGTGTGATTTCGTTCGTCTTCCATTTGAAAAGATGGTTAACCAAAAAACACCGAACTGAAACTCGAGTACGCGAACCGAGGAAGAGAATAAAAGATGCTCAGATCGAAAAAACTAACACTACGGACTTGGTCAGAATGAGATTCTGAGAAAACTGTAGAATAACGGTGACCGAAAATGGCATCACGCACTTTCATGCGCCGGCTCGTGTGAATTTGGGCGGAGGAATGGTGGCGCGTGGGGCGCGTCAAGCGGCGTTTCGAGCAGCAGTTTTGGAGGTTTTGTAGATCGGCCTTTGCGAGCTCAGTGGTGGTGGCAGTGTTTGATGGGGAGTGTGAAACACGAGCCTTAAGTGTGTTATCTTGTGTGATTTAATGCGTTTTATGCGATTATATGTTTCTAATGTGATATCTACGAGATTTTGTGGTTTTACAGGTTAATTGCATAAACTGGTAAAGTTCGGATGCTTAGTGACAAAGGGGAACAAGCAAGGATGATTATCGAGAGAAAGCATATCATTCAGGACTTGATTCGGGCCAAAATAAAGATTGAATATGCAAGAAATGCGAAATAACAAAGTCCAGGGGCCTATATGTCATTAACTGAAAGTTGAAATGAAGGTTAACAATGTATTCAACATCCACGACGTAGGCTACGGCTACAATAGCATAGCCTATGGTTCATCAACATTAGGAAAGAAAGATTTCCAGCAGGTCTCGAGCGTAACTTACGGCCAAAGAGCGTAGCTTACGGTTGCTTTACGGACCGTAAGCCAAGCTTACCATACGGTGCATAAGCCTACGGCGGGGATTTAGGATATGCGCGCAGTTGACTTATTTGACAGAATTATATCTTTTTAACCCTAATTTGGAGCACACTTCATCTTGGACGAATTTTGGGGTTTCAAGGAGCAAAGTTTGGCCATTATTCACCTCTCATTATCATTCCTTTCATCAATTCAACCTAATCGAAGATGGTTTCAATCGTTTATCAAGCTTTTGATGATCACATGACCGAGATGAAAGTCTAATTTCTTTGTGGTTTCCTCCGGGTGGTGGATTCTTGTAAGTGAACCGATGTTTTATGTTTGAACTTTTGTTAGAATCGGGTAATCTAAGCATTCGATGCTTTTTTGTAACATTCCCAAAAATTTTAAATTTAAAATAAAGTTATTACATGAATAGATCATGAGTAAGTTAAATGTTAGAAATATGAAGTACCTAGACGGGCCTAGGAACCATTTAATAATTTAAAAATAAAAAATACATTATATGTGAACCTACTCCATTTTTATTGAAACTTGGATCAAAATGTAGATAAAATTATTCTCGTTCTAAAGACATATTCATTGTCTTATAACACGCCATATTTTAGAAGTTATAAGCGCCAAATAAGTGAAGCAGTTGAATTAATTATAATATATATTAAATAATAATTAAATAAACTTTTACATTTCATATCTAAAGTGTACGTGTACACTTTTGAAAGAAACAAATCAAACTAAATATTAATTGAATTGAATGATTACTTGACCGTAAAGGGGCATAGGCTCCAAGAAATCGATTTCAACATTCACTATAAATAAGGCCATAGGCTCTAACATTCCTTTCTGTCTCTCTCCCTGTCGCCTCTCTCACTATTTCTATTTTTGTTATTTTTCACTCATAATAATAATAAAGCGCTGCCCAGTTTTAAGTATTCTAACCCCTGATCACTGATACCCAATCCGATTGATCTAGAGCCCCGTAACGCATATCAAGGCTCTGCCTGACTATGTTCGTTGGGGTTCTGTCTCGTGACGTAGGGATAAAGTTGAATTGGGTTACTATACTTAATGTGAGTGCATTATATATTTTAAATAGTTTAGGAGTTATACCCAAGATATAACAACACTCCTAAAATATTTAGAAAGTCCCTATACGTCATAAAATACACCCCGTATACGAGAAATGGCCCTAAATACCTTTATTTTTATAAAAATTAAATAAAAATCAGTTTTTATAGTCTCTCGCTGGCCGCGAAGACTTAGTCTTCATCTTACGCGGGTTGCGAGCGAGAGGATAAGTGGCGCAGCCCGGAGCCGCCACGTAGCAGGACACGCGTCAGAACCCGGGATTACTCAGCAAGCACGTCGCCGCCTTTAGGGCCCTCGCGGGCCGCATAAACCTTCTTCTCCTCTTTCGCGGGGGGCGACGAAGCGCCGATCAGGCACTATAAATAGAGGGGATCAGATTCAGTTTCAATTCGTTCAAACTTTTCAATTCTCTCTCTAATTTCTATAGTATAGACACTATACCCGGGCATTATACCCCCCTAATTAGCGAAGCTCTGCCTCGTTGTAAGTATTTTAACCCCTCGGTTACGTATCGGTTACGTATTGGATACGCTGCCCGATTGATCTAGTGCTCCGTAACGGCTGTCGAGGTTCTGCCCGACGTAGTCGTTGAAGTTTAGTCTCGGGGAGGGTATAACTAATGTAAATTGGGTTATTATACTAACACGTGTGCATTGTTTAATTAATAGATTATAACCAGGAAGTCACAAAGGAAAGACCTAAAATAGCAATGTGAGTAATCTCCTTTTTTGCAATTTTTTTTTACAAAACCTCACTTAATTAATACTATATTAAACAGTGATTGAGTATTTGTATTCTACAATTATCATCAGTATGTTGGGGTTTTGTATACAAAATTTATTACTACCTTGCGAGGAGTAACATGACCACAAGTCGGGTTGACAGTACCGTGGGTGGTAATTAAGTAGATGGAAACAAATGTAATTGCGCGACCACCCTCAATACTGTACAATGGTTTTTACTTAACTTGATTAAACAGGGATTCACTCACCAGTATTTCCTGCTGATAAAATGTTTTAAACACGTGTTTCAGGTAACTTAGTGTGAAGCCAATAAAAGCCAGCTGGAGAGCACTGAAGGCTTAGAAAAGTTGCAATAAAAAGTTACCTAATTAAAAAGGAGAATTGTTTTCAATAATTGGGGTTATCTATAGACCTTTATAATGCATTTCCAATGTCTAAAAATGTAATCTCACCCACAACTGTTTTGTTTCCCTAATTTTAGCCCCCCTCTCCCAAATATGCCCCCATTCAATACAGTCTCAATGTTTTCCTCAAACAAAAAAACTGGTGTAAATCGAAGAAGCAAATGAAATGGTGGGAACAATTAATCATGGTTAGAATGATTTGTTCATCTATTGCAGTAGTGAATGCTAATTTACTTCTCGATTGAATGCAGTAATTGAAGCATTCATGCGTTTCCATCCCACCCACTGATTTTTAGGTTTATGAATGCGAGTATTAATATCTGTTGTTCCGTTTTAAGATGCTGAAGGAGTCCCGAGGTTTCCTGCTCCTGAAACAACCCCTCCTCAACTCGCCAAAACCCTAATCGGATTCGTCAACCACCACATCAGCAGGTTTCTCTTTCCCTATCTGCAGGTTTTGTTTATAATGTCTTGTAATACCACATCTTTTGTTTATACTTTTTGGATTCTGGTGATTTTAGTTCTATGGATTTATGTGATCAATTTGGGTTGGGTGTTCCATAATGGGGTTGGTCATTTGGAGCAACAAGAGCTAACCCTACATTTTCTGACCTCGTTGGACAAGTATCTTGGATAAGTTTTTTTGCATGCTCATCTCGGAATAAGATGTTGGGTGAGCTCATCATAAACAGTCTTGTGTAAGCATCTTCCTTTTGTGAATCTAATTTTAGGTAAATTGGGATTTTTTTTTTAAATTTAATGGTGTTTGGTTATGATTTTAGGTTGATTCTTGGATATGCATATCCAGCTTTTGAGTGTTTTAAAACCATTGAGAAGCATAGTGCAACAAATGCAGAATTGAGATTTTGGTGTCAATATTGGTAAGAGAAGCATAGTGCAGCAAATCGTTTGTGCTTATTTACTTTTGCTTAGATAGAAGTTAATATCTCAGTTCTTGATTACGTCCTTCTGTTATCAGTAGGCTATTCTTAATAGACGTTTGGTGTGAAATCCCCTTAACTAAATATGCATGCCACCTGTTTGATGAAAGTCCCCAATGAATAAATAGTCTCATAAACCATTGTCGTGTTTCCATGGATGATCTTGTGTTGAGATATGAGTACTTATAACCCGAAATATATCTATTATCTATTACTATATATAATGGATATAAGAGAGAGAAAGTCGGGGTGTTGAAAATTTAAGAGGTTTATATGACTTTATCTATGATACATTGCACAATTCTCAATCATCTTGAACTTTTGAAATAGGTTTGAACATTTGAATTTAGAATGTACATTTCTCTCGATCTGTCATTTTTATGTTCTTGTGTAACAATGCCGTCACCATACCGTCTAAAGCCACCGCAACCACCACGAACGAGCGTTAGGAATGGGAGATTGATCATTCTAAGATCTTAATCAGAGGGGTTTTTTTTGTTAAAGGTTAGTTTGTTTCCTCCTTACAAGATTAGATTTATTTGGTATTGAACATTTGTTTTGCAAGTGTTTGTATAGATGTATTTTCCTTTCCCCTCTTTTTTTTTTACCGAAGCTTGCATAGAATTGATGTATGTAAGTTGGGCCATTTTCATTGATTTTGTTTGAAATATAAATTGATTAATTTCTAGATAAGGGGGGATGTAAAAATGTCTGGGTGAGGATTCTCTTTTGGTTGCTGTCAAATTCAAAATAAACCATTATGGTTGTTTTTTGTCATCCGATAGCTCATGTCTTTATGAGATTTTAGTGTTGTTTTTCTATTTTGTTTTGGACCCTTTGATCTTATTATCATGTTTGCCAAATACAAATTACAATTCGTGTGACTTAAATATGTTTGTTTAAACCAATGTTTTTTGAGTTTTTTTAAATGAACATACCAGGAAACAACAACACATTGGTTTATTCTATTTAAAAAAAAAACATACCAAACCAGATAAAAATGAATCAGTTTAGTGATCTTATAGGCCATTGAGTTTGGGTTGAAACTATTGCTAGCTACATTTCAGTTTCAGGTTGGTCGAATCAAAGTTTGGGTTGAAACTGTTACTAGCTCCTTCCACATTCAAACAACAAATATTTTGCTTCTTTAATGCATTTTATTATCTGACTCTAATCGCATAATAAGGCTAGATCAGACAACTATTGGAGGTTAGAGATAGAACCGTTACATATAACACGTGGATCCTGATGTATCTTATGAGCTTCCTAAGATAGAACCATTAGATATAAACACTCGTTCGATCCTGAGTGCATACTAAGCCGAATCGTTCACTTATTTAGCTTCCCTATCGGGTTCTCCTGGTTTGGTTCATAACCGAGATGGGAGGATTAGCTCAAAGGGGTGGGGTTGGTGTAGGCTAACTCTTTGGACTGTACTCTACCTGTAGGTTGAAGTCAAACGGGCAGACGTGCTTGATGACTGCACGTATCAAAACGATTATGACAAACAATGGGTACGAATCAAAACGGGTTGTTTTGAAAATGGTTAAAAGGTGTTGTAAAAGAGCTTAATCATCGGACCGTTCATCCTTCTATCCTTTCTTTGACTCGTTGAGGATGCAGTGACTCGATTTTCTTTAAAATGGTTACATGGTTTTGAATCTGTATTATGGACTATGGAAAAAAATTAGATCAACTTTTTTAACCACCAACTTTGTGTTCTTGATTTTCTTATGATTTGATTTTCAATCAAGAAACTTTTAGTTACATCGAAGTATGTTGGGTTGCGGATCAGACTGAGCTGCATTGAAAGCCAGCCTTCAATTGATGTGGTCATGGGACAACATGTGTACTTTACTGTTGAGGATTGCTTCATAAAAGCTTTATGATAATATTTTTATGAAAAGAGATTGTTTGGACTTTGAGGAATATCAAAGGGAAAATAAATTCTATATTATTACAAGTTATCCACTTAAACTCCCCAACAATGATTTGTTGTTTGGCCTGCTTTGTGAAACGTTGAGCGAGTAAATTATATATATTAATAAAACTATTATCTTTTTTGTTTAGCCTCCCGTATTGTCACCCCGCCGCAACACGCGGGTTCCCCACTATTCCCTATAAATGTATCAAAATGAAAAATCAGGTTTTGTCCCACTTATAAATGTATTATCAGAGAAACTTGGGTTTTATCCCATTTCTTTATTTTAAATATTTTTGGTGTTTAACTCTGATAAAATATTTCCTAACTACGGTCCTGATGAAACTTTCCGCTGCCAAATTGATAAACACCGATACCACTAAAACTGGCCACGGCCGTCCGTTCCTGGGTTATTAGGGAATGGGGGTTGTGACAGAAGGTGGTATCAGAGCTATGCCACTGGTTTAAGCCCTTTAGGTGTTCTTCCAATACCTAAACGCTTAACCATTTGTGTTAGGAAATTAATATCTTATGTGTTATCATGTAAACATAAAATCTTTATATGTTTATTATGATTTTTATGTTATTTCACGAATCTTAAATTCCCAATATGTGTTACCCATATCTGTATCTTACACTTATGCTATAATATATATATATATATATATATATATATATATATATTAATAATATCATGTCTTAGTAAATTCTGTGATATCTGATGTATCTATTATATCCATATATATATGTGGGAACAAAATGCAAAATAAATTTTATAACAATAATATAATGTTAATATTAATATTTTAATATTAATATAAAATAAATCCAATTCAGATATGATACTTTGTAATTATCATGATATAAATATTTAGATAATATGTATTATATCTAAATGATCCTATATCATTTAAAATCCTCATGATATGTAACTCCTATTATATCTTACAATGTGTTAGGTTATAAAAAGAGAAGTTATTCATAAAATATTCAATTTTGTGATATATACCCTACCAATATATTTTTGTAAATACAATTTAAAATAAATTATAATAATATTATGATATTGATATTAATATCTTAATCAGAGATGTAAAATAATACCTTTAGGTACGGTATCACTGAAATATCCCAATATAAAATATTTTTCAATGAAAGCAAGATATTTTATGATTTATGATATAATCCAAAAGTTTTACTCAACTTAAAGATATGTATTTATCAAAGTTTTAATAACACATATAATTATATTAATTTTGTTAAAATATAATGTTTCATCATTATTTAGATACAAAAAAAATATTAAATAAATAAAATTCTTAATTCAGTTATACAAATGATAAACAAGAATTATTGTAGTTCGTAATTCATAGTTGACGATTTTAAAACTTAAGCGCATATATATATATATATATACAATGGAAGATATAAAATATTTTATAAGACAGTATTTATGAAACAGGAATATATATAACAACTTGATACTGTAATACCTATATATCACTTGGAAATAGCCTAAACCTATTTCTTAGATTATATATAAATCAGATATGTATATAATTTATATAACTTGTATCGATAATATAAATAATGTTCCATCTATGCAATAAAGATATGTACAAAAACATTTAGTACAGTATAACAATATGGTTTAAAATATATGTACGGATATCTCACAAGAAACAATTTTTAATATTTTATAAGTTTAATTCATTTCTTAAATTATATTTAAGTTATATGTACATATATTCTAAGATGAGAATGATACTTTATATTAAATTTTGTATTCTCTGTTGTGATTCTTTAATAAATAGATATAATAAAATAAGAATTTGAATTAACCAACCTTTCGAGGTTAAAATGGTCTAAAAGAACCCAGAAAATTTATAATTTTAATAAATTTATTCGTTTTGATAAAATTCCTTTTATTCCAAATTATTATGTTCAATAAATTAATAGAAATTTATTTTGTTATTATAAAGGAATAAACAAAGTTATGGGGATAAACACGATGATTAACACAATCAATTATGTAATCGGATTCTTATAATTTGATATTATATTACATGAAATTTTAAAGTTTATATTTATACGTATGTATATACAATTTTCCTAATAATGAATACAATATAATAATCAAATGTCTTTTGTAGAAGGACAAGCCTTTATACAAGAGACAAACCTACATGTTTACTCAAAATCTATTTTTTTATTTAAAAGATACCTTAAGAATATCTGTACTAGCACCACCTCTTGAAAAACAAATAAATGAGCTAGTGAGGGAAAATCTCAGAATTTCATATAAAACCCTTACCTTTATTTTCTGAATACCTATCCAGCTATAAGCCCTGGAAATATAATTAAATTAAGGCACTATAAAAGCTATTACACCAAAGGAAGAAACAACATATATAAGATATACATTTTCCTTATATTTTGATAAGATATATAGTAAGAGAAAATGTTAAGATATAACATGTATATATGTTACCTTAATATATATAATTATCATCGCATAATACTGATAGCTATGACCATACTGGTGCTAAACAAAATATGCCTGTATAATTGCCTAGTTTTGTGATAATTATATCTGAACATGTTGTAATACAGATGTCAAATGAAATGGCATGTGATCAAGAAATTGAGAATTAATGGAAACTATTTGAATAGAAACACTATAGAAAATATAATAGCTCAAGGAATATCGAATGCCATACCCTCGATCATTGAAGCTATTAAGATTTCTTTGCCTATAAACAAAGATCGTACTATACACTGTAGGCATACTCACCACTTCAAAGCTAACCCTAGTTCCAAGGGAAGTCATGATATTCACATCAAAACTTCACCTTCCAAACGAAAGAAAACCACAACCTATGGATACTCCTATACGGAATTCCACTCCGACAAATCATGCAAAAACCAAGAAATGGAACGAGTAATCACGCAGCCTACTTGCAACAACCATAACAAGAAGAACGTAAGAAAACGCCATTCTAAGAAGACACTTCACTGTAATTTCTGCAAGAAGGCTGGACATGCAGAGGAAGAATGTAGAAGGAAAACTAATGTATGTTACCAATGCGGAGACCCAGGCCACATCCGTCCATACTGCCCGAAACTATCTAAGGCACCCGATAACAAGGATCGAAACCCCGATGAAGCTAAGGAGAACGCATAAAAATTTATAACACCCGAGCCAACAACAACTTTAAAATAAGGCATCCTTATGTTTTGTCTGCACTTATTAGTTGACTTTTGATTCCGATCAAAATTTCATCAATAAAAGGTCTTTGTTTTTCTTTTATAGAACCAACTCTCATTTGTCTCGTCTCTTGATAAATTCTTATGTCATACATGCATCTCCTGTCATACAGGTGAACTCACTTCAAAAAGATCATTTACTCATGAGTTTTAATAAATATTTTTGTTATACTCATTTTTGATAAAAACCCCTCTGATTTTGAAAATGATGACTTTTGATAATCAAGTCAACAAATTTCTTGGAAAACCCCTTTTCTTTTCAGAGTATTTTCAAAGATACTTACCGGATTTGTATTGTAACCATTTCTTGTTAATACATATATCCGTTGTTGGAATATGTCCAAACCAAGCTCAATTGTTTGAACTTGCTCCTATACATTCGATTCAAAATCCCATATGATGGATTGAGATCATCATATTCTGAGGTAATTTCATTTGTTTGAATCATAGTAGACCTGTTCAAGGTCTACGACTCCAATAAATCGTTTGTTAAAACACGACACCTTGCAGTGGCAGTTCCCTTTGAAACTTAGACTCATTTCATTTTCACATCTGAGGTACAGATTTATTTATCTTTTGTTAATTTGTTCTCCTAACCCAGTCTTAAGACAAAATTTTGTGTTAAGATAAAGGTACCTAAATTCCTATTCCAATGTACCTCCAACATTTCTTTCATCTTTAAATTGATCCTATAATATTCATTTATTCCTTCATTGAACATTCTACCTTTTTAATATCCAGATTCACTTCCTTGACACTTTCAGCTAAATTCGAGAACGGTGAATTCATTTGGTCACCATAATCATTGAATTCTTTCAATCATTACAACACCTTGTGGTGTCTATATAAATTTGTAGCCTGTGCTAATAGTCAACCCTAATCATACATCATTCGTTTGACTCATCATTCAAGTCGTCTTGATACAATTATGTATTAAGACCATGATACACTAAATTCTATTGTATTGTCCAGTGTATTCTTGCCATTTAAACAAACATCATTAATTTCTTGTTTGATTATTGACAAATCATTTTTCATACTTCAATTGAAATTATTGATTCAGAGTTCTTTTTTTTAAACGATCAAAGTAAGTTCTTTTCTAGCATTGAATCCTATTGTTTCTACAAGTCATTGCATTTCGAATTCTTTGCCTATTAAATCTCTCTTTTGACTTATGAAACTTAGTCATTGTAACATCTCATTCAGTTAACATCAATTCCTAAAACTAAGTTTTGAGACCATTGAATTCTAATTATCCTATGATATCTTTATATTCATCTTTTGATTATATCTCAAACACCTTCATAACCAACTAAAAGACGGGATGTAACCCCAAGAAGATATTGTAATCCAAATCTCGAGGACGAGATTTAAAACAAGGTGGGGAGGATGTAACATTCCCAAAAATTTTAAATTTAAAATAAAGTTATTACACGAATAGATCATGGGTAAGTTAAATGTTAGAAATATGAAGTATCTAGACGGGCCTAGGAACCATTTAATAATTTAAAAATACAAAATACATTATATGTGAACCTACTCCATTTTTACTGAAACATAGATCAAAATGTAGATAAAATTATTCTCGTTCTAAAGACATATTCATTGTCTTATAACACACCATATTTTAGAAGTTATAAGCGCCAAATAAGTCAAGCAGTTGAATTAATTATAATATATATTAAAATAATAATTAAATAAACTTTTACATTTCATATCTAAAGTGTACGTGTACACTTTTGAAAGAAACAAATCAAACTAAATATTAATTGAAATGAATGATTACGTGACCGTAAAGGAGCGTAGGCTCCAAGAAATCGATTTCACATTCACTATAAATAAGGCCATAGGCTCTAACATTCCTTTCTGTCTCTCTAGCTGTCGCCTCTCTCACTATTTCTATTTTTGTTATTTTTCACTCATCTATACTTTCTATAAAAGGAGAAATCCCAATGACGTAAGAAAAGCTGATGTGTCAGCAGGAGAGGGTGTCCAACAAGGCTTTTCTTGTGTCATTATTATTACATCATAAAGCCTAATATATAAATCACTTTAAAATACATTTAATGTTCTATCAAACCACTGCCTTGTGTATTTTCAAATGTTAAAGGTCTGGCCCACATTCCAAAGGGCAAACCACTGCCCATCTACGAGAAAGTAGCAGCTGGTTCCTTTGGCAAACGTATACTTAGCAGCAACAGTTGTTGTTATCTTCCTTAATGCTTATAGATCAACAGATGTTTAACGCTAATTACCGGGAAATTCAAATTCAAATATGCATGGCAATAAGTAATTAGCAATTAATGCATGTTACTCAGAAACTCCTGTCAATCATCCTTCTTATATAAGGCTTTTCTTCTCATTTCCCTCTTCATATTTCATCACGCTTTCATCTTCTCTGATTTTGAAATTTAATCACAATCCGAATTCCGAATTAGAAGCATGTCAATATCAGTTGACAGTAATAATCTTAGTTTTGTTAACGATTTGAATTCTGGGAAGGATATGTGGAACACGAAGGCGAGAATTCTTCGAAAATGGAATCAGGGTTACAAGATGGAGATCATCTTCATTGATGAGAAGGTAATTTGTATCTCTGCTTTTCCATTTTATTATTATTTTAGAAAATGTAGTGTTGTATGCTAAGAAGATACTTTCTTTAAATGTTCTTCAGTGTGCTAAGATTCAAGCAGGTATTAAGAGTCATCTGATACCTGTTTTTGATGGACAGCTGCAAGAAGATGCTGTTGTGATTCTGTCGAAATTTGGTGTTGGGGAGAATAAAGATTTATATAAAGTAGTAGTGCAGCCTTATAAAATCAACTTTTATAGATGCACGACTGTTACTCCTGTGAGAGATTGGCAAGGTGTTGAGTATGGTTTCAATTTCAGAGCTTATGAAGATATTCTTCAAGGAGAGGCGTTAAACGCTTTGAGTGTTGGTAGTGTATATTTTTGTAATCATGACTTGCTTGTATAATATTAGAGAGTTTTACTTATATTCTTGTATAGTGTGATCATATATATCTTGCTGGATCTGTGATTTGTTGTGGAGATCTTGAAATCTTTGATCGACCTCCAAAGGAGACTAAGAAGATGAATTTCGAGATTGAAGATTTGGAGTAAGTTGTTGTTTATATGTTCAGTAATGTACTGATCATTAAATGTATTTAATGATGTTAATAAATAAGATGAAGAATGTTTGTATTTAATGTGGGATCATGGTAATGATAATAAATGAGATTTATAGTGTTTGTATGTAATGCTAAATCATGGTAATAAATGAGGTATACAGTTTATTCTTAGTGAATATGGTAGTTAATTTATGGCTCATTTGCTACTTTAATAAATGTTATAGCTTTCCTGATTGATTTTCTGTTTTTATTCATTCAATGTTGTTTTGATATGAATATTCTTTTCATGTAGGGGTAAGGTTTTGCGGTGTACTGTGTGGAATGATTATGCTCTGCAGATTAAGGACTTCATTTCTAAAATCCCACCTCATGAGCATGTGATGGTTGTTATACAACATGGAAAGTGTAAGGAATGGAAAGGTATTTTTGCTACTTTCTACAAATCATAACTATACTGTTTATTTCTGGCAATATAAAGACAGGTATACATTAAATATCTATATACTTTTCCATGTAGGTGAATATACTGTTCAAAGTGATAAGTTTGCAACACGAATTTTTCTGAATGAAGAAATTGATGAAGTTGATGAGCTAAGGAGGAGGTAATTTCTTAATGTAATTTCTATTGTATATAGATGTTCAAGTCAAATACTTGGTTTCATCTCATTTGTATACAAATTCTAATCATTTGGGGTATTCAAAAGGCATATACTGAAGTTTGGACAAGGGAGTGGTTCTACTTCTTAAACGATACTATCGTCTAAGAGTGTTTTTCCATTACATAAATAATTTTTAACTGAAGGTGTGAAGAAACATGTTGATGAGATTAGCGAGATAGAAAAGGTTTCACATCTTTGTATATAGTTTGGTTATTTGTTTGGTTTATCACCTGCGTGTTTTTACAGGAAGTGTCTTGTGTTTTTACTGGAAATGTCTTGTGTTGTAGTTGCGACAATTAAGATTGTGCAAGAAGAGTATGGTTGGTTTTATGCTGGCTGTCATAAGTGTTTCAAGAAGGTGATGGGTAAAAGTGAATACTTGCAAAATGTTGAAAATGTTTCAGATTATATTCTTCGAATGCCTGCGACTTCTTTGGTTTGTATCAGATGTCATACTCAATGTACATCGATTACCACAAAGTAAGCAATGATGATTATTTAGCGTTATATTTATATAAGTAACATTCTAAGACAGATATTTGAATATAGTTTTGCATTTTACTTAGTTAGTTGTGTATATTTCAGGTTCAAGGTGCAAGTGCGGGTGCATGATGAGAGTGGTAGTGTTTCTTTTGTTATGTTTGATAGAGATGTTCAGAAGCTTCTTGGATTAGCGGCGAGTGACATAAGAGAGAGGCAGGTTAAGGCCAATGATACTGGATTCCCTCATGAGATATTTCGATTGGTTGATAAGAAGGCTGCTTTTAAGATTGATGTTTCAGAGTTCAATCTTAAAAATGACTATCATGTTTATACTGTGCAAAAAACATGTGATGATCCAGTAATAATTGCTAAGTTGGTTGGTGGAGATGGTAATGGTGATGAAAATACTGATGAGGTAGCATATAAAATTACTCTTTCAATCTATTTATTTTTATTTTGAGTTTTAAACAATGGATTCTGTACTTTTTTATATGATATCATATATTATGATCCTTTAGGTTACTCAAGAGGTAGCTGACGTTAAAGACGTTAACCTTTCAGACTCTTCCCAAGTGTCTGCCGAACGAACTTTAAGGGTGAGTATTTATTTTTAAAGTATGTTTAGTACGTTTAAAAAGAACCCGGAAGAAGCTTGAGAAGTATGTTCTTATTCGCCCAAAATTAGAATAGCAGTGGTAAAATAAATCTCATGCAAAGAGAGAAACTAATTTCAAAGAAACTCAAAAACTGTCTTGCCTTCAATCCAAAATACGATTACATAGGAAAGAAAAGAACATGGCCCACCACTCTTGCTACAACTTAGGGAAAATTAACCAACTTTAAAACCAAATAAATAAAATAAAAAAGAAAGTAAAAGAACATGGGGTAGCAGGCAACGTGTGGTGATCTGCATGTTTGCATGCATGGTTAAGTGATAGTGGGCTCCATGTAGACTAGTTTTACCCAATTTGATGACCCATTTGGATCTGGATCTTTTCCAACGGCTAGCACACTCGAATCTTTAGCTACATGTCTATCATCTTCCCCTTCTTGTAAAAAGTTTGTCCTCAAACTTGAAATTTGATCTTTATTATCAAGTGTGGCTAAGAAGTGTAGATCCGGGGAAACAGGTTCTTCATCTTCGGAGAGCTCAATTTGGCCAAGCTCTTTGGGAAGCTTTGATCCGTCTAATTCTGATCGGAGAAGTGTAAAAACAGATAAGGTTTGGTGACGATTGGCACTACTGGTTGATATAGGAAGCAAGGTTATTGTCCTATCATCCTTGGTAAATGAGTATGTATTCTTATACCCGTCATGAACATCCCTTCGATCGAACAACCAAGGACGACCTAACAACATGTGACATGCATCCATTGGAATAACATCACACCAGATCTCATCCTTGTATTCCTGCCCAATAGAGAATGAAAGTAAAACACGTTTTGAAATTCGTATACCTTTTCCTTCATTTAGCCAGTGAATATCATAAGGAAAAGGATGTGATTCTGTGGATAAATTCAGTTTGGAGATCACAGTTTGTGATGCAACGTTGGTGCAACTCCCACCATCAATAACTAGTGAGCAAACCTTGTCTCGAACGGTGCACCGGGTACGAAATAGGGCTTCACGTTGGAGGTTGTCGCAATGAATGACAGTTCTGTTTAGAGCTCGATGTATCACCAAACAATCTCCATCATCATGTCCAATCACTACCTCTTCTTTATCACGTTGGTGGTTCGGTTCTTCGTCGAACTTGGGCTCGCTCTGTGACAACTAGCACAAAACCGGTAATTTCCGTACAATTTAATTAATACTTAATGACTGCAATTATGTGCTTAAATGTCAACATTATCTGATTATATGCTATACATGTGAATTCATGCACGTTTTATACTACAAATATTGCTTTATGCATTAATGATGGCGTTGCGTCAGAAATACTAGTAAACTCACCGGTAAGGCACATTGTGTCAACAATTCCGCAGAAAGCAGTCAGACAATAGAATTGGGGCCCAGGAATAGGCCCAACGTCAAAGATACATTAAAAATTTTATCCAACACTTTTGTCATCTACAACATCTAGTGTTCTTCCCTAGCCTTGTGCTAGTAGTAAGACCCTTATAATCCCTTGTTATTTCATATTTAGATAGTTAAAAGATGATGAACAATGATAAACTTGACGAACACTAAAGAACATGATCATGATACTTTAACATAAGCTTAATAGTATAAGAATACATATTGATTGTGTTGATTTGCTTCTTGATGAATGATGATTTGTGTTAGTGATGTTAGACACCATAAGAAACCTACTAGATTGTGATTAAACACATGATCTAGTAAGTTAAAGTGGTGATCTTGTGAAAGACCAAGATCATCATGCTTTATGTCTTCATGAACTTGAATGATGAAATTGGTTTTCATACGTAAAGATGATTTAAACAAAATACAAATCTTATAAATAGATGATTACCAAAAATAATTTTCTCAAGAAACCAAGTTTTTATAAGATTTACAAAGTCATGTTTTCTAAATAAACTAGTCATATTTTTAGTGTTTAAACAAGACTAGAAACATGTTTGTAACAAGAAAAATACAAGAGAAATATTTTTAGAAAAATCATCTTACAAGTTGTAAATGACCAAATCTTTTAGTAATGTGATTTACAAACAAGTAAGTATGTTTTAAGGGTAACTAAACCTACTAAATAACATGGTAAGTTACTACAAGTTTTTACAAAAACTTCAAGTTCATGATGTAGTGTAATTTACTTGATTTTGACACTCGGTAAGTGTTGAATGAGTTGTTGATTGTTGTGATGATTTTAAAAGAAAATAAACATGTGTTTTGAAAACATGTGAAACCTCCATTTTTAGGGGAAACCATGTCAAAATTTCTATAAAATTTTGACACTTAGAAAATATAAGTTTTGGTGAAACTTATTCCCTAAAAATGTACCTAAAAATATTTACCAAGGTTTCCCTAATTTTTATGTAAACTTCAAGTTGAGAAATGATGATTTCTTCAAGATAAAAATTGATATTAAGTATGTATATTTTTGAAGAAAATATATAGATTTATTGGTCACCAAATTTTATGCTAAGTGTATGTAATATGTATTGTATGTGATAGTGTATTATGACTTGAAAATACACTAAATACTCCTAAGGAGTGAAAATACAAAAATACACATACAACATGCTTAGACAAATACAAGAGAATATATTTATGAAAATATATTTCTTAATAGATTATGTGACTTGGACAAGTTACGAACTTAAAGCGTCCTTTGGACAAAATATATAACTCGGGTGAAAAAATACAAGATACTTATATTTATTTTTGAGAACATAATATAAGTAAAATATATAGTTAAAAATATAAATTATGTTTTTCACACACAAAGAATACATACATAAAAGATGGTGACTTGTACTTGTGCGATACAAGTCTAGTGACTAACGTTAATAAAACATGTATATGTCACGACGCTATATAAGCAAACCCGGTGAAGTTTACGGTGCAAGAAACGCAAAGTTGTGAGTTCATGTCCCCACTTTTAAACTTTTACATACTTTTTAAACTCGGGGAAAATACATGTGTTATGGTATGCTGGATACAAAAACTAAGGAATGATACTTTAAATCGTGTCACTAATAGGGTACTAGAAGCACCATTAATCGTGTACATACTAAGACCGCAGAACAAAAGGTTAGATCTAATGGGTTTTCAGGCAGCCACACTCTTGTTGATAACTAGTACCAAGTAGTGCTTTTGTGTCTCAGTCTTGAATCGACAACTCGAAAAATGCCTATGGTTTGGATGCTTCCTATGTCGTGTCACATGTTAATGGCCTTGCAACCCATTAACAATCTCGATACTTACAGAAATACTTGATTTATACAAATTACATACCATGTTTTCATACAATGTATACAAACGTTCAATACAAAAACTGCATGAATTCACACCAACATTATGTTGACGATTTTTCAAAAAACTCACATGTATTTCTGGTAACTAAAGTGGATATGCGCGCTGTCATACTCTTGCTCGTGGATGTTGTTTATGTTTGTCTTTGAATAATGTTGTAAACTCTTCAGACAACGTTTTATGATGTGATGTAAACTCCAAACTTAACCTATGTTTTCAGTTACGTAATGTTAATGGTATTTGAAGTTATTTTTACAAGCATGTAGTATGTTTACCATTTGTATGCAATGAGAACCTTTCATGATCACACCTCGTGCTTCCGCCTTAGAAAGGGGTGTGACAGATTGGTATCAGAGCTGCGATTGTTGTGAACCAGGATTCCTTCTCGAGTCTAGACTACAATCTTTAGGATCCTTTCAAAAAAAAAAAATTTCAAAAAGTTTTCATTGCATAAAACTTTCCGCGACATCCACTACCTGAAACTGTTTACAAAGAGTCAAGAAAAGACACTACGAGACTTAGGGTGCACTGGAGTAGCACTTGTCGTTGACTAGAAATTACTTGCAACTATGTGTGATAATTAATATATACATATACTAGAAATAGAATGTCTCAGGTACTCGTTGTAGGTCCCCTATTCGTATGGATCTTTCACAGAATTGTCTTTCCAATCAAGAGTGCGGAATCCTCTTGATCAGAATATCACAGAAACAAGTAGAAGAACAGAAACAACAATTCACTTTTAAACTGGGTTTCTATTGATTATCCAAACAATCTGTTTTACAATCAATCAAACCCTAACCACTCTCAAATTCGTCCAAGCCTAAGCACTCTCACGAATTTGCTCTCTAAAACTGTTTTGGCTGATCAGCTGATTTTCTGATCAACCTAAACCCTAAAGCCTAACCTTGTTTATATAACACAAGGTTACTACTTGGGCCAAGGTTAAACATCATGGACTGCGAATTGGACAGGCCCAATTCGCCCCACATCCCCATAAGTATGGGTTTTGTTTAGCCCAAACATTACAACTAACTATTACAAAGCTAAACCCGCTACTGTTTATCGTTTAACTAATTACAAGATATCCAAAGACCAAATCTAAGCTGTTGTCACAAACATGCACCAACAAACTCCCCCTTGACAATAGCTTCATAAAATAACTTTGTCATCAGTCATCTTGCAATCTTCATGTAGTCTTGTACTGTCTTTGGTCTTTGGATAGCTTCAGCTTCAATAGCTTCTGTCAGCAATAGACTCCCCCTAAGCTGATGCATCCAATCACCAAATCTTCAAAACTTTAGCGTTTGAGTAAACTCCAGTTCAGCATTTGTATAGCAATCTTCAAACTCTTCATCTTTGTCTGCAATGTAGAAAGGAGGTTCTACCATGCATCCAATCAAACTCTCATCTCTTCACAGCAACTCATCAACTTTTCAGCAACATACTATAAAACAAACATCTCGAGAAACCATAAGAATTTTTCAACATAAGTTAAACAAATTATTATTATTCAAGAGATTTGTTAAACTGTAGCACAGATTAAGCATTTTCAATTTCTTCACCAACACGCAAAACTTTTTAATCACACCCTATAACCCGCATGATTCAAAATTTTGAACTCACTTTCTAACACCGTCTCCCCCTATCAGTAACAATTCCTCCAAGAATAACAGTTTTCCGTACGTTAAGAATTTTAAACAGAAAAAGACACTATTTTTGGATTTTTATATTTTTCTGAAAGCAAGTAAATAACAAAAGCAATAAACACTCTATTTTTGTGAGAATCACTGGTAAGAAGATCATATCAACAAAAACAAACTGTTTTCACACTATTAGATAATTCTTTATTTAATTTTTCGTGAAAAGCAGTTCAAGACGATTACCAGTATGTTTGTCCTCTTAAACAAAATGCATGAACATTTCAAGTACCATTACCATATGATACATTAAGATAATTTTAATACTGATATACTAGTGTGTCCCACTTCAGGATATACCCCCACGATCAAGGTATGCACAAAGATTCATCGTAGTAGGTGAGTATACTGAAGTCATCCTTTAAGATATCCAGACAGTGCCTAGGTCCGCATATAAACTGTTTTATCATGTTTTGATTTCTTAACAATGAACACCCAAATAAATACTAATCAAATCCTGGAAATATAAACAACACACTCTATCATGCAAGTATCTTCCCTACCACATATTTCACAAGTCCAATCCAGATTTCTGAAATCTTAACTGGGAATAGGTTGAGAAGAGAACAGAATAGATCTTTAGGAGAGATGGTATAATATACAGATCAAATGAGGTTTTCTCAGTTTGATATAGGTTTATTGGGTTTCTTTTGGGCACTAGAGGGCCTCTTTCGGGTGTATTAGATCTATAGCGCGACAACGTACAGCTAGGTCAGCATGTATCTGGATGCAGCAGAAGCTGTCGTTGCCTAGCACCTCCAGGTCAGCATATATCTGGATGCAGCAAAGGAGGTACACGACTTTTTTCAGAGAAGATTTCAGAATCAGATCAAAATTGTGTGTATCGGGACAACATACAGACATTCAAATAGAAATGAGCTAATTCCAAGTGACTTTCTTTCCTGGGGTCATGTACAATTTTAGTTCTAAACAGAAAGACAGTCAAGATATCCCCAGATGAAATAACAGTATAAAGACCCAAAACTTCAGATTTTGGCAATCTATCAACGCAAGATTTAAGGTCATTAAACCATACACCACTGATGTGTTCCCCACTCATACACAGTTCATTTAGATTTATATCACATTGGTAAGTTGATTATTTCATGCTTTTTGCCTACTGGTACATCATATGATGAAGCTGCTATCACACTTAAACATTTTAATTTCAATTTAAGTGTGACAGTCTAACTTGCCAATGTACTATCATTTCTTCTTTTTCACACAGTGATAACTCATTTTTGTTTTTCTATTTTTTTATGTTTTTGATTTTTCAAATTTTTTTTTTATTTTTGATTTTTAAGAAAAGCAGTAAACTATTTACAAAAATTCTTATGAAAAACCAGTTATTCAGGATTCCTCATCCCGTTGAGTTCGACTAAATGTTCAAAGCGAGCCCTGTCAAAAGCTTTAGTATAAAGATCTGCCAGGTTATCTTCGGTGTCGACTCGATGTAATTCAATTAATCTCTTTTCAGCACAATCCCGTATAAAATGATGACGTATGTCAATATGTTTAGTTCTACTGTGCTTTACGGGATTGTTTGTGATTGAAATAGTGGCATTATTGTCTATCATAATAGGAGTACGAGTGAAATCCAAACCGTAATCGCGCATCTGCTGTTGTATCCAGAGAACCTGAGAGCAGCAGCTACCCGCAGCAATATATTCAGCTTCACACGTAGATGTAGACACACAGGATTGCTTCTTGCATTGCCAAGACACGATTCTGCCTCCTAAGAACTGACAACCACCTGTTGTAGACTTTCTGTTCGACTTGCATCCTCCAAAGTCTGAGTCAGTGTAAGCGACAAAATTCAGATCACTATCAGCTGGATACCACAACCCAAGTTTAGGTTTCCCCTTCAAGTAACGAAGAATACGCTTCACGCTTTCATGTGTGACTCTTTTGGATTTGCCTGATATCTAGCACACAAGCATACGGCAAACATGATGTCTGGTCTTGAAGCAGTCAAGTACATTAGAGAACCAATCATTGCCCTGTATTGAGTAGGATCAACGTCTTCAGTACTTTCATGATCTGGGCCAAGATTGTGATTTTCACATATGGGTGTGTTGAAAGTAGAGCAATCATTCATTTTGAACCGATCCAAAATGTCATACACATACTTCGTTTGATGAATAAACATCCCATCCTCCTTCTGTTCAACTTGTAATCCCAGAAAGTAAGACAGCTCACCCATAGCACTCATTTCGAACTTGCTCTTCATCACCTGCTCGAACTCTTTA
This sequence comes from Helianthus tuberosus, assembly GCA_030545235.1. Taxonomy (NCBI): domain Eukaryota; kingdom Viridiplantae; phylum Streptophyta; class Magnoliopsida; order Asterales; family Asteraceae; genus Helianthus; species Helianthus tuberosus. The sequence goes on along the minus strand of CM060399.1, from coordinate 162,741,522 downwards.
CACATGCTCTCATCTGATGACCCAAAGATGATGTCATCCACGTACACCTGTACTAGCAGAAAATCTTCCTTCTTTCTCTTGATGAACAGTGTACTGTCAATCTGACCTCTTTCAAAACCATTCTTGATCAGATGTGTAGACAGTGTCTCGTACCACGCCCTGGGAGCTTGATGTAACCCATACAAAGCCTTATCAAGTTTGTACACTCGATCTGGATAATCTGGATCAACGAACCCATCTGGTTGTGAGACATACACCACTTCTTGGACTTTCCCGTAAAGAAATGCACTCTTCACGTCTAGTTGGTAAACTTTGAAGCCCTTGAATGTTGCGAAAGCTAGAAACAAACGAATTGCCTCCAACCTTGCCACTGGTGCAAACACTTCATTATAATCAATCCCTTCCTGCTGATTGAAACCTTTTACCACCAATCGAGCCTTGTTTCGCGTCACTATCCCTCTGTCATCCTTCTTGCACTTAAACACCCATTTAGTGCCTATCTCTCTTTCACCTTTAGGAAGGTCAACCAACTCCCAAACCTTCAACTTTGCAAACTGGGCCAATTCCTCTTGCATAGCTTCAACCCATGAATTGTCTTTAAGAGCCATATGAATGTTCTTCGGCTCCTCTTGGGAAATAAAACAGCTATACAAGCACTCGTTCACAATCCCAGTCTTCTCAATAGACACAAATAAACCAGAATTCGCTGCTATGTTTCTTCTTGTCTGAACACCTGCATTAGGATCTCCAAGTATCATGTCAACTAGATGATCTCTATTTGCTCGTGTAGTAGCAACGGTATCCACTTCTAAATTATCACCCAGGTTTGATCCAACCTCCCCTTGAATGTTCTGATCGGCAAATGGATTAATGAAATCCTCCCCCTCAATGGGTTCAGAGTCACTATCACTCGAATCAGGATCAGCAGCACCATGGGGAGTTTCCGCAGCATCTGTCATATCAACATTCGATCTAGGCATGAACTCGCCTTCATCGTCTCCACCAATCATTGTTTGAATCAACTGAGAATCATCTGCATTTGGAAACTCAGGAATATTAAATGACTTAAAAGTGCTTTCATAATCATATAATATAGCTGGACCACTCGTTGATTGTTGAGGTTTGTATGAAGTAATTTCCACATTATAAACAACCTCAATTTTACCAGTTTTTAGATTAAAAACCCTTTTATTCGGTGCGCCAGGTACGTAACCTAGAAAGTAGCCTTCGTCAGCCACCTCACCGAATTTTTGTTTATCTTTATTTCGCACAATGGTGCAGGGTAATCCAAATGGTTCAAAGCCTTCTAAGTTTGGTTTCTTGTTAAACATTAATTCATGACAAGTTTTGTTAAAACGTTTAACAGTCAAAACTTTGTTTAGGACGTAGCAAGCTGTATTCACAGCTTCTTCCCAGAAAAGAACTGGTAGCTTTGAATCTGAAAGCATCGTCCTAGCGGCTTCAATCAACGTCCTGTTCTTCCTCTCAGCAACTCCATTTTGTTGAGGTGTATAAGGAGCAGAATATTGATGTTCAATTCCCTTTCGAAGACAGTAGAGATCCAGAACTCGATTCTTGAACTCCGTGCCATTATCACTCCTTATCCTCTTTATCCTTGCATCATGGACGTTTTCCAATTTCGTAAAAAGATCTATCAGCATCTCCGCCGTCTCATCTTTTGTACCTAAAAAGAAAACCCATGAATATCGTGAGTAATCATCAGTGACAACTAAACAATAGTACTTTCCACCTATGCTCCTTATGTTCACTGGACCGAATAAATCCATGTGAAGTAATTCATAAGGGGCATCTATGGAATTTACTGTTTTTGATTTGTGAGGTTTCTTATGTTGTTTTCCCTTTTGACATGGAAGACATTTATCTTCCACGTGAAACCTCTGCATTGGAACCCCTTTCACTAGCTCATTTTTAACAAGGTAATTCATTTTTCGATAGTGAATATGGGCCATGCGTCTGTGCCACAACATCGATTCAGCTTCAGATGCTTTTGATAGTAAGCACGCCACCACAGCAGTTGGATCCTTAGCACCCATGTCCATGACATAAGTGTCATTTCTCCTTGGCGCTCGCATCACTATCCAATCGTCCGGAATCTTCAAACCTGGTTTCAACACTAATGCTTCATTCTTGGTAAAATGGACCGAGTGACCCTTGTCGCAGACTTGTGACACGCTCATCAGATTGTGTTTAAGCTGCTCCACATAGTTCACTTTGTCCAGAGTGATCTTCCCATTGGTCACCTTTCCTCGTCCTGTAATTCTACCACCTTTAGCACCCGCAAAATTCACCTTTCCACCATCATAATCTTCAAATTCAGTCAACAATCTCGCATCCCCCGTCATGTGCCTGGAGCAGCCACTATCAACATACCATAAGTTGATAATCCTCCTTAGCAGCTCCTGCACACACCAACCAAAAAATTAGTTAGATTGGGGGACCCAAGCCTTAATGGTCTTGGGTCATCCAAATTCACCAACTACTGGAACATCCATCCAAAATCCATTACTCCTAACTGGAGTCTTGGATCTCAGACTTGTTGATGGAATTTGATTTTGATTTCCACTAGGTCTTTGGTCCTGAGGGTTCCTATACGTATTTGGACTATTTGACCTTTGGAAATTATGATTTTGATATCTTGAATTTTGATTCCAAGAAGCATTATTGTTGTAATTTCGAAAGCCATTGTTATAAAAAGTTCGACCACCATTATTTTGGTATCGATTTTGATATTGACCTTGACTTCTGAAATTATTAGCATTATGATTGTTCATTCTTGGTGAACTGCTTCTAGGTCTCTCAAATCTGCCTGGTGGAGATCTAGGCTGAAATCTTGGTTGATTTCTTTGAAAACGAGGAACTTGAGGAGTTCCTTTTTCAGCCTTATCTTCACCAACAGCAACATTTTCTGGTTGCTTAGGAGCAGATTTCTTTGGAGAGTTGGACTCCTTCTCCTGTTTATCACCACTCTTCTCTGGTGACTTCTCTCTCTTTCTCTCACTAACTTGTGCTTCATTCTTTTTGTTAGGACAGCATCTAGCTACATGTCCCTTGGTGTGACATTTGAAGCACGATCTCTGTTTCGAAGACTTCTTTTCTGAAGCCTTTGAACTAGATTCGGGTTTTTCTTCTGATGATGCCTTAGAAGGATTTGTTGCAGTTTGCTTAGTTTCAGAATTTTCTATGTTCTTGTTTTTAGCAAACTCTATATTAGATTCATTTTCAATAACAGCTGTTTCGTTTTTCATGTCACTTCCTTGAACAAAATTAACCTTTTTAACAAAAGTTGGATTGTTATTTTTAGGATGTGATGTATTCTTTTTCAAAACAGGTTTGCTGTTATTATCCTTCTTAGCACCAGCATTCTCAAAAACATTTCCTTGACGTGACGTGGAACTACTTGGCAATGTTGACCCAAAGTCCATGAGCTCATCTTCATTAGGCAAGAAAGAATAGTCATGACTAACAGGAGGTGGAACTTCATTGAAACCATGAAATCCCACACTGGTTTTGTCATTACTTTTCTTCAAGCCACCCGTCATGTGTTTCATGACAAAAGTAGAGTCCCTGAATTGACCTAATTTCTTTTCAAGTTCAACAATTCTTAGTTATGCATCTGACAACTCTTTGCATTTATCAGAAATCTCTTTTGTTTTCTCAGCCATCATTTCATGAGCTAAGTCTATGACTTGAAGTTTTTCATTTAATTTACAGGTTACAGCTTCAATTTTAGTTTCATAACCTTTTATTTTCTTCAAGTATGACGATTCGTTTCTTTTAGCAAAAAAGTTTGCTTCTTTTATGGTAGACATCTCGCCCACCAGACTTTGGTTTTGTGTGGACAACCTATCAACTTCACCCTGTAATTCACGACATTTTAAACACACAGAATTAGACTTTACCTCTCCTGTTTGTTTATCAAGGTTGGCCATGAGAGCTGCAAGCTGATCTTTCACTCTTTTGTATTCAGCTTCCTTTTCTTCAGCTTCCCGTTCCTGGTCAGACTTTTGCTTTTTCTCCTCAGCATCTGATGTCTGATCAGCCTTCTTTTCTTCAGCTTTACTCTCTGCCTTCACCTCAGCCTCATCATCCATTTTTGCTTCAGCATCTTCCACAGTATCTTCACCATCATCAATTGGAGTTATCTCTGCCATGAATGCCTGTGTGACATTGTCATCTTTTTCCAAGTGAATACTCCAGTCATATGAACCTTCTCTAGTAGTAGAGATCAGCGCTCTTGAGTTAGAGTTGTTTGTTGCATTCCTATTGTTTGAACTCTGACTCGAAGTCTCCTGCTTTTGTTTTTGACATTCCCTAGCAAAATGCCCATAACTTTGACAGTTGAAGCATCTCACTTTGGTCTTGTCGAAACCAACAGTCTTCCCTATAAACTTCCTTCCTGTTCGGTTCATAAATCTCTTCACTCTTCTAGTAATCATGGCCATTTGCCACTGCAAGTCCATATCTTCAAGATCATCAGGGTCAATCTGATCATAATCTTCATCCAAAGTAGCAGGATCAGATATCTTCCCCTGAATGTAGTTCTCATAGGAAGCAACAAATGAAGCAAGTAAAGCCAGATGCTCTTCAGCAGACTTCACACTCATTGGCATTGACTTAACACCACTACTCTGCTTAGAAGCTGATGTTTTCTTGGCTCCTGATCCTCCTGAAGCAGCTACAAAACACACATCACCATCATCATTCACTGTGACCTGCTCATTCTCACACGAAAGAAAAGCAGTAGCGGAGTCGCTAGAAGCGTTGTGAGATGAAGAAGATGCAAGCCCATTGTAAATCGTTGGATCTTGAACCTGATCATAACCAGTATCTTTCTTCTTCATACTGAGCTCATAAGCTCTCAGCTTGCCAACTACTTCTTCCAGCTCCTTTGTCTCATAATCTGCCTCTCCCTTAATCATGAGAGTGTAGATATCCCACTTAGTAGGTAAGGCATCGAGCAGCTTGTCATTCTTCTCTACGTCAGTATAGCAATCGATGTCATAATTTTCCATTTCTGACATCAGATGATAGTAGCGAGTGATGATGTCCTCAAGTGACTCATGTTTAATGAACTTGAAAACAGCAAACTGCTTCTTCAGTAGATCAACTTTGTTTTTCTTGACATCTGCATTTCCCGCATATCTCTTTTCCAATGCATCCCACATATCCTTGGAATTTGTGTATCTCTTGAAAGTATGCTTGATGCTATCAGGTAAGGACATTTTAATTGCAGCCAAGGCTCTCTTTTCAGCCTCATACATCTTTTTCTCAGCATCGTCCATGTTCACATAAGCAGTTTTACGAGGTCTGCCTTCAAAATCATGTGTTGGGTCTATGTACCCTTCTTCAATGCATATCCACATGCGAGTATCCTGATATTCAATGAACGATTGAAAACGATCCTTCCATGTCAAGTAGTTCTCCACCTTCATCATCTTAGGTGGTTTGTTGGTAGTGCCAACCTCATGCTCCATTCTCAACAGCTCATTCAAACTAGACATGTTCGACATTTTTAACGTAACAGACTGATAAAACCGTACAATATTTTTCCGAAAACAGTGGTTACCAAATTACACCGTTAGAATCGTCTCGAAAAGACGAATCCAATGATATCTAATGTCGAAAACCGAAATCGGGATTTTCCAGAGTCTAACGGTCCAAACGGTTCTGTCAAACGAGCTACGGATCAATTTCTATTTGCAAAACAGTCAAATTTTATCGACGCTTAGCAACTGAAATTCCACCTCTTAATTTCGCTGGTTTTAGTTAAATTCGCTGGGTCTCAGTTAAATTCGCTGAGCTGGTTAAATTCGCTGGTTATATCGCTGCCAAATTCGCTAGTCAATTTCTCGATTACGACGATCTGTAAAGTCGCTGAAAACCGTGATGATTTCGCTGTGGACAATCACACGGTTACCAAAGTCGCCTTTGGATTTACTTCGCCGGTCACCGAGATATTATGTCCCAATTTCGCTGGTCAGTTAAATATGCTACTTGAGTCTGCGAAGTTGTTAAATTCGCAGGTACTACAAATTCGCTGGTCCAGAAAATATGGAAACTTAATCTGTTTCAAATTTCTGAGATTTTCCAAGATTTCGTAACAATTTCCTGCAAAATCGAAACACCAAATCAGCAGACTTTTTGCGAAAAACTGTGAAGAACAGAATGAAAACCGTGAAGAACACGAAGAACAATCTTCGAATCTTCAAGAAATTCAGCCAAAAATTCTTCCAGAATCAACCAAAAACTTTCCTGGAAACCCTAAAACCTGCAAAACAGCAATCAAACAAACCAAAAGATCAAAACAGCCAAACAAATTTCGAAAATTTTATCAAAAATTTCGAAAATTTCAAAACCCTAATTTTTCAGGTTTTCAAAATTTCGAAAATTTCTTCCTGTTTCTGCAGCAAACAATCCTGAACCGAGCTTTCAAGAGCCTAATGCTCTGATACCAATTGTAGGTCCCCTATTCGTATGGATCTTTCACAGAATTGTCTTTCCAATCAAGAGTGCGGAATCCTCTTGATCAGAATATCACAGAAACAAGTAGAAGAACAGAAACAACAATTCACTTTTAAACTGGGTTTCTATTGATTATCCAAACAATCTGTTTTACAATCAATCAAACCCTAACCACTCTCAAATTCGTCCAAGCCTAAGCACTCTCACGAATTTGCTCTCTAAAACTGTTTTGGCTGATCAGCTGATTTTCTGATCAACCTAAACCCTAAAGCCTAACCTTGTTTATATAACACAAGGTTACTACTTGGGCCAAGGTTAAACATCATGGACTGCGAATTGGACAGGCCCAATTCGCCCCACATCCCCATAAGTATGGGTTTTGTTTAGCCCAAACATTACAACTAACTATTACAAAGCTAAACCCGCTACTGTTTATCGTTTAACTAATTACAAGATATCCAAAGACCAAATCTAAGCTGTTGTCACAAACATGCACCAACACTCGTGACTTTACTTGAAAACAGTGGCCTATCTGAAGGAAGTGATACAACGATGAAACGAACTCTGCGGACTGTGCAAGGAGTTACGTAATTATGGATGCATACATAATTATGGAATTCAGTGCACAGAAACCACAGCAAGTCTTGTCACGTATCATAAGAGATTCTTCCAGCACAAGAAAAGGTTAAGCGTGCACACCCTCACCCCCAGCCTATTAAATACTCTGTTGGAGTAATAATTTAGGGTACAAAGACAAGAACCGCCAATGTGAATAAAGATATTTTTCCCTTTACATATATTAAACTTGTACTTTGGGGAGATGTAACCCTTATGCATTTTGTTTACCTCGCAAACAATGATGTAACAAGTTATTCTGATATGTGTAAAGACTCGGTGAATATCTTATGACACATCAGTATTTATCTATTTATGCATGCTTGTTGATGTTTGAATTGATTTATACGTTGGGCGGATTGTTTGATGTCGCTTATGTGGGTATATGTCTGTGTATATATACTACTACTGTCTCGTATGACGATATCAAACAAATGTCTAACCCTGTTGTGTTATGTTCCGACAGAACATGGCACCTAGGAGAACTGTGAACAATCAGGATTCTGATCAACCCCCTCCTCCTCTTCTGCCGAGGACTGCTAAAGAACTGAATGCCCTATTGGAAGAAAGGATCTCCGCAGCTATCGCTCAAAACGAGGAGAATCGCATCGAACAAAGTGGAGGGCCAAGCAATGCTAGACGTAATGGACAAGGATATACATCTGGAGGAAACACAGCTCAAGGCTGCACTTTCAAGTAGTTTCTCGACTGCAAGCCGCTGAACTACGACGACAGTGGAGGTGCAGTGGCGTTTGTACGCTGGACGGAGAAGACTGATGCCACTATCTATATGAGCAAGTGTACCGCGGATCAGCAAGTCACTTTTTCTACGGGGTTGTTTGTTGATGAAGCTTTGACTTGGTGGAATTTGCAAGTCCAGACTCTGGGTGATGATGCTGCGTACGACATGACGTGGGATGGACTAAAGGAACGTATGAGAGAAAAGTATTGCTCACGTGCTGAACTCCAAAGGTTGGAGACTGAGTTCTGGCACTTGACCATGGAAGGTGCTGACATTACTGGTTATACCCGAAGGTTCCATGATTTGTCAAGAGTGATCCACTATATGGTGACTCTCAAATTTAAGCGTGTTGAACACTACATCTGGGGATTGGCACCGGAATTCCGCAGCTTGGTGACTGTAGTAAAACCTGAAACGATCACTCAGGCTGTAACTCTGGCTGTCAGCCTTACTGAAGATGCTGTCCGAATGAAGAAGTTATCGCTAAACCCAACTGAAAAGACCGAGACACATGCTGAGTCGTCTGGTGTCAAGAAAAGGAAGCATGTGAACCTGAATCAAGCGACTCGTAACAACAAGGGTTCCAACAACAAAAAGCGCGACCCCTACCCGCCTCAGGAGGCAAAAACTCTTGCAACCATGAATGACGCTCCTGCCAGAAGATACCTGGGCACTCTGCCCATCTGCAACTAGTGCAAGCGTCATCACGAAGGAGTTTGTCGCATTCCAAAATACGACAAGTGTGGAAAACTGGGTCACCATACTGAGGACTGTTGGGGAAAAGGAAATAGGAACGGGAATTGAAACCGCAACGGTGCTGGTAATAGAAACGGTGGTGGAAATGGAAATGGTAACCAGAATGGTAATGGTGCTGGGCAGAACCAAGGATGCTTTGGTTGTGGAAGCAAGGATCATTTCATAAAAGATTGCCCAAGGGGGAACAATGCTCAGGCTCGAGCATTTGTGATTGGAGCAAGGAGTGCACGCGAGGACCCTAATGTGGTCAGCGGTACATTTCTCGTTAACAATCACTTTGCATCCATACTATTTGACACTGGTGCCGATTATAGCTTCACGTCTGTGGAATTTAAACGTATGCTTGGAATAGAATCTAGTAGATTAGATATTCCTTACTCCATAAAACTAGCCAATGGTAAACTTGTTGAATCGGGCGAAGTTGTTAGGGGTTGCTCATTAGAACTTGGTGAGCAAAAATTTAGCATCGACCTCTTACTTATTCAACTAGGTAGCTTCGATGTAGTGGTCGGAATGGACTGGCTGTCCAAGAACAAGGCTGAAGTTGTTTGTCATGAGAAAATCATTCGCATCCCTCTGGCGAATGATGAAACTCTCATCGTGCATGGAGAAAAACGAGACGCACCTCTGCGAATCATCAGTTGCATGAAGGCACAGAAGTGCTTAAGGAAATGATGTGTTGCTTTCCTGGCGCACGTTGTAGATAAGAAGGCTGAGGAGCCAAAACTCAAAGACATTCCTGTGGTGAAGGAATTCCCTGATGTTTTTCCTGAAGATCTACCAGGACTACCTCCGCAACGACCAGTCGAATTCCATATAGACTTGGTTCCAGGAGCCGCTCCTGTAGCCAAGGCACCCTATCGGCTTGCACTATCCGAGATGCAAAAATTATCTACACAACTCCAGGAGTTGTTGGATAAAGGATTCATAAGGCCAAGATTCTCGCCTTGGGGAGCTCCAGTATTGTTCGTGAAGAAGAAGGATGGAACACTGCGAATGTGTATCGACTATAGAGAGTTGAACAAGCTCACAATCAAGAATCGGTACCCTCTACCACCAGTTAAGGATTCAAGAGGAAAGCGTACCAAAGACAGCATTCCGAATGTGTTATGGGCATTACAAGTTACTTGTGATGCCATTCAGACTGACGAACGCGCCAGCGGTATTTATGGATCTGATGAACCACGTATGCAAACCATATCTCGATAAATTCGTGATTGTATTCATCGATGATATCCTGATTTATTCACGAATGAGAGAACAGCACGAGCAACATCTCAGAACCATTTTGGAACTACTGAGGAGAGAGAAACTTTATGCAAAATTCTCAAAGTGCGAATTCTAGATTCGCGAAGTACAGTTCCTTGGTCACATTGTGAACGAGAAGGGCATTCCTGTAGACCCATCCAAGATTGAAGCAATAAAGAATTGGGAAGCTCCAAAAACCCCGACTGAAGTTCGACAATTTTTGGGCTTAGCGGGCTATTACCGACGGTTTATCGAGAATTTCTCCAAGATAGCTCAACCGCTGACGACCCTTACGCAGAAAGACAAGAAGTACGACTGGGCTGATAAGCAGGAATAAGCCTTCCAACTGCTCAAAAACAAGCTATGCGATGCACCGATACTATCCTTACCCGAAGGCACAGAAGACTTCGTGGTATACTGCGACGCTTCGCGTCAAGGTTTGAGGTGCGTGCTCATGCAACGTCAAAAAGTCATCACTTAGGCTTCAAGGCAGCTGAAAATGCATGAAAGGAATTACACCACGCACGACTTGGAGCTAGGCGCGGTGGTATTCACCTTGAAGATCTGGCGACACTATTTATATGGTACTCGATGTACAATCTTCACAGATCACAAAAGCCTACAACACATATTTGATCAGAAGGAGCTAAACATGCGTCAGCGACGATGGGTTGAGTTGCTGAACGATTATGACTGTGAGATTAAGTACCATCCTGGAAAGGCGAACGTTGTAGCAGACGCGTTAAGTCGAAAAGAGAGGGTTAAGACCCTAAGGGTTCGAGCATTGGAAATGACTATTCAAACAAACCTCACTGCACACATTCGTGACGCACAACAAGAAGCCCTTAAGATGGATAATCTTAGAGCTGAATACCTCCGAGGTATGCTGAAGAATTTGGTGCCAAACAAAGAGGGAACCTTGTACTTTAAGGGGCGTATTTGGGTTCCGTTCTATGGCGGTATTCTTGAAGTCATCCTTAATGAAGCTCATAAGTCGAGATACTCGATCCATCCAGGATTGGACAAAATGTATCAAGACTTGAAGGACTACTATTGGTTGCCAAGACTTAAAAGCGATGTTTCTATCTATGTTGGAAAGTGCCTAACCTGTGCTAAGGTTAAGGCTGAATATCAGAAACCATCTGGGCTACTGCAACAACCCGAGATACCCATGTGGAAGTGGGAACAAATCTCGATGGACTTCATAACAAAATTACCCAGGACCCCTAGGGGCACGATATGATATAGGTGATAGTCGATCGGTTAACAAAATCTGCGCATTTCCTACCGACCCGAGAAAAGGATAGCACTGGAAAGCTTGCTGAGCTGTACTTGAAAGAAATCATGGCACGTCATGGAGTGCCTATCTCAATTATTTCAGACAGAGATGGATGTTTTTCTCGAGGATCTGGAAATCCTTCCAGGAGGCCTTTGGATTTCAACTAGATCTAAGCATGGCCTTCAATCCGCAAACAGATAGTCAGAGTGAACGAACCATACAAACGCTGGAAGATATGCTTTGCGCATGTGTTATGGACCTAGGCGGCAGCTGGGATACTCATCTACCTTTAGTTAAGTTTTCCTGCAATAACAGTTACCATACGAGCATAAAGCCGCACCGTTCGAAGCTCTATATGGCCACAAGTGCCGCTCGCCGTTATGTTGGGCAGACGCTGGAGATAAACGTATGGTTGGTCCTGAACTTGTGCAAGAGACAACCGACAAAATCATGCAGATCCGAGAGCGCATTAAGGCGGCTCGAGATCAACAAAAGAGCTACGCTAATCGAAGACGAAAACCCTTAGAATTCGAGGTGGGAGATAAAGTTTTGTTAAAGATCTCACCTTGGAAGGGCGTAGTAAGATTCGGAAAACGTGGAAAGCTGAATCCATGATACATCGGACCATTCAAAATCTTGGAAAGAATTGGTACCGTGGCTTACAAGTTGGAATTACCGGAAGAACTTAATGGAGTACATGATACATTTCACGTATCCAAGCTCAAGAGGAGTCCAACCCAAGAAACAGTGATCATCCCTGCAGATGAAGTGCGTATTGACGACACCCTCCGATTTACAGAATAACCCGTTGAGGTTACAGATTGGAAAGTCAACAAGACCCGAAGGAGTAGTGTCAAACTTGTCAAAGTACGTTGGAACTCAAAGCATGGACCCGAATACACATGGGAACATGAAGACCAATTTAAGGAAAAGCACCCCCACCTGTTCAAGAAAGCTCCTACGAGAGTTAGCTCAGCCTGAATTTCGGGACGAAATTCTTTTAACGGGGGGAGACTGTGACAACTGGCACAAAACCGGTAATTTCCGTACAATTTAATTAATACTTAATGACTGCAATTATGTGCTTAAATGTCAACATTATCTGATTATATGCTATACATGTGAATTCATGCACGTTTTATACTACAAATATTGCTTTATGCATTAATGATAGCGCTGCGTCAGAAATACTAGTAAACTCACCGGTAAGACACATTGTGTCAACAATTCTGCAGAAAGCAGTCAGACAATAGAATTGGGGCCCAGGAGTAGGCCCAACGTCAAAAATACATTAAAACCCAAGAATGTATACAAGGGTTAACATATGGACTTTCCTGAAGCAAGAATATGCACTAAAAAGCATCCGAAACGCACTTTAATTGAAGAATTCTGCACAAATCAGCTATAATCAGCTTTTTAACACATGGATATCATACAGAATTCATGTTTCATTATCCAGAATACCCTCCTAAGTGTTGGGAATTGAAAGGGTCACAAAAGGGTACCTAAGGGACATTAAACGGTGCAATTTAGCACTTTAACGAACCGGTATCTAACCGAACAACCGGACATTACCCGAAACACCAAAATTATACTAGAAGCATTGTTTTAATGTTTCAGAGCTAGTTATGATCCCCGAACACCCTAACACACTACAGAACACATCATATACTTAAACACTAACTAAATCTCTTGAAATTTAATTAGAATACATAACCTACCAATGAAACTTACACTTTACCCCCCCCCCCTATATAGTGGATGGTCATGGAGTGGCCCCCATAAATATCCTTCTTGATCTTGCATAATCTCACTTGAATTCACCTTGATTCACTTTGATACACTTAGATATGATTTAGATTGCATATGATCTTGAAAGATTGGATTTAGATCTTGCATGTACTATAAGAAGACATAAGCACACTTCATCTTCTTCACACCACTCCACCTCCTCCCTTACCCTCCATTCTCGGCCGATCCTAGTCCCCACACCACCACCACTTTCATCCAATCTTCATCCAATTCCAAGCTTATCCTAAGGTGTAAGAGGGTGATTAAGGAAGCTTGGAGCTTGTGGATCTTGAAGGACCTTCTTCATTTGCTTTTATCCAACACTTTTGTCATCTACAACATCTAGTGTTCTTCCCTAGCCTTGTGCTAGTAGTATGACCCTTATAATCCCTTGTTATTTCATATTTAGATAGTTAAAAGATGATGAACAATGATAAACTTGACGAACACTAAAGAACATGATCATGATACTTTAATATAAGCTTAATAGTATAAGAATACATATTGATTGTGTTGATTTACTTCTTGATGAATGATGATTTGTGTTAGTGATGTTAGACACCATAAGAAACCTACTAGATTGTGATTAAACACATGATCTAGTAAGTTAAAGTGGTGATCTTGTGAAAGACCAAGATCATCATGCTTTATGTCTTCATGAACTTGAATGATGAAATTGGTTTTCATACGTAAAGATGATTTAAACAAAATACAAATCTTGTAAATAGATGATTACCAAAAATAATTTTCTTAAGAAACCAAGTTTATTTATAAGATTTACAAAGTCATGGTTTCTAAATAAACTAGTCATATTTTTATTAAATGAGATCAATAGTTGTTTTGTGATCTGTTGCAAGGATGTTGTCTCTGTTATGGCCGACTCTTCAGCCGTTGAAGTTGAAAAGGATTCTGGATCAAGTCCCAATGTCAAGCGGATGGCTCGAGATGCTGATGTTGTCAACGTTGGTGAGCTATCCACTAATGTGAGAAGAACCCGGAAGAAGCTTGATAGGCAAATACTTGGTATTTCAAAATTTGAACGAGAAACTGACGGTAACGATAAACAACGAACGGAATCGAGATACAGAAAAAATCACCACTCGATCTACTCGTTGGGCACTTCCGAAAGAACTATGATACAGAAGACACCACACAGTTCAATTGGAATTCCACAGAACACCTTCTTATTCGCCCAAAATTAGAATAGCAGTGGTAAAATAAATCTCATGCAAAGAGAGAAACTAATTTCAAAGAAACTCAAAAACTGTCTTGCCTTCATTCCAAAATACGATTACATAGGAAAGAAAAGAACATGGCCCACCACTCTTGCTACAACTTAGGGAAAATTAACCAACTTTAAAACCAAATAAATAAAATAAAAAAGAAAGTAAAAGAACATGGGGTAGCAGGCAACGTGTGGTGATCTGCATGTTTGCATGCATGGTTAAGTGATAGTGGGCTCCATGTAGACTAGTTTTACCCAATTTGATGACCCATTTGGATTAGGATATTTTCCAACGGCTAGCACACTCGAATCTTTAGCTACAGGTCTATCATCCTCCCCTTCTTGTAAAAAGTTTGTCCTCAAACTTGAAATTTGAACTTTATTATCAAGTGTGGCTAAGAAGTGTAGATCCAGGGAAACAGGTTCTTCATCTTCGGAGAGCTCAATTTGGCCAAGCTCTTTGGGAAGCTTTGATCCGTCTAATTCTGATCGGAGAAGTGTAAAAACAGATAAGGTTTGGTGACTATTGGCACTACTGGTTGATATAGGAAGCAAGGTTATTGTCCTATCATTCTTGGTAAATGAGTATGTATTCTTATACCCGTCATGAACAACCCTTCGATCGAACAACCAAGGACGACCTAACAACACGTGGCATGCATCCATTGGAATAACATCACACCAGATCTCATCCTTGTATTCCTGCCCAATAGAGAATGAAAGTAAAACACGTTTTGAAATTCGTATACCTTTTCCTTCATTTAGTCAGTGGATATCATAAGGAAAAGGATGTGATTATGTGGACAAATTCAGTTTGGAGATCACAGTTTGTGATGCAACGTTGGTGCAACTCCCACCATCAATAACTAGTGAGCAAACCTTGTCTCGAACGGTGCACCGGGTACGAAATAGGGCTTCACGTTGGAGGTTGTCGCAATGAACGACATTTCTGTTTAGAGCTCGATGTATCACCAAACAATCTCCATCATCATGTCCAATCACTACCTCTTCTTTATCACGTTGATGGTTCGGTTCTTCGTCGAACTTGGGCTCACTCTGTGACAACTAGCACAAAACCGGTAATTTCCGTACAATTTAATTAATACTTAATGTCTGCAATTATGTGCTTAAATGTCAACATTATCTGATTATATGCTATACATGTGAATTCATGCACGTTTTATTCTACAAATATTGCTTTATGCATTAATGATAGCGTTGCGTCAGAAATATTAGTAAACTCACCGGTAAGACACATTGTGTCAACAATTCTGCAGAAAGCAGTCAGACAATAGAATTGGGGCCCAGGAGTAGGCCAAACGTCAAAGATACATTAAAACCCAAGAATGTATACAAGGGTTAACATATAGACTTTCCGGAAGCAAGAATATGCACTAAAAAGCACCCAAAACGCACTTTAAATACAAAATTCTACACAAATCAGCTATAATCAGCTTTTTAACACATAAATATCATGCAAAATTCATGTTTCATTATCCAGAATGCCCTCCTAAGTGTCGGGAATTGAAAGGGTCACAAAAGGGTACCTAAAGGACATTAAACGGTGCAATTTAGCACTTTAACGAACAGGTATCTAACCGAACAACCGGACATTACTCGAAACACCACTAGAAGCATTGTTTTAATGTTTCTGAGCTAGTTATGATTCCCGAACACCCTAACACACTACATAACACATCATATACTTAAACACTAACTAAATCTCTTGAAATTTAATTAGAATACATAACTTACCATTGAAACTTACACTTTACCCCCCCCCCCATATAGTGGACGGTCATGGAGTGGACCCCATAAGTATCCTTCTTGATCTTGCATAATCTCACTTGGATTCACCTTGATTCACTTTGATACACTTAGATATGATTTAGATTGTATATGATCTTGAAAGATTGGATTTAGATCTTGCATGTACTATAAGAAGACATAAGCACACTTCATCTTCTTCACACCACTCCACCTCCTCCCTTACCCTCCATTCTCGGCCGATCCTAGTCCCCACACCACCACCACTTTCATCCAATCTTCATCCAATTCCAAGCTTATCCTAAGGTGTGAGAGGGTGATTAAGGAAGCTTGGAGCTTGTGGATCTTGAAGGAACTTCTTCATTTGCTTTTATCCAACACTTTTGTCATCTACAACATCTAGTGTTCTTCCCTAGCCTTGTGCTAGTAGTAAGACCCTTATAATCCCTTGTTATTTCATATTTAGATAGTTAAAAGATGATGAACAATGATAAACTTGACGAACACTAAAGTACATGATCATGATACTTTAACATAAGCTTAATAGTATAAGAATACATATTGATTGTGTTGATTTGCTTATTGATGAATGATGATTTGTGTTAGTGATGTTAGACACCATAAGAAACCTACTAGATTGTGATTAAACACATGATCTAGTAAGTTAAAGTGGTTTATCTTGTGAAAGACCAAGATCATCATGCTTTATGTCTTCATGAACTTGAATGATGAAATTGGTTTTCATACGTAAAGATGATTTAAACAAAATACAAATCTTGTAAATAGATGATTACCAAAAATAATTTTCTCAAGAAACCAAGTTTATTTATAAGATTTACAAAGTCATGATTTCTAAATAAACTAGTCATATTTTTAGTGTTTAAACAAGACTAGAAACATGTTTGTAACAAGAAAAATACAAGAGAAATAGTTTTAGAAAAATCATCTCACAAGTTGTAAATGACCAAATCTTTTAGTAATGTGATTTACAAACAAGTAAATATGTTTTTAAGGGTAACTAAACCTACTAAATAACTTGGTAAGTTACTACAAGTTTTTACAAAAACTTCAGTTCATGATGTAGTGTAATTTACTTGATTTTGACACTCGGTAAGTGTTGAATGAGTTGTTGATTGTTGTGATGATTTTAAAAGAAAATAAACAAATGTTTTGAAAACATTGGAAACCTCCATTTTTAGGGGAAACCATGTAAAATTTCTATAAAATTTTGACACTTAGAAAATATATGTTTTGGTGAAACTTATTCCCTAAAAATGTACCTAAAAATATTTACCAAGGTTTCCCTAATTTTTATGTAAACTTCAAGTTAAGAAATGATGATTTCTTCAAGATAAAAATTGATATTAAGTATGTATATTTTTGAAGAAAATATATATATTTATTGGTCACCAAATTTTGTGCTAAGTGTATGTAATATGTATTGTATGTGATAGTGTATTATGACTTGAAAATACACTAAATACTCCTAAGGAGTGAAAATACAAAAATACACATACAACATGCTTAGACAAATACAAGAGAATATATTTATGAAAATATATTTCGTAATAAATTATGTGACTTGGACAAGTTACGAACTTAAAGCGTCCTTTGGACAAAATATATAACTCGGGTGAAAAAATACAAGATACTTATATTTATTTTTGAGAACATAATATAAGTAAGATACATAGTTAAAAATGTAAATTATTTTTTTTGCACACAAAGAATACATACATAAAAGATGGTGACTTGTACTTTTGCGATACAAGTCTAGAGACTAACGTTAATAAAACACGTATAGGTCACGACGCTATATAAGCAATCCCGGTGAAGTTTACGGTGTAAGAAACGCAAAGTTGTGAGTTCATGTCCCCACTTTTAAACTTCTACATACTTTTTAAACTTGGGGACAATACATGTGTTATGGTATGCTGGATACAAAAATTAAGGAATGATACTTTAAATCGTGTCACGAATAGTGTGACACCTGTGCCTCTGCGACCATCAAAAAAATACCAAATTTATGAAATATTGCGTTTCATACTTGGGATTTCTAAAAATACATGTATTGTTTGCACATATCAATTCATGTTCGATTTCAAGCTTTAAATCGCTTTCTGGAAGGTTATACGCGCACTGGTGCGTAAATATAACCATTTTAATGCAAAAAACACTCTGGAATAGTGAAATAGGCTTAACATATCTTTAATAACCTTTACATAACTTAGAAATAAGTTTTGGAGGGTTTGGTGTGGAAAAATCAAGTTTATTCGCTTACAGGGACTAATTTCGACAAACTGCGAAAGTTTGCCGATTTGTACTGTAACGAACATTACAGAACTTGATCATAAGTTAAATATGCTCTAAATATCCTTTACATAGCTTATAAATAGGCTTTGAGGTGTTTGGTGCGCAAAAATAAACTTTCTGGATCAATAGGGTCTAAAAGCGTCAAAAAGTGCATAAGTTTGCATTTCGCGCATATCTTACGTTCTGAATACATCCGGACATCCAAAAATTTATGTAATCATTAAAATACTTTATTTTTGTGATTGTCTTGAGAAAAATCCATTCGTCGCGTAATTTGGATCGTTTTTCACGTTCATTCGTATTTCGTCGTGATTAAGCGAATAACGCGTCCGTACGACCAAACGAACCGACATCCGGAATATTTTTGAGCATGTTTCATGTCCAGTATGTTTTGGCATCATTTTAGGCCCTTAAAGTTGGCTTAAGGGGCCTTAGATGTGTCGGAAATGAGCTTAAATGCTTGCGGGGACTGAAAGTGTAATTATCCAAACTGTTGCTGTCATCCTGGGCGGTCGCGGGCCGCGTAAGCCTGCTGTGGCTCGTACGTGGGGTGCGAGCGACCCCCAGATCTGCCCAGAATGTTGTTTTCAGCTGTTTCCTGTTGGTGCATGCGTTTATCGACTTCGTCTTATATCGAGTCTTGAATTCGTTGCAGATCTGAACAAGAATGATGTCAAGTTCGCATGAATGTTCAAACGAAGTGGAAGTTCAAACGAAGTGGTCACTATATACGAACTTGGGTTTGTCCAGTTCGTATGAAGCTCAGACGACCTGGTCTCCCTATAAATTGGTCATGTTGTCATTTCATTTGTAATTTTGGCATTTCTGGTAGCGAAGCTCTGCCGAGGTATCTCCAGACCGTGTAAAGCTTCCGTATCAATACAAGAGATAGTTAAACTACTTTCAAGTGTAAATCAAGCATATTCGAAATCGAAACGTTTGTTTCCGCCTCTCGTTTTGGTCTAGAACACTTCTGATAGACTCGTTTAGGTCGTTACTCGATCCTACAAGTGGTATCAGAGCTCAGGAGGAAGAGTTCTATCGATTCAGCTTGTTTTTCTTAAAAAATTCTGACTTCTACTCATATTCTTCACATTTTTCAAAATTAAACGAGATTTTCTGGATGAAATGGCTTGATTTTGAAATATAACGTGCAAAACTGTATTTTAAAGAATCTGTGAAAGTTTCAGACCATAAAACAGATTAAAACATGTTCAATTTTGTAAAAAACCGACCAGTTCGTCTGAAGCTTGATACATTTCACACAAACAGAACTTCGATCTCAAATCTACGACGATTTAGTGGACAATATTGAACAAAAATCACCTCATTGTGATCGGAATATGTTGTAGTATAAGCTTAGGATATCAATTTTGACAAAAACTCATCAAATTGTTCAAAACTGCTTCACTTTGTTTGAAATAAAGCCTCCAGGTCGAGCGTTATTGATTAGGTCGTTTGAATACAGATCGTTTAAACTGCGAGGTGGTTTGAATTAATTAGGTCGTATGAATTCATCAAGATCGTTTGAACTGTACTTTGTTTAAATTGTTGTAGGTCGTATGAATTTGTCTGATCGTTTGAACTGATTGGGTCGTATGAGGTTTTCAGATCGTTTAATTTGACTAGTTCGTATAAGTTCATCAGTTCGTTTGAATGGCTTTTTGTTTGAACTGATTAGATCGTTAATCAAGATTGCATGTGAAACTTATCAGCTCGTGTGATTCAGATTGATGGAGCGGTCCTATTGAATTCATTAAAGGGGTTTGTTAACAGATGTGTTAAATTGAGAATTGTGAGGCCCAATAGAATTCAAGTTTGCTTGTGAGCTTTTGATAGTTGTCAGCAATTTTCGAATTGAGTGTGCATGTGATTTGTTCTAGATTTTATCGACCATGTGTGACTATAATTGTTGATTTGGCTGATTAGTTTCATTTGTCGGCCACTCAACATTGCATTAAAAGTCTATTCAGAATATTTCAGTATGCATGTGATAATATCAGTTGATATATGAAAGTGTTCAGCCCATGTGATTAATATCTTTGTTCAAGGTTTCGGCCCAATCAAAGTGTTTTGAATAAGTGAATAATCAAAATTATCAAGGTTGCATGTGTCAGATACAATAAGTGTTGAAAATAAAATGATCAAATTGCATTTGTCTGTTCAACATTTAAAGGTACAATCAAATTTGTGTTAAACGTCAATGTTATTGGCTTAGTGGGATTTTGGTCCATGTGAATTGGTCTGCTCAAACTTTTGATATTCGGCCCAATCAAGTTTCATTGTTACAAGGTCATTTAAAGTCTTAATTGAATAGCCCAAGACACTTGAAACACGCGTACTGTTCACGAGGTCGCATCAAATTTGTTACACGTCGCACGAAATGGTCGTTTAGTGTGGTCAGGTCACGTGAAAAAGTCCAATTCGTTTGAAAGATAACTCAGTTCGCTTGAAAATTCAGTTCGTATCAAAGTCATCAATTCGCTTGAAAGTTAAGTTCAGGTCACACGGTTTGGAGTTCAAAGTGTTTAAAGGTTCATCAGGTCGTTTGAAAGTCCGTCAGTTTGCATGTAAAAGTGTCAGGTCATTCGAATTTGATCCGGGTCATAGCAGTTTGCACGGTTTGCCAATTTAAACCTTAGTTCACACAGAATATTCAACAGTTTGAGTATCAGTTTGATTAAGTTGTTTGATAGCGTTTAAACTGATTGTGTTTGTTTATTTGGTTTATAGAGGTGATACAGGTGTGTACAAGGTGAACCAGTTTGTTTGAAAGCTTGTTTGAGAAATTCTTTGATATCAAATCATGGAAGAAGAGTTCTACAACGCATTTGCTACATCCTCGACTAGTCCAGCTACCATTGCTCAAAATATGAACACAGAAAACGAAACTGGAACGTTGCAAAAACCCCCCAAAACTTATGGGAATTGAAGAGTATCATGGATGGAAGAATCGTTTTGAGAATTGGGTTCAAGCAAATCATCTAAGAGCTTGGGAAAGCATTGAAACAGAATACGTCAGACCACAAACTGCTATGAAAGTTGATAAAATTATCTCAGAGTTTTCAGACACAGAGAGAGAAAGTTATAAAGGAGATAAAATGATGATAAGTCTGTTGCAGCAAGCTATCAAAGAGGATATATTTGTTTTGCTTCAGCATGATGGAAATGCATTTTCGATTTGGAAAGCACTTGAGAAGAAATTTGAAGGAAGTACAGAAATACTCCAGAGTAAAGCATCGTTGCTGAAAAAGGAGTTTGAGTTGTTTACTAGTATGCCTGGTGAGACTACAAAGACTCTCATTGAGAGATACTGTCATCTTGTGCGTACCATGTCTCAGCTGAAAATCACTAAAACTCCAGCAGAATGGGTTGAAAAGCTTGCTGACGCATTACCACAGAAAGAATGGGGTACTTATCTGATGATTCTGAAGAATTCTGGACAGTTTAGCAGATTGTCGATCGGACAGTTTATTGAAAAGCTTGAGGCACAGGATCTTGAACAGCAGAAGATTGCCAGAATGAACAGTTCAAGCAATCAACAAGACATCAAATTATACTATAAAGGAAATGTTCAAACTGTTGAATCAAGTCCAAAGATCCAAACCGCGTTTAGTGCAGGAAATTCTTCTGGAACAGGCAGTCAAAGTTCAGTCAACACTAGTGGATTTTCAAATGTTA
This sequence comes from Helianthus tuberosus, assembly GCA_030545235.1. Lineage (NCBI taxonomy): Eukaryota > Viridiplantae > Streptophyta > Magnoliopsida > Asterales > Asteraceae > Helianthus > Helianthus tuberosus. The sequence goes on along the minus strand of CM060399.1, from coordinate 162,719,622 downwards.
ATCCTCCAAGTATTCAAAGTACGAATGTTGGAAATGAACATCTGATTCAGTGCAATGTAGCTTTACATCTTCAAAAGGGTCAAAACTTTTCTGAAGAAGTTGTGAAAAATCATATGGGTTTACTGGTTACTGCTTTGGAATCTTTTGAAGGATTGATTGCCGGAAAAATCGGAAATCCTATGCTAACCAAGGAGGATTACGATCAGATTGATGCAGAAGGGTTGGAGCTAATGGACATTAAATGGTGTCTGGCTAGTGTCCTGAGAAGAGCTGAAAAGTTTAAAATGATTACAGGAAGAAATGACTTTTTGGATGCTCATCTTTCTGCTTTAGGTTTTGATAAATCTAAAGTTACTTGTTTTCGATGCAGGGAGAAAGGTCACTTCAAGAGAGAATGCAAGAATCAGGAAGCTAGTGGAGCAAAGAATCTGTTTGGGGGTCATGATTATTATCGGAAGGCCATATATCAACAAGTTGCTCATCAACGACATCAACAAAAGGATTCACAAACTGCTCATGGGAAGATGATCGAAGATGCAAATAGGAAAGCTTATTTTGGTATCATTGATCAAGAAGATGAGAAAATGGCACCAGGATTTAGCTGGGATAAGTTTGCGGATGAAAATGGAAATTTTAAAGCCTTCATTACTCAAATCGTTCAAAAACCAGAATTGATGAAGGAATGGATAGCAGTTTTATCTGATGATGAGAAGAGTCAAGATGAAGAATCTATTTCTTCAGAAAGTAGTGATGATGATGAAGAGCTTGAACAGATAAATGTTGGAAAAACTCATTTATCTTCTGACAGTTTTGAATTTTATTTTGCAGATAAATTGAAGAAACTTAAAGAGAGAAAAGCTGCAAAAGAAATGAAAGAAGACAAGATTGTTGAGAAGATAGTTGAAGTGGAAAAGGTAGTTGAAGTTGAGAAGATTGTGGAGATCGAAAAGGTTGTTGAAGTCACAAAACCGTGTCTTACATGTTTGGAATCTTGCAAACAATGTGAAGATAAAGATAACAAGTTTTGTGAGCTTGAGAAGTTGTTATTTGATGTCAAGAATTTGAAAGAATCATACGATGTATTAAACAGAACGGTGACTAGTTTGCAGAAAACAAATTCTGAAAAAGAAGATGCTTTGAAGATGTTGAATGCAACAATGATGTCGAAGCAGAAAGAGATAAATTTTTACATTGAAGAATGTGCAAAATGGAAGAAGGAGTTGGATAGTGAAACAGTTGAAAATGAAAGAATCAGAAGATTGTTGAGAAGTTATACAAGTTCTGATTACTTAATTGATCGAATTAAACCAACTGTTGCAGGTTTTGAGGCATTTGAAGACAAGAAGCCGAAGAAAAAGGATACTGGTAAGATACAGAGTGTATGTTATAATAAGTGTCCACCTCCAATTTGGGAAGGGTATTCGTCCAGAAAACCGAATGAGGAATAAGTCAAAAAGGCAGTCAATATAAAGTTAGAGTCTGAGTTAACCGATGTATTACCAGACAACATTGACGTCACGTTTACAGCGTCCGACACAGATCATGAGTCCGAACTAATAAAAAGAATGGTCGATCAGGTGTTGGATAAGGATGAGGAGTCAAAGTCAAAATCAGAGTCCGAAAGTTCGTGTCAGTCGGTCGGGAGTTCGAGTTTGTCTGAAAAGAATTCGAAATCGTCGGGAAAACAGGTGTATAGTAAGGAATTTTTGTTGTCAAAATCTAATTTGAATGATGAAACATTTGAAGTTTCATATACTTTGAATGATTCTGACAAATTATTTTTTGATAAAGAGTTTCCAATAAGAGGTGTTAAACCAGAAATGATCAAAAAGGTTTTCAAACTGACAGAAATTAATATTTCTGAAATAAAAGATATAAATCTTTCTGAAAAACCTAAAAAGTACACTTCAAGAGTTCAACAAAGATTGAACAAGAAAAAAGGTTATAGTTCTGGTTCTGGTTTTCAGAAGAAGCCAAACCATAACAGTAATTTCAAAAGAAAAGGTCTTGGATTTATTCCACCAGAAAATTATAAAAATGAGAAAATTTCTAAAAATACAAAATTTGTGTCAGGTACTTCTGCTGAGGAGGAAAAGAAGAGCTCTTTCTGGAGACAATCAAACAAAGAGTTTTTGACTGAAAAACAGAAGAAAACTGAAGCTCATCAGAGAAAAGAGACTAGAACCTGTTACAGGTGTCAAGAAGTTGGTCATATAGCTTGGAACTGTTCTAAAGCAACCAACACAAAACAGGGAGTCTCAGAAAAACTTAAAGAAGTAGTTTTTGATAAAACGGAACCACCAACTGAACGATTTAAAGTGTTTAAAAACTCTACATATGAAGTTGGTGAGTGTTCCAAAAGATTTTACAAGAAACGTGGAAATCTTGATAACGATGCTTGGGTTGTTAAGAAATCAGATGTAAAATCTGGCGATGAATCTGACTCCACAAAGTCAGAAGAGCCACAAGTTGTTAAAAATGGTGAAAACTCGGTACCTCCAATGGATGATGTTCATTTTCCATCATTGAGGAATGAGAATTTTAAATCAAAAGTCGGGAAAGTTGAGATCTCAAATCAATTTTATTCTGAAAAGAATGAATTTGATGTTGAGAAAGCGTTTAATGGAAATGTTAAAAAGATTTTTGAAAAAAAGGTCGAGGGAAAGGTCAAAGGGGTAAAAGAATTTTATGAATCAAAGAAGGCAACTTACAGCCCAACCCCTAGTGAAGTTGAGAAAGTCGCACCCAAGGAAGGTCAGGCTTGGGTGTCCATTCTATTTGTTTGAAAAACCTGACTTGCAGGAGCTCCCAGGTTGGTAAGAGTGGAGCAGGAATCGGCATCATTTTTGATATGTTTGGTTGGTAAATATACAGGTGATATCTTTATATTGTTATATTTTGATTTACATGAAGATATAGTTGGTGAGTGAACCTACAAGTGGTTGAAGAAGGTTTTCACTTACAAGTGGTAAATCAAGGACATTAAGTTGTACTTGTTTTTCCTACAAATTGATTGAAAAACGATGTGATGAACCCCTAATTTTACAAGTGGTAAAATCAACAAAACTTATTTTCCGGAAAAATCATTTTAGTTAAAACAAACTTAAGTGTTTGAAATCTTAATGAGAAAATAGTTTTGTGTAAGGGGGAGTTCTGATTGTTTATGTCAGGTGAATGGCGATTAGAAGTGATTCGATATCAGTTGTCAATTTGCTTGTACAGTTTGTTTTCAAATTTCTTTAAATGATTTTGAATTTTAGGGGGAGTAAGAATTTGTCAAGAAAATCCAAAAACATTTGAAATTTTGAAAAATGCAAAAACATGATAAAATACAAAAATGAGTTTGTTGTGAAAAAAGAGGAAATGATAGTACATCAGTAGACAGTTACAGTATGCTAAAGAAATGTAATGTTTAAATAGCGTTAAACGGTCTCACTGATGATATGCCGATAGGTTTTTACACATTTAGTAAGCTTTTTCGGGATATAAACTTAAATTCAAACTTGCTTATTTCGTGGGGAACACTACTTGGATATATAGGTAACCCCTGAAATCTCGTTTGAAAGGTCCCTCTTTCTGAGATACTAGGTATTTATGCTCAGTGATATCTGGGGTATTATCCCGAGACTTCTGATTTTGCGGAAGCAATGGCCTAGTCCCCGGAGAATACTTTACGCTTGCTTGAAATATAGCGCCGCCCTCAGCATAAAATGATGAGACAATAAAATTGTTAATCAATGCTGTTGTAAAAATGATCCTCTAAAGGGGACCCACCAAAAGTCGAGCCGTCATCTCTTTGCTAAACGAAAGTTCTGACCTGAGCTCTCACGGTTTCACATCTAACCCCTTACAGATATCATCTGTGGTATACTCACCTGTAAGACTGAATATTGGGATCTGGATATGAGAGTATATTCAAGAGGTGGGACACATGAATGAGTTTAAGTTCTTAATTCACCTAATTCATATCCTGAATCAGTTGAAATTTGTGTGAAAATTTAAGTGGATCAGTATATCGGCAATCTAAGTGAATTGTTTAATTCTTATTGTGTAACTAAGCTCAACGGTACTTGTGTCTTGTCAAAAACTGATATGATCCTCTAACACAAACTCACAAAAATATTGTCTGTATATATTTCTTTATTGCATTTCATTTCATTCAAAAAATCCAAAAAGATTTTCAGTGTGTTCTAGCATAAATTTTGAAAAATCCAAAAAGATTTTCGACAACTTATGTTGGAGAACTGATTTTCAAAATCCCAAGTGCTAAACATGATGAGCATGTGGTGAGGGGGAGTGCGTGTATAAATGGGAAAAGATTTTGAATTTTTTTCTACATGTGGTTCATCAGTTATTAACATTGTTAAATCATCCTGAATAAATTTGAGGGAGAGTTTGATTGTATAAATTTTGTAAAATGTTAAATTTGTGAAAATTTACTTTTGGGTAGAGGATGTGCAGGATAGCCTGGATTTTGAAGTCTGAGTATAGAGCCAGGTCATGATCCTGATTCTGTGAAAGTCAAACTGCAATCAACATCCGAGGAAAGATTGTTCGAGGGGAGTCTGTTTATGCTGAAGAGGAGAAAGAGATAAAGTTTGAGGGTGCTTACACGTTCAGACTGATAAAGACTGAAGACGTTGAAGACTCGACACTTAAGACTCATCAACATCCGAGGGGGAGTCTGTTGGTGCATGCGTCTGTCGACTCCGTCTTATATCGAGTCTTGAATTCGTTGCAGATCTGAACAAGAATGATGTCAAGTTCGCATGAATGTTCAAATGAAGTGGATGTTCAAACGAAGTGGATGTTCAAACGAAGTGGAAGTTCAAACGAAGTGGTCACTTCATATGAACTGGGGTTTGTCCAGTTCGTATGAAGCTCAGACGACCTGGTCTCCCTATAAATTGGTCATGTTGTCATTTCATTTGTAATTTTGGCATTTCCGGTAGCGAAGCTCTGCCGAGGTATCTACAGACCATGTAAAGCTTTCGTATCAATACAAGAGATAGTTAAACTACTTTCAAGTGTAAATCAAGCTGATTCGAAACCGAAACGTTTGTTTCCGCCTCTCGTTTTGGTCTAGAACACTTCTGATAGACTCGTTTAGGTCGTTACTCGATCCTACATTTCCAGCTGTTCTAGCTGTTTGTGAGTGTTGCAAATGGTTTTCTAAGCAATCTTTGGGCTCCTATGGTTTTGTAAATCAGTGGGCATGAGGTGTACGACTGAGATTAAAGCACGGTTTATGAGGAACGATCCTAACGATCCGAGAAATCCTATATATACCCATGCCTTTTCATTGTTGCAACACACAAATCTGATCTATTTGCTCTAAGTTGGGGCTTGGCACCTCATACCTGAGCAAGTTAGATCTAGATTTCCATTCTTGGACCCTTTGTAAGTCCTCTTTCGTTCTTTTACGCGTTTTAAGCGTGAAAGTCAAACTTTGTTTGACTTTCTGTATTGACCAGATTATGGTCAACATGAAGTTCGTTGAACTTCATAACGTGAGCATAATCATGATGGTTTTAGTCTCTTATGACTATACCTACTGATTACCACGTTATCTAGGCATAGTGGCGAGTCGTAGTTTCAGCCAAAATATGTATTCTTGCGTATTTTGTAACCAAACTACTTTTAGGTATCAAAAACGTTTGTTTTGATACCAAACCTGTTTTTAAACCTCGTTAAACATGTTTTAACATGTTTAGCTCGTTACTTTAGGTTTAGTGCTTATATAGGGTCGTAAGGTAAACGGTCTAAACAACCGCTTATACTTTCGAACCCGACCCGTTTGGTCGATCATTAGGATCCAACCAAACACATTAGGTGACCACAGTTGCATAGGGAATAACCTTCCGAGGTTATACCTTATGGTTACTTCGTTTAAGTTGTTGTATGATAGGTAGTTTATATGCCTTAGGTAAATGACCAGAATGCCCTTTTTACGCATAAATTCATTTTAAGCATATGTAACCTAAATTTTTACATATAAACTGATTAGGTAACATTATTAGACATATTAAGGCATATAATACTTGTCATAGGACTAGTTAGGCGTTCCGAACGCGTTTTACGCGAACGACGCGTTAAAGTGGCGTAAGCTACCTTAACGAGTCGTAATGGGTCGTAAGCACTTAGGTTAGGTTTAGTTTTAGAATATAGGCTTTGTTAAACCATATTACATGAGTCCCTACACTCATTTGGTTTACGAAACCTCATTTTATCTGATCCTCCGATTTAGGTCCGTTTATTTACATAGTTATCTATATTAGGTGTTGTTTGATTCCGTGATCCCTCTAGCTTTGCTTGGTTGTTGTTCAAGACTTCTAAGCAACGTCAAGTGAGTACATAGTCTCCTCTTTTACTGTTTTCAACTGTTTTGGGGTGGAACACATGTGCCTACTTGTTACTTTTGTGCTTTCCATGTTTTCATTTCATATACTTGCTATGTTCATTAGTACACTATTAGTACATGATTTCGTGATGTTTTTGCTATGTATGTCCTCTTAGTGCAAAAGTAGTACATCATTTTACACGTCATTTTATGCTGTGTATGTCCATTTAGTGCATACTTAGTACATTGTTTTACATTGCATTTCACGCTATGTATGTTCATTTGTTGCATATGCTTATCCAGTATATGGACACATTGTTGTATATCTTTTCGAAGCGTTTGAAGCTGATTGATTTATGTGAACCATTTATAACCTTTTGATTTATGTGAACCATTTGTAACTGTTTGAACCATTGGGTTTTGGGAAGTGATTAGGTGACGGGGTGGGTATAATGTATTAAAAGCATGGTGGATACGCTACTGGTACTTCCTATATATAAGTGCTTTTAACACATTATATATCGTTGCATTATCTAGATCACTTGGGCAAGGTTATCAAAACAAAGTTATATTACAAGGTTTTTCTAACAATATAAACCCTACGAGTTTTGTTAACGAGATCTTTTACAAATTTTGATTTCATAAAACAAATGTTTTGGAGTGAAGAATCATGGCTACGAGATTTTATAAATCATATCCAACTTGATTTGAGTTGGTTAATTATGTCGCAATACTATACTTTTCAAAATAGGGTTTTTAAATAAGTATTGCAACATGTAAAACGAGCCATGAATCAGACACTCACATAAAACCTATGTACTCGCCGACATTTTTATGCTGACTTATTTTCACATGTGTTTCAGGTACCATAGTTGATGATGTTTGATGATGATATTTGTGTACGCTCACATAGGAATGGACGAGGCCTTAGTGACTTAATAACAATGGAAGTCTATTTTTTCATGTTTTGTTTCTAATTCCAATGTAATTTAGTACATTTAATTCAATAAAACAAAACTGTTTAATCCATGGTTGTGAAACAATGATTCTGTTACAACACTCCCCGACGTTTCCGCCACGTTTTGTTGTTTTACGTGGTCGGGGTGTGACAGAAAAGTTGGTATCAGAGCCAATGGTTATAGGGAATTAGGTTATTAGTAATGCTTTGACCTAGACTATAGCCTTCCTAGGACCTTAACGCGAGTTTACTTGCGTTTAGTCATAAAACAATACCGTTTCCTATCTTTAGACAGCAACCACAATAAGAACACAAAATTCGAATCTGCTTTGAAATCTAATCATCTGTTCTAGGATGATTTATTATAAGGTTTTGAACCTTCAAAGTTTTCAAATTCTCGTCAAAGTTTAGGGCTACATAATGTGAACACGTGCAAACTGGAAGGGTGGGTGCCTGTACCCTGAGCTTTCTGTCTAAGGCTAGAGTGTTCGTACAAATCCGCAATATCGGACCCGTCACTCTTACCTGGGAACTCTTGGGGTGAGTGTCCACTTATAGGCGAGCATGACTTCGCGATACATTATGAGGACCTATTTGCTTTGATTCAGCCTTTGTGTGTCGTTTGTTTGCTTCGTGGTTCAAACAAATGACCATCACCCATGATTTTGGTCGGTAATTGTAACATCCCATCTTACCCAATGCCATTTTATTTGTTTTCGCTATTGTTTCCCCTCTTTAGAATGCCTCCACGATACGAAAATCAGGTACCTATTGAAGAGCCGGCAGCTGTCATTACGCAGCAAATGACTGCTGCAATCCCGAACATCGTTGCTCAATGTAACCAAGCTCTCAACAACAATAATGCCCCCTGCAACTTCAAGACGTTCAACTCGGCTAAGCCATCAAAGTTTTCTTGGTCTCAAGGAGCGACTGCACTTCTGCAATGGTTCAAGAGTCTAGAGAGCACCTTCAGGCATGTTCAATGCCCAAATGAGCGAAAGGTAGAATTCGCATCTAGTGTCTTTGAGAAACGAGCCTTGACATGGTGGAATGGTGTGATGAGAGATAGGGGTGCCGATGAGGCACTGGCTTAAACGTGGGAAGAGCTTCGAGCTCTGATGATGAAGGAATTCTGCCCTCGTCACGAGATCAGGGCTTTGGAAAGGGAATTCGACGATCTTAAGCAAGATAGCGGTGAACATCGAGCCTACACGGATCGTTATGAGGAGTTAAGTCTGTTATGCCCGAATATGGTTACGCCTTTGGACTGGTAGTAACCCCACTACAGTTAGGAAAGCCATTGAGCTATCTGCTACCTTGACCGAATCTCAAATCAGGAAAGGTAAACTTTTCCAAAAAGGTGATAAGAAACCAATCGAGGAATCGAGACCCAAAGATGAACAGACTGGATCCTCCAAGAAGTCAAAGAAGCGAAAAGCTTCCCAGAACTTCGCCGTGGTTACTCACAATGATCAAGCTACCCCCAACCAACCAGCTCAACCTCCCTGCTAGGAAGACATACAACGGAACTGCACCCTTGTGCAACCAATGTAACCTTCATAATCATGCTAGTGTGAAGTGCCGCAAATGCCAAATTTGTGGAGTTATAGGTCATACAGCAAGAGTTTGTCGAGCTGCAGTTGCACCCAATCAAGCTGACAATAATCCTACTCAGGCTCGTTTTCCACAAGGTTCTTGTTACAACTGTGGCGAGATGGGTCATTTCCGAAGAAATTGCCCAAAGCTTGCTAATGCAAATCCAGCACAGGGATGAGCATCTGACAGACTAGAAGACAACACTGTTTAGAATTAATCACGTCTTATGTATTATTTTCTTTTGTTGTCAAGGTCCATGAAACAGTTGTTATCGTTGTTTATAAATAAATCTTTTATTTACATTGCAATGTATTTATGTGGTTGCATGTATAAACAACATATCCCCTGCAATACCGACAATCAGGGAATCGTATTCCTTGAAGAACACACTACCCCCAAAATTTCTTTCATTTTATGGTCTCTTGCGTTTTCCACGAATATCCTAAGTACTCGTTTCTTCCAAAGAAACGAAGTACAAGGCGCAAGTTACAACTCTGGACGAATACCCAAAGTACCACTATGAATCCTTAATAGGGTACCTAAGGGTATTTCCATAAATCCTAAAATTGTTGTGTACCTTCATAGATAGATTCTTGAAAATGATTATAGTGCCAAATGAAATCCACGGATTGGATTCCTGGTGTGCTTTAAGTATCCGTGTCCAAAGATAACAAATTAAAGGTCAAATTAAACAATTATGTGATTATGTGCTTATGTGTTCCCTTTTATGTTTTTGTGTGATCCAAGTTTTTGTTATCCAAATCCTCGTAGAATCTTCCATTTCTTCGTTTAAGGGATTCATAGTAGGATATCCAAAGGTACTACCTTAAATCCTTAATGGGCTTCTACGTAATAGTAAAGACCCTTGGATTATAATGTACTATTCCATAATTAGACCCCTTGAGTGGTCTAGTTAAACAGATTGATCCAAAAATCTGGTTAGGAATATCATGTGATGATATAGCTGAAAAGACTCCTTGGTGGTCTAATTAAAGAGATCATTTGTCGATCTAATTAAAAGGACCCTATGATAGTCTATTCACACTCATCACAGGTTTGATTTTCTTCCCCTTCACATTAGAAAACAAACTTTGTGGACTGTGCAAGGAATTACGTAATTATGGATGCATACATAATTATGGAATTCAGTGCACAGAAACCACAACAATTTTTGTCATGTGTCTAGAGTTGACTCAGTTCATTTCCGTTTCTGAAGAATACCCATTGAAGAAAATGACTCATTCCGTTCATTTTCGTTTATGAAGAATATCCATCGAGGGAAATGAATATCCCTGATTTTTATTTTTCCTTCATTTCTGTTTCTGAAGAATACCCATTGAGGAAAATGACTCATTCCGTTCATTTTCGTTTCTGAAGAATATCCATCGAGGGAAATGAATATTCTTGATTTTTCCTTCATTTCTGTTTCTGAAGAATACCCATTAAGGAAAATGACTCATTCCGTTCATTTTCGTTTCTGAAGAATATCCATCGAGGGAAATGAATATTCTTGATTTTTCCTTTATTTCCGTTTCTGAAGAATACCCATTGAGGAAAATGACTCATCCCGTTCATTTTCGTTCCTAAAGATTATCCATCGAGGGAAATGAATATTCTTGATTTTTCCTTCATTTCCGTTTCTGAAGAATACCCATTGAGGAAAATGACTCATCCAGTTCATTTTCGTTTATGAAGAATATCCATCGAGGGAAATGAATATTCTTGATTTTTCCTTCATTTCCGTTTCTGAAGAATACCCATTGAGGAAAATGACTCATTCCGTTCATTTTCGTTTCTGAAGAATATCCATCGAGGGAAATGAATATTCTTGATTATTCGTTCATTTTCGTTTCTGAAGAATACCTAGTGAGGAAAATGACTCATTTCGTTCATTTTCGTTTCTAAAGAATATCCATCGAGGGAAATGAATATCCTTGATTTTTCCTTCATTTTCATTTTTAAAGATTGTCCGTTGAGAGAAATGACAGGATTATGTCCTGCATAATGTTTGATGGGTTATTCTACGCAAATAGATAAACACCCTAGATTCCATGCATGGCAATTATTTAACACAGCGTCACAGACAGACTCCTACGAATAAATATCGGGACGAAATTTCCTAAAGTAGGGGAGACTGTGACACCTGTGCCTCTGCGACCATCAAACAAATACCAAATTTAAGAAATATTGTGTTTCATAGATAGGATTTGTAAAAATACATGTATTGTTTGCACATATCAATTCATGTTCGATTTCAAGCTTTAAATCGCTTTCTAGAAGGTTATACGCGCAGTGATGCGTAAATATAACCAGTTTAATGCAACAAAAACTTCGGAATAGTGAAATAGGCTTAACATACCTTAAATAACCTTTACATATCTTAGAAATAAGTTTTGGAGGGTTTGGTGTGGCGAAATCAAGTTTATTCGCTTACAGGGACTAATTTTAACAAACTGTGAAAGTATGCCGATTTGTACTGTAACAAACATTCCGGAACTTGATCATAAGTTAAATATGCCCTAAATATCCTTTACATAGCTTAGAAATAGGCTTTGAGGTGTTTGGTGCGCAAAAATAAACTTTCTTGATCAATAGGGACTAAAAGCGTTAAAAAGTGCATAAGTTTGCATTTTCGCGCATATCTTACGTTCTGAATACATCCGGACATCCAAAAATTTATGTAATCATTAAAATATTTTATTTTAGTGATTGGCTTGAGAAAAAATCCATTCGTCGCTTAATTTGGATCGTTTTTCGCGTTCATGCGTATTCCGTCGTAATTAAGCGAATAACGCGTCCGTACGACCAAACGAACCGACATCTGGCATATTTTTGAGCATGTTTCATGTCCACTATGTTTAGGCATGATTTTACGCCCTTAAAGTTGGCTTAACGGGCCTTAGATGTGTCGGAAATGAGCTTAAATGCTTGCGGGGACTGAAAGTGTAAATATCCAAACTGTTGCTGTCATCCTGGGCGGTCGCGAGCCGCGTAAGCCTGCTGTGGCTCGTACGCGGGGCGCGAGCGTCCCCCAGATCTGCATAGAATGTTGTTTTCAGCTGTTTACAGCTGTTCTAGCTGTTTGTGAGTGTTGCAAATGGTTTTCTATGCAATCTATGGGCTCCCATGGTTTTGTAAATCAGTGGGCATGAGGTGTACGACTGAGATTAAAGCACGGTTTACGAGGAATGATCCTAACGTTCCTAGAAATCCTATATATACCCATGCCTTTTCATTGTTGCAACACACAAATCTGATCTATTTGCTCGAAGTTGGGGCTTGGCACCTCATACCTGAGCAAGTTGGATCTAGATTTCCATTCTTGGACCCTTTGTAAGTCCTCTTTCGTTCTTTTACGCGTTTTAAGCATGAAAGTCAAACTTTGTTTGACTTTCTATATTGACCAGTTTATGGTCAACACGAAGTTCGTTGAAGTTCATAACGTGAGCGTAATCACGATGGTTTTAATCTCTTATGACTATACCTATTGATTACCACGTTATCTAGGCATAGTGGCGAGTCGTAGTTTCGGCCAAAATACGTATTCTTGCGTATTTTGTAACCAAACTACTTTTAGGTATCAGAACCGTTTGTTTTGATACCAAACCTGTTTTTAAACCTCGTTAAACATGTTTTAACATGTTTAGCTCGTCACTTTAGGTTTAGTGCTTATATAGGGTCGTAAGGTAAGCGGTCTAAACAACCGCTTATACTTTCGAACCCGAACCGTTTGGTCGATCATTAGGATCCAACCAAACACATTAGGTGACCATAGTTGCATAGGGAATAACCTTTCGAGGTTATACCTTATGGTCACTTCGTTTAAGTAGTTGTATGATAGGTAGTTTATATGCCTTAGGTAAATGACCAGAATGCCTTTTTTACTCATAAATTCATTTTAAGCATATGTAACCTAAATTTTTACATATAAACTGATTAGGTAACATTATTAGACATATTAAGGTATATAATAATTGTCATAGGACTAGTTAGGCGTTCCGAACGCATTTTACGCGAACGACGCGTTAAATTGGCGTAAGCTACCTTAACGAGTCGTAATGGGTCGTAAGCACTTAGGTTAGGTTTCGTTTTAGAATATAGGCTTTGTTAAACCATATTACATGAGTCCCTACACTCATTTGGTTTACGAAACCTCATTTTATCCGATCCTCCGATTTAGGTCCGTTTATTTACATAGTTATCTATATTAGGTGTCGTTTGATTCCGTGATCCCTCTAGCTTTGCTTGGTTGTTGTTCAAGACTTCTAAGCACCCTCAAGTGAGTACATAGTACCCTCTTTTACTATTTTCAACGGTTTTGGGGTGGAACACATGTGCCTACTTGTTACTTTCGTGCTTTCCATGTTTTCATATCATATACTTGCTATGTTTATTAGTACACTATTAGTACATGATTTCATGATGTTTTTGCTATGTATGTCCTCTTAGTGCAAAATTAGTACATCATTTTACACGTCATTTTATGCTATGTATGTCCACTTAGTGCATACTTAGTACATTGTTTTACATTGCTTTTCACGCTATGTATGTTCATTTGTTGCATATGCTTATCCAGTATATGGACACATTGTTGTATATCTTTTCGAACCATTTGAAACTGATTGATTTATGTGAACCATTTGTAACCTTTTTATTTATGTGAACCATTTGTAACTGTTTGAACCATTGAGTTTTGGGAAGTGATTAGGTAACGGGGCGGGTATAATGTATTAAAAGCATGGGGGATACGCCGCTGGTACTTCCTATATATAAGTGCTTTTAACACATTATATATCGTTGCATTATCTAGATCACTTGGGCAAGGTTATCAAAACAAAGTTATATTACAAGGTTTTTCTAACAATATAAACCCTACAAGTTTTGTTAACGAGTTTTTACAAGATGTTTTACAAATTTTGATTTCATAAAACAAATGTTTTGGAGTTAAGAATCATGCCTACGAGATTTTATAAATCATATCCAACTTGATTTGAGTTGGTTAATTATTTCGCAATACTATACTTTTCAAAATAAGGTTTTTAAATAAGTATTGCAACATGTAAAACAAACCATGAATCTGACACTCACATAAAACCTATGTACTCGCCGGCATTTTTATGCTGACTTATTTTCACATGTGTTTCAGGTACCATAGTTGATGATGTTTGATGATGATATTTGTGTACGCTCACATAGGAATGGACGAGGCCTTAGTGACTTAATACCAATGGAAGTCTATTTGTTCATGTTTTGTTTCTAATTCCAATGTAATGTAATACATTTAATTCAACAAAACAAAACTGTTTAATCCATGGTTGTGAAACAATGATTCTGTTACAACACTCGCCGACGTTTTCGCCACGTTTTGTTGTTTTACGTTGTCGGGGTGTGACAAATAGGGTACCAGAAGCACCATTAATCGTGTACATACTAATACAGCAGAACAAAAGGTTAGATCTAATGGGTTTTCGGGCAGCCACACTCCTGGTGATAACTAGTACCAAGTAGTGCTTTTGTGTCTCGGTCGTGAATCGACAACTAGAAAAATGCCTATGTTTTGGATGCTTCCTATGTTGTGTCACATGTTAATGGCCTTGCAACCCATTAACAATCTCGAGACTTACAGAAATACTTGATTTATACAAATTACATACCATGTTTTCACACAAAGTATACAAACGTTCAATACAAAAATTGCATGAATTCACACCGACATTATGTTGACTATTTTTCCAAAAACTCACATGTATTTCAGGTAACTAAAATGGATGTGCGCGTGGTCATACTCTTGCTCGTGGATATTGTTTATGTTTGTCTTTGAATAATGTTGTAAACTCTTCAGACAACGTTTTACGATGCGATGTAAACTCCAAACTTAACCTATGTTTTCAGTTACGTAATGTTAATGGTATTTGAAGTTATTTTTACAAGCATGTAGTATGTTTACCATTCGTATGCAATGAGAACCTTTCATGATCACACCTCGTGCTTCCGCCTTAGAAAGGGGTGTGACACGCTCTAGGCTTCAAATTCTGCTAAAGTGATGACCCGTTTGTTGGCACATTCTGAAGCGATATGTCCCAATCCTTGGCAACGGAAACAACGCCTTGAATGCTTCGAAGTAGTATTAGAACCATCAGGCACATCTACAGTCTTCATAGGTGATGGTTTGGAAGTTGGCATGGATAAAGCGTTCGGTGCGAGACTTGGTTTGTTAACTTGTTTGGCTGCCTCCGTCTTGCCTCGTGCTTTCTGTTGAGACTCCACCTTGTGCGCCATTAACCTGAGTTGAGCCAACGTCGAGTACGGTTGTAGCTCCACAATGTTTGCAATTCTTGACTCTAGACCACCGAGATATCATACCAATATTTGAGGGTCGTCTTCCCCAAGATCACACTTCATAAGAAGATGTTCAAATTCTTGAGAAAATTATTCAACAGATCGGGTACCTTGCTTGATAAAATGGAGTTTTGAAAAGCTTTCTTGGAGGTAATACACCGGCATAAATTTGGCCTTGAGCAACTTCTTCATTTTTTTGCCACGAACAGACCTTACTCTAACCCAATTTCTACCGTTGTGAACTTACATTAGCCCATCATGTCGAGGCGTATTTCCTAAGCTTCAAGGAGACCAGCTTCACCCGTTTTTCCTCCGGTGTTTGTTTGTAATTGAACACTCGTTCAACCATGCGTAACCACTCGATGAACTCATCCGGGTCAAGTCTACCGTCATATTCAGGGATATCAACCTTGATGTCGTTGTTGTGCCGTCTTGCACCATGACGACCAAAAGGGTTGTCACCTCCATCGGACGAATAATTGTCGAAATCGTCCCTGTCAGGCCTATACCGGGGATGAGTTCGATCACCACCTCGGTGTCGATGCACAGCAACAGTTAGCTCTTGAAGTTGTTCTTGTAACTCTTGGATTTGTTGTTCCATCGTCTTCCTCTCGTAGGCCATTGATGCACTGGATATTTTGTGATTTTGGAACGAAAAACAAATTGAGTCGAAACGGATCGTATTTCGGCTCTGATACCAAATGATAGGCAAATACTTGGTATTTCAAAATTTGAACGAGAAATTGACGGTAACGATAAACAACGAACGGAATCGAGATACATAAAAATCACCACTCGATCTACTCATTGGGCACTTCCGAAAGAACTATGATACAGAAGACACCTCATAGTTCAATTGGAATTCCACAGAACACCTTCAAATTCGGCCAAAATTAGAATAGCAGTGGTAAAATAAATCTCATGCAAAGAGAGAAACTAATTTCAAAGAAACTCAAAAACTGTCTTGCCTTCAATCCAAAATACGATTACATAGCAAAGAAAAGAACATGGCCCACCACTCTTGCTACAACTTAGGGAAAATTAACCAACTTTAAAACCAAATAAATAAAATAAAAAAGAAAGTAAAAGAACATGGGGTAGCAGGCAACGTGTGGTGATCTGCATGTTTGCATGCATGGTTAAGTGATAGTGGCTCCATGTAGACTAGTTTTACCCAATTTGATGACCCATTTGGATCTGGATCTTTACCAACGGCTAGCACACTCGAATCTTTAGCTATAGGTCTATCAAAGCTGACTAAGGTTTGTTAGTGCATGCGTCTGTCGACTTCGTCTTGTATCGAGTCTAGGATTAGAATTGTTAGATTAGATCTTGTTATACGAGAGTATAAGAGGTTTTAGAGTTTGTTTATGGTATTTAGTTTGAATGAAGAGGTTTCCCTTGAAAGTGACACATGACAGTTTCAAGCTAAATCTACAAGAGAGATTTCCCTTGAAAATGGCAGGTGACAGTTTCAAGCTAAATCTAAGATTTCCCTTGAAAGTGGCATGACACTTTCAAGCTAAATCCCCTCACCTATAAATACCATTCAAGCTAAATCATTTGTAACTTTTGGAGAATTCTTCCGGTGAGCAACGAAGTGCTGCCGAAGTGTTGTCAGGTTGTAAACGACATATAAATCAATAGAAACAACAGTTTAAAGTGAAAAGCTTGCTGAATTGACCTCGGTTTGTTCGTTTCCGCCACTCAAACTGAGATAAACTCTTCTGAACGACTCGTTTGGGTCCGAATTCGATCCTACAAGGTTAACAATTAGATGCTTATGAAAAAACAATTCTTATGAGAGATAAGTAGAAACCACTTATTTTTGAAGAATCCTTGTGGTTTTTATTTATGTCTGTTAACTGTTGTTTTAACAAACTGTGGTTAAAAGTTTGGTTTGTAAGGGCTACGATGATGAAAATGATATGTAATGTCTATGGTTTGAATATCAAGTAAGGTTAACCTTTTGTTTGTTATATAATATAATATTGTTATTATACATTATATACATTATTGGTGATATTGATGGACTGAATAAGTAGTAGGGTTGTATATTATTGTTAGATTGATGAATGAAAATTTAATCAATTGGTTAGTCGGAAAACTGTTGGGGTCTGAGATACATTAACATCTGTAAGAGGCTAAGCACTGTTATAGCGTGCAAACATCTGTTAACCCCTAAGCACTGTTAAAAGATCTGTTAAAGGCTAAGCACTGTTATATCATGCTTCAACAGACCTTATGAGCTGTTGATCATCATCTGTTAAAGATCTTATATTATTGATCTTCAGTTGAATTGTGTAATATCTGTTGGTGAACAGCAGGACTTAGGATCATCATACATTTTACTTCATCAGCAGAGGTTCTCTTTAGCAGACCTTTGCTTCAGCAGTCTTTGTCTTAACAGACCTTTTGGTTCATCAGCAGAGTTTGTTTGGCTATTGATGGACTGGATAAGTAGTAAGGTTGTATATTATTGTTAGATTGATGAATGAAAATTTAATCAATTGGTTAGTCGGAAAACTGTCGGGGTCTGAGATACATTAACATCTGTTAGAGGCTAAGCACTGTTATAGCGTGCTAACATCTGTTAACCCCTAAGCACTGTTAAAGATCTGTTAAAGGCTAAGCACTGTTATAGCGTGCTTCAACAGACCTTTTGAGCTGTTGATCATCATCTGTTAAAGATCTTATGTTTTTGATCTTCTGTTGAATTGAGTAATATCTGTTGGTGAACAGTAGGACTTAGGTTCATTATACATTTTACTTCATCAGTTAGGTTCTCTTTAGCAGACCTTTGCTTCAACAGTCTTTGTCTTAACAGACCTTTTGGTTCATCAGTAGATTTTGTTTGGCTATTGATGTACTAGATAAGTAGTAAGGTTGTATATTATTGTTAGATTGATGAATGAAAATTTAATCAATTGGTTAGTTGGAAAACTTTTGGGGTCTGAGATACATTAACATCTATTAGAGGCTAAGCACTGTTATAGCGTGCTAACATCTGTTAACCCCTAAGCATTGTCAAAGATCTGTTAAAGGCTAAGCACTATTATAGCGTGCTTCAACAGACCTTATGAGCTGTTGATCATCATCTGTTAAAGATTTTATATTATAGATCTTCTGTTGAATTGTGTAATATCTGTTGGTGAACAGCAGGACTTAGGTTCATCATACATTTTACTTCATCAGCAGAGGTTCTCTTTAGCAGACCATTGCTTCAGCAGTCTTTGTCTTAACATACCTTTTGGTTCATCAGCAGAGTTTATTTGGCTATTTATGGACTAGATAAGTAGTAGGCTTGTATATTATTGTTAGATTGATGAATGAAAATTTAATCAATTGGTTAGTCGGAAAACTGTTGGGGTCTGAGATACATTAACATCTGTTAGAGGCTAAGCACTGTTATCGCGTGCTAACATCTGTTAACCCCTAAGCACTGTTAAAGATCTGTTAAAGGCTAAGCACTGTTATAGCGTGCTTCAATAGACCTTTTGAGCTGTTGATCATCATCTGTTAAAGATCTTATGTTTTTGATCTTCTGTTGAATTGAGTAATATCTGTTGGTGAACAGTAGGACTTAGGTTCATTATACATTTTACTTCATCAGTTAGGTTCTCTTTAGCAGACCTTTGCTTCAACAGTCTTTATCTTAACAGACCTTTTGGTTCATCAGTAGATTTTGTTTGGCTATTGATGTACTAGATAAGTAGTAAGGTTGTATATTATTGTTAGATTGATGAATGAAAATTTAATCAACTGGTTAGTTGGAAAACTGTTGGGGTCTGAGATACATTAACATCTGTTAGAGGCTAAGCACTGTTATAGCGTGCTAACATCTGTTAACCCCTAAGCATTGTCAAAGATCTGTTAAAGGCTAAGCACTATTATAGCGTGCTTCAACAGACCTTATGAGCTGTTGATCATCATCTGTTAAAGATTTTATATTATAGATCTTCTGTTGAATTGTGTAATATCTGTTGGTGAACAGCAGGACTTAGGTTCATCATACATTTTACTTCATCAGCAGAGGTTCTCTTTAGCAGACCATTGCTTCAGCAGTCTTTGTCTTAACATACCTTTTGGTTCATCAGCAGAGTTTATTTGGCTATTTATGGACTAGATAAGTAGTAGGGTTGTATATTATTGTTAGATTGATGAATGAAAATTTAATCAATTGGTTAGTTGGAAAACTGTTGGGGTCTAGATACATTAACATCTGTTAGAGGCTAAGCACTGTTATAGCGTGCTAACATCTGTTAACCCCTAAGCACTGTTAAAGGCTAAGCACTGTTATAGCGTACTTCAACAGACCTTATGAGCTGTTGATCATCATCTGTTAAAGATCTTATATTATAGATCTTCTGTTGAATTGTGTAATATTTGGTGCACAGCAGAACTAAGGTTCATCATACATTTTGCTTCATCAGCAGAGGTAAAACAGTATATACTAAGACTACATAACTTCATTCTTAAGTTAGTTTCCAAACAAGAAATTTGTCCATCAAACATGTCAACTAAAACATAAATTATACAAGGCTAAAAAGGTGTTCAAAGATAATGTCAACAAACTTCAAAGTGTATTTTTTCTCCTCTTACACTTTTTTCTTCGACTATCTCAAACCTCAGCTTTTTCCTCACAGATATTCCCGTTTCATCCATGATACGCTGCCAGTCTGTATGCATCACTAGATGGTTGTTGTCGTCAGGTCTTCTAGGATCTCTCCTAACAACCAGCTGTACCAAAAACTCCACATGACCAAATGACAGCACAGCTCTACGGTAATCATTTAGTTGGTGTTCTCGAACAAAGTTCCTCGGTATTGCCTGTTAAGGAAAATTATTTCTTTAGTTATTCATTCAAAACAGCATATACTTTAAGTAATAACAGATACATCCAAGATTATAAGTAAAATCAACCATATTAAAAGTAGATATGTAAATACCAAGCTGTGTGTCTCTAAAACATGGTATTCAAACTGTTTTTTATAATGTGGACGCCTTTTGCGGTGTTGGTGATTGGTACGGCTGCAGTGATGTTTTGTCTCCCCGTTAAGTGCAATACCATCTCTATTAAAAACCTTCACAGTGAAGTTAAAGTCATCTTCAGGAGTACTTCCCATCCATTGAAACAACAGTTGGCAGCTTTCCTCAATGTCATTTTTGAAGCAAAAAGTTGTCCATCCTACTCCCATAAAACCAGCAGCTAATCCCTTTTTGTTTTCAGGAGAGAAAACATAATGCACATCAACTTTACTAATCTGCTTTGGTCCATGTACTTTGGCAACCAAGTTATAAATTTTTAATCTCCTTTGCGACCACAGCTTCAGCAAATCGTGTGGTAAATGCTATAATTTTCATATATTTTAGAAATGTCATATTAGATTTTATATAAGAAACAAAATATAAATTAGAAGTTTTTCTAACAGTCCAAAAGATACACTGGTAATATATAAAAATAAGTAGCAGTTTTTAACCTGCTTGCAGTATGTTTCTTCTTCAGCCTGTATCAAGCATCCATGAACATAATCTCTATTCGAGCCATCTTTTCTAATCTCCAATCCCTCATTGTTCAAAACATTTATCTCAAATTTTTCTTCCTTCAATTTTTTTAAACCCAGCTTGTCTATGTTGTTATTTCTATAAGTCTCAACAAACTGGGTCCATTCTGGCCCGTTTATCCTCTTACTTTTATGACTGATGCTCTGTACTGCAATCTTATACTTAAAACCCGTATAATCAACTGTGACATCTGTGCTTGTCTATCATTGTACAGACTCTGAACAATACAATATTAATAAAACAGTGTGTTTTGATCCCAATGATTGTTATTTATGTTTGATTTTATGCACATGTCGATTTTTGATCGATTTTGAAACTCTATATCACCTTCTGGAGAGTTATACGCAAAATGATGCGTAAACGTAATCAGTTTAACGCGACAAACACTCCGGGACAGCAACATAAACTTAACATACCATAAATAACCTTTACATAACTTAGAAATAAGTTTTAAATGGTTTGGTATGGCAAAAACAAGTTTATTCGCTCACAGGGACTATTTGAGTCAAACTGCAAAAGTCAATCGTTTCGTAAGTCAACGTACAGTCCGGAATATGATCATAAGCTAAACATACCATAAATAACCTAAAAATAGCATAGAAATAAGCTTTGAGTGGTTCGGTGTGCGAAAACATGCTTATATGATCTTTCAGGGACTAAAAGTGTCAAAAACGGCGTAAGTTTGCAGTTTCGCGCATATCTTGCGTTCTGACCACATCTGGACATCCAAAATTTTTGTATACACTAAAATATTTTTATTTTAGTGATCGCCATGCAAAAATACCATTCGTCGCTTAATTTGGTTCGTTTTCGCGTCCGTTTGAGTTTCGTCGTAATTTAACGAACAACGCGACCGTACGACCAAACGAGCCGACATCCGAGAGTTTTCCAAGCACATTTTGAGTCCACTAAACTTTATTGACCTTGTAGAGCCTTGAAAATGGCTTAACGAGGGTCTAAAGGGGCTGAAATGAGCTTAATACATGTGCAGGGACCATTTGTGCAATTCTACCAAAGATGGCCATACGGGCCGCGTAAGCTTACCCTACATGCTTACGCGGGCCGCCTGAGAACCCCCAGCAACAGAAAATTTGTTTCAGCTGCTGTTTTGTAAGACCAGGCCCTTGTATGCAATATTTCGTGTTTGGGGACCAAGTTAACACCTTCCCAAGCATAATTACCTGTCACTAAACACTTGTAGGGCTGTGATTTATTGCTTGTTGGCCAAATAACCACATGTAATGATCTCACAAGTTCATGACAAGTATAAATAGCTTGGTCCATCAACTCAATTCCTTGCTCGTTCTCTCATTTCTGCTTTCTCATCTGCTTTGGAGAGCTTCCTAATCTGATTGGAGGTTTATTCTTAGTAGAAAAGATAGTAAGGACCATTAGTGAGCATTCTTTCATTCTTTTATTGCTTACTAGTTAAAAAAGTCAAACAATGTTTGACTTTCAGTTTGACCAGTCAATTGGTCAAGTCAAAGTTCAATTGAACTTTGCAACGTGATTGTAATCACAATGGTTATAATCCTTAGTGATTATACCTACAGATTTCCACATTAACTAGGCGTAGTGACGAGTCAAAGTTTCGGTCAAATTGCGTTTTAGCACGCATTTTGCAACGGAACTACTTTTAGGTATCAAAACACTTTGTTTTGATACCAAATCAGTAGGTTAAACATGTTTTGACATGTTTAACTCGTCACTAATAGTTTGGTGCTTGTTTAGGGTCGTTAGTTAGGCGGTCTAAACAACCGCTTAGACTTTCGAACCCGACCAGTTTGGTTGATCTTTAGGATCCAACCAAGCTTGCTTAGTGATTATAGTTGTATAGGGAATAACCCCTGAGGTTATACCTTATGATCACTTAGGATTGGTTAACCATTTGTTAGTTAGCTTATGTGCCCATAGGAAATGACCAAAACGCCCTTTTGAAGCATAAATCTGTGTGTTGACTATGTGAACATATTTTTGACATATAATCTGATTTAGTAACATGTTTAGGCATAATTGGGCATGTAAGACTTGGCATAACACATAGTTAACCATCCGAACATAGTCTTACGCTAACAACGCATTATAGTAGTTTATACTACCATAATGGGTCGAAACGGGTCAAAAGCACTTAGTTAGACTTTCAATTCAGAATGTAAGGTCTATTAAATCATACCATATGAGTTCAAATACTCATTTGATTTATAGAACCTCATTCTATCCTATCTCCTGATTTAGGATCCGTTTATTAACATAGTTACCTATACTAGGTGCCGGTTGATCCCTTGATACTTGGAGCTTTTATTGGTCTTATTCTCAAGACTAATTAGCAATCCTAAGTGAGTACATAGTTCACCTCTTTTACCGTTTTCAAATATTTTGGGGTGATTCACATGTACATACTTGTTACTTTCTGGTTTTACATGCTTTTGTGACATAAACATGCTAGTTTCACTTAGTACATATTTAGTACATGCTTTCACTGTGTTTTGATATGTATGTTAAGCATGCTAGCACATTGTTTTATTACACATTTGTTACATATGTTTACTTAGCATATGTACGCATTGTTTTACATGACATTTCTGCTATGTGTGTTTACTGAGCATGCTAGCACATTGTTTTATATGAACATTTCTACTAGGCATGTTTACTTAGCATACCTAGTACATGGTTTTCATAGCATGCTTACATTGGTTATGACATTTGGTGTGTTTAATCGGGACAATAATACATTCATTAACATTAGCTACGCCGCTCGGTAGTATGCAATGGTACCATAGGAATTGACAACTCCCATTTCCGACTTCCTAGGTTTGTTTGGAAGTTGGGAATGACAGAATCCGATATACATAACTTAGATGAACCTTTAATTTGTTTAAAGGTTTGTCGCCACAGTCGCAAGGCTTGAATGTATGCGATTAACATTACTGCATAAATGTTTGTAATCATAAAGCATTGTTTTTCTGCAAAACATAACATTTGATTAAAACTTAGGTTTATTCAAAAACTTTGTTTTGTACATTTACCTATAGGGTTGAGTAATTACTAGTTATTCACCATACATGACATTTGTTTCACATCGACATTATCACATAGTTAAGTAAATGCCTTTTACTTTCTATGCATATCATTTGGTTATACATGATATATTTCACAAATGACATCGTACATGGTTTACACATAAACATTTAATATTGGTTTTAAACATGACATTTTGGTTGGTTATTGGTAAGTGACTTATGTAACGGGGCTATGGGTTATACGATAAAAGCCTGGTGGATACGCCGCTGGTACTTCTTATATATAAGTGCTTTTATTATATTATTCATTGTTGCATTTCCTAAGCCACTTGATAGAAACATGAAATATTTTCACAAAGACACGAGATTGTTTTACAAATTACATATTTTATACAAATTCATCTCTTCTTGGTTATTCATTTAACCGTGCATCATCCTTTTATTATCATTTGATTTCCACAATCGATTTTCATATGATTTATTAAAGGAAAACATTTTACAAGGTTCATGACTATATTTTGTTAAAAACTTCTTTCAAATCCAAGTCATGAATCTGCATAAACAAAACCTATGTATCTCACAGGCATTTTTATGCTGACGTACCTATTTTTACATGTGTTTCAGGTGCTAATGCATGATGATGTTTGTGCTTCACTTAGGAGGACTCGGGCCTTAGTGACTTAAAAGACAATTATCATGTTATGTTTTATTTAAATTCCAAGACAATGTAAACTTTAATTCAATAATACATAATTTTTATTACCATGGTTGTTGAAACAATGATTCTGTTACAACACTCCCCGACGTTTCCGCCACGGTTTGTTGTTTTAACGTGGTCGGGGTGTGACAGAAGAGTTGGTATCAAAGCCAATGGTTATAGGGAATTAGGTTATTAGTAATGCTTTGACCTAGACTATAACTTCTTAGGACCCTAACACAAGTAATCTTGTGTTTAGATCTTAAAACAATACACGTCACCTATCCTTAGGTGATTACCAAAACATGAACACAAATTTCCAAAATGATTTTGAAATCAATCATCTATCCTTAGATGATTTCTCTTGGTCTTCTACCTTCCAAATTTTCAAAATCTCGTCAAAGTTTGGGTCTAAATAATGTGAACACATGCAAACTGGAAGAGTGAATGCCTGTACCCTGAGTTTTCTGTCTAAGGCTAGAGTGTTCGTACAAATCCGCAATGTCGGACCAGTCACTCTTACCTGGGAACTCTTGGGGTGAGTGTTCACTTATAGGAGAGCATGTCTTCAGTGATACATTATTATGACCTATTTACTTTGATTTGTCACTGTGTGCCGTTTGTTTGCTTTGTGGTAACAAACAAATGACCACCATCCTTGCATTTTTGTCGATTTTATTGATATCTCATTTCTTTCATCACGTCATCTCACTCGTTTTCTCCCATGTTTCCTCTTTTAGAATGCCTCCTCTACGCGCAAATCCGCTACCAAATACTGAACTGGCAGAAATCATCGCGCAGCAAATGGCTGCTGCGTTCCCCAATCTTAGTGCTCAATGGAACCAAGCCAACAATAACAATAATGCACCTGCTCCGTGCAATTTCAAAAGTTTTAACTCGGCTAAACCACTCAAGTTTAGTGGTTCTGAGGGAGCAACTGGACTCCTACAGTGGTTTGAGAGTCTTGAGAGCACCTTTCGCCATGTTCAGTGTCCGAACAACCGTAAGGTCGAGTTTGCGTCGAGTGTATTTCAAAAGAGGGCTCTTACCTGGTGGAATGGGGTAATGAGAGACCGAGGTGCTGAGGTTGCTTTGGGTCAGACATGGGAGGAACTTAGGGCCCTCATGATGAGAGAATTTTGTCCTCGTCACGAGCAGAGGGCACTTGAAAATGAGTTCCATGACTTGAAGCAAGACAGTGGTGAACACCGGGCTTACACTGACAGATACGAGGAGTTAAGCTTGCTCTGTCTTACAATGGTCACGCCTTTGGATAAGGCTATTGAGAAGTACATAGACGGTTTGCCAGATCCTGTTCAGGATATTGTCACTGGCAGCAACCCTACTACCGTCCGACAGGCCATTGAGCTAGCTGCAACCCTTACTGAATCACAAGTCAAAAAGGGTAAACTCCACAGGAAGGGTGACAAGAAGCAGAAACAATCTGATAGCACCACTGAGAAAAAGGGCAAGAAGGCTGTTGAGTCTTCCAACCAATCGAGGAAGCGTAAGGCTTCCAAGAATTTCGCTGTCACTGCTCAGACTAATCAGGCAGCACAGAATCAAGCTGCACAACCTGCTGCCAAGAGGCAGTATGCGGGAAATGCACCTCTGTGCAACAGATGTAACAGCCACCACCAGCCACAGTTGCAATACCGCATCTGCACGAATTGTGGCAAGTCTGATCATCTTGTAAATACCTGCCGTTTTGCTCCTAACCAAAATCAGGCAGCTCAAAACCGAGCTATACAAAACCCTGCCCAGAATCCAGCATGACCTCACTTTCCGCCTGGTTCGTGTTACAATTGTGGGGATCTGACCCACTACAGAAACAACTGCCCGAGGTTGGCAAACGCAAATCAGGCACCGGCTCGTGGTAGAGCTTTCAATCTTAATGCTAATGAGGCACGTGCGGATAACGAAGTGGTGAACGGTACGTTCCTTGTTAACAACCATCCTGCTTCTGTTCTATTTGATTCGGGTGCCGATAAGAGTTTTGTGTCCTTAGCTTTTGAGCCTTTGCTTTCGATGACTAGAACAAAATTAGGAAAGCCCTTGACAGTAGAAGTAGCTAGTGGTGAACCCGTTGTACTCGATTCCGTTCTTCGAAATTGCCAGTTGAACCTTAACAACCATCTTTTCCCTATCGACCTCACACCGATGCAACTCGGGAGCTTTGATGTTATAGTGGGAATGGATTGGTTAGCCAAGTACCATGCTGAGGTGGTTTGCTTTGAGAAGATTGTCCGTATACCGCTTTCGACTGGTGATATCTTAAAAGTTCGTGGGGAGAAACCTGTTAAACTCATGTCTTGTACCCAAGCCCAAAAATACCTACGAAAGAAATATGTCGCTTTCTTGGCACATGTAGTAGAGGATAAAGGCAAGGGTAAGACTACCCAAGACATCCCTGTTGTTCGAGATTATCCTGAAGTATTTCCTGAAGACTTACCTGGATTACCTCCTGTACGCCAAGTTGAGTTTCGCATTGATCTTGTGCCTGGTGCAAATCCCATTGCTAAGTCACCTTACCGTCTTGCACCGTCTGAGATGCAAGAGTTATCTAAGCAGCTTCAGGAGCTATCTGACAAAGGATTCATTCGTCCGAGGTTTTCCCCTTGGGGCGCTCCTGTCCTATTCGTGAAAAAGAAAGATGGATCTTTCAGGATGTGTATCGATTATCGTGAGCTTAATAAGCTTACCATCAAGAATCGATATCCCCTACCTCGCATTGATGATCTCTTTGATCAGCTACAGGGCATTACTTGCTTTTCAAAGATAGATCTGCGTTCTGGGTATCATCAGCTTCGAGTTCTCGAAGAAGATATTCCCAAAACTGCTTTTCGTACTCGATATGGTCATTATGAGTTCACTGTTATGCCTTTCGGTTTAACAAATGCTCCTGCTGTTTTCATGGACTTGATGAATAGGGTTTGTAAGCCTTATTTGGACAAGTTCATCATTGTATTCATTGATGATATGTTGATCTATTCTAAGACGCGAGCTGATCATGAACATCATCTTCGTCTTACAATGGAGCTCCTAAAGAAAGAACAACTTTTCGCCAAATTCTCCAAGTGCGAATTTTGGCTTAAGGAAGTTCAATTTTTGGGGCACATCGTTAACGAACAAGGTATACATGTACATCCCACCAAAATCAGTGCAATTAAGGATTGGGATACACCTACTACTCCAACCGAGGTTCGTTCATTTCTTGGTCTAGCGGGTTATTAGCGCCGGTTCATTGAAAACTTCTTCAAGATTGCGGTTCCTCTCACTGCCCTAACTAAGAAGAGCAAACCTTTTGAGTGGGGATCCAAACAGGAAGAAGCTTTTCAGACCTTGAAACAGAAACTTTGTGATGCACCTATCCTATCTTTGCCTGAGGGTAACGACGATTTTGTCGTGTACTGTGATGCGTCCAACTTAGGCCATGGATGCGTTCTTATGCAAAGAAACAAAGTCATAGCTTATGCATCAAGACAGCTGAAGGTACACGAGAAGAACTACACCACTCATGATCTTGAGTTAGGTGCAGTAGTCTTTGCTCTCAAAATCTGGAGACACTACCTTTACGGTACAAAGTGTGTAGTGTTTACTGACCACAAAAGTCTCCAGCATATTTTTAATCAGAAAGAACTAAACATGAGGCAACGACGTTGGGTTGAACTCCTAAACAACTACGATTGCGAAATTCGCTACCATCCTGGTAAGGCGAATGTCG
Organism: Helianthus tuberosus; assembly: GCA_030545235.1. Taxonomy (NCBI): domain Eukaryota; kingdom Viridiplantae; phylum Streptophyta; class Magnoliopsida; order Asterales; family Asteraceae; genus Helianthus; species Helianthus tuberosus. The sequence goes on along the minus strand of CM060399.1, from coordinate 162,691,383 downwards.
TGGCTGACGCATTGAGTCGTAAGGAACGTGTCAAGCTTCATTGTGTTCAGGTTCGATCTGACATTCAATCCCGCATAATTCAGGCTCAACATACTTGTGTTACACAAGACTTGATGGGTAAAGAATTACCGTGTCATACAAATCCTGAGCTTGAACTGAGAGACTTTGGGATATTCTATTACATGGGCCGTTTATGGGTCCCAAGTATAGATGATCTTCGCACCTTGCTAATGGATGAAGCACATAAGTCTCATTATTCTATTCATCCTGGTGCAGATAAAATGTATAAGGATCTTCGAACCCAGTATTGATGGCCGGGTATGAAGAAGGACATTGCCTTATATGTTTCCAAATGCCTTACTTGTCTTAAGGTTAAGGCAGAACATCAACATCCCTCTGGATTATTGGAGCAACCAGAGATTCCGGTTTGGAAAAGGAAAAACATTTCTATGGATCTCATTACCAAGTTACCGCGCACTAAAAGAGGTCATGACGCCATTTGGGTTGTTGTTGATCGTCTTAAAAAGTCAGCACATTTCTTGCCGATCCGCGAGGATTTATCTGCTGACAAGCTTGCCAAGTTATATGTTGACGAGATTGTATCTCGACATGGTGTTCCTTTGAACATTATATCTAACAGAGATGCTCGATTCTCGTCTCGCTTTTGGAGAACCATTCAATCTGCCATGGGAACCCAACTTAATTTGAGCACAGCATACCATCCGCAGACAGATGGTCAATCTGAGAGAACAATCCAGACACTGGAGGATATGCTTAGAGCGTGTGTGATCGATTTTGGTGGTAGTTGGGATTCGCATCTACCGTTGATCGAATTCTCCTACAACAATAGCTATCACACGAGCATCAAAATGGCTCCTTTCGAAGCTTTATACGGTCGAAAATGTCGTTCACCGGTCTGCTGGAATGAGATAGGTGAAGCACAGCTTACTGGGCCTGAACTCATTCTAGAGACTACGGATAAGGTTAAGAAGATTCGTGATAACCTTCAGACAGCTAGAAGCCGTCAAAAGAGTTATGCGGATCTACGACGCAAGCCTTTAGAATTTCAAGTCGGTGATCATGTCCTACTCAAGGTATCCCCTTGGAAAGGTGTGATTAGATTTGGAAAGAAAGGAAAACTTGCACCACGTTAAGTTACCTCCTGAACTTGGAAATGTTCATCCGACATTCAAGATCGTTGAAAGAGTCGGAAAAGTAGCCTACAGACTTGAGCTACCTCCTGAACTTGGAAATGTTCATCCGACATTCCACGTGTCCAATCTCAAAAAGTGTTTAGGTGATAAGAACCTCCACATACCACTTGATGAAATTCGTGTTGATAACACGATGCACTTCATTGAGAAACCAGTGGAGATAGTGGGCCGTACATTCAAACTGCTAAAGAGCAAACGGATTCGTTTAGTCAAGTTTCGCTGGGAATCCAAACGTAGCCGAGAGTTTACTTGGGAACATGAGGACCAGATGAAGACGAAATTTCCGCATTTATTCTCACAAGTTTCCTCTAAATAAATTTCGGGACGAAATTTCTTAAAGTATGGGAGACTGTGACATCTGTGCTTGTCTATCATTGTACAGACTCTGAACAATACAATATTAATAAAACAGTGTGTTTTGATCCCAATGATTGTTATTTATGTTTGATTTTATGCACATGTTGATTTTTGATCGATTTTGAAACTCTATATCACCTTCTGGAGAGTTATACGCAAACTGATGCGTAAACGTAATCAGTTTAATGCGAAAAACACTCCGGAACAACAACATAAACTTAACATAACTTAGATAACCTTTACATAACTGAGAAATAAATTTTAAAGGGTTTGGTATGGCAAAAACAACTTTATTCGCTCACAGGGACTATTTGCGTCAAACTGCAAAAGTCTATCGTTTCGTAAGTCAACGTACAGTCCAGAATGTGGTCATAAGCTAAAAATACCATAAATAGCCTAAACATAGCTTAGAAATAAGCTTTGAGTGGTTCGGTGTGCGAAAACATGCTTATATGATATTTCAGGGACTAAAAGTGTCAAAAACGGCGTAAGTTTGCATTTTCGCGCATATCTTGCGTTCTGACCACATCTGGACATCCAAAATTTTTGTACACACTAAAATATTTTTATTTTAGTGATCGCCATGCAAAAATACCATTCGTCGCTTAATTTGGTTCGTTTTCGCGTCCGTTTGAGTTTCGTCGTAATTTAACGAACAACGCGACCGTACGACCAAACGAGCCGACATCCGAGAGTTTTCCGAGCACATTTTGAGTCCACTAAACTTTATTGACCATGTAGAGCCTTGAAAATGGCTTAATGGGGGTCTAAAGGGGCTGAAATGAGCTTAATACATATGCAAGGACCATTTGTGCAATTCTACCAAAGATGGCCATACGAGCCTCGTAAGCTTATCCTACATGCTTACGCGGGCCGCCTGAGAACCCCCAGCGACAGAAAATTTGTTTCAGCTGTTGTTTTGCAAGACCAGGCCCTTGTATGCAATATTTCTTGTTTGGGGACCAAGTTAACACCTTCCCAAGCATAATTACCTGTCACTAAACACTTGTAGGGCTGTGATTTATTGCTTGTTGGCCAAATAACCAAATGTAATGATCTCACAAGTTCATGACAAGTATAAATAGCTTGGTCCATCAACTCAATTCCTTGCTCATTCTCTCTTTTCTCCTTTCTCATCTGCTTTGGAGAGCTTCCTAATCTGATTGGAGGTTTATTCTAAGTAGAAAAGATAGCAAGGACCCTTAGTGAGCATTCTTTCATTCTTTTATTGCTTACTAGTTTAAAAAGTCAAATAGTGTTTGTCTTTTAGTTTGACCAGTCAATTGGTCAAGTCAAAGTTCAATTGAACTTTGCAATGTGATTGTAATCACAATGGTTATAATCCTTAGTGATTATACCTACTGATTTCCACATTAACTAGGCGTAGTGACGAGTCAAAGTTTCGGTCAAAATGCGTTTTAGCACGCATTTTGCAATGGTACTACTTTTAGGTATCAAAACACTTTGTTTTGATACCAAATCAGTAGGTTAAACATGTTTTGACATGTTTAACTCGTCACTAATAGTTTGGTGCTTGTTTAGGGTCGTTAGTTAGGCGATCTAAACAACCGCTTAGACTTTCGAACCCGACCCGTTTGGTCGATCTTTAGGATCCGACCAAGCTTGCTTAGTGATCATAGTTGTATAGGGAATAACCCCTGAGGTTATACCTTATGATCACTTAGGATTGGTTAACCATTTGTTAGTTAGCTTATGTGCCCATAGGAAATTACCAAAACGCCCTTTAGAAGCATAAATCCGTATGTTGACTATGTGAACATATTTTTGACATATAATCTGATTTAGTAACATGTTTAGGCATAATTGGGCATGTAAGACTTGGCATAGAACATAGTTAACCATCCGAACATAGTCTTACGCTAACGACGCATTATAGTAGTTTATACTACCATAATGGGTCGAAACGGTTCAAAAGCACTTAGTTAGACTTTCAATTCAGAATGTAAGGTCTATTAAATCATACCATATGAGTTCAAATACTCATTTGATTTATAGAACCTCATTCTATCCTATCTCCCGATTTAGGATCCGTTTATTAACATAGTTACCTATACTAGGTGCCGGTTGATCCCGTGATACTTGGAGCTTTTATTGGTCTTATTCTCAAGACTAATTAGCAATCCTAAGTGAGTACATAGTTCCCCTCTTTTACCATTTTCAAATATTTTGGGGTGATTCACATGTACATACTTGTTACTTTCTGGTTTTACATGCTATTGTGACATAAACATGCTAGTTTCACTTAGTACATATTTAGTACATGCTTTCACTGTGTTTTGCTATGTATGTTAAGCATGCTAGCACATTGTTTTATTACACATTTGTTACATATGTTTACTTAGCATATGTACGCATTGTTTTACATGACATTTCTGCTATGTGTGTTTACTGAGCATGCTAGCACATTGTTTTATATGAACATTTCTACTAGGCATGTTTACTTAGCATACCTAGTACATGGTTTTCATAGCATGCTTACATTGGTTATGAAATTTGGTGTGTTTAATCGGGACAATAATACATTCATTAACATTAACTACGCCGCTCGATAGTATGTAATGGTACCATAGGAATTGACAACTCCCGTTTCCGACTTCCTAGGTTTGTATGGAAGTTGGGAATGACAGAATCCGATATACATAACTTAGATGAACCTTTAATTTGTTTAAAGGTTTGTCACCACAGTCGCAAGGCTTGAATGTATGCGATTAACATTACTGCATAAATGTTTGTAATCATAAAGCATTGTTTTTCTGCAAAACATAACTTTTGATTAAAACTTAGGTTTATTCAAAAACTTTGTTTTGTACATTTACCTATAGGGTAGAGTAATTACTAGGTATTCACCGTACATGACATTTGTTTCACATCGACATTATCACATAGTTAAGTAAATACTTTTTACTTGCTATGCATATCATTTGGTTATACATGATATATTTCACAAATGACATCGTACATGGTTTACACATAAACGTTTAATATTGGTTTTAAACATGACATTTTGGTTGGTTATTGGTAACTGACTTATGTAACGAGGCTATGGGTTATATGCTAAAAGCATGGTGGATACGCCGCTGGTACTTCTTATATATAAGTGCTTTTATTATATTATTCATTGTTGCGTTTCCTAAGCCACTTGACAGAAACATGAAATATTTTACACAAAGACACGATATTGTTTTACAAATTACATATTTTATACAAATTCATCTCTTCTTGGTTATTCATTTAACCATGTATCATCCTTTTATTATCATTTGATTTCCACAATCGATTTTCATATGATTTATTAAAGGAAAACATTTTACAAGGTTCATGACTATATTTTGTTAAACACTTCTTTCAGATCCAAGTCATGAATCTGCATAAACAACCTATGTATCTCACAGGCATTTTTATGCTGACGTACCTATTTTTACATGTGTTTCAGGTGCTAATGCATGATGATGTTTGTGCTTCACTTAGGTGGACTCGGGCCTTAGTGACTTAAAAGACAATTATTATGTTATGTTTTATTTAAATTCCAAGACAATGTAAACTTTAATTCAATAATACATAATTTTTATTACCATGGTTGTTGAAACAATGATTCTGTTACAACACTCCCCGACGTTTCCGCCACGGTTTGTTATTTTAACGTGGTCGGGGTGTGACATCAACCAACTTATCACTTCACACTTTCTTGGTAATTGGTTAGCCATTATCTTTGGAAGTACCTATGTATATAAAATACACAACATTTAATATATCTTTAATTTTATAAATACAGTTTTTAGCATACAATTGTGATTTGAGCTAATTTGTTCTAAGAATATAGCTTACCAATCCCTCATTTAGGTCTGCCAATTGAGAGACGTTGATAATTATCATAAACTCCATCTGGAAGTAACAAATACAATAAAAGTTAAATACTAAAATATAAAATCAATTGTATCTGAAAAGCATTCTATTTAAGGTATAAAAAAATATCCAACACTCTGTAGGACCAAACTTATATGTTGTGTACTTCAATATGGTCCCTACAACTAACAATATGAATCTAACACTGTGTAAGATCAAATTTTTATTCTTGTATAATAAAAAAGTATTATATGGCAATAGAGTTTTCAAATATCCATGTTTGTGTTAACTTCAAACTTCAGTTTTTTTCATGAGACAAGACTATATTCACTTAAAATCAGACATATGAGTACTATAAACTGATGGTATAATGACAGACCGGGAGGCTCGACTAGAAAGAATAGGCGGAGAAATTTTGTGTTATATATGGTAATTTTTCTAATATCCGAATTGAATAGGAAACTTCTTTTTTGTGAAAAAGAAAAGAGAAGGAGTGGGTTGTCTAATAGGGTTCTTCCTCCACTAGTTGATACTTCAAGGAGGTTTGACCTGGAATGAAAGAACAAAAATGGATTCATGAAGGTTTAATTACTGAATCGCTTCCCAATGGCATGTTCCGGGTTCGTTTAGATAATGAAGATATGATTCTAGGTTATGTTTCAGGAAAGATCCGACATAGTTTTATACGAATATTGCCAGAATATTTTATGAAAATTAATATTGATAGAACAAATGTATCAAGACTACATGGCAGTTCATACAATAATTCTAAAACCATTCGTAAAATTTACAACCAAATATTTATGAAACAATAATATTTCAGATTGTTATTTAAATGGAATGAATCAAAATGTAACTAAATAGGTTGATATAAATCTTATTATAAAATAAAGAAGATAAGTTCATATAAGTTTATCTATTTTAACATCAGTATATTATGATTTTGATGTTTATATAATTTGAAATGAGGAAACTGAAAGGAACATGTCAAAGCATACCTATAAAATACACAAGAGAACAAAAAAAAAAATACCTGATCTAAAACTTTAAACTTCTGATCGTCAAGTCTGAGGAAGAAGAAACTGTAGAGTTTTTTCGACGGAGAAGAAGAGGTGAGATTGTATTGGGATTGTTGAAAATAAGATATTTATCTATTAACTTGTAATTGTTTATTTATTTAACTTATAATAATCTTTAATATCGGGATTTAAAAACTATTTTTAATTATATAAATTTAAATATATATTAAATTAATAAATAAGTTTTTCGTATTTAACATTTTAAATTTAAATTCAAACAGTGGTTATTGTTGTGCAAAAATTGCGATGTTTTATTGTAAAAGGGGGTAAAGTATAAATTTTGCAAAATTTAATTTCAACCAACCAGTGTAAATGTAACATCTGTATTAACTCCATTTAATATACTTTTCATCTCCGTTATTGAATATAAGCTCCAGAAAAGATATTCGGAAGTTTTCTCAAATAACTTTCTTATCAAAATCGGTAAGGTTCTATTGCATAATATAGATTACACGCTATAAAATCAAGTATTGTTTCTTTGAATTTATTGTTTGTATTATATATATTAGATTAATCATTATTTGTTGTTATGAGTATGTGTTTGTCACTGACGGCGTTTCATATTCTCTCTTGAAGAAAATAATAGTTGCTATAATCCGGTGTATTTTTATTGATTAAGTACTACATTAACTTAAATGAAGTTACTGATAGCATTCTCTGTCACAATTTGTGCATGCATCTTCGTGAGGTTGTCTTCTACATTACGATTGATAAATCAACCATATAATTTTTGGTTGATGCTCATTTGCTTAATTCTTGTGAGAGATGATGATTTTCGTTTTGTGCTTTGTTTTTATAATACCTTAAGTGTGTGAATATACCACTTGATTTTTATAATAACTTGTAAGTTTAAATTGTTTATTGCGGATATGAATCTATCCAATCAAACACCATCCTTTTTACAATTCCTTAATGAAGATGATTTTATATTTTTGGTATGTTTTTTAACTTTCTTGCTACTACTAGGATTCTACGTTAATTTTTGATGTAAGATGTTTGTTAACTGCTGTTGCAGAATATACCACTTGATTTTCAGACTCTGTTGTGGGGCAATGAGGTCCCGTATGGGCGAATTGTAGAGTTACTTGATGGTGACAAATCATGGTTAGTACGAGTAAGGAAGAGAGATGATCATTGTATATTTACGGATGGATGGACAAAGTTTGTTAGAGATTGTTGTTTGAAAACGAAAGATGATGTATTGGTGAAAGCTATTGGACGTTTGCCGTTCGTTGTCTCATGTTTTAAAGAAAAAGTGTACGAGAACTCTTACATTTCAGCAAATATCAGCCCTGAAGTTGGCATGATTGTAAGTAACGATATATTATTTCGTTACTTACTCTAAATATTTTAAGCTATCTCAAAAGCTTGCTAACATCTATTTGCCCTTTTAACGTCTGTTTCCTTATAATCTTAACATCTGTTGACTAACCTTTTTAACTTCTGTTGACTAAGTCTTTTAATCTCGGTTGACTAACATCTGATATTTAAGATTTGTCCACGTTGCAACCTCTGCTGGACATAATGGATGACAGTTGTTACGAAACCTCTGTTGGATAGCAATAGAGGTATGTAATAGTTGATAGCCAAAAAGTGGTTAGGTTGTGTGTAAATACTGTAACTACTGTTGACTAACCCTGTTGAGTAATTCTCATTTTAACTTTTGTTGACTAATCCGTTGTAACTTCTGTTGCTCATTAGTTCATATCAAATTTTCAAGTCTGCGCTAAATATTCCTTTGCTTCTTCTATAGCTAATTGCTGACAAATTTTGGAAACAATTCTATGGTAAAAATTACGAGTATGGGATGGCAACTATCTATGTTGGCGAAAGGTTTTGGAATGTGATGATGAAAGGATGGACTGATGGATGCGGATTTACTGATGGATGGTCAAAGTTGATTAAAGAAGTTCCCATACCAGTTTAATCTTGGTTGGTTTTCACCATGATTGCATCTAAAACGTTTGAGCTTTCCATTTTCCATTCTAAGACTGGAACTGAGGTTTCTTTCAAGAAAGCTGATGTAGTTGTTTTGGATGATTCAGTTTATGGAGATGATGGGTTTGATTTATTGGCTGCGGTATAAAATTTTGATGATATAATACATTGTTTTATAACATGACGGTGATAAGTAACTTTTATTATATTATGCTAATAACTTTTGAAATCTCATTTTGTAGGCTAAACACAAACAGCTTCTGGATTCCGGGGAAGTTGCTTTGGATGATGAGGATGCTGGAGCTTCGGTTGGTAATTCTAAGCAGCTTACGAGTTTTGAGGATATTTTTAATGTATATACACACATGTAATATTTATATATTATTATGATTTAAAATATGGTTTCTTATATATGATCCTTCTTATAAATATAGTTTGCTGATGATGGGCTATTTGATTCAAGGATTGCGTGTCTGGTTGATGAGTCAGATGTTAAAAATGCTGTAAATTTATAATTTTCTACGCATATATTTTATTGTATTATAAGTATAAGAAGGTTTTTTTAAATTTTGTTGTAGCCTGAAGATCATTCTATAAAAATAGCTGATGATGTTAACGATCGTCAACTACAGTCTAAAGATTTTCCTGTGCGTGACATTTCTGCCTCTTCAAGTGTTGTATCTAATGTAAGTGTTTATTAGTTTTATACTGTCTATTTTATTATTGTCTCAATATATTGATATTCTTCTGTATGATTGAGTCTTAAACTTCAAAGCTGAGTTGAGAAGATAGTTTTTGTTGATAAAGAAAGTTATAAAATTTCAAGAATTTAGAGTTGTTATATTCTAAATTAATTTACTTAGGTGGAAAAGATGCGCAAACTTCATGGCAAGACAATTGTAGAGGATAATAAAGCTGTTGATAGACCATGTAAAGTTAGAAAGGTTCGTTTAGTATCATCCACTTCAGAATCAGTCTTACACTTCACCACACATGCTGAAGACAGACTTGTAAGCTTTTTCAGTCATTGCTTTGTTTCGTTATTTCAACAATTTCAGTTATATATCAATATTTTATAAAATTCACTATTCAATTTTCTGTTTTTTTAGCAACTGCCATCAGATGTATCTTCTGCGTTGGATCTGCATACTGATAATCCTAAGCCTATCAAGATCCAGAATCTCAAATCTGAAGTCCAGGAACTGTTTATAACATCTCAAAAAACCAATACTAGATTCAACTATGTTGTTGTTGGATGGTCTTCTGAGATCTTGCAATATTGCTTTTGGTGATGAACTTTCATTAGAGTTTCACAAGTCTACTCAATTGCTGAAGTTAAAAAAAGTTGTGCATATCGTGACAAAGAGAATGTCCTCTTAGTTTCATGTCATGATTGTTTGTGGTTGTACATTTGGTTCGTTGCTGGTACTAATTTTGCTTCTTAGACATGTTCTATATGTAGTTATGTCTATAACAAGTTTCATTGTCAATGGGTGGGTGCTACTTTTTTTTTATGGATAGCACAATGGAAATACTCATATGTATCTTATATATTAACTGATGATGCATGTCTATAGTTATCTTTTAGCTATAATAGATAACACGTTTTGTGTCACACCCCGACCACGTGTAACATACAAAACGTGGCGGAAACGTCGGGGAGTGTTGTAACAGAATTAATGTTTCATAACCATGGATACCAAAAAGTGTTTCGTTTTATTAAACATTGAATAATTACATCGTCTGGAAATCTAAATACACAATTTAAACATAGTCTATCATTGTTATTGAGTCACTAAGGCCTTGTCCAGTCCTATGTGAGCATGCATCCTATCAATCGATATCTTTCAACAATACCTGAAACACATGTGAAAACGAGGTCAGCAAAGAAATGCTGGCGAGTACATAGGTTTTGTGAAAATAAGATTCATGGCTTCTGTTTAAGAAAATGTTTAGTCATGAACCTTGCAATTTGCTTTGTCTTTGTAAATCATTTGAAAAATAATAAGTTCAGATGATATGTATAAATAAGAGAATAATGCATGATTAAATGAATAACCATGTAAAATGAGTTTGTATAAGTTAAGTTGTTTGTACAACAATGTATTGTGAAAAGTATGTTATTTGTATAAAATGTTATATGTTTAAATTGAAATGATTTAAACAACGCTACGATATGTAATAGCATATAAGCACTTATATATAGGAAGCACCAGCGGCGTATCCACCATGCTTATATCATATTACACACGCCTCGTTACTTAAATCACTTACTACAACCAAACCAACAATGTAAGATGTCTATGTGTAAACCAACTGCCAAATGTATTGGAATAATATGTCAAAATGTTCATGTCAAGATGTAAATCATGTTATGTATAACCAATGTCAAAAGTGTTTGTGTCAAATGTAAACCACGTAATGTGTAACCAAAATGATATGTATGGTTAGTGAAATGCATCAATTAAACCATAGGTGAAACGCACAAAACAAAGTATTGAAGTAAAACTTGGTTTAAATCAATAGTATGTTTCGTGGAAATGCATGATCAAATGAAAATCATGTCCAAATGTTTACGCAATCGTTAAAACATTTTGTGAAATCGTTCAAATTGTTCTTGTTGTTTTAATCGTTCAAATTGTTCTTGTTTTAATTGTGAAACTACTTTATGGTCGATTTTCTAATAACATTCAAACCTTCTTGACTCGTTCATCGTTCCAACTCATTCTCGTTCTTAACAAACCCTTACCAAAGGGTAAATTAATAATTACAGATTCAGTCGTTACCCAAAATACCCACACATAACCATGGGTATAGAAAATAACGGGATTTGTCAGATCCTATGGTACCATAACCTAATACTGGTCGGCTTGATCATTGCTAATGAATGTCATTGGTTATGTAACTACAACCAACAAGTTTGTTCACTTTATTGAAATCGTTCTTGAAACCATCGTAATTGTTTTTGAAACCATTGTTATCGTTCTTGAGACCACATTGTAATTGTTTTTTAAACCATTGTAATTGTTCTTGAAATCATTGTTAAGACATTTAGCACATATGAGTCACCCCAAAACAGTTTGGAAAACAGTAAAAGAGGGGAATAATGTACTCGCCTGAGAATGCTTAGAGGTCTTGAACAACAACCAAACAAAGCTTGAGGGAGCACGGAAGCAGTCGGCAATCTAAAACTATATAAATAAACCGGACTTAAATCGGGAGATCGGATAGGATGAGGCTTGGTAAACCAAATGAGTATTGGAACTCATATGATATGGTTTAACAAGGCCTACATACTACATTGAGACTAACCTAAGTGCTTTCGACCCATCGCGACCCATTAAGGTAACATACACTACTTTAACGCGTCGTGCGCGCAAAGCGCGTTCGAGACGTCTAACTAGTCCTATGACAAGTATTATATGCCTAAACATGTTACATAATCAGTTATGTGACAAAAGTTTAGGTTACATATGCTTAATTACCAATTATACATGAAAAGGGTATTCGGGTAATTTACCTAAGGCATATAAACTACCTGTCATACAACTATTCAAACGAAGCGACCATAGGGTATAACCTCGGAAGGTTATTCCCTACCTACTATGGTCACCTAATGTATTTGGTCAGATCCTAATGATCGACCAAATGGGTCGGGTTCGAAGGTATAAGCGATTTATTAGATCGCTTACCCTACGACCCTAGACAACGTGATAATCTGTAGGCATAGTCCCAAGGGACTATAACCAACGTGATTACACTCACGTTGCGAAGTTCAAACGAACTTCGCATTGACCATAAACTGGTCAACGCAGAAAGTCAAACAAAGTTTGACTTTCAGACTCGAAAAGACTCGAAAAGCAATAAAAGAACGAAAGAATACTTACGAAGGGTCCCCGAATGCTAATCCTGATTCAAGTAGCTCAGGTATGAAACAATGGTTTCAACTTAGAGCTCCTCAAATCAGAATTCTTGTGAGTTTAGAAGTGAAATGGGTTGGGTATTTATAGTATTCGGAGAACCGTTAAGGTCGTTTCTTGGAAAAGGGGGCACGATCAAAGCCGTACACTTGTCGGAACCTTATGGTAGCTCATTTGCCACTCACCATAGGAAATTGACACTTGGAATTGGGATGGGGGGTGCAAAACAGCTGCAAACAGGCTGTTAAACATTGAATCTGGTCTGCAGAGGCTGAGGCGGCCCGCTTCAGGATACACCAAAACTAATGCGGGCCGCATTGGGGTTCTGATCAGAAAATAAGTTTCAAAAATGACAGTTTTGGTCCCTGTTGTGTATTTAAGCCATTTCCGACACTTCTAAGGCCCGTAAAGCCAACTTTAAGGCCCTAAAATGATGCCTAAACATTGTGGACATGAAACATGCTCAAAAATATGTTGGATGTCAGTTCGTTTGGTCGTACGAACGCGATGTTCGCTTAATTACGACGGAATGCGCACAAGCGCGAAAAACGATCCAAATGACGCAACGAATGGATTTTTGGCAAGCCAAACACTAAAGCATAATATAGTCATGCTTACATAAATTTTTGGATGTCCGGATGTATTCAGAACGTAAGATATGCGCGAAAATGCAAACTTGTGCACTTTTTGACACTTTTAGTCCCTGAATGACCCAAAAGTATATTTTAGCACACCGAACCCCTCAAAGCTTATTTCTAATCTAGGTAAAGGATATTTAAGATGTGTTTAACTTATGGTCATGTTCCGGAATGTCTGTTCCAGTACAAATCGTCATACTTTCGCAGTTTGTCAAGTTTAGTCCCTGTAAGCGAATTAACTTGCTTTCGGCATACCAAACCTTCCAAAACTTATTTCTAAGTTATGTAGAGGTTATTTAAGGTATGTTAAGTCTATGTCACTATTCCGGAGTGTTTGTTGCATTAAACTGGTTATATTTACGCCTTAGTGCGCGTATAACCTTCCAGAAAGCGATTTAGAGCTTGAAATCGAACAAGAGTTAATATGTGTAAACGATACACATATTTTTACAAATCCCAAGTATGAAATATAATATTTCATTGGTTCGGTATTTGTTTGATGTCCGTGGAGGCATAGGTGTTACAGTCTCCCCTACTTTAGGAAATTTCGTCCCGAAATTTAATCAGAGGAAACTTGTGAGAGCTTGAAAACATGAAGTTGAAAAGATCGAACAACATTGGTTAGGGTTCTGAACTTCTAGTAACTTTAAATAACATTATGCTTTCAATGCAAGAGGGACACTTATATACAAGTATATGAAGCGTCATTGGTGCGTCCACCGTACCTCCATTACATCGTTCTCATTTTGTTATTGTTGTCACTATCGGTTCTTACACATAATAAATCCTACTGGGTTTCTGTGCACTAAATTTCATAATTATGTACGCGTCCATAATTAGACAATTCCTTGCACAGTTCACACAGTCTATTTTATAATGTGTAGGGTAAAACCAAATGAACAAACCTGTGATGAGTGTGACTGGACCACCATAGGGTCCTTTCAGCTGTATCATCACATGCCATTCTTAACCAGATCTTGAATCAATCTTTAACTAGACCACTCAAGGGTCCCTCATCGAATCATGGAATGGTACTATATAACCCAAGGGTCTTAACTAACACGTAGAAGCCCATGAGGATTTAAGGTAGTACCTTTTTAATATCCTACTATGAATCCCTCATATGAAGATATGAAAGATTCTATGAGGATTTGAAAATCGTATCACACAAAAACATAGAGGAGAACACATAAACACATATCACATAATCGCATAATCGTATACTCGCATAATTGTTTAATTTGACCTTTAAATTTGTTATCTTTGGACACGGGTATTTAAAGCATACTAGGAATCAAATCCTTAATTGCATCAATTTGGATGGACCCACAAGAATACCCTGCTTGTTGACTACATGACCCAAAAATTGAAATTCTTTAAGCCAAAATTTCCTCTTGGAGGATTTAGCGAAAAGTTTGTTCCTTCTTTAGGGGTTCCAATGTCAACGAAGGTGTTGATCGTGATCGGCTCGGGATATGAATAGATCAAGATGTCATTAATAACAATGACGAACTGATCCAAATAAGGCTTGCAGACTCTATTTATTAAGTCCTTGAAGATGGCTGGAGCATTTGTCAACCCAAAAGACATGACTGTAAACTCGTAATGGCCATACTTCATGCAGAAAACCGTTTTAGGAATATCTTCTTTGAGAATACAAAGTTGATGATACCCAAAACGCAAATCGATCTTGGAAAAGCATGAAACGCTATGCAGTTGATTGGAGAAATCGTTGATTTAAGGTAGGGGATATCGATTCTTGATGGTAAGCTTACTAGGCTTACGTTAATCGATATACATTCGAAAAGATCCATTTTTCTTTTCACAAAGAGGACAGGAGTTTCTCCAAGGTGAAAAGTTCGGACGGATGAATCCTTTATCAGACAACTCTTGAAGCTGTTTTGATAATTCTTGCATCTCGAACGGTGCAAGACGATAAGATACTTTAGATTTAAAAGAAACAAGTGTTTGAGGTTCTTAGGGAGATCACAAGTGATCATAAAAATGACAAAACCACACGAGTAGTTTTGTCTTTGTGTTGACATCATAAGGTTGGATCAAACATTCATACAATTGCATTAGTTAAAAAATAAAACCACAAATTTTTATTTATATAACAACCGCATTGTCTTTAAATGTTACAAGATAACAACCAGAGGAAATACAAAATGCTAATTGTTCACTCCTCATCATTGAGTGCCTCATTGATGTTAAACACTCGACCACGTGCTGGATTCACATTGACGTTGACGTTCGCATTTGGGTTTGCGTTAGCATTTGCATTCACCAGTCTCGGGCAGTTGTGGCGAAAGTGACCAATCTCTCCGCAGTTGAAACATGACCCTAGTGGGAATCTCGCAGCATTCCCTTGAACCGGAGCTTGAACCTGAGCAGCCTGATTTTGTCCCAAACGACAAACATTGGCCAAATGCCCAAGTTTACCACACGTCGTGCATTACCAGCAAGCTTGTTGTACCGCGTGATGACCGTTGCAGCGTGCACAATGAGGTGCGGTACCGGCATATGCTTTCTTTGCAGGTGGCTGAGCTGGTGGGTTCCGCGGGTTCTGAGCAGTCTGTGCTGTAACAGCAAAGTTCTGAACACCCTTTCGCTTTCTTGATTTCTTTGACGTCTCACCTTCCTTACCCTTCTTGCTTTGACCTTTCTTGCTATCCTCCTTGTCAGACACCTGCTTCTTACCCTTGTCACCCTTTCTGTGTAACTTATTCTTTCGAATCTGCGACTCAGTCAATGTCGCAGCTAACTCGATCGCCTGACGGAGTGTGGTAGGGCTACTACCAGTAAGGATGTCTTGTACCGAGTCAGGTAGGCCATCGATGTACCTTTCGATATCCTTGTCGAGTGGGGTAACCATTTTCGGGCAAAGCAGACTCAACTCCTCAAACCTATCAGTATACGCCCTGTGCTCACCACTATCTTGCTTCAACTCATCAAATTCCTTCTCCAAAGCTCGCTGCTCATGACGAGGACAGAATTCCCTCATCATAAGGGCCCTAAGTTCAGCCCATGTCTGTGCTAGAGCAACTTTTGCACCACGATCCCTCATAACCCCGTTCCACCATGTGAGAGCCCTCTTCTGAAACACACTCGAAGAAAACTCGACCTTGCGATTGCCAGGACACTGCACGTAGCGGAAAGTATTCTCAATGCTCTCGAACCATTGAAGAAGCCCAGTCGCTCCTTCAGAACCACTAAACTTGAGTGGTTTAGCTTGGTTAAAATCCTTGTATTTGCATGGAACATTGTTGTTGTTGTTGGCTTGGTTCCATTGAGCAAAGAGGTTTGGGAATTGAGCAGCCATTTGCTGCGCAATGATTTCTGCCAATTCGGCAGTCGCTATCTGGCTTTCGCGTCGAGGAGGCATTCTAAAAGAGGAAACATGAAAGGAAACAAGTGAGAGAATTAGACGAATAGAATGAGATGAAACAAATCTGATGAAAGCAAGGATAGTGGTCATTTGTTTGTTACTACAAAGCAACAAACGACCTCGGTGATTAATCAAAGTAAATAGGTCAAAAATAATGTATCGCGAAGACATGCTCGCCTATAAGTGAACACTCATCCCAAGAATTCCCAGGTAAGCACAACTGGTCTCGCGTCTGATGAGATATATACGAAGTGCTTGCCTAGACAGAAAACCCAGAATACAGGCATTCACCCTTCCAGTTTGCACGTGTTCACATTATTTAAGACTCAAAACTTTGGCAAGAGTTTGAAAATTCAAAAGGGGTTCAAAACCTTATAACTGAGGGTTCAAAACCTAGTAATCAATCATCCTAGAACAGATGATTAGTTTTCAAAGCGGTTTTGAAATTTATGTTCTTGTTGTGGTCGTCGCCTAAGGATAGGTGACGGTATTGTTTTATGACTAAACGCAAGTAAACTCGCGTTAGGGTCCTAAGAAGGTTATAGACTAGGTCAAAGCATTACTAATAACCTAATTCCCTATAACCATTGGCTCTGATACCATCTTTTCTGTCACACCCTGACCACGTGTAACATACAAAACGTGGCGGAAACGTCGGGAAGTGTTGTAACAGAATTAATGTTTCATAACCATGGATACCAAAAAGTGTTTCGTTTTATTAAACATTGAATAATTACATCGTCTGGAAATCTAAATACACAATTTAAACATAGTCTATCATTGTTATTGAGTCACTAAGGCCTTGTCCAGTCCTATGTGAGCATGCATCCTATCAATCGATATCTTTCAACAATACCTGAAACACATGTGAAAACGAGGCCAGCAAAGAAATGCTGGCGAGTACATAGGTTTTGTGAAAATAAGATTCATGGCTTCTGTTTAAGAAAATGTTTAGTCATGAACCTTGTAATTTGCTTTGTCTTTGTAAATCATTTGAAAAATAATAAGTTCATATGATATGTATAAATAAGAGAATAATGCATGATTAAATGAATAACCATGTAAAATGAGTTTGTATAAGTTAAGTTGTTTGTACAACAATGAATTGTGAAAAGTATGTTATTTGTATAAAATGTTATATGTTTAAATTGAAATGATTTAAACAACGCTACGATATGTAATACCATATAAGCACTTATATATAGGAAGTACCAGCGGCGTATCCACCATGCTTATATCATATTACACACGCCTCGTTACTTAAATCACTTACTCAAACCAAACCAACAATGTAAGATGTCTATGTGTAAACCAACTGCCAAATGTATTGGAATAATATGTCAAAATGTTCATGTCAAGATGTAAATCATGTTATGTATAACCAATGTCAAAAGTGTTTGTGTCAAATGTAAACCACGTAATGTGTAACCAAAATGATATGTATGGTTAGTGAAATGCATCAACTAAACCATAGGTGAAACGCACAAAACAAAGTATTGAAGTAAAACTTGGTTTAAATCAATAGTATGTTTCGTGGAAATGCATGATCAAATGTAAATCATGTCTAAATGTTTACCCAATCGTTAAAACATTTTGTGAAATCGTTCAAATCGTTCTTGTTGTTTTAATCGTTCAAATCGTTCTTGTTTTAATTGTGAAACTACTTTATGGTCGATTTTCTAATAACATTCAAACCTTCTTGACTCGTTCATCGTTCCAACTCGTTCTCGTTCTTAACAAACCCTTACCAAAGGGTAAATTAATAATTACAGATTCAGTCGTTACCCAAAATACCCACACATAACCATGGGTATAGAAAATAACGGGATTTGTCAGATCCTATGGTACCATAACCTAATACTGGTCGGCTTGATCATTGCTAATGAATGTCATTGGTTATGTAACTACAACCAACAAGTTTGTTCACTTTATTGAAATCGTTCTTGAAACCATTGTAATTGTTTTTGAAACCATTGTTATCGTTCTTGAGACCACATTGTAATTGTTTTTTAAACCATTGTAATTGTTCTTGAAATCATTGTTAAGACATTTAGCACATATGAGTCACCCCAAAACAGTTTGGAAAACAGTAAAAGAGGGGAATAATGTACTCGCCTGAGAATGCTTAGAGGTCTTGAACAACAACCAAACAAAGCTTGAGGGAGCACGGAATCTGTCAGCAATCTAAAACTATATAAATAAACCGGACTTAAATCGGGAGATCGGATAGGATGAGGCTTGGTAAACCAAATGAGTATTGGAACTCATATGATATGGTTTAACAAGGCCTACATACTACATTGAGACTAACCTAAGTGCTTTCGACCCATCGCGACCCATTAAGGTAACATACGCTACTTTAACGCGTCGTGCGCGCAAAGCGCGTTCGAGACGTCTAACTAGTCCTATGACAAGTATTATATGCCTAAACATGTTACATAATCAGTTATGTGACAAAAGTTTAGGTTACATATGCTTAATTACCAATTATACATGAAAAGGGTATTCTGGTAATTTACCTAAGGCATATAAACTACCTATCGTACAACTATTCAAACGAAGCGACCATAGGGTATAACCTCGGAAGGTTATTCCCTACCTACTATGGTCACCTAATGTATTTGGTCGGATCCTAATGATCGACCAAATGGGTCAAGTTCGAAGGTATAAGCGATTTATTAGATCGCTTACCCTACGACCCTAGACAACGTGGTAATCAGTAGGCATAGTCCCAAGGGACTATAACCAACGTGATTACACTCACGTTGCGAAGTTCAAACGAACTTCGCATTGACCATAAACTGGTCAACGCAGAAAGGAAAACAAAGTTTGACTTTCAGACTCGAAAAGACTCAAAAAGCAATAAAAGAACGAAAGAATACTTACGAAGGGTCCCCGAATGCTAATCCCGATTCAAGTAGCTCAGGTATGAAACAATGGTTTCAACTTAGAGCTCCTCAAATCAGAATTCTTGTGAGTTTAGAAGTGAAGTGGGTTGGGTATTTATAGTATTCGGAGAACCGTTAAGATCGTTTCTTGGAAAAGGGGGCACGATCAAAGCCGTACACTTGTCGGAACCTTATGGTAGCTCATTTGCCACTCACCATAGGAAATTGACACTTGGAATTGGGATTGGGGGTGCAAAACAGCTGCAAACAGGCTGTTAAATATTGAATCTGGTCTGCAGAGGCTGAGGCGGCCCGCTTCAGGATACACCAAAACTAATGCAGGCCGCATGGGGGTTCTGATCAGAAAATAAGTTTCAAAAATGACAGTTTTGGTCCCTGTTGTGTATTTAAGCCATTTCCGACACTTCTAAGGCCCGTAAAGCCAACTTTAAGGCCCTAAAATGATGCCTAAACATTGTGGACATGAAACATGCTCAAAAATATGTCGGATTTCAGTTCGTTTGGTCGTACGAACGCGATGTTCGCTTAATTACGACGGAATGCGCACAAGCGCGAAAAACGATCCAAATGACGCAACGAATGGATTTTTGGCAAGACAAACACTAAAGCATAATATAGTCATGCTTACATAAATTTTTGGATGTCCGGATGTATTCAGAACGTAAGATATGCGCGAAAATGCAAACTTGTGCACTTTTTGACACTTTTAGTCCCTGAATGACCCAAAAGTATATTGTAGCACACCGAACCCCTCAAAGCTTATTTCTAAGCTAGGTAAAGGATATTTAAGGTGTGTTTAACTTATGGTCATGTTCCGGAATGTCTGTTCCAGTACAAATCGTCATACTTTCGCAGTTTGTCAAGTTTAGTCCCTGTAAGCGAATTAACTTGCTTTCGGCATACCAAACCTTCCAAAACTTATTTCTAAGTTATGTAAAGGTTATTTAAGATATGTTAAGTCTATGTCACTATTCCAGAGTGTTTGTTGCATTAAACTGGTTATATTTACGCATTAGTGCGCGTATAACCTTCTAGAAAGCGATTTAGAGCTTGAAATCGAACAAGAGTTGATATTTGTAAACGATACACATATTTTTACAAATCCCAAGTATGAAATATAATATTTCATTGGTTCGGTATTTGTTTGATGGCCGTGGAGGCATAGGTGTTAGATTTTGGTACAATATCTATACACATACGTATATGTTCTATCAATATGTGTTATGCATGGTTTTCTAACACATGTTGTTAATAACATTATTCTCTTAATATATGTTTACTAACCTTTGTAGTTTCTGTTGACTGACTTTTTTAAGATGGGTTGACTAACATCTGATTGTTACAATCTATCCATCTGGCAAGCTCTGTTGGAGATAATGGATGACAGTTCTTATTAAAGTCTATTGGAAAGCAACAAAAATTTTTAACATTTAATAAACAACAGTGGTTTGCTATCAACATAATGGAATTGCTATTGATCATTAATTTATATCAATTTTGTAAGTCTGCACTAATTATTTTTTTACTCTCTGTCAATATGTGTTATGCATGGTTTTCTAAGAAACGACCTGTGTTTGCACACGGGTTTTACCGCTAGTAATTATAATAAAGCTCTGCCCCGTTTCAAGTATTCTAACCCTTGATCACTGATACCCTGTCCGATTGATCTAGAGCCCCGTAACGCATGTCAAGGCTATGCCTGACTATGTTTGTAGGGGTTCTGTCTCGTGACGAAGGGATAAAGTTGAATTGGGTTACTATACTAAATGTGAGTGCATTATATATTTTAAATAGTTTAGGAGTTATACCCAAGATATAACAACACTCCTAAAATCTTTTGAAAGTCCCTATACGTCATAAAATACACCCCGTATAAGAAAAATGGCCCTAAATACCTTTATTTTTATAAAAATTAAATAAAAATTTGTTTTTATAGTCTCTCGCGGGCCGCGAAGACTTAGTCTTCATCTTACGCGGGCCGCGAGCGAGAGGATAAGTGGCGCAACCCGGAGCCGCCACGTGGCAGGACACGCGTCAGAACCCGGGATGACTCAGCAAGCACGTCGCCGCCTTTAGGGCCCTCGCGGGCCGCGTAAACCTTCTTATTCTCTTTCGCGGGGCACGACGAAGTGCCGATCAGGCACTATAAATAGAGGGGATCGGATTCTGTTTCAATTCGTTCCAACTTTTCAATTCTCTCTCTAATTTCTATAGTATAGACACTATACCCGGGCATTATACCCCCCTAATTAGCGAAGCTCTGCCTCGTTGTAAGTATTTTAACCCCCGGTTACGTATTAGATACGCTGCCCGATTGATCTAGTGCTCCGTAACGGCTGTTGAGGTTCTGCCCGACGTAGTCGTTGGAGTTCTGTCTCGGAGAGGGTATAACTAATGTAAATTGGGTTATTATACTAACACGAGTGCATTGTTTAATTAATAGATTATAACCAGGAAGTCACAAAGGAAAGACCTAAAATAGCAATGTAAGTAATCTCCTTTTTTGCAAATTGTTTTTACAAAACCTCACTTAATTAATACTATATTAAATAGTGATTGAGTATTTGTATTCTACAATTATCGTCGGTATGTTGGGGTTTTGTATACAAAATTTGTTACTACCTTGCGAGGAGTAACTTGACCACAAGTCGGGTTGACAGTACAGTGGGTGGTAATTAAGTTGATGGAAACAAATGTAATTGCGCGACCGCCCTCAGTATTGTACAATGGTTTTTACTTAACTTGATTAAATTGGGATTCACTCACTAGTATTTCCTACTGATAAAATGTTTTAAACACGTGTTTCAAGTATTAGTGTGAAGCCAATAAAAGCCAGCTGGAGAGCACTGAAGGCTTAGAAAAGTGGCAATAAAAAGTTACCAAATTAAAAAGGAGAATTGTTTTCAATAATTGGGGTTATTCCCTATAAATGTATCAAAATGAAAAATCGGGTTTTGTCCCACTTATAAATGTATTATCAGAGAAACTTGGGTTTTATCCCATTTCTTTATTTTAAATATTTTTGGTGTTTAACTCTGATAAAATATTTCCTAACTACGGTCCTGATGAAACTTTCCGCTGCCAAATTGATAAACACCGATACCACTAAAACTGGCCGCGGCCGCCCGTTCCTGGGTTATTAGGGAACGGGGGTTGTGACATTTTTACTAGTTGATTTGATTGATTTGTAAACGGTTGTTTTTGCTTAAATCTTAATTCGAACTTATTCAATTCCCGAGATTTCTAGTAATTGGGATACATTTGTAAGGGTTAACGTTAGTAATTGTAATTGGTAACTCATATGATAATCTTCCATTGTCTTTAATCGATGTAAGTAGTTTTTGGGTAATCACAATCAATTAATCAAATTATGAAATTATGTCCATGTAATTGTAAACAATCAAACACGTAAATGAGGTTTGCTTTGAGTCTGAAATCCGGAGGAACCATTGTTTCCTCCAACTGTTTACAAACTCATTTTCTTAGTAATTTTTAGTTAACCAAACAACCAAAGAAACTGATTTTTTATATTTTTGCAATTAGTTAATCAGTACTTAATTCATAACGTTTTCCACCAGACTCCCTTGGATTGATACCCTGCTTACCCTAACTACCTAGGTTAATTAGGTTTTTGAATGACCCATTCAACAGTTATCAAAATGGCGCTGTTGCCGGGGACTCCGCGCTTATAGGACGATGCTAAGGCGACTTCTTCTAATCTCGGCTTTCTCGGGTTGAGACGTCGATCAAAGCCTGTCGATAGCGACGATCTGCGATGGAAAGGGGAGTTAAAAGGTGAATGAGTTTTGTGTTCCACAACCATTTCCCTTCTCAAACTCTCCCCTTTCAGGAGTTGTTTCAGAAGTAGGAGGTCCACGGCATGATGCCTTGGGAAGACATCAGGCCGTACTGTACGGGGGATGTGCACACGTACACACGTGTACATGTGATGGGGAGTGTGAAACACGAGCTTTAAGTGTGTTATCCTGTGTGATTTAATGTGTTTTATGCGATTTTATGTTCCGAATATGATATCTACGAGCTTTTGTGGTTTTACATGTTAATCGCATAAACTGGTAAAGTTCGGTTGCTTAGTTATGAAGAGGAACAACCAAGGATGATTATCGAGAGAGCATATCATTCAGGACTTGATTTGAGCCAAAATATAGCTTGAATTAGCAAGAAACGTGAAATAACAAAGTCCAGGGGCGTATATGTCATTAAGTGAAAGTTGAAATGAAGGTTAACAATGTATTCAACATCCACCACGTAGGC
Organism: Helianthus tuberosus; assembly: GCA_030545235.1. Lineage (NCBI taxonomy): Eukaryota > Viridiplantae > Streptophyta > Magnoliopsida > Asterales > Asteraceae > Helianthus > Helianthus tuberosus. Next base: position 162,667,801 of record CM060399.1, on the reverse strand, counting down.
TACGGCTGCAATAGCGTAACCTACGGTTCATCAACATCAACAAACAAAGATTTCCAGCAGGTCTCGAGCGTAACTTACGGCCAAAGACCATAGCTTACGGTTGCTTTACGGACCGTAAGCCAAGCTTACCATACGGTTCGTAAGCCTATGGCGGGGATTCAGGATATGCACGCAGTTGACTTATTTGACTGATTTAATATGTTTTTAACCCTAATTTGGAGCACACTTCATCTTGGACGAATTTTAGGGTTTCAAGGAGCAAAGTTTGGCCATTATTCACCTCTCATTATCATTCCTTTCATTAATTCAACCGAATCGAAGATGGTTTCAATTGTTTATCAAGCTTTTGAAGATCACATGACCAAGATGAGAGGCTAATTTATTTATGGATTCCTCCGGGTGGAGGATTCTTGTAAGTGAACCGATGTTTTGTGTTTGAACTTTTGTTAGAATCTGGTAATCTAAGCTTTCGATGCTTTTTACAAGTTGATTTTATTGATTTGTAAACGGTTGTTTTTGCTTAAATCTTAATTCGAACTCATTCAATTCCCGAGATTTCTAGTAATTGGGATACATTTGATAAGGGTGAGGGTTAGTAATTGCAATTGGTAACTCATATGACAACCTTCCATTGTCTGCAATCGAAGTAAGCAGTTTTTGGGTAATCACAATCAATTAATCAAATTATGCAATTATGTCTATGTAATTGTAAACAATCAAACAAGTAATTGAGGTTTGCTTTGAATCTGAAATCCGGAGGAACCATCGTTTCCTCCAACTGTTTACAAACTCATTTTCTTAGTAATTTTTCGTTAATCAAACAACTAAACAAACTGATTTTATATTTTTGCAATTAGTTAATCAGTAATTAATTCATAACGTTTTCCACCAGACTCCCCTGGATGATACCCTGCTTACCTTTGCTACCTAGGTTAATTAGGCTTTTGCATGACCTGTTCGACAGTCATCAAAATGGCGTCGTTACCGGGGAGTCATGCACAAAGCGTTTTGTTTTGAGTATTAGTTTAAATAGTTTGAAAATAGTTAAAAAATCCAAAAATAGTGATTCTTTCTTTGTTGCTCAATATTACGGTTGGTTTTTTGGTTCGTTTGTGTGCAGTTGAATGTGGACGTGTATGCATTATACGAGGAAGTCCGAAAAGTCTTCGCCACTCGTATTTGACCCAGAAATCGAGAGGACCGTTCAGCATACTCGAGTATTGCTTAAAGAGAACAAAACTCTGCAATCTCCAACACCTACATCCGCAACAATGGACACTTCAGAAAACCCAGATAAACAACAAGTTTCACAAGCTCAATTCTCACCAACTCCTACACAACCATCACCTAACACCACCATACCATCTCAACCACCATCACAATCAACTCAACCTGCTACTACTCAACTACCACCAATGCCTCCACCACCATTTCCCAATCTAGACAACCTACCACCATTCTAAAACCAGCCAACATCTTCCCAATACCAAGTCTTCACCTCAACCTCTAATATCCAACATTCTTCACTGTATGTGAGGATTGTTGCTGATGAGAACCCGATTCTACCAAACCAAACACAACACGTTAACTCATCCACCTCAATTCCCTTACTGACCCAACCTTCACATTATCACCCAGCTCAGCAATAACAGTTTCCCATGTTCGATCAAGGGAATAGCTCGGGGGAGTTCGTTGAAGGTTACGGCGAATACGAGATATATGGGGGTACTCAAAGTAATAGGCAGGTGGTGAATGCGGGAAGTTATGAAAGATACAACATGTTATATGGTTTCTTAGAAATAGGGAATCCATGTACGTCTGGGTATCAACAACATGTTCATCAACCTGCGCCGATCAACCAACAACCAATTCATACAAGGGAATAGATATTCCGTTACCACCACCAGTGCCTCAAATCCCAGGTCAACAAAGGCCACTCCCAAGAAACCTAATTCCACTAACCAACAACTTCAAGGGTATCCCGAGATGATATGATCGAGGACCAGTATGGGGGATTGAGAACCACTTTAAACCCGCAATTGCTAACAACCCATCACCGGTTGTTATACCCCTCTTACACGGTCGTTCGTTTGAGGTTAGAGTGCAGTCCATCCAAAGTCTACCCAAATACCATGGATTGGCAACCGAGGAACCGTACCTGCATATAGCCGCTTATGATGCCCGTTGTAACACTATCGGGGGCCAAGGTTTTACTACTGATGAAGTGAAATTGGTACTCTTCCAATTCACCCTTAAAGACAAGGCACAAAAATGGTTACATACCTTGCCATCTGCCTCTATCTTTACAAGGCCATAAATGAAACAGTTGTTTCTGGACGAGTTCTACACTCCTCAGAGGATCCGTGATGCTCGGAGGGATATAAGGAACTTTCAGCAACAAACTGGTGAGTTATTTCATGAATGCTTCAACCGTTTCAAGATGTTGCTGAAGAATTGCCCACATCATGGCAGACAATGTGGGAATTACTCAATTCATTTCATGAGGGTTTAACACCAGAGGATGTACGGGACCTCAGCTCGATATCAAACGGTATCTTTGGTACAAATTATGAGCATGTGGACTGGGACTATCTGGAAAAAATGGCAAGTACCTCAAAGAGGAAAGCACAATCATCGAGGAGAGGTAGGCATGCAGTCGTGAGAACGGTAGAGAACGCACCAGAAGTGGGTGCAAAGATGCCAATGTGTGGGCATTGTAGAGACCTAGGGCACATAGCTGATCAGTGCCCTAGCATTGTAGGTAGGTATGATGAGGTGCATATGTTGCAAGGAAATGGAAACAGGTATTCGGGTTTCCAAGGTGGCAACCAATCTTTTCAGCCACGTAATCAGAATAACTATCAAGGGGGGAATAACTTTAGTTATTAAAGAAGCTACCAACAGGGTAATGGTCAGGGCAATAACGAGATCATTGAAATGTTGAAGGCCTTGCAGCAAGAGATGCAAAAGATAAATCAATTGGATGAAGATAGAAGATAGAAAAATGAGATTCAGGACAAGGCCATTCAGTCGTTGACCACTCAGATGGGGCAATTAGCTAGCGAGGTAGCTAATCTGAAGCAGCAGCATGGGAAGCTGCCAAGTGATACTCAAACAAACCCCAATAATACAAGGAACATACCAATCAGTGGGGTAAATCTCGTTCCTAAAAGTAAATGTTACGATAACTGTCTGTCTCCATCTCATGTGATTGCAGGATTACGTGAAGCAACTGAAGAAGGAAGTGGAGTTGATTCATGGGAACAGGTTGTTCCAATCCGAGTTGGAAACTTCAAGATCCACCGAGCATTACTGGATTATAGAGCTGAAATGAGTGTCCTCCCAGATAGCTTGTATGATCAGTATGATTTTGGTCCTCTGCTAGCATGTGATAGCATAGCGACGTTCACGGATGCGAGTTGGAAACAACCCCGGGGAGTGGTGAAAGATGTGGTAATCCAACTGGGCGAGTTTTGCTACTCGGTGGATTTTATGGTGATCGATTACGCACCGACGAAGACCTACGAGCAGCCACAGGTGGTTTTCGGCTGCCCATTCTTGTATACAGCGCACGCCAAGATCGATTACAGAAACGGAATGGTCACTATGAGCTACGAGAATTGTAAGTTATACTTTAATGTGTTTTATGTGATTATATGTTTCGAATGTGATATCTACGAGCTTTTGTGATTTTACAGATTAATCGCATAAACTGGTAAAGTTCGGATGCTTAGTGACGAAGAGGAACAAGCAAGCATGATTATCAAGAGAAAGCATATCATTCGAGGCTTGATTCAGGCCAAAATGTAGCTTGAATATGCAAGAAATGCGAAATAAGAAGGTTCAAGGGCCTATATGTCATTAAGTGAAAGTTGAAATGAAGGTTAACAATGTATTCAACATCCACGACGTAGGCTACAGCTGCAATAGCGTAGCCTACTGTTCATTAACATCAAGAAACAAAGATTTCCAGCAGGTCTCGAGCGTAACTTACGGCCAAACACCGTAGCTTACGGTTGCTTTACGGACCGTAAGCCAAGCTTACCATACGGTCCGTAAGCCTACGGCGGGGATTCAGGATATGGCGCAGTTGACTTATTTGACGGAATTAATATGTTTTTAACCCTAATCTGGAGCACACTTCATCTTGAACGAATTTTGGAGTTTCAAAGAGCAAAGTTTAGCCATTATTCACCTCTCATTATCTTTCCTTTGATCAATTGAACCGTATCAAAGATGGTTTCAGTCGTTTATCAAGCTTTTGAAGATCACATGACCGAAATGAGAGTCTAATTTCTTTATGGTTTCCTCCAGGTGGAGGATTCTCGTAAGTGAACCGATGTTTTATGTTTGAACTTTTGTTAGAATCTGGTAATCTAAGCATTCGATGCTTTTTACCAGTTGATTTGATTTGATTGATTTGTAAATGGTTGTTTTTGCTTAAATCTTAATTCGAACTCATTCAATTCCCGATATTTCTAGTAATTGGGATACATTTGATAAGGGTTAGGGTTAGTAATTGCAATTGGTAACTCATATGACAACCTTCCATTGTCTGCAATCGAAGTAAGCAGTTTTTGGGTAATCACAATCAATTAATCAAATTATCCAATTATGTCTATGTAATTGTAAACAATCAAACATGTAATTGAGGTTTGCTTTGAATCTGAAATCCGAAGGAACCATTATTTCCCCCAATTGTTTACAAACTCATTTTCTTAGTATTTTTTAGTTAATCAAACAACCAAACAAACTGATTTTATACTTTTGGCAATTAGTTAATCAGTACTTAATTCATAACGTTTTCCACCAGACTCCCCTGGATTGATACTCTGCTTACCCTAGCTACCTAGGTTAATTAGGTTTTTGCATGACCCGTTCGACAATCATCAGTGTTGCAATGTTTGCAATGTGCTTTCTTTGGAGGTGCTTTCTTTGGTAGTAGCGAATAACATAAATGTGGATGTGTTGCTTTGTGTTTCGTTTCTTATTTAATGGGTAAATTAATAATTAATAAATAGATAAAAAAAGAAACGGGTCAACTAGGGCTTTACAATATTTTTGCCTTTTGTAATAAAATAAACATTGCTTCTTTTTTGGTTGTAATAAAGGGATATGCAGGTTGCTTGTTTTCAAGCAGGTTCATGAAGAGCCAACATCTAATTAGGGGTGTGCATGGGTCGGTTTGGTTCGGTTTTTACTATTAACCATAACCATAACCGCTAGTTCGGTTATGGAGTTTTGGTAACCATAACCATAACCAAACTTCGGTTATGGTTAATCGGTTATGAAGTCGGTTATGGTTCGGTTTTGGTTAATTTCGATTAAGTAACCAAGCAAGGTTTGAAATAAATAGGGTTGTGCACGATTTAAACTTAGCTTGAGTCTATTTTATAAGATAACGGAGACTAAACTTTTTGGTTAAACTACCGATTTGGGGTTCTTTTTAATAAGGTAATTCTCAAACAAAAAAAATTATGGACATCACACCTTAGTTCTTTATTAAAATAAATGGCATCTACATCAAGATCATTTTGTTACTAACATACTTTTATCTTAGTAAAAACCTTCTATATGGTTTTGTAAAACACAAATCCAGTATATAAAGTTAGCATTACAAGTTCGGTTCAGTTTCGGTTATATCGGTTAACCATGTTGTCTAGTATAGAACAAACATAGTGATTGGGGTTGAATTGTATTGAGATTGTATTGATAAAATGTTTGTACAAGAGTAGGGTTACACAAAGGTGGAGTTTATATAGAACCCCATATTACACACTAGCCCCTACACTATTTTCCTTCTTTCCGACACTCCCCCTCAAGTTGAGTAGTGGGGTCACCAATACTTAACTTGCTCAAACAGCTACTAAAAGCGTTTCCGTTGACTGCTTTTGTGAGAATATCTGCGAGTTGATCTTTTGTTGATATATACGAGAGCTCTATGATTCTTTCCTCCAGTTTTTCCTTGATGAAATGTCGATCTACCTCCACGTGTTTTGTTCGATCATGTTGAACTGGGTTTTCTGAGATTTGTATTGCAGCCGTATTGTCGCACATAATTTTACTGGGTTTCGCCCTTTGGGAGAAACCAATGTCTTCTAGGAGCTTCCTGATCCAAAGAACTTCACTTAGCCCTCGAGCTATACCTCTGAACTCAGCTTCTGCACTCGACAGAGCGACCACCTTCTGTTTCTTACTTCTCCAGGTAACGAGGTTTCCACCAACCAAAGAAAAATATCCTGATGTTGATCTTCGGTTTCCCTTATCTCCTGCCCAGTCTGCGTCAGTATAGAGCTCAACATTTAAATGTCCATTTGTTTTGAACAATACTCCATGGCCTGGAGTTCCTTTGAGATATCTTAAAATTCTCTGAGCAGCTTCCATGTGGGCAGCTTGAGGTTGATGCATGAACTGACTCACCACTCCAACAGCATAAGCTATATCAGGGCGAGTGTGAGATAGATAAATTAACTTGCCCACGAGCCGTTGATACCTTTCTTTGTCTGCAAGTTCTCCATTGAGTTCCATGTGAAGATTGTGGTTCACTACCATTGGAGTATCTGCTGGTTTACAATCAACCAACCCAGTTTCTACTAGGAGATCAAGGACATACTTCTTTTGGCAGATGAAAATCCCCCGTTTAGACCTGAGAACTTCTATCCCGAGGAAATACTTGAGATTCCCAAGGTCTTTCATTTCAAACTTTGAAAACAGATTTCTTTTCAGCCGTGCTATTTCTTCTATATCATCTCCGGTAATAATCATGTCGTCCACATATATGATCAAGCAAGTTACAAGACCGTTTCTTCTCTTGAGGAACAAAGTATGATCAGCGTTACTTTGGTGATACCCATACTCTTTCATGGCCAAGGTGAACTTTCCAAACCATGCCCGAGGAGATTGCTTTAGCCCATAAAGGGACTTTTTCAACCGACAAACTTCTCCTTCTTTAAAACCCCCTGAGAACCCTGGAGGTGCTTCCATGTAGACTTCTTCAGTTAGGTCTCCATGGAGAAAGGCGTTTGTAACATCAAACTGGTGAAGAGGCCACTCCTTGTTGGCTGCTACCGAGAAGAGAACTCTGATGGTATCCATTTTTGCAACCGGAGAAAATGTCTCAGAATAATCGATCCCATACGTCTGAGTGTAACCCTTGGCTACAAGCCGAGCTTTGTATCGTCCAATAGAACCATCTGGCTTATACTTGATTGAATATACCCACCGGCATCCAACTGTTTTCTTTCCTTTAGGAAGAATGCACTTCTCCCATGTGTTGTTTTTCACAAGAGCACGCATCTCCACTTCCATTGCTTCTTCCCAGTTCTTCTTACCTTGAGCTTCCTTTACGGAATTAGGTATTTGTTCAGAGTATAGTGAAGTAACAAATGCTTTCGCACTGTTAGATAAGTTCCCGTTGACCATATTAGCTACCGGATACCTTGAATTTCTGGCTTCCCTCTCTGGGGAGTACCGTTTTGGAGGAACCCCTCTATTGGCTCTAGGAGGAAGAGAGTATCTTCCGGTGGTCTCTGCTGCACCTGGTGCAACCTGTTCAACAACTGGTTCAACCTGTTCAACAACTGGATCAACATGTTCTGTAGTTGTCGGTTCCATGTGTTCCCCTGTTGTCTCATAGTTATAAGACGTAGAACATTCAGGGTTCTCAGTATTTCTTACCTCGGGCATCACGTTGGATGGACTTTCTTCAGTGGTACTGTGCTCCGCGGATTGTGTGTCTGTGTTTGAAGGACTCGCAGTACTGTGGTAGTTTTCTGTGTTGACTTCTTCAGATGAGGGAATTTGGGTTAACCAGCTCAGAGTGTCTATACTGTCATTCTCCCCCTGACCACTGAGTTGGGTGTTATAAAAGTATTTTGTTTCAAGAAAGTCAACATTCATTGTGGTGAACATTTGACGAGTTGTTGGATTATAACATCGGTAACCTATTTGATCTATCCCATAGCCGACAAATACACATTTTTCAGCACATGGGCCAAGCTTGTTTCGATTGGTTTTGGGTATATGAACAAATGCGGTACACCCGAAGATTCGAGGTTCAAGTGTAAGAGGATGAGGAATACTGGCAGACTTAGACAGACAATCTAAGGGAGTCTTAAACTTAAGAGCTTTTGTGGGAAGCCGATTCAGCAGATACACAGATGTTGCAACTGCCTCCGGCCAGAAAGATTTAGGGACCTGAGATTCGATCAAAAGGGCTCGAGTCATTTCAAGAATAATACGGTTTTTCCGTTCGGAAACACCGTTTTGTTCGGGGGTATGAGAACAAGACGTTTGATGAACTAATCCTTTGGTTTTAAAGAACTGTTTCATGGATGTATTGACAAATTCCCCCCCATTGTTGGATCTAAGGATTTGGATTTGAGTTTGGAATTGAGTTTGAATCATAGCATAAAACGTGATAAATTTTTCGTAGACTTCGGCTTTGTTTTTCAAAAAATATACCCATGTCATGCGAGTGCAATCATCCACGAATAGTATAAAGTACCGAAGACCCTGCCCCCCCCCCCCCCATCACAGGAGCAGGACCCCACACATCGGAATGGATTAGTGAAAAAGGTGAAGCAACTTTCGTATTGCTAGGTTTAAACGGTTGTCGATGGCTTTTAGCACGAAGACAGGTTTCACAATCTATTTTTCCATTCGAGGGGGAGAGTTTTGGAAACAAAAGGTGCGAATAGCCATGGGATGGATGCCCCAAACGTCTATGCCATAGCCAGGCTTCCCGGCTTTCGGTTCCTTGTGCCAACATTACAGTGCCCTGTTGAGTCACTTCATCCACGTAGTACAATCCGTGACGCTCAGTACCACGTCCAATAATCACACCCGTCCTGATATCCTGTAGGAGGCAGAAAGTAGGGTGCATTAGTACCGTGCAATTCAATTCTTTGGTAATATGGCTGATTGACAGCAATTTGTGTGATAAGGACGGAACATAGAGACAATTTGACAATTTCATAGTTGGTGAAATTTCAATTACTCCTCCTCCTTTCACTTGCATCGTTCCGTTGTTTGCTGTATGTATTTGAGATTTTTGAGGTTGGGTCATTGACCGTATGTCTAATGGTTCAAACGTCATGGTGTCAGTGGCACCAGAATCAAATATCCAAGAATTGTTTTTTTCATGATTGATTGCCATTTTTTTTTTTTTTTGGGTTGTCCCGGCACTGCTTATTAATTAACCAACAAAACCGGCGAATTTATCAATTTCGCTGGATACTTGAACTCGCGTTCAAGATTTTAGTTCGGAATACCGTCGCTAGGTAGCGAAGATACTTTACCGGCGAATTTATCAAATACACCGGTAACTTGAACTCGCGTTCAAGATTTAAGTATGCCCCAAAAACAAATAATAAATCCGCTCAGCGGATATATAATATGCAGCGAAATAAAGAGGGCAGCTGGCTGAGCGGAATAAAATGGCAGCAGATGTAAGGGCCTCTAGGGTTCTTTGAGGCAATCTCCTTCTTCTTTACAAATCCGGTTACCACCACCCTCAACTTCAAACAACAGCAGCGGATTTAACACTGTTGAACAATGACAACAGCGTATAAACTTAAAATCTTCTTCTTAGTAAATCAGCCAAACTGTATCCTTTTTTCTTCTACTATGAAACAAAGTTGAACCCTAAAATTATAACCTCAGCCGCACAATAGATTCTTCTTCTTCTTCGTTAATTCCAGCAACACAAACCTTCTGTTTGATTCAACTTCTACAGATCTGAATCGGCGTCAATTCGTTTCTCAGATCCAAAGACAACCTCAATCAACAACGATACGGAAATCGTTCAGATCTAAACTCGATCTCAGAGGACCTGTTAAAAAGGCGTCAACAACAACACACGATCGACACGGACTTGCTGAACAAGGTGGCGGCTGGATTTAGGGTTGAGGGTTTTTCTGATCGAAGATGGGATTTTAGGGTTTTGCTAACAAACACGGTGACGGCGACTGTTAATTGAATGACTGCTATTGCTGCTGAAGATGATGAATATGCTACTGACAGGTTCGGAGTTGATTTTGATTTTTTTTGTTTTGATTTTGATTATTGTTTTGGTTTGAGGTTGGATTGGCTTGGGATAGATTGTAGATGATGAGCAACGTTTCAGGAATCATAAACACTGCTCTGATACCATGTTGTCTAGTATAGAACAAACACAGTGATTGGGGTTGAATTGTATTGAGATTGTATTGATAAAATGTTTGTACAAGAGTAGGGTTACACAAAGGTGGAGTTTATATAGAACCCCATATTACACACTTGCCCCTACACTATTTTCCTTCTTTCCGACAAACCAAAGTTTCATAACCATAACCGATTGAGCGGTTATACAAAGTTTCATAACCATAACCATTGGTTATATCGGTTATCGGTTATTAGTGGTTCGGTTATGTCGGTTATGGTTCGGTTATCGGTTATGGTGGTTAATTTGCTCACCCCTACATCTAATCATCAATGCACCTCATGACATCAAACCATCAACAAAGCAAGAAGATTTGAGGAGTTCTGTTCATTTTTTATTGCATATAAAAGGGTCAATATAAGGTAATATTTTGTCTATAATTTGTCAATTAGGTAAAATCCGGAGGGTAGTTGCATAAGTGTTGTTGCCATTACTTTCTCTTTCAAGTAAAGGGCACCACAAATATGTTGCCCTTATTAGTTACTTATCTACTTTTAATATAATCAGTTATCATTCTTAAAATTATAAGATTTCATTTTTAGTCTCTTAGTGTTATTCACAAAAACTAACTGGAGTTTACAGCCCGTGACATAGCAAGTGTTTGCAATGTTTCTGTCTCTTCCATTTTTCCTCTAGGTAAACAGGTTGCAAGTTGTGTGTTGATATTAACAATATATGCTTCAGAAAAAATGCACACATAGGGCTGAAGAGAAGCCAGAATATATATAAAAAAAAAACAATCAAGAGAAGAGTAAGATTCCAATTCATTTGTAACTAACTTTATTACTTAGATAATGTAAGTCACTTTGTATTGATTGTAAGGTTGTGGATATTCTCTTACATATATGTTACTTGACAGCCAGGATGAAAAGAAAGAGAAACAAGAACTAAAGGAAGCGAAGCTGCAAGTATTAATTGTTAAAATAGAACATCTGAGTTTGACTTGACTTATGTAGTAAAACAAGGCTTGGTTCTTTATTTTTTATTAACACGTTACATGTTTGTAAACTAATCATCACTTATGGGTTTGTACTATTGTTATCTTAATTAAAATATGGAAATATAGACGCTGGTGATACGATCTTCATCTTAGGTAACAATTTCATTTTTTTTTTTGGTTGTATTTTCACTTGGTTTAATGCAATAACTATAAGTTTGTTTTGAGTGCATCAATCAGCAGCGTATTTGGTATTCCAACATTCAACAGTTTCAGACGTATGATAATTTGGGAACTTATCAGTTACGGTACTCGTAACGAATTAAATCAATGCCGAACGCACCTCCGCCGCAACGCACGGGTACATTTACATTTCTGAACTAGCTGTCTTTGTAATTGGAGTTGGATGCTAAAAACTAGGAAACTTTTTATTGTTTTATTTTATTTTCAAAGGTACAGGAGGCACAACTTTGAACTTGTAATGGTCACCTTATTGCAGTTGTTATGTTCATCTTTATTAGGTATTATTTCCCCTGACATGTTCTGTTTTGCAAATTATTGCTATATGTCTAATAACTCAATTTTCGTCTCAGATGAGCAGAAAAAGACTACTTATTGGTTTCTTATTTTACTGAATCTACTATTGTCGTAATAATTTACTATTTTTTTTTCCCTTATGTAATTCCATAGAGAAGGTCTAAAAGCAGATCGTAATGAAGATGGTAACATTTTACTGTTTCACCCAGAAGAAAATGCTAAACGAATGATGGCAGGGGCATAGCATATGTGTGGACCTTCTCCTTCTGTTGATCAGTTTTTGCAAGTTGTTAAAGCCACTGTATTGGCAAATGAAAGATGGGTAATGCGTTGTTATGTGAAAAATATGAAGTTCATTCATAACTTCACTTAAATATCATGTAACAATTACTTTTTCCCCCTTTATTAGATACCCAAGGTTCCCTGTATCATAGTCACAGAAATCGCTCATCCTCCCGCGAATTCCATATTGGATCGTTTTGTACCCAAACGAAATTCGTTTTGTACCAAATCGGTACTGGTACGTGACTGGAATTGAATGGTACGCTGTACCAATTTGATTTTGCAATCGCTCCGATGTTGTTGGTGGTGAATGGTACGCTGGCAAAGCTTAACATTCCCTGTAAAATACCAGTTATGCTCCTGAGTTGGAATTGAATGGTATGCTTAAGAGAGAGTAGCCATTGCATGATACTGAGAAATAAGATTGGTTTGGATTGAGGTCAGAATAGGTGGCGGGTTAGAAATAGAGGTGGAGGAACTTGGGCCCTTGGGAGACCGGGAATTTGTTGGTAAACGACGAAGTGTTAAAGATTCGGGCAGTGGAGTAAGGTGTTTTAGGGATCGAAGGATCTCGGTAAAGGGGGGCAGATGAAAATGAGGTGGTGGTGATGCTGGAGGGTACAAAGTTTGAACTTTCATCACCATCCCATATACGGTCCGAAAAGGTGGTGGTGCTGGAGGAACCATAGTCGAAAAGGTAATGGTCGGTGGCGTTGTATGGTTGGGCCGCCGCAGTGGTGGTGGAGGAGAAGAGGAGCAAAGAATAGAGGGGTAAAGTGAAGCTGAGCAATGGCATAATGCTTGATAGCTCTCCTTGTTGATGTTGAAAATATTAATAGGTATTTGTCACAAAACATATATGGTAGTGGTTGTTGAAACTTATAACTAAAAGGATTGGCTAGTTGACTTGAGTCTTCTAACTTTTGCTAATGGCCAATAGGAACTAGTAGTATACTTGTCCGGTGTATGAGTTTTTTAATCTCATAATGACAAAAAAAAAATATTTGCATTCTAAAAATGTGAGTTTGACCCGTTTACTAAAAATGGTTCATTCTGGCCCGTTTACTAAAAATGGTAACCTCGGCTCGCTTACTGAAAATGGTAACCTTGACTAGTTGCTTGTTTTCAAAGTACAAGATTTCATATAATGTAGGCAGAAATATCCTGTTACACACATGTTCCATTAACGCTAATGCTGATGATAGGGCGCACCTCTTGTCGTTTCATCTCCTGCGTAAAGTTAAAAAATAAACATCAGTCCTAACCTAGGCCATGTATATGACTGTTGGATATGTGAAAATGACGACAAACCTCAACTGTAAGCAATTTATCAATAAGGAACTCAGAAGGGACTGTGATCATCCGAGAAAAATTTGAGCGCTGGAAAATGAGTTTTACATGGATCATAACTAATTTATGTGTATTAAATATGAAAAGGGAAAATAAGAAATATGGCATAGCATCTACTCACATAGGTATCAAACATCTATGTTTCAAACTGCACCATTGCCGACATTAGCAAGACTCTACCATCGTCTTCATCATCGCTTAGTGAGTTTTTCTCGAGAAGGCAATCTCCCATTTCCCTTGACGATTCTTAGAACTCTAAAACAAATTATCAACATCAGAATCACTCAAGATTTTTTTTAATTTGTTGTTGTGAGCGAAATAAATAGCATACCATATGCACTGTTGGCAGTGGCAGCTGCATGCGAGAGTAAATTGTCACAATAATCTTTCATGTATTGCATATCATGTGAAGCCTAAGAAAGTTCATCCAGTTGGGCATGAGAAGGTTGAGCATGATGCCTCGTTAGACCTAACCCACTTAGTTTTTTGAAGGGAAGTTAAAATAGGTGTTACTTGGTAATTCATGTTGCAACTTATTGGTGAACATATTATATAATTGTTGGGCTAATGTTATTGTCTGGGTTACCTCTTGTTGGGTTGAACTGGCAATTAAGTGGCCCAGTCAGTTTGTTATGATGTTTGTTAAGTTGTTGTAACAGATATGCAAGTTGTTATAAAAGGCTGAAAGTTTAAGGGTGCTATGTGTAACATTCAAGGGAGTGCGATCATCCCTTGTTATAGTTTTGGACTTGGATGTAAATTGGACTGATGAGGCATATAAAAGGGTTGTTGCAGCTATGAGAAGACTGATCTCTCCCCTTTTGTTCACTCGCACACTTCTCTCTAGTTCTCCGGTGTAGTATTAGGGTTTGTAATACTTTTGCTCTGTTGTTGAAGATCATTCTGTGTAAACTCTCAGTTGTTTGTGAGAGTTTGATCTTCTGTTGTTGGTGATCATCTGTGTACGATCATCCCAGTATTTGTTTGTATTTCATATTAATTACAGATCTCACATATTATGAGTTTTATGGTTTGGGCGGTGTTTTCTGGTTTGGGTAATCAATAAAAATTTTGTCACTGTTTTGTCGCTTCTCTGTTGTTTCTGTTGATTCTTTACATTGTTTGTGTTGATTCTTCATACCATTTTACATGGTATCAGAGCACTAGTGGCTCTTTGTTACTGATCTTGGTTGTTCCGCTGTGAGTGTTTAGGTTATTTGTAGATTGTGTTCTTCTTCTCTTGAAGAACAGTTTGGATATGGATTTAGGGAAGTGTGCCGGTGCAGATCTGGTGTTGCTGAAACCCTAAGTTAGGGTTTGCTGCTGGTTTTGGGAGATCTCTCGTCTTCTGATTGTTATTACTTCCTGTGTTGGTCTCTGGAACTCCTAGAAAGTTTCAGGGCAAACTGACTAGGTTGTGACTTGTTTCTTTGGTCTGTGTTTCGTAACCCTAGAAGATTACAAACTTAGATCTATTTAGAGGGAGTTAAACGCTTCTGTAAGATTGTTCTTGTACTATCTCCGGTTTTTTATTGGTTGTTGTTGATCTAGTTGATGCCGGGGTAGTGAGGACCGGCTTTATTTGTTGACTTGTTTAGTTGATACCGGAGTAGTGAGGACCGGTTTATTTGTGTTCTTGCTTGTTATTTCTTTTTTTGTTGTTTTGTGTCTATTGATTGTTGTTTAGTTTGTGGCTCCGGATTTAAGGCTTGTCCAGGCACCATGGAGTGATGACCCTGGAATTTGGTCCCTGACTCAGCTTCACCCTAGGTTCTTGTTTCTGGTTGTGTTGTTGTTCTTCTATGATTAGTTATCTGTTGATAACTTGTGTTCTTTTGTTGATCATTTCTTTGCATTGTGTATTACTATCTGCTTATCTATTGTGTTGTTAATATGGATCCTTGTAGTACATCTATTACTCTTATTAGTAAGTTAGACATAGGATTCCCTCTTTACTTGCATCCTAGTGATTCTAGAGCCTTGACCATTGTTAGTAAAAAGCTTAAAGGTACTGAAAATTATACTGTCTAGGCTAGTGCAATGAAGCTTGCATTAGAAGCTAAAAATAAATACGGTTTTATAGATGGTAAATGTGAAAAACCTGAGGATGATGATGTGTTATCTGCCCAATGGGATAGGTGCAACTCAGTTGGGCTTACTTGGTTGTTAAATTTTATCTCTGTGGAACTGTTTCTTGGTCAAGTTTTCTAACTTAGCCTATGAGGTCTGGAATGATCTCAAGGAGTCTTTTTATAACGTTGATGGTTTTGTTGTATACGATTTGTATAAAAAAATTAACAACATTTCACAAAATGGTAGTTCTGTGGCTGATTATTATAATTGATTGACAACAATGTGGAAGCAGTTTGATGCTATGTTGCATCTGCCTTAATGTTCTTATCAAGCTACCAAGGACTACAATGATTTTTCAACGTTAATAAAATTAATGCAGTTTTTTTATGGGGTTTAATGATGTTTATCAACCAGTAAGAACAAATCTATTAACAAGAGAACCATTTCCTTCGGTTAAAGTGGCCTTCTCTATTGTTTCTAGAGAAGAGTCACACAGATTGTCTAGTAGTGGGTCTAAAACACAGAATGTGTCCTTTGTGTCTAAACCTAATCAAGTATTTGATCCTAAAAAAAGAATAAACAGAGGTCCTAATCCTAGCTTAAAGTGTACTCATTGCAATATGATAGGACATGCAATTAATAAGTGTTTTTAAATTGTTAGTTACCCTCCTGGTTTTAAAAGAAGAGTTAACAATAATCAGCCCAATAAAAACAACTTTACTAATAATAATAAGTCAAATAATGTTGTTGGGTCATCTACTTCTACTAGTGTTGCTGGTTTACCTTTTACTTCTGAGCAGATTGCCAAGTTGTTGAGTTTAGTTGGTGAAAAATGTGGGTCTGATTCTCAGAATCCTAGTATGGGAGGTGAGTGTCTTAATGTTTCTAATTTTGTGAGTTGTTCTAGCTCTCTTGTTTTTGGTAGAATTTATGTGTGGATTGTCGACTCAGGTGCTAGTCAAGACATGGTTAAAACTGATAAAAAATTGACAAATGTTGTTGATTTGTCTGAATTTGGTATTATTGTTGGTCATCCAAATGGAACATGTATTAAAGTTTTGAAAATAGGTGACCTAAAACTGACTAATGAAATAGTGTTGAAAGATGGTTTTTTACGTGCCTGACTATTGTGTGAATCTGATGTCGTTGTATAAGCTGGCTAGGGATAATCATGTTTCCCTCATCTTTAGTGATGATAGTTGTGTTTTACAGGATTCCAGTTCAAAGAAAATCCTAGTGAATGGTAGTCATGATGATGGCTTGTACTTTATAGGAAATAATGGTAATATTGTTAATACTTGTTTTAATAGTGCTGTGAAGTCTTTTACTTGGCATAGTAGGTTTAGACACCCTTTAGATCAGGTCTTAGTTGTGTTAAAACAAAACCTTAATATAAATGCTAGTGATCATGGTCCTTGTGAGGTATGTCATAGGGCTAAACAAGTTAGAGTCCAATTTCCTTTGAGTGAACACAAAACTAAAGCTCTAGATGATTTAATACATTTGAACTTGTGGGGTCCATATTAGGTAACAAGTTATGAAGGCTTTAAATATTTCTTAACAGTGGTAGATGATTATTCTAGAGTTGTTTGATGTTATTTTTTGACTAATAAAACCGAAGTTTTGAAAATTTAAAAGACTTTTATGAACTTGTTTTCACTCATTTTAAGAAAAGGATTAAGGTTTTTAGGAGTGATAATGGGACTGAATTTGTGAATAATCAGATTAACATGTTTTGTAAAACAAAAGGAATTTTACATCAAACTTCTTGTTCTTATACACCATAACGAAATGGTGTGGTGGAACGGAAACATAGAAATTTATTAAACACAACTAGGGCACTGATGTTTCAGGGTGAGTTGCCTTTAACGATCTGGTCTGATTGTGTTCTAACTGCAGTGTATTTAACTAACAGGTTATGGAAGGAGTCATTTTGAAATAATGTTTGGTTTTAGTCCTTCTTTATCTCATCTAAGGAACTTTGGATGTTTGTGTTTTAGTACCTTTTTAACTGAATCTGATAAGTTTGCATATGATGCAGATAAATGTGTTTGGTTATTCAAATGTAAAAAAAGGGTATAAATTTTGAAGTTTACATAGTAAAAAAAATCTATTTTTCAAGGGATGTTAAATTTTATGAGAATGTATAACCCTTTAAGGTAAAATCTTTTGATAATCAAGAAACTGTTTGTGAAAATAATCTAGATCATGTTAATTTTTGTGAACACTTTTCATCTGAAGTTCCTAACATACCCAATGATGAAGAGAGTACAAATGGTGCTCATGATCCTGTTAGTGATGATCAGCAGCCATTGTCACCCTCTACATCAGCCCCTGAATCTGGTATTGATCAACAACCAAATCAGGTGAGTAGTGGTGGTCAGGGTAACAATGGCGGGGCAGAGGACATTTTAGGATCAAATGTTGAGTCCACTCAGTCTGAGGGTAATCAAAATGTTAGAAGATCTTCTAGGAGTGTTTCTATGCCTAAAAAGTTTGATGAGTTTGTTGTTGAGGGTAAAGTAATATATGGTATTGAAAAGGTTGTTAGTTATGCTAATTTGTCTTATGAAAAAATGTGTTTGGTTGCTTCTTTGAACAAAACTGTTGAACCTACCACTTATAATGATGTTTTTAAAAATGGTAGGTGGTTAGAAGCAACGAATAATGAAATGGAAGCATTGTATATAAATAATATCTAGGTATTGGTTGGTCTTCCTAAGGGTAGAAAACCCATAGGTTGTAAATGGGTGTGTAAGATCAAATATAAGGCTAATGGGGAAGTAGAAAGATATAAGGCCATGTTAGTGGCCAAAGGTTTTTACCAAAGGGAAGGTATAGATTTTAGTGAAACCTTCTAACCTGTTGTAAAAATGGTAACAGTCAGATTGTGTTAAAACTGGTTGTTAATAATAATTGGACGTTATATCAAATGGACATAAACAATGCTTTTTTGTATGGTATCTTAACTGAAGATGTGTTTATGACTTTACCTCAGGGTTATTTCTCAAAAGATAATACTAAGGTGTGTAAATTAGTTAAGTCCCTGTATGGTCTTAAACAAGCTCCTAGACAATGGAATGAAAAAATAACAACATTGTTAATTTCCATGGGGTTTGTTTAGAGTGTTTGTGACTATTTTTTGTTTGTGTTGTCTAAAATGATGTGTTTATTGTTCTTTTAGTCTACGTCGATGATATAGTTGTGACAGGTAATAACAAAACTAAGATAGAAAAAATAAAAAGGTGTTTTTTGGAAAATTTTCAAATCAAAGATCTTGGAATACTTAGGTATAGAAGTGTTATATTCTGATGGTTGTATTTGTTTATCACAATGCAAATATTGTCTTGAATTGTTGAACGACTTTGGTTATCTAGGTTGTAAACCAGTTACAACTCCCATTAAGAAAAGTTTTCTTGTATCAAATAAGTGTGTTAAGGAACAAAAGGTTTTAGAAAACATAAATGGTTTTCAAAGGTTGATAGGGAAATCGATATCCTTGTCTTTAACTAGACCTAATATAAGTTATGCAATTCAGTTTTTAAGCCAGTATATGCATAATCCTTGTCAATCTCATCTTGATATAGCTATAAGGTTGTTGAGATACTTAAAAAAATCACCAGGTAGTGGTATTAGTTTTAAGAAGTCTGATAGTATGACCCTGACAAGATTTGTTGATTCTGACTGGGGTCTATTACTGGGTTTGGGATATTTCTGTGAGATACACTTGTTTCATGGAAAAGCAAGAAACAAAATGTAATATCCAAATCTACAGCAGAAGCTGAGTATAGAGCAATGTGCTCAGCTACTTGTGAAATTATATGGATTTTGAACATGTCAACTGAACTAAAAGTTAAGTATGTTCTGCCTGCTAAAGTATTTTGTGACAGTAAGTCTGCAATTTCCATCTCTCAAAATCCTGTATTTCATGAAAGGACAAAACATTTTGAGACAAACCTACATTTTTTGAGAGAGAGAATTGCAGCAGGTGTTGTTGAACCTGAGAAGGTTCATAGTGATGTGCAGACTGCTGATATATTTACAAAGGGTTTGAGTGCAAGTCAACATCAAACTCTTTGTGAGAAACTTGGTCTATATGATATGTTTGTCACATGAATTATGGGGGCTTGTTAAAATACGTGTTACTTGGTAATTCATGTTGCAACTTATTGGTGAACATATTATATAATTGTTGGGCTAATGTTATTGTCTGGGTTATCTCTTGTTAGGTTGAATTGGCTATTAAGTGGCCCAGTTTGTTATGATGTTTGTTAAGTTGTTGTAACAGATATGCAAGTTGTTATAAAAGGCTGAAAGTTTAAGGGTGCTATGTGTAACATTCAAGGGACTGCGATTATCTCTTGTTACAGTTTTAGACTTGGATGTAAATTGGATTGATGAGGCATATAAAAGGGTTGTTGCAGCTGTGAGAAGACTGATCTCTCCCCTTTTGTTCACTCGCACACTTCTCTCTAAATCTCTGGTGTAGTATTAGGGTTTGTAATAGTTTTGCTCTGTTGTTGAAGATCATTCTGTGTAAACTCTCAGTTGTTTGTGAGAGTTTGATATTCTGTTGTTGATGATCATATGTAGATGATCATCCAGGTATTTGTTTGTATTTCATATTGATTACAGATCTCACATATTGTAGATCTAGGGTTTGGGGGTGTTTTCTGGTTTCGATAATCAATAAAAGTTTTTGTCACCGTTTTGTCGCTTCTCTGTTGTTTGTGTTGATTCTTTACATTGTTTGTGTTGATTCTTCATACCATTTTACAGGGGAAACCACCAATCGATCTCTGGTTGAATGTTGGAACAAAGCAAGGGTTTCTTGTATTGTAATAAAATCATACTCAATACTCAATTTTACTCAAATTCAATCCATGTGTCAACAATCAAAACACTAAATTTCAAGCAAAAATACAATAAATAAGAAAAGTAAAGGATCATGAATAATTTCAAGTGCGAATAACCAGATTAGCAAGACATTATTCTCAAAATTAAAAAACTAATCCAATAACCTCGTACTTAATATAAACAATATATTTCCGTAAATATCCCAAAAGAACATAAATTTTTTGAAGCAGTACTGCTTTGGAAACGTGAATTGATGCAGCAAATAAAAATAAAAAAGGAAAATTGATGGATTGAACATGAACTTTAAATTTGTAACTCCAAAAGAAAAGTGTTAAACTCAAAAGTGAAAACGAAAAATAATCGCAAGTTCGAAAAGGGCAACCAAGAGTTAAAGATGACTAAGGATACCTAACATGATCCAATAAATAACGTTCAAACACAAATCACAATCAAAATTTCAACCTACAAACTATGTAACAATCCCTATAGATGGATTCATGAGCTTTGAAGAATAGAAGTGTAAACTGACGGTTAACATGGTCGTTGAAGAATAGCATGATTACTTGTATAATCATAGGAAAGTGTCAACTACTGGTGTATTTATAAATAATAAATTATTGCAGCAGTGAAAGGCTTGTCTGCTTGCTTCAAGACTCTTGTGTGAAAGGGTGAGGGTATTGATACATCCCTACTTTTTATGTGCACATCCCCCTAGAGGTGGCGTATAGGACAATAAGGGGAGTATAGAGTGTGAAAGCATTAAATGCGTCAGAAAAAGTGTTTTGATAAGTCTCTCATTGCCCTATGAGAGGAGTATAAGGTTGTGGTAGTTGGAGCATTAAACCCTATACGCCTCTCGTTGAGCAATGTGAGGCTTATCGGCACGACTTTTGATGAATTTAAGGTATAATTACTGACATGCAGTGAGTTCAGTCTGAAAAAGCATGAAAGTGACCCATACGACCCTTATCGACCTATATAACCCTTATCGACCAAGAATGTTTATTTACCCAAGCATACAGGATTTATTTGATTCAAAATTTTTCAAACTCATAATAATAATAATAATAATAATAATAATTAAAATAATAATAATAATAATAATAATATTACGTAATAAAAATAACATATGCACATTTAGAAAAAAACGATGATATAACTAGGCCCGCAAACGGGTCGGGCCGGGGGTCGGGTAGGGTCATGGGTCAATGAGCAACGCAATATGTGCATATACTTTATTATTATTATTGGTCAATGACCAACTCAATATGTGATATGCTTTATTATTATTATTATTATTATTATTATTATTATTATTATTATTATTATTAGAGTTAATTACA